>CM031088.1:16401431-17601431 GCA_018257905.1 Gillenia trifoliata | reverse complement strand
CCCAATCACATTACAACTCAATATTTTTGCTTCCATATCAACTATATATTTGTTTTTCACCTTTCAAATCCTTATTTTACAAAAAATAAAAATTTATTTTTTAAAAGATAATAACAAATTTGTTGGTGGTGGAGTGTGTCGGTGGGATAGTTAAGGCCGTCAGATTAAACATTTTTTTTTTTGAGGTTGAAATTGTCGATGGGATATTTAAGGCCAACCAAACCAAAAAAAAAAAAAAAAAAAATCCTTGCCCTTGCCCTCCACGAACGGGTGGAGTTGCACAAAGGCAAGCACTGTTCACGGAGGGCAATCACTGCCCTTGCCCTCCACCAACGGGTGGAATTGCTCTTAGTTTGCGATGAGTAAATAGTAGTGCTTCTTTTCTAAATGTCGGTAAATACAAACATGCTTTGCATTAAAATTCTCCTCACCCATACTCATCCATATCCGATTGTATAATAATGTGTATTACCCCATACCCACCTGTGGCTACAATAGTATACCCAAATCCGACCCACCAACCCGCCATATAACTTTTGTTTGTTTTCGATAATGAACATGTGATATACTTGTGTATGTATTTATGTATCACATACTCAATAGACTCGACGTTATCACACATGGTCATTTAATTTAACGACATTAATTTTCATGGAGATTATGAGTTCATGAGATTGTCATGAGCAATAGTTACTAATCAAAAGGAGATTCATTTATATTTTTTTTCTTTATTTGGTGAATGACAAATGTCCCACACAATTATATCTTGTATAGATACTACTATTTCTTAAGCACGTGCGACACATTAATACATGGGAAGGTGATTTGGACTTGGGAGTTTTGGAAAGGGAATATGTGGAGGATGACGATAAGTCCCATATGCAAAACAGCAGGCACATGAGAGAACCCCCTTCGAAACATTATTGGACAGGAGGGGGAATTTGCAATGTCAAATCCCAAATGCATTAATATAAGTATACACATAGGATAAGATTTCATTGGTATTAAATTCGACATCCATGTGAGTCGAACTTAAAATTTCTACTTAATACTAAATAACATACTTATATGTATATAAGGTACTGATTTCGCACTCTAATTTTCTCTTACACACATACATATATTATGTACCTTCTGCCATTAAAAAAAAAAGATGATAAGTCCCATATGCTATTACTTTTTTCATTTTAGTTCGGCTACTACAGTAAGGCCCAAGGTGAAGGTGTATCATCCCCAAACCCAATTGGGTTATAGGCTCATAACTTTTTGGGGCAAGTGTGTTGCAACTAGTTTGTATGCTTATTTTCTGAGCCCAAATCTATGCGTGCATGATCCGTTAATTCAATAGGAAACGACACGAAAATAACAAGTTTCAGGTCAATTCGTTAACAAGTTGGGTCATTTTCGAATCACCTGTTAAGATAATGGGTTTGACATGACACAATTTGTTAAGATAACATGTATGACAAGAAAACAACACGAACAAGACAAACACGATCCGTTTGCTAAATCTATATGCATTGCAAGTGCTTAAAAGAATTTGAGTATCTTCACCTCGCTGCCAGTTGATTTTGAGTTAAATGCTTATCACATTCTAGAAGTTCGTAGCTCTAAGGCATCTTTTGGATTAGTTAGAGAATTTTGGTTTGAATCGCATCTATGACCATAATTCACTAATCACACATAAATTATCCTTGCATCTTATCACATGCACAACACGATATGTATAAGAGTATCATCACAAAAGCCTTCTTATTTTTGAATAAGAACCTTTCAATATAAGTCAAATATAAGTTTGTCAATTTCCGACGCCTGGGCTTGTATTCTTCAACACTTCATAGGTGACAGGTATAGTATATATAGATACAAGTATCTATATAATCACATTGTATAGGCTTAAGTTGTTTGTCAATGATCCAAATCGCTTCAATGTGTTTGACCCTATTTACTGCATGTGCCGTGCTGTGGTATATATGTTTTTAACTTATAGGGATCAAGTGCGTGGAGTTTCTTTGTGTGTGCAAAAATTCATCTGTAAGTTTATTTAGACCCTGTTTGGGGTTACTTGATTTTTTTTTAAGTAGTTTTTTAAAAAAGTTGGAACCATAATTGTGTTTGGTAAATAATTTTTTTTTTAATTTTTATTTTTTATAAAATCATGTATTCAAAACAGCATAAAGCAGAAACAGCTTTAACCTTGCTTCTCAAAAAACGTTTGTTTTTTCTCTAGGTGGGTAAATAGTACCAATTAATGAAACTTTCGTATTGACAATCGTACCCCTATATTTTTTTCTGAAACCTAAGGCCGTTCATTCTCTCCAAAAACCCGCCCAGAGTCGGAGACCGCCAACATTTCAGCAAAAGCTTCCTCAATTCAGGGCTTGTAGAAACCAGAGAGAGAGATTGAAATGGGGTTAGGGTCAAAAGGGTTGGTGAAGAAGGGGATGATGGGGTTGGGAGAGATGGGTTTCAACACCGGAGGCGGAACCATCAATTGGTTCCCAGGCCACATGGCTGCCGCCACACGCGCCATCCACGACCGCCTCAAGTTGGCCGACTTCGTCATCGAGGTCCGCCACGCTCGGATTCCACTGTCCTCAGCCAACCAAGACCTCCAGCCCCAACTCCGCGCCAAACGCTCCCTCATTGTCCTCAACAAGAAGGACCTCGCCAATCCCAACATCATGCAAGTAATGTTAACATCAAATTGCTGTTTTTGGTGTTTGTGTTATCAATTTGTTGATGAATTTCGTGTTTTTATTGGTTTGATTGTTGTAGAAATGGACTCAGTTTTTCGAATCGTCCAAGCAAAGATTGCCTTCCCATCAATGCACATAGCAGGAGTTCTGTTTCCAAGGTATTTGAGTTTTGGCTTATGATTTTTATTTCTTATTTGGGTTCTTTGCTCATTTTTTTTCAATATTTTCTCGATTTATGATTACTAAATCTTTGTTGTAGAACTAATGATTAATGCGCTTTCTTACAATTATTCTTGAATTCGATTGAATGATTAACGTTGTATTATGATTTGGGAATCTTTCACGTTGAACAACTACGGATTCCCCGATGTGGTCTGTCTTGTTTTGAAGTTTTTGTTCGAACCCAAAAACAACAACAGAACGATATCTGAAATCATATTTTTCCCAATTTGGTGGTGCATTGGTAACCCAGGATTAAGGGCCAAGTTTATCTACAGCTTTTGTTGAGCTCCTGTTAAATTAATAAGCATTGCACAGGACTTTATGGATACTTCTTTTGCATTTAATCTGAAACTAATTGGAAATTCGCGGAGAGACCCATGATCTTATACCTTATAATGCTAGGCTTAGATTTCTCGATGCGAGATTCTGTAATCTGGGAGTAAACTGATGTAGTTAACTGTCTGCAAATGGTAGTCAGTGGTTTATTCAAAATGTCCCCAGCTGATGTAATGGTTTTACATATATATTAGTTTCCGATATCTAAGTTACTACTTGATTCATTAACATTCTTAGGACATTTTTCGTATCAGAAATAAATTGATTTGTGCACTGTGTGTCTGTTTTTGAGCTGGATTTGGAATAATGTTTCCTGTTCTGTTCCTCTGAAATTCTTCACCAGGATCTTCTCTGAAAACATCACAACAGTATCTTGGGAGTGTGGCCGCTGCAAACTTTTCACTCAGTTCAAAGCGTATTGGGAAAGTTCAACTTTCTAACTCCAAGAGGTCCATCTCAGTTTAGGCTGCATATAGGTATTTTGTTTGGTCTTGCGTTGTGATCACGAGTGTTTTTCAGGGCATGTGCTAGTAGTTTAATGCAAAATGCTGGTTGCTGCTGATTTAATTTCCTCAAGCATGACTTCTCTGTAGAGTTCTTTAGTGTTGGATTTGTTTCTTCCCCGACAATATGTATACGATGATTATAATGAATAACCATTACTTGCCAAAAAATTTCGGTTAATGTTGACTATAGGGAGAGAGACCACTGTATAATGTTCTCTTTTTTTCTCTTTCTTTATATGCAAATTAACATTATACATCTTGTTTGCACCACAGAAAACACGAAAAGTACTGGCTGAGAAGATAGCGCAGCTGAACTCTGCAATTGATGATGTTTCTGGTCAGCTCCGATCAGAGGACGACCCAGATGAAGTACCTGTGAACTCAGCAGAAGTTGAAGCTGTCGTATGAGTCGCTCTGAATTTCGTGAATTTCACTGTTACGATATTTTCTCAATAAGCAGTGTAGTATTTCTCTTCTGTGGGATCCCATAGTTCTGGTAATGTAATTGTACCCCCTGCGATCCTAAGATTGCTAATATTTGGATGACGCCAAATGTAGGATTTTTCTCCTTTTCACCTGTATTTTTTTCGCTACTAAGAAATAACATAGCCACAAGTTTGATGAATGCATCTAATTAGACTATTTTTATATTGAACAATTTGTAGATATTTGATATGTTTGAAGTATGTATTATATAGTTGACTGTATTTTAACTACCTTATTTTATGTTATATTATTTCAATATTTTAAAGAAATTTTGTCATAATAATTTTTTAGAATTTGGGATAGGTAAAGTAAGACAAAGATGGGTCAAACTTCAATGATACGTACCATTGAATGTTACATACTGTTGAATGATTTAAGATTCATTTGGGACTCACTGCAAATTAATCTGGACCATTCAATGGCGGTACCATTGAATGGTACGTACTATCCAAGATTTTTCCGACAAAGATTATAAGAAAAAAAAAAGTATATGTAATAAATTGACCAATATTTTTGCTAAATAATTAAATTAATAATACATTCATCAACATGCCCTTTTTAGTCATTTTACACAGTCACAACAATTTTATATAAAAGTTTACCAAACACTCTAACACTCTAACACTTTTTTTTTGCTAAAAGCACTTTTACAACTACAGTTTACTAAATATTTACCTGTTTTTTTTCATAACTGTTTATTATCACAGCACAGCAGAAGCAGTTTTCGAAAAAAGCACAGCAATTCCAAACTATCACTTAATTTCTGGCAGTCCTACATCACTTTTTTTTGTACTGGATGATTGACCAGCAGGGCAGATTCTCACCAAAAAAAGTAGCTGGTCAACTGGAGATTTGATTGGACCATCGGTTGGATATAGAATTTAATTGCTGAGTTTAAGTGTCATGACTACTCATGCATGACCCACGCATGCAAGGTTAGCCACACAGAATGAAAGTTGTGTTGCATATTGTTGTTCATGTTTTTTCTTTAGGGTTTCGACTTCTTCTAGAAGGTAAATACCTTTTCTAACATAATGTACTAACTAGGTATTGCTTTAACACTACGAGTTTTGAACGACTAAAATTGTAAGTTGAGACAATTTCAATTTGCAATCTCAGCCGCCAAAAACTCGTAGTGTTAAACACTACATAGTGAAGTTTTTTCGTACTAACTACTATACCTCATGCGGTACACTGTACATCACTACCAAAAAAACTTGACAATAATTATTAACATTAATTGTACAGAATGAGGTGGGTAAAACTTTAACAGTGGCTAAAGTGGCTAAGGAGGTGGATATGTTTTTACCCATCTCATCATTATCTACTTATCGGTCTTTACTCACCATGTACAACTAGTGGCTATAACTTTTTTTGTAGTATATGAAAACAAAACTATTCAAGCACACATAATTGACTCAGTTGTTGATACATGTACTGTTAAAGTTTTAGAGAGAGGGGTCGCGGTGCACCACTAATTGCATCAATACTGTTCCCACTTAACCACCAGTGCAATCAATAGGTATGGGGTGTATTGTTAAAGTTTCAGAGAGACGGGTTGCGGTCCACCACTAATTGCATCGATACTGTCCTCACTTAACCACCCGTGCAATCAATAGGTGTGGAGTTTTTATGGCCTCGATACAATTAGAAGTGAAGTCATTTAATATAAGTTGTGATTTGTTTTGTGAGATGACGGATGTGAGACTTTTTATTTTATTCAATATGTCCCCTTGCGTGGATGAGACCACTATGGAGTGGGCCACACGTGGAGCCAATTGCACATCGGTCATGTTTGTAAGTGAACCCAGTAATTCGGACCCATATCTGAAAACCCGCTTTAATACCACATTAAAGTTTCAAAGAGACAGGTCGCGGAACACCACTAATTGCATCGATATCGTCTCCACTTGACCACCCGTGCAATTATAGGCGTGGGGTTTTTATGCAATAGGCCTCGATACAATTAGATGTGGAACCATTTGATATAAGTTGTTATTTGTTTTGTGAGATGACCAGTGTGGGACTGTTTACTTTATTCAATACGTACGGGGCTATGCCATTGTTTGTGGGACCTATCTTTATTAGAGAGTGTGTAAGAAGTGTGTTACTTTTGTATGTATAAATAACATCGCTCATAGAAACATATACATACACATCTCTTTTGAGCTTTGAACTCTACAGAACCTCTGGCATTTTTGTTTATGAAATATGGTTTCCTTCCCTACTGAAACCCTAGCAGCTTAGGATACAAGACTAACCAGAACAACTTGGTAAATAGCTTTTACAGTACTGGTAAATATTCCATATGCATGCATGACAAAGACAATGAAAAGTACATCTGAATGCCAGCCAAAATACTGTAATTCTCGACATTGCCCTACTTGGTAAATATATATATATATATATAGGTTAAAAACAAACGCTGCTTTAACATTTATATCTATATATGGTCCATATCAATTATTCGTTTGCATTAATGTTTCTGCTCATTCATTTAAGACAAAATTGATCGAAAACACAACATTATTTTCTAGGTCGGTCTTTCTTTCTTTCTTTATCTCGATCATCGAAAAATACCTAGCAAAATCGGGTTAAACTTCATAAAAAACACACACATATATGTAGTTGGTAAATATTTGGTTTTATTGTTGCTAGGACCTTCATTCCAAAAATGGAAACCAAAGTTTAGTTCCTCACTCGCGCCATATAGATATACCCAATAATATTCAAGGATTTCTCCGCATAGAAAAATTATACACAGAGAGAGAGAGAAAGAGAGGGATGGGGAGAAAACCATACGGTGATACAGACGGGCTAAAAAGAGGAGCATGGTGTGCTGAGGAAGATAAAGTCCTTACTGACTACATCAAAACACATGGAGAAGGAAAATGGAGACATGTTGCTAAAAAGGCTGGTTCGTATAGCGAACGTTTTTATTTTTATATATTTACATAATAAACTAGTTTTCGTAGTGAGAATATACATACATAATACATGTAATTGATTATTACTATATATATTTGTAGGGTTGAATCGGAGTGGGAAGAGTTGCAGACTGCGATGGTTGAATTATCTTAAGCCTGATGTTAAGAGAGGCAACATTTCTCCGGAAGAAGAAGACCTCATTATCAGATTGCACAAGCTTCTTGGAAACAGGTATGAGTATATATTTTTGCACATTAATAGTGTGAATCCCAGGTCGGAGAAGTAAAGGCTTGCATATTGATTTCGGGTTGGATGTTCATATTAACTATAATATGATATTATAGTAGACTATTCACGTTCTCATACGTAAGGGGGTGTATTGAGAATGTAAATTTCACATCGGAGCCTTGCGCATGTGTTTAAATTATTTTAACCATCTCTATCCATTGCCTATTGATTTTGGGTTAAATACTCACTTTATAATATTTTTGACCATTAATTAGCTTTTATTTTTATTTTTTGTAATTAAATTTGATGCAAATAGATAAATCTAGTCCTCCAAGCTTTTGATTATACACGTACAAAATTAATTTTAAAAATAACAATATTATGGTGGACGTATTGAAATATTAACTAGGTGGTCTCTCATAGCCGGAAGATTGCCCGGTCGAACGGACAATGAAATCAAGAACTTCTGGAATATTAGTTTGAGCAAGAGAATTCAAGAGGAAAGACCTCGACGTGCCATTAATAACGGTCAGGCGCCTAATGATGGTGATAATCGTCATCAACGTAGTAATTATTGTTCTAATCCTTCCAAAGATGACGATGATCAATCCAATCCAGTGATATCCAATCCGGTGGTACTAGCAGACATCCCAGATGATCGTGATCAGAATTCGTCGTTGAGTTTTCTAAGAGACTTCGACAATTACATCCATGGCCTTTCAGACAAGGCCGAAGTCAATGGATTTGGAAATTATGTGGTGGATGATTTGAACTTTGTTGGACATGGTGATGGAACCAAGTTTGAGGATTTTGTACTAAGGGAGGATACAGAAGCTGCAAAGTGGGAAAATTGGGGTGCTACTAGTGATCACTTCTTATTTCAACCAAACCATGAAGATGTAGACCTCCATGCGCTTTCAGCTTTTCTCAATTCACAAGATGGCTATCATCAGTGGATTAATTAAGAGTAGTCAAACCCTTATCGCCAGTCCAATTTTGCCTACTCCATATCGCTATACAATCTCCTTCTATTAAAGGATTCCTTAAATAAGTTTGGTATGCATTTCAAATTCATGAAAATACAAGGAAAATTTTGTATAAAAAAGGGTGTGGATGATATTTTTGGAGTGTCAATAACAACATTTTGTATATTGTATACTTGATGTTTAAATAAAGGTTCATTCGTATGTGACTGAACTTCACCTTTACTAGTATTGCACCAATATTAATTGTTGTAAATTGTATAGTGCGTGTATAGGCAGTGACTCGTGATGATTTAATTGGCAATTAACCGTAAGTAGTAGTGGATTGTCTTTGAAAAAAAGTCATTCTCTTCGACCTTTTGCACCCCGAATTCAAATCTCCATTTTCTTTTTTGGAGCTTATAAAATAGTAATATCACTTATAATAAAAAAATAATAATCTTCATCAAATTTGTATATATACAGTGACTTCAAGGTTTGAAATCGAGTCGCGTGGGAGGTTTCGCTATGCAATCTCGCGCTATGTAACAGTTTCGCTCAAGCTATTTGAGACTTGCATAGTGTAAAATAGTAATGAATATTGAATAAATATACACTAGTAGAAAAAAAACAGCTTGGGCGACAAAACTTTAGGCGACCGAGGAAATTTCGTTGGGCAAGAGGACTTTGGGCGACGAAATCCCTATTTCGTCGCCTAAAGTATCAAAACATTTAGGCGACGAATAAATACAGTCGTCTCCCAAAAGATAGAAAAAGTGGCGGAAAAAGGAAAATTTGGCGCCAAACTTTTGTGCGACAAAAAAATTCGTCGCGCAAAGACACTTGAGGCGACAAAAAAGTTGTTCTTCAGCTTAACCTTTTGAGGTTTTGGGCGACGAATGATTTCGTCGCGCAAAGACACTTGAGGCGACAAATAAGTTGTTCGTTGCCTTAACCTTTTGAGGTTTTGGGCGATGAATTTTTCATTTCATCGCGCAAAGAAACTTTAGGCGACAAATAAGTTGTTCGTCGCCTTAACCTAAGAAATTTACTCTACACCGTTCTTCGTTTGATATGCTAAAGAATGACTTATTCATGTCTGAATGAAGTAATTTTTGTACAAAATGATCTTGAAGAAGAGGTCTACATATTCAACGGTTTAGATTTAAAGAAATATGTATCTATGTGTGTTTACAAATTAAGAGTTGTACGAAAAATTAACTTACAGAGAAAAATTCATAATAAGTAATTGAGAAGGGGGAAAAATTTGTAAAAAATATACAAACGCTCGTAACGAGAAGGCCTACAACTTTCGTTTAGGGGTCATCTCCAAAATCGAACACTAGAAACCATGAAGCCTATATTATTTTTTAACCGTCGATTAACGTTTACGTTTACACTCGGTTATTATATCCGTAATTTGTTTTTTTTCATGCCGGTTCTTTTTCGAAAACATGATCTTTTACTAAATGCAATAAGATGAACGGTTCGGATCGTTTATATTATGTCCCCATCTTTATAGTTTATTGAGAATTCTGATATAAAGAACGTGAAATTTGACCAAGAAATGAAGAAGTTATGGAGATTTGAAAATTTTCCAGAAATTGGCCAAAATTTCGGCGATGACGACCAGCCGTTGACGTCATCAACTGGTCTGAACCGGGAATATTCCTGAAATATTCCTTTTAACGGAGATGCTGAAATATTCCGTTAGGTTTAACGGAGATGCTGGAATATTCCGTTAGATCTAACGCCGTTAACTGACGCTGTCAGTTGACTGGCACGTTGATCCAGCTTGTGAGCCGCGCGTGGGGGCGCGTGGGACATTATTTTTTACTTCCGTCGACGTGAGGCGACTCGTGACGACGCGTACTACCTAGGGGCAGTATGTATGATATTTTACGGAGTGTTTCGAACCTCCGTGTTGAGCAAACAAGGGATAAGTGTCGTTAATTAGTTTAATTAGTAACCTGTATGAGTTTAATCATTACTATAGTGATATCTCATATAGGCGATACTTATCCAAAGGACTACTGGGGCTACTCAAGACAGGGGAGCTATGACTCGGCTACTTACAGGTGAGTGAGTGGGTCTTTGTTTTGATAAATATATTATTATATATGGTTTTCACTGCTTTCTTTAAATTGTTAGCATGCGATTGTTGGAGGTAGAACATTTTTATTATATTTTCTAGGGCTGGGATTTTTGTACCGAAATATCGAAACCGAACCGAAAAATACCGAACGGAATACCGAAAAACCCGAAACCGAAATATCCCGAATGGTTCGGTCCCCGATACCGAAAAAATACCGAAATTTCGGTACGGGATTCGAGACAATATTATCGTGTATTCGGTAATACCGAACCGAACCGAATGATCAGTAATTCGATTCTCATTTATCGAAAATACCAATCTAAATTAGATCATCTAATTCGAAGTTCGACCCATCCATCTGATAGCCTTCCATCCCCATTCGAAATTGATTCAATTGAAGTGAGTGAGTAAGTCTGAACCATCCATTCCTCTGAGAACAAAACATTCTGATCGAACCCAGCTCTCTCCTCTCCCAATCTCCTCCTCTCCTCCCAGCTCTCGACCTCCTCAATTGACCAAAAATACCGATCGAACTACCCAGCCATTCGATCCCATCCATTCCTAGACTAGTAAGTTCTTCTCCTCTCTCGACCTCCTCAATTTAATTTTGGGGGATTTAGGTTAGGGTTTCAGTTAGGGATGGGGATTTTAGCCAGCAAGTGAATTTAATTTAATTTAATTTTGTGCTGTGAATTGAATTATGTGATTGTTCTGTGCTGTGAATTATGTGAATTATGTTAGATGTTCTGTGCTGTGATTGAATTGTGTGAATTATGTGATTGTTCTGTGAATTTAATTTAAGTTAGATGGGGCATGGCATCTTCGTTGCCGTCCCAAAGGCTTCAAGAATTATGCCTTCATACGGTTTGTTCTTATTCTTTACATGGTGCAAGCAAAGCAATGCATCTATTTACTCTTTTCAATCATGTTTTGTGGCTTCCATCACACCCTTTCTACTGTTACTCTGGCATTTGAGTTTTTGTGTGTAAGAGGGGTAATCTCTCTTCGTTGGTTCGTTGCACAGCAGCTGCACTTTTTGGGTTGGTTCTGCTTTTTGTCCCTTTAGATTGTTACTTGCTAGTGGTGCTTGCTTTTTGTCCCTTTTTTTTTTTGTGCGTGATAGAGGGAGGACAAGTTTTGCTATTGGTGCTTGCTTTGAATATCATCCTCCACAGAAGGGGCTTGCAAGAAGAGGAAAAAGAAAGGGAAAAGCTCATCTTCCCAAAGTATGACTCTTTTCCTCTTGTAAGAAATTTTGTGTTTTCAGTTTTACATGCTGTTGTTCCGTTCGTACTGCAATGCCTCAATTGTATTTACTCTATCAGTGCATTTTCATGTTGATTTGGTTATGCTGTGAATTTATATATAGTTTATAAAAGAGTAATACATTAGCCATGTAGACTTTCGGCATAAGTAGGATTTTAAATTTAAACTGTATTGGATTTTAAATTTAAACTGTATTGGATGATGTTGCTGCCTGTTTTTACAGAATGGAATGAATGAAGTTGCTGCCTTGTTCCAAACTTGCTGGTTGCTGAGTTGCTGTGTGTTGCTGTTAGTATTACTTGCTGTTAGTTGCTGGTTGCTGGTTGCTGTGAGTTGCTGTGTGTTGCTGTGAGTTGCTGGTTGCTGTTAGTATTACTTGCTGAGTTGCTGGTTGTTGTTAGTATAACTTGCTGGTCTTTTCCAAACTTCCAATGCTTTGTAAGAGTGTGTGTTGCTGTTTCTGTTGCTGTTAGTCGTACTTGTTGGTTGCTGCATAACTTGCAGCAGACATTGCCTTGAAATTTGAATGGAAAACTTGCTGTTACTTGCTACTTGTTGGTTGCTGCATAAATTGCAGCGGAATTTTGGTCCCTTTGTGTTTATTGAAATCATTGAATTGAATGGATTGAAATTTGAATGGATTCAATTGATTATTGAATTTGAATGGATTGATCATTGAATTGAATCTGAATGGATTTGAATGGATGGATTGATTCGATTGAATGGATTGAATGTATTGGATTGAATGGACTGAATGTAATGTATGTATTCATTGGAATTGGATTGGATTGAATGAATTTCGGGGAGCCCCAATACCGAAACCGAACCGAAAATTTCGGTATCCCGAAAATTCGGTATACCGAAATTTTCGGTTCGGTTTCGGTATTCGAAGTTGGCTCCCGATTTTTTTGGTTTCGGTATTCGGGGGGAGGGTTTCGGTTCGGTTACCGAACCGATCCCAGCCCTAATATTTTCCATACATGTTTCTATATTGTTGCCTTGGCGTTTGGAGATGTCACTCCCAGTACCGCTACACAACTTTGGATCCATTGTAGGTACTAGCCTGTTCTAGGTTGCACTAGGCAACTCGAACTTGTGTGACGCACTTTGTGCACAGCGATTAGCGTTAGACTCGCTTCATTGTAGTACTCAGCGTATTACTCATATACCTAGCCTGTTCCTCGTAGTTTATCTACTTGGGGCTTGTGTGTTTACATATGGATGAGCAGTCAGTCTGAATTTTGGGGAGTACCCGTGTTTTGAGCAGTCAGTCTGATTATCGGGGAGTACCCGTATTACTATTATAGTATTTTGAGGATCATACTGGGGAGTATGACTTATTTTCAAAAACTATACGTGTTTTCCAACGAGGGATAGTATGCTATTGAAAACAAATGTTTTATCAAACTTTGCTTTTTGACTCACTCACTTTTTTATGTTTTGCGCCCCTCCAGGACTTAGTGGCGGATTTGATTTCCAGTGAGATGTGGGCTTGCTTCGGTTGTGGTTGGCGGTTCTGACACTTTCTCCGGATTATGTAGGATTTGCTCTTACTTTTAGTTAATTTCTACTTATCCATCCTCACGAGGATGTGAATGTTTTTATTCTATGCACTATTTACTATGCTCTGATTGTTATGCACCTGTAATAATGAGTTTTACCCATCACCGGACTCTTACTTCGGCTTCCAGCTCTAAATCTACTCACTTTTTCTCATACACATGCATAATTGGCTTTCGTCACTTAACATGTGTCGGCCATCACTTCCCGACACCTGGCGTATCAGGATAGGGATGTGTCACTTAGTGATGCCTTATGTGGATAGTTGGTCACAAAAAATACACCTTATGTGTGTCTTGTGTCCTTCAACTTTCTTAACCCATTTGTGAGCAAAATCTAACATATTTCCTCACAAAATAAACAACCCAGCAGTAGCACAACTTTGAGCACAACACACAAACAACAACACAGTAGAAGACAACAAAATATTTCACTGCCAAAAAAAAAAAAGAAAAAGGAAAAATTGAGCAATCATATATCACATCTCACACAACAATATACATAAATATGAGTGAATAACCAAAGCAACAAGTTGTGAAGGTGAAGATGATCAGTGATTCAAATTTCAATCTCAATAAACAAATACTTGCAAACGTAATTTTTTTTTTTTACCTCTGGTTGACGGAGGCACGGAGGAGAGAGGCGTTAGTAGTGGAGGAAGGTTGGGTGTGGAGGAAGGTCGGTTGTGGAGGGAGGGAGGCGTCAGTCGTGGAGGAAGGCAAATCGTGGAGGGAAGGAGGCTTTGGTCATGGAGGAAGGTTGGGCGTGGAAGGAGGGAGGTCGTTTGTGGAGGAAGGAGGCGCACGAGGGGAGTCTGAGTGATAAGTGAGAAATGGGTATCGTAGAAAACCTAGGAATTTGTCAAAACGAAGTTGTTTGGGGGCTAATTTTTTTTTTGAAAGTTACAAATAGCGCCGCGATAGGTTAATTTCGGGTAAATAGCGTACGATATAACATATCGTGTATATTATAGTGTCAATAGCGTACGTTTTTTAAGACTTCTGTGAAAATTTTGCGTTATGTCGCAAAATTCCTTCCGTTACGCGATATTGTGCATTTTTTCAAACCTTGAGTGACTCTGCCTTGGTTGATAGAGAGACTCTACAGAGCCATAATTGATTGTTTGAAACGAAGAAAAATTACAGATGAAGTAAATGTTGCTTTGATCTCACGCATAATTTTGACACTTACTATTCATATGCTGTGATATTGATTTCCTGGGAATTGTTGGACTTTCTTGTGCCTCTAATAAATTTACATCATGACAACATATATAGGCTCTTGTGATCTTCAAACTTCAGTAAGTAATTGTATTCAACAAGCAAATAGAAAGAAAACTTGTTTTTCCGCAACATTTTTTGTTACCAGCAGCAAGTAAATCAGTTTTGTGTAAGTTAAATAGAACATAATTCCCTTTCTGTATAGGAGGATGGTCAAACTCTTGGATTTAATTCTTTCTCACCAACCCAAAAAGTTGATGGTCAATGAATAGCTAGAGTTGATCACATGATATATACTTCCATGCATTTGTTCTTCATATTGCATTATTGTGTACACACAAAACAAAAGTTACAAAATTAATTAACTACATATGTATTGGAAAAGATTTGGCTCACTATAATTTCTATATAAGGGCACTCACTATAGTTACGGAAAATACTAAAAAGATTACATTTTATCTTTCTAGCATTATTTTTATGGTTACAAATAGGGGTGGGCAAACGGACTTTGGACCTGCCGATCGAAGCAGGTCCAAAAACATAAAAAAATAGGTGAAATTAAATCTTCACCGTTTGATTCTCACCCCGTTAAATTTCCTACTCAATTTGTGAAAAATATATAAAAAAAATTTAAAAAATATGTGAAAATCAACTCCAAATATTTCAAATATTTCAGATATCTTGCAAATTAACATGCACATGGCATAATATATAATGTGTGGTAGTTGTGCTAGTGGACCCCATGTCACATTGTCACTATTCATTGTAATCATCTAAGAAGTTCATACGTATGTACAGAAATTCTTTGTGACTCTCGTCCATGCACTCCACCACCACCACCAACTAGAAGAAGACCCCAAACTCATAACAACCATTTCACAGTTGATCCTAATTGCTGCTAACAATCTTGCTTTGCATACTACAATGGCTCCGCAGGTAATTATCTCTCTCATAAGAATATATTTTTTGTACCTGCTTAAAAATTTAATTACCTCTTTGGTTTGAAGAATAAGTATAATATATATACAAATGTGTGCACGTGTGTGTATTATTTGAAGTGTTCATCAATTTTAATAAATCCGTATATGAATAATTGAAGCTGGAGGAGGAATTCAAAGAATATGCAGAGCAGGCCAAGTCTTTACCCCCAAGAACAACTGATGCAGATAAACTAATCCTGTATGGCCTTTACAAGCAGGCAACAGTTGGGTCGGTTAATACTAGTGAGTATTTTCAATAATTATTTATTTAATTTCTCTAATCTACAATTTAATTTCACTCTATCATTATTCTATAGATCTATATATATGTATGTTTAATTATATGCATGCATGCATGCAACAAATTTTCATGTTCCGTTAATTATATATAAGTATATATTATGCAGATCGACCTGGATTTTTCAGCCCAACAGAGAGGGCCAAATGGGATGCATGGAAAGCTGTTGAAGGTAATAACACCTTGAAATTAATTATTACATTAAACAAAACCCTATATTATATAAGCATGCATTTAAATTATAAAATATAAAGAGTGATGTGCTATACAAAGCTGATGAGCTTGTTGACACTCTCTAATATAAGTGGGTCTCATATACAATGATGTATAGCGCCCACCGCTATTAGACAATGTAATATGTTAGTTTTGTGATTCCAAATAGTTTTATTGAAATATAATTACCAATCAGGGAAGAGCAAAGAAGAAGCAATGACTGAATACATTGCAAAGGTGAAGCAGCTGCAACAACAAGAAGTAGCGTCCACATAAATCATACAACATTAATGGAGTTCTATATGTATGTCTTAAACATTTCCCAAGTGTTTCAAGAAGAAAACACATAACAGAATGTAATGAACCAAAAAAATTTCAATTTCTACAGTGCTTTATAATGAAGTCATGATGCACGACGAATAGTAGAGTTTCCTTACTCCATTTTGTTCCTGTTTGGGATTGCTTAAAAGTTTAAAACACGTTGCTGCTGAAGCACTTTCAAATGAAAACAGTTAGGAATTTTTGTAACTTTATCAATGTGCCTTTAATAAAGTGGCTTATGAGCTGAAATGATTGTCAAATAAGAACTCTAAACAAGCTGTTGTACATAGATTTGAAGTTAAGAATTCTTCTAACAAAAGAGATACAAATCCCATAAACCAAATGGCCGGTGCGTGTTGAAAGACTTCAATCGCATAAATCCCTAATTAAATAGTTCCTCAATATAAATTTACAACCAAATATATATCATCCTTAGATGATATGAATGTAGGAATGAAGGCCCAAGCTCAAAATGCGACTTACAACCCCAAACCCAAATTGGTTACCCTCAACCCCTCAAGATCATTTCTCTTCAGTTTCTTTGTTTCTTTTGAAGCAATGATCGATGTACACTGAAAAATGAGGGATTTAAGTTAAGCCGCACAATGAGCCAGACATAATAGAGCAGTATCAAACTCGTTATTCATGAGAATTAAACTTAACACTTCCAACTTATTTAATTTCGTTACTCTAATGATACTTGTGGAGTTGTTATGCCCTGATCTGTTTGTTTAAATATACAGTTAAATTGGGCTCCTGATTACTTGTTTATTTTCTCTTTTGAGCTTCTAACCACTTGTTACCCAAAAATCTATATATTATTGACCCACATAAGTTGAAATTGAACGTACTTCAGCCTTTTTAGTGAGAGATATGAAACATATCTTTCAGTTTGCCCGATCAATTTATGCTGTACTCTCTACAAATTGGTCACAAAATTGTTGGTTGAACAGCTCAGACTTATTTTGAAAAAGATTATCAGTCTACAACAAGTGAGTTTCATTTTAGGTCAACGTATCACAGATAATATTGTGGTAGCTCAAGAGGTTTTCCATAAATTCCGGAAAACTAAGGGGAATAAGAGATACATGGATTGGAAGATTAATCTGGCCAAAGCGCATGACAAACTTAAGTGGAGTTTTATTCAACAAACTCTCATGGAGGTAGGCATCAAAGGAAAAACTCTAGAACTGATCATGCATTATTTCACTCCGGTTAATTTTCAAAATTTTGAATGGTGAATTATCTCAATCCTTCACGCTTTAAGAGCATTTTCACCCATGTTAAATTGACATGATTAGATTCTAAATCCAACCCAAAACACACCTCCAACCATTTTGGCAAGTCATGGTTGATGGAGCCTTGGCAGCAACCATGTCAATTATGAGTCCAAGTCCAAATCCATGACACTTACTATTCACAGTGGATGTATAGTGAGATAATCATAGCAACCTATTTTAAATTAATCTCATCCGTTGAATAATTGGTGAATAGTAATTACCACGACAATTACTATTTACAATAGGTGGAGAGTGATAAAGAAAAGCAAAATTAAAGCATTTTACTATTTAAGTGAATAATAACTCCCACAAATCCACTCGACTGAAATTTACCAAATGAGTGGAAATGCTCTAAAGGGGTCCGTCAAGGTGATCCATTCTCTCCTTATTTATTTGTCTTATGCATAGAGAAATTGTCTCACTTAATTCATGAGCCAGTGAATCCCATGTCTCGGAAAGCGATCAAAGTCTCACGCCTCAAGTAGTTAAGCGATGTCTTGACGCTCTTTGCCTATCTTCTGGGCAACAAATCAGTATTATATTGTTCTCCTAATAGCCAAATTAAGCTATAAGTCGTATTTATCAAAAATGGTAACAAGCATTTGACATCGAAACCTGGGCATTAATTGGTTAGTCTATAGTGAGAGCTGTGTGCAGGGACCTAGCTAGAAGACTAGCTAGGGTAATATTCACTTTGGGCAGAAAAAAAATATTAGCATGTATAGTAATTACAAGTAGAAAAATGCTAATATTCACTTGCAAGGTTTTAGCTGGCATGTGTAATTTCCGAAACTTTCAAATTTTCACTCTTTAATGTGCATTAGTAATTAGCTAGAATATATGGACAACTACTTTATCAAAGGTGATGGGTAAAAGAATAACAATAAGAGTGTATGCAAAAGAGGAAATTAGAGCAATGTTTTCTGAACTTTAACCTAATTAGAGTTTTAGTCCATGAACTAATAAAATGTTACCATTGGTCTATGAATGTGTTAAAACGTAGAGCAATGTTCATTTTTATCAACTCCGTTAGATATTCTGTCCAAATTAAGGGCAAATAAGAAAAATCAACCACATCTAAGCCAACCCCAATCCCACTGCCACCAAGATTAGATCCGATCCCAATTCCATTGAAGCCAAGTGATTAATTTATCTTCTACTATATATGCTAGTAACTGAATTCAATAGATTACTTCCTCTCCTTCCCAAGTGTTTTCCATATGTCCAATCTTTTGAAGAACCAAATAACTTCTTATGTTGCAATATTTCCAGTCACTGTGTTCGCAGGCCTTTTGCAGAGTGCAGGCTAGGAATATACGAGTCGGTTCAATCGCTGGTTTGAACCTTCCTATTGGCGTTTGCTCCAACATGCTTCACCCTTATCCCTTAGGAGGCATGCTTGTGAGGCCTTCTGTTGTATAAGTGTTGTCAGGTGTGCTACTATTGGCTTCTGCCAATAGAAAGATGTAGTATGTGTTAGGTACTTGCGCCACAAGTAGTATAACTTCCGTTCATCGGATTGGGCGACTTAGCTGAATAAGTACAGTTAGGTTCTTTTTTATTGCCTTGCTTGTTAAGGACTTTATTCTCTCTCGATGTTTATACCAGAGATTGCTTGAGATGAGATTTTGTTATAAACTGGTTATAGCCAAAATGTTCGACGCTCGGGCATACACAAAAGTAAAGACGATAATTAAAGACGGAATGTACAGACTGTAATTGAAGTGCTTAAAAGTAAAGACTTGTAAGTAAAAACAGTAAGTAAGAGCTGATAACGAAAGACTTTAAGCAAAAAGATCAATGTTATTACATTTTAAGTTTGTCACAGACTGAACAAACGTCCATCGGATTGGATTTTGTTCCATCGGGATGGTTTTCTGTTCTATCGGGATGGTTTTAAAGCTGGTTCCTTAAGGGAAATAATCAAAGACTCTCTGGCCTAAGATTCTCAATCGATACTATCGCCGGTTTGGCTGGATAGCAGAGCTAAATTCACTACTCATCGGGGGAGTTAGGATATATGATCCTAGGTTGCTGGTCTTTGGCTTCTCAAAGTCGCTGACTACACAAGTAATGCGAATGAGAGCAGCAGATAGAGATGAAAAATCTTTATCTGTGAAAGGGCTTCGAGGGATTTCCTCAGAGGTTTCTTTCTGAACGTGTGAGTTCTGTTTTTGGTTGATTTGAGTGTTGACACACCCCACCCTCGATACCCACGTGGATACCGAGTTTGGGCGTGCTGGCCAACACTCGTAAGTGACGAAGCCATTAAATGCATGACAACACTTAGTGGAAACAAAATTAAAATACTATTAAGTTTGCGGAAATCAATGTCAATATGCATATGGTTCAGAGCATACTAATTTTGAAACAGCGGAAACCAAATAATAAAATAAGTTCCTAGAATCTCTATCCATAACAGGGATGGATATTATTATAGAAACTGAAAAGAAAAGATAAATCCCTACACGGTCGGGATAGATGATCAGAGCTGCCACGCAGATGCCTCGACTTCGCCGGATACACTATCACTATGTCCTGAAGGGGGCGCAAAAACAAAGGTGTGAGTGGACGACAATAAAAGTTTTCGCAAAACCTTTCTCTTTTCAACATAATAACCCCTGTTTTGAAATCCAGTATATTTATAAAAATCATACTATCGTAGCATGTATCCAAAACGTACTTTATAAATATAGCTGAAAACGTATAACAATATAAAATCTGTAGATAACAAATCATATTTCCATAACTTGTTTCGCCAAATATTTCAATAATAAGATAATAGGAAAACCAACACAGGGTATATAAGCAATCACCCATGTACGTGTTGAGGAACAGCCTCTCAATCCCCGTACAAGCACTTTACGTTATTCAATTAAATTGTACTCCTAGTACCGCACACATGTAAACAATTGCGCATTTGCGCGTCACACCCGAGTCCTTACGTAGTGGGGCCTTTTCCCCAAATATAAACATAAACGTAAGACAAGCTTGCACTAAGGTATTTACCGGACAATACCCCTGGAGTACAGTGCGTGTGACCCAAACATGTGAGACTTGTCCTATGGCCGTGAGACGGTACTACAACGTAGTGAAAGCATACCAAGTGTGTTTGAAAACATACATACATATATCAAGTGTAGAAGTGAGGAAAATCATATACTTCATAATTTCCCAAATATTTAAACATTGCATAAATAGCATTCTCATCGGAGTCATATATCAAATACCAATATTTATGCATACTCGAAATCATAGGCTAAAACCATTTAATAATATATATCCATATATATTCAAATCTCAAAATCATTTCATAATATATATATAACCATATATATATATAAGCATGCCTCAAAAACATTTAAAATCATTTAATATATCAAAACCGTAATCATTTCAAAGCATTGAAATCATTTAATAAACCAAAAGTCCACTCACAAGTGATCAGGAGTGAAATCTCCCTCGGTGTTGCCCTCCTCGAAGTGTGGCGCCGAAGAATTACCTATTTTAATATTAGGGGAAAAATTAGAATCTCCCTAATATAAATTAATAAAGGCCCTATAGAAAAATATTCCAAAAATAATACTATTTTAGCGAAAACGGGCTCGAAAAACGATTTCCGGAGACTGAAAACCCTACAGCCGCCGTCCACCGCCGTCCACCGCCGTCGGCCCCGGGAAACGGTCGGACGCGCCGGCCACGCGCTGACGCGTGTTTCCCCACGCGCGGTACGCGCCTGCTGACGTCACCCCACGCGCATGCTGACGTCAGCGCCGTTAAAGTTTACGGAATATACCTTTCTAACGGAATATTCTGACGCCGTCAGGAATATTCCGTTACCGTTGACGGAATATTCCTTCTTCTTCCTCCTCTCGCCGGTCGCCCGAGCCGCTGCCGGCGCCGCCGTCCTCCGCCGCCTGGTTCGCCGGAATTTCTGGAAAATTTTCGAATTAATTCTAAAACTTCAAAAATTCATATCTTCTTCGTTCTTTGGCCAAATTTAAAGTGCCATATATCAAAATGAAGGTATTGACGAGTTGAATATTTTCATACTAATTTGAGGCCGGAAAAATGGCCGGAGATGGCCTGAAATTGGCCGGGAAGCTTCGGGAAACCCTAATTCCGTTCTCCTTCAAAACTGCACCAAATTCGACGTTCCTTATATCGATTTGAACCTACTCAATCCAATAAAACCAATGGTAATGATTTCGAGGCTTACCTATGTCGGGATTGTACAGAAACTTGAATGGCAGTTCGTCGTTTTCGTTCCGGCGTCGGTTTGGACGATCGGGTTTGAGTTTGGAGATTCTAAAATCACAGCCTCATCCAGAATGACGAGACGATCGAGATGGTATGGATTTTGGGCAACGGTTCGACGGTTTTGTGATTCGTCCAAAGGTTAGGGTTTCGGTGAGGTTTTTGGCTTAGAGAGAAAACTGGGAGAGAAAGAGATATAGAAGGGGAGAACATGCAGGAATGAGAGGAAGGGTTGGCTGCACAGCAGCCAGCCAAAAACCCTAATCCCAACTCACGGTGTGGAAATTACTAAAATGCCCCTACACTTTAAAGCTTCGTAAAACGTTCGTTTTAACTCCGAATTGAGTTCCGCTTGCGTCCACGCGTTCGTATCGACGAGTACATCATGAAGATGGAAAGAAATAAATTTTCACAAGTCGTCTCAAAAAGTCAACAAAAGTCAACATTGACTACAAGGGGTATTTTGGTAATTTAGCATAAAAATTTGGGACGGGTTGTAACAAGTGTCTTGTTCTTCGTCTCCTTCCTTTGTTTATATAGACCATCAAGGAGCCCTACATCACAGCCGTCTTCGGAGACTTTAGTGAGGTAAGGCATAGATAATATCTCTGATCAGCCTACTCTTACTAAGAAAAGTTCTTTTATTCGTAGTCTGATTCCCTTCAAAATGTCCAGTGCTATGCATTAAATGTAGTCAGTGGAGGACTATTCAGACTTACTCCCTCTTCATCCACTGGCCTGGGTTGGGCCTTTCCTCTTTTTAGGCCCAAAGCTCATATAGACCACTGGGCGCTTTATGTGATCGCTGTCACCTCGCTCAAAAACCATCACTTGGAGACTTTAGCCGTTCCTTGAAGATCTGATTTGTTTTCCCCATATTGTAGAGATCTTTGCATTTAATGCTCTAGTGGGGGTAGATGCAGCCTTTTATCCTTCATTACTTATTGGACTGGACTGGGCCTTTCTTTTTATGCTCAGCCCATTTGCCCATAACTCCATTCTAGCCTAGTAGGTATTTTCGGTGTAAACACACTGTGACCTTGTTAAGTTGTGAGTCTAAGTGTTTGCATCTATTATATTAAACTCCGTCACAATCCTCCGAATGCTCGGACTGTCGCAATTGCTCAAAGCTCGACGAAGTCAAAGCGTCGACCTTGAGCTTCTTCCCGACAACTGCAGAACCCCCAAAGGGAAGCTGCACTAAATATAATTTTAGTTCAATTGCATTTGTCATCTCAATTTTTCACTTTTTTCTTTTCAATTTTGACAATTATTAAGATCTTGAGTTTGTCCATGAAGAAGAAATAATTTGTATGTACGTATAATTGTTTGTCCATGAAAAAGAAAAAACATTAGCACAACCCACCCTACTTTAAAATCTTAGTTCCATCCCTGCTTGTGTGTGTAAAAATTCATCTTCTTAGTAATTTCTCCTTGTATTGTAGACGGTGATCGAGTAACCAACAAAAGTAATGAACACGAGGGGGTCATATATATATATATATATGGACACAAGGGTGGTCATATATATATATATATATATATATATTTATACCCTTAGTTAGACAGTTGCGGCCCACCCGTTACTCATAGGCTTATAGCAGGGTTTTCTATGTTCACGCCGGTACTATTATGTATTATTCGGAATTGGTCCCTAATAATATTCTTGTTCCAACACACAAATATTACGAAATTTGTTAGTAATAGTTCCAAAAAGTTTAGTTTTTTCAATTAAACATATTTGTAGTATGGTTGTAAGCACTGGCGAAGCTACTACAGAGCGAAGGGGGACAGTCGCCCCTTCGATCGCCGGGAAAAGAAGGTACTGAAGTCCCCGAACCCCCCTGGAGACCCTGGTTCGGCCGAAAAATGAGCAGCGCCGCGCCTGCCAGGCAGTGCTGCGTTTCTGAAATTTGAGTCCTACTTTGTAACTATCATCTTGGTTCCACCAAGAACAGATGGATCAGAATTCACATCTTCGATTGCGGCTTCTATTGCCACTTTGGCAACCTTGCCAATAATGGTATCGAAAGAGAAAATCGCTCCGAGATTTACAACATCTCGTCTCGTGGAGACATTAGTGCTACTGGCCCCATTTGAGGTAAACCCATTACAGAAAATCATTAACGCCAGGAGCCAAACTATACTCATGGTGAACTGTTCAACCATGAACCCTAAAATTAATCTTCACCTTTCTTTGCCAAGGAAGCAAACCGACCTCCCAGAAAGTGATGCAATCAACTAGAGTTCATACTCAAACACTACGTAATAAAAAAACATCGAAAAATAAGCAAGAAACTAAAAAATTAATCCAATAACATGAAGAAAAAATAGGTGCTAAAAGAATCTGCAGATTTAAGACCAACAACATAAGCTCCTCAACAAGTGGATAAAACAGGGTTTAAGAAGCAGAAATTCTCATTAATAAGTAGATGTAATCCTAAACAAAAAGCTAATTGATAAGAACAAATGCTCAGTTACCAACTAGCTAACAGAGACAAAATTAAAGTTAAAAAAAAAAGCAACTTGTGAGGAAAGTGCTTACCTGGAGGGAAAAGCAAGAGCTCTCAAAAAAGACAATTTAGTTGTTGCCATTTTTCTTTAACCTTGTATTTTTTTAAGTTTGCCGCTCTCCTTGAAAAATCCTGGCTTCGCCACTGGTTGTAAGGGGCTTGTAAGTAAAGTAGTTATTATGGTAAAGTAGTTAATATGTAGTGTGAAAATACAACTTTCATGCTTCTTCAATACCACTTATATAAAAAGCATATGTATAGTACTTGACGCGTATTCTCTATGCTTTACGTACGTATATATTATTGAGTAATATGGAACCTTGATTTTATGATTATAACAAAATACTTCTTGATTTAAATTTAGAAAAATGATAACCCTGCACTATTTTCTTCTCCTACACACCCCTTTTTAATACTCGCTATTGGATTGAATAAATGGATGAATTAATATAAATCACTATGTGCAGTCTAACAACAAAGTTCTTCCTCATATGACTTATTTATGCTATTTATATTAGGTTTATATCTAATATACTCTTATAGTACTATTGTTCGTAAAGATTTTGGTATGTTGTTTCTTTTTTTTTTTTCAGAGGAATAATTACATTAAATTCATCTAAATTAAAGGGATGAAGATTTAAACTTGGATGCGGAAGATGAAGCACACTACTCACCGATAACTGTGGTTTAATCTCAACATCACTCATCTCAAACAAAAAAACATTTGCTAGGACCATCAAAAGCGGGTCCATGGTTTTGTTCCTCAAGAACACACCATATATTACCCAATAGGCATAGGTATTTTCCTACTCAGAGAGAGAGAGATGGGGAGAAAACCATCTGGTGATAAGGGCGGGCCAAAAAGAGGAGCATGGTGTGTTGAGGAAGATAAAGTCCTCGCTGACTACATCAAAAAACATGGAGAAGGAAATTGGAGACATGTTGCTATTATGACTGGTTGGTATTGGCGTATATTTTCGATTGAGCATTTAAATTTCATCGGCATAAAAATGTCTAATCTGGTAACGTTTTTTCTTCTTCTTTGAGATGATATGTATATAGGGTTAGGGCGGAGTGGGAAGAGTTGCAGACTGCGATGGTTGAATTATCTTAGGCCAGATGTTAAGAGAGGCACCTTCTGTCCTCAAGAAGAAGACCTTATTATCAGATTGCACAAGCTTCTTGGAAATAGGTATGACATATTTCAAATGATGGTTTCAAAGTTCGTATTCGTACCAGAAATCAAAATTAAACGAGCTTTTACTCTTTTGTTCTATACGATATTTATGTGTTCTCGTTAAGCTCATCTTAATACACATGCATTATCTTTATCATATCTTCAAGCAGACCTTGAGTCCAAAAATAGGGATTATGTTCTCTCCGATTCACACAATAAGTAATCCGGCCCTCACATATACTACACCTCTCAGCTCATTCCCCTGGCTGTGTTTCACTGGATGCTTTCTTGCTTTAATGCTATTTCCTAATTTCAATGAAAAACTAGAACACAAAAAGTTATTTTAATATATAGTTCGTGTGCAAAATATATGCTATTTATTATATCCTAAACCCTAATTGAATAGGTGGTCTCTCATTGCCGGAAGATTGCCGGGTCGAACAGACAATGAAGTCAAGAACTTCTGGAATAGTAATCTAAGCAAGAGAGTTCCAGAGGAAGGTCGTCGTCGCGGCATGAATATTATTAAGGCTAATGATGGTGATGATCAAAATCAATCCAGTCCAGTGAAACCGAATGACTCTGAAGATCACCAGGTTGGGGTGGTTCAAGATACAAGAAATTTAAATTGCACAGTGGCTGCAGTCCTTCCTGCTGATTCTGATGAGAAGTTGTCTTGTTTTCTAAGGGATTTGGATAATTACATCCACGGCATTTTACAGGGGGCTGAAATCAATGGATGTGAAAATTATGTGTTGGATGATGATGCATATGCAGGTGATCAAACTGCTCGCTTTGACAGCGAGCCTTTTAGTGAGGACGTTATTTGTGTAGGGCATGGTGATGTCATGGAACCAGCAAGTTTGAGGATTAGCACTGATGGACGATACTGAAGCTGGAATCTGGGACTGGTACTAATGATCACTCATTTCAACCAAATAAAGATCATGTAGGCCCCATACACTTTCTCCTTTTTGTCTGTGTAAATAAATGTGTCAGTTTTGTGTAACAGTAAGTGTATCAGTAAGGGCCTAATTATTCTAATTATTCTAATGTCCAGTAATCTTCTTCAAAATCACTGGAAACACTTTATCAGCGCAGAAAGCACTTCAACAGAACACCAAACCAAGCACTTAGGAGCTACTGGAACAATAACAAAGCATTCCTTAGGACTTGCTTCTCCTTAGAGATACTTTGGGCGTAGTTCTTGCTAACTCAAAAATGGCGCCTAGTTATTGTTAGCGTCAGGTTCTTCAACTTGAAGACAAGACCGTGCTAGTCACTTAAGTAGCTAGTCTAGGGGCTCGTTTAAAAGTGTTTTTAAAATGGCTGAAAGCGCTTTTAGTGAAAATATTTTTGGAACCGGTCTTTAGTAAAAGGCAAATGAATCTTGGAATAGCATTTGAAGTGCTTTTGGAATCCAAAATTTTTTTTCTTTAAAAACGCTTTCAATCATTTTAAAAACACTTTCAAACGAGCTAAAGATCTTCAACACTTGACTTTGTCACGGTCACAATGTTTCTTAACTGAAAGGGTCGGCCGACTTATATTAGACTGCTAGAACAAAGATATTCTAGCATCACTTTAGTTATTGAGATCGAGTTCAGCTGTACTCATGCCAAACTCCAATTGTTGCACTTTTTCTTCTTCTTGATACAGTGATATATTTACACCTTAATTATTACTCACACCCATTAATTGAAAGAGGAACAATAATAAGATTTCAAATGGGCCGAATCAGAGCAAATAAGGGCCCAATTAAGGACCCTAAACTATCAGTTGGGTTTTATGTCCAATTCTATTGAGCCCAAAGTTTTCAGTAGCTTCTTTAAAAAAAAAAAAAACGTTTTCAGTAGCTATCCAACCGTCACTATCATACACTATATAATACAACAACAGAAAAACAACCATTCAACCGCACCCACACACCCAGCACACCCCACACAGTCGTCTAATTCTCCTGACGACAATATGAATCTCGCACTGCGTGCACCCAGCACATTTTTCACGCCCCCATTTTCTCGCACTTTCTCACCTTCCAAACACCTCCTCCTTTTCTCCAAACCCTCACCCTCCCGCCTCACCCCCAAAATCACCATGTCCTCCGCTGCCTCCTCCGCCGCCCAACCCGTCATCGAGCACATCGTCCTCTTCAAAGTCAAAGACGACACCGACCCAGCCAAGGTCAGCGCGATGGTCAACAACCTCAACGGCCTCACCTCTCTCAACCTCACACTCCACCTCACCGCCGCCCCGCTCCTCCGCACCCGATCCTCCCCCTTCGCCTTCACCCACCTCCTGCACAGCCGCTACAGCTCCAAAGACGACCTCAGCGCCTATACTGTGCACCCGGGGCACATGAGCGTGGTGAAAGAATCGGTCCTCCCCTTCTGCGACGACGTCATGGCCGTCGACTGGGTAGCCGACGACCTCCAGGGCCCGCCGGTCCCGGCGCCGGGGTCGGCAATCCGGGTGACATTTTTGAAATTGAAGGAAAATTTGGGGGAGGAGTCGAAATCTGAGATTTTGGGGGTGATTAAAGGGATTAAGGGGAGTTTTGGGGAGATTAATCAGATTAGCGTGGGGGAAAACTTCTCGCCGGCGAGGGCGAAAGGGTATTCGATCGCGTCGCTGGCGGTGCTTCCGGGCGTGAAGGAGCTGGAGGGTTTGGATTCGAAGCAGGAGCTGGCGAAGGTGGAGAAGGACAAGGTCAGGGAGCATTTGGAAAGCGTGATCGTCGTTGATTATGTTGTTGGGTCGCCTCAATCTGCAAGTCTGTGAAGTGAAGATTTTGGAGGTCTGTTTTGTGTAATTTGATTAATCACTCAATAAGATTAAGCTTAATGGAAAGGATTAGGAATGTTTTGATTTTGATAAATGAATGGTTTTATCACTTTTGAATGCGAAAATGCAAGTTTGGTTTTTTGGGTTTCTTTGATTTGATTCATATGGTTTGCTTGATGCAATGCAATTTGGTGTTTGGGCGTTTAAGTACACTACTTGTTGGCTTCAATCTGGAATTTTGGTGGAATTTACAAGGCTTTTGGTGGAATTTGAAAATCTATGGTATTCATAAACCTCTTTTAAGAAGTTCATAAAAGTTATGGAGTATTCAGTCATGGTTATGAAAGTGATGTGGTATTTTTAAGGATTTCATTAAAATGTAGACTTTGGTGGACTTCGAAGAGTAAAATACGTCTACCAAAACTCCAACTTTACCCCAAAACATTTATGGCCCTATGATTTATATGGACTTTGAAGTCTTTGATAGACTTTGTACTTCTTTTAAAAAGTTCGGGAAAAATATTTTGAAAGTGCTTTCGAAAGAAGCTTCTGTCAATTCCTTCTCCAAAATATGCTTTTACGACTCACAAGCATAAAGTTTTTTTGTCAAATATTGTCAGAAACAATCTCGAAACCTTAAGCTTACAACCAAATTTATATCATCCTTGGAAGATATAATGGTAGGGATATGGAAGCTCAAGCTGAAAGTAGTATTGGTCGTTGAACTTTAGTGAAACACAACTTTAGTCTTTGAACTAAAAGTTTGTAAGCATTAGAATATGGAGATAGGCTATGGTGCTCGCAAGCATTAGATGCTCACACCGATCTCACCGTTAAAAGGAGGGAGGAGGGAGGAGAGAGGGGGGTGGAAGGAGGGTGAGATCGGTGTGAGCATCCAATACTTGCGAGTACTGTAGCCAGTCCCTTAGAATATAGAGCAATGAGTCTTTTGAGTAACAAGCTTTAAACTTTCGTCACTTATTTTCCCCTTCAAAACACAACCCTAAATTTGTGAGTGTCAAAGATCAAATTTATTACTCGATATGATATTCGGGTCCAACTTCAGTGGTACGTACCATTGAATGGTACGTACTGTTAAACGGCTAAGATTCATTTGGGGCCCACTGCAAATTAATCTGAACCATTCAATAGTCGTACCATTGAATGGTACGTACCACTCAAGATTTTTCCATGATATTCTTGGGTTTTAATACCCATATATGTTTGTTTAAGCCCGTTCAGCTCCTTTATGTTTTGGGCTTCTAAACCACTTGTTACCAAGAAAAAAAAACCTATATTTATTGGCCCACGTCTGTGGAAGTTGAACGTATTTGATCTTTAGCGACAGAGTATATGATAAAATATGTGACTAAGAGATTATCGACGTTTAGTAATTAGGATTAGATTGAATTGAATAACTTACTATATTGAACATAAGAAAGAAATTATGAAATCATATTTAACTTAAAGGTAGAAGATATATTACTTATTAAATAAACTTATTTCCTCCAATTCCTAAAAATATAGTAGGATTAAGACGGATAAGTTTCTTTCATGTGTGTTCCCCTTCTTATCCCCTCGAAATGAAAAATAATTTACATCAACTTTCAACATATACATTGAACTTTATGTGTGTCTAATTCAATCCAATCCTAATTGAAAAATTCAATCCAATCCCGGACACCAAAGACAACTTAAAAATTTATTAGACGTGGTACAAGAAAGGTAGCACTTTGTACATGAGAATAAGGCTTGCAATATCGATCCATATGTTGGGTTCGGGTCGACATGAATTGAACATAAACACTTTCATGGCAAGCCCGAACACGACACAATTACCAATTGTATCATCCCAGAGCCCCGTAAGAGTGCTTGATTCCGGATTAGCGGGTTACACGATTACTTAATTAGTTATGTTATAGTATATCATTTTTGGTTTTGCAGGTTCTATCCATACACTCTTATCCATTGGTATTAGAGTTTGTGTAATTGGCGACCTATAGACATTAATTAAAACGATTATAGTCAAGTCAGGCTTTGTTGATTTCCTAGCAAATTTTCCATGTTGGAGTCTTACTACAACATGTATTCACTTAGGATTTGGTCTCATAGTCATTGTGGTATTATAAGACTTAATTAGGATTTAGGAACTGGATTAGACTCTTCTAAATCGTGTTGGATTATACAATCAAAGACCAAAGGGGTCCAAAGAGTATAAAACTCTAAGTTGGCGTGAAGATTAAGTTAGAGGCTTTCCAGGTGAGTTGTGGAGTTTTTTTATGGACGGAACTCTATGCATATGCCATTATAAATACAAGGGGTCCCTGCACGCCTAACATACGTATCAAAGTCACAAACTCCCCATTGAGTCGATTGTATAAGAGTTAGTAGTGTGTAGAAGATTTCTTGTGGTTCAAGCAACGAAAAGCTTCCATCCATGGCTGCTCCAAGTTAGTACAGTTCATGTGTTTTATTTGTTTTGTTTTTACTATTTAGGTCTAACAGTTGATATCAGAGCAGTAGTTAAAACTAATAAGACCATGATATATATGAGCATATGTTCAATGATCAATCGAAGAAGACAAAAGGCATGCATATACAGAAACTTATCTGTAGTAGCTAGGGTTTTCGAATTCCAGTTTTCTTGAAAATCGATTAGCATGCATATGCAAGGTCGGATCACCCCTGCAACTTCCCCCACGACTTTGACGACAATCCTCGGGAGGGGATAGAAGTTGGAAAGGTGGTTCTTTTCGATGCGTGGGGTGGAGTGGCAGGAATGGTGAGGAGAGCCCGGGGATTGATGTTGGTGCTTTTGGGAGGTTTGGCGGGCGGGGAGGGGAAGAGGGCGGAAAGAATGGCAATTTGTTTAATGGAGAATTGAAAGTATTATATTCGTGGGTCTCCGGTTTTGAAAATTGGATTTTCTTGACCCGGTTGTAATTTAAACCCAAGACTCTATATTCACCGTCCAGATCAATCTGATGGCTATAATATAAGATGTGTAAATTAACGCGTGCATTAGAGAAATTTCGGAGTCCACTTACTATTGGGCTTCTCTTACCACTACTTTCACAGGCCCACTCCAAGTTATTGGACCAGGCAACTTAATTTCTCTTTATTTCAATTTTCAACCTAGAATAAACATGTAAATTGCATATCTATCCTACTTTGAGGTATGCGTAAGTTAGTCAGCACCGTGACTCAGGTTAGGGTTGATTACCCTAAAGATGGAGAAATTTTTCAAAGTGGTTGATTTTCAATCGGGTACTCCACATGTCATAATACAATTAGAGGGATACAACAAAATATATTATTTTCTCTTATGACACGTCAAGAACTTTTTGAAAACTGAGTACTTGAAAAAATTTCTCTCAAAGAAGGAATAAGCTTTGCTTCCACCTCTTTAGTGGCCATGAAGAGAAATATCGCTTCTTCCTTTTTCTTTACACTATGTTTGGATGAGAGAAATAAATTTAGAATTTAAACAAAAATTAGAATTTATAAATTGATATGCACCAATTCCCTAAAACTTAGAATTTGTACCTTCAATTTCTAAATTTAAATTATATGTACGTGGGATCATAATTTTTCTCCAAATAAATTAGTCTGATACTACCCAAAACATGAGGAAGTGGAACGACGATCAACCACAAAGTCCACCATTTCCTACCATTACCAAATACGAAATCATTGGGATTAGTGAGACTTAAATGGCCAAGGCCTACGAAGGCAAACATGTCAAGTGCCCATAACCGAAGGCAAGCGAGTTCCATGCCACATGGCAAGGACTACTTAATCACCCACTACCACACTACCATGCCCACGATGGAGTAATTTGTGGATCATGGAGAGGATCAAGGAAAGTGCGACTTAGAGCTCAAGAAAGAGAAAAAGGAAGGAAGGTATGAAATCACTGTAAAACATACTCTAAAAAACATGCATGTATGTTTTTTATTCTAAGGCAATGCCAGCAGATGGCAACATGTATATGGAAGGGAGAAACCAAATTGGAGAAGGATTACAAGAATCTCAACATAAAGGTTTTTACATACTGTAAAACTATGATGTCTCTGCTAATAAACTAATAATAAAATTGATAATAACAAAACCTCCGACCACCTTGCTGGAACCCTACACCCCAATTTACCCCTTGATCCCCTCCTACGGCTGGCTCCTTCATCGATGCCACCACCACAACCTCTAATGGCACAACCCCAAACCAAACCAATCAAATTGTCTCAACTATCGAATCGCGCGTAGAGAGGGATAGACTCCCAAATCTGAAGCAGGACTTCGAAGAGAAAGAAGCAGGACTTTGGTTGGGATGAAATCGAGGGGACTGGCTACAGTGCTCTCACCGATCTCACCCTCCTTCCCCCCCCCACCTCCCCCTCTCTCCTCCCTCCTCCCTCCTTTTAACGGTGAGATCGGTGTGAGTATCCAATGCTTGCGAGCACCGTAGCCTACTCCGAAATCGAGGGGTGGAAGAGTTGAAATCGAAGATAACTCTGTTAACATAGAACGTTAGTCTGGGGAGGTTTTAATTAGGCGCCATGTGTCGAAAGCTCATATGCAGGTACTTTTCTAGTACTTATTTTTGGTTTAGAAGATTTGAAGGCATAAAATATAGTCCTATATGGCTGAAGATGGAAAAATTTTAGTAATCTTTAAAATATTAATTTTTGGAGGGCTAAAACATAGCCAAGGCTAAAAATAAACTTGGATCTGCCTAATTAGAATTAAATATGCATGCTTCTGCTCAAAATTAAATTACTACTGTATGAACTCCCAAGTCCCGAGAACATAATGGAATAATTAAACATGGTAATTAATTATGTGTGGAAATGGTGCCAACCAGAATTTTGGTGAAGATTAGTTAACGAAGATATTGGAAAACGTGACTGTTGACGATTAGTTAAGCTCTGATGATTAGCTTTAATTAGTATTTTGGCTTCAATTGACCTTTTTAAAAATGAGGCAGAGATGAGAAACGATCAGTCATTGAATATTTAATATTGGAAAACGTGTCCATTGTTTCTGTTATTTGGAACCCAGTCTATGCCATAGAGAATCTACAATCTCTAATTGTTAATTTTTGTTGTAGTTTTATGTAAATCTTCCATACATGAGATTCCACCAAAGCTGAAATTCGAGAACAATGTCATACTTTTGCTACGAGTAATTTTCTAACAATGTCATTTACCTAGTTGGTACGAGAGATAAATATATGATATTTTGTCCGACTGTAAACATAAACCATTAATCGATATAACCGTTTATTTAGCAATTTAAGTTTGACAAGAAAATACTACTAAATGCATAGGAGAACAATTTATATAGGGTTGGGCCTTGACTTTTGCCTGGCCCATTTGATAGGTCTAGTTGGAAATTGAGAGAGGCTGAAATGTCTTTGTAATTCTTCTCGGCCCTCAAAAAGGTGGGCTGTCGTGACTTAACCACCAGCTAGTCCGTTTTAAAAATTAAAAAAAAGCATACTAGTAAACACAATATCATGTGGCAACCCGTGGGTATGCTTGTCACATGACTGTTGTGTATGCTTGTCAATTCGTGGGTAATTAATATCCCAAACAATTTTTTTTATTTTTAATGGTACCCACAGGTTGACAAGCATACACAACAGTCATGTGGCAAATGACGTGACATGGTGTACCATCTCATGTGACAAGTGATGTATATAACTAATATCCAATAAGATAGATTCATTAATTGACGTGACATGTACATATCGCTTGCCACGACAGATGATATACCAATGTGGTACAAAAATGTGGTCTCCTTAGCATTTTTCAAAAGGACTAGAATAATTAGTTTGATCTCTTTTCACTTTTGTCTGATTCTTCTTCTACATATATTGTAGTTCTTGACAAATTCAATGATCTTTAATACATATTTGTCTATGTTATAGTTCTTTTTTTTTTCCAAACAGTCTATGTTATATGTGACGACCCATTCCTAATTTTATTTTTTGAAAGTATGAATTGACCAAAATGCCCTTGAACTGGCTAAGTGGAAATTCTTTGTGGATTTTTGACCTCATTTCATATTTTGTCTTCATACTTGCCGTATTCTTGTAGTACTCGTCGCTACAAACGCGTGAGCACGAATAAGATGTAAATTCCGACATGTAACGAAAACGTTACATACGTTTAAATTTGGAGGCAAAATAGTAATTTTGCACCCACATATGTTTTGTTAAGGGAATAAGTTTCTTCATTTCCTGTTTGGATACCTTGGTTTGTGTGCAATTAGGGGACCCGTTGTCCCCTGCTAATTTTGGAAACCTTCTCTTCTCTCTCAACTCATTTTTCTCTCTCTCTCATTCTCTCTTCTTCCCCAAGAAAACAATCACAACACACACAGTGGCAATACCACTTTCTTCTAAATGAGCCAAACCACGACCACCATCATGATATCCTCAACGCTCTGAGCACGGCCATACCATCTGATTACCCAAACTCGCCACCAATCGGTGGAACCTACACTAGAAAGAACTGAGCTTTTTCGACGAGTTTCTTTCCATTCCAAGCGAATGTGAGATTTTCATATTCTATTTTTTCATTAACTTTATCGGCGCATGGCGGCGTGTGACAGCCCTGTGATGACCTGTGAGGGCGCATAAGCTCGTTTTTATGCCCTTTTAGTCTCCGTTTTGAGCAAACAAAAGGGATTTCGAGTCTTTTCCTTAGTAGTTATGAACTTTGAGTAGTTTAATGATTAGTATAGTTGTTTTGCATATGGGAGAGACTTACCACGAGGAGTACAAAGGCCAGGCAAGGCAAGGCGGCTACAATCCGACTACATATTAGTGAGTGGGCTTTGTTTTCTAAACTATACTTTATTTATATAGTTTCCACAATGGTTTTGTGAAGTATTTTACATCATGTCATGCTTTTACTTACGAGTATAAGTGTAAGTTATATTGTTGAGATTTGTGAAATTATGATGGCATGATCATACGTATTTTATTTGCTCATCATACATGCATTCATCTGGTGTCTAATACTTGTTCGGGGCAGGACCAGCTTCACGTGTATGTTCATATCTGCTTCGTTATGCTCACCTTGGATCCATTGTAGGTGTCAGCCTGTACTAGTTTGCATTAGGTAGATAGAACCCGTATGTGATGCGTTTAGCACCAGATTCACGTGTATGCAGTACTCAACGTATATTTATTACACACAACATATTCCATGTAGCTACTTTCTGCATGGGCTTGTGTGTCTGCATATCTTGATGAGTATACTGTATTATATATGTTGAGATATTTGTGATTTATGTGTATTCTTAACTTAATCGCCCTTATATTATCTTTGTGATTTTCATACTATACGTAGTATGATTTTAGAAATTATACAAGTTTTTACAGAGAGAGGTTATTTATGTTACGAAAAGCAAACGTTTTATAAACTATTATTTTTGTCCACTCACACTTTCTGTTTTACGCCCAGGACTTAGTAGCTGAACTTGTGGCGAGCGAGACTTTTTTGGTGGTTCTGACATCTACACCAGCTAATGTAGGGATCTCCTTTCCCGTTATTTCGTATAATATACACCCTACCCAGGATGGAAATATTCGTACTTTTACTGCACTTTAGCTATGCTCTGACATTGCATGCATTGTAATAAGAATTCTACCCGTACTTCTGCGCACTCATATTCTTAGTATTAATTAGTTCTAAACTTTGGTTTTAATTTATCCACACTTTTACATGTCACTTGTATGACATGGGTTTCGTCACCCTCCTGGGTGTCGGCCACCATGCCTCTATTTAGGTACTTTTTTAAATATCCGAATCAGGGTATGTCATTATAGTTTAACGAAAACAAAAATAATGGACTAATTTATTTTCAAATTTTATACACATTTCATAATTTAATTGTAACAAGAAAAAATCTTTATACTAGAGTCTCTGATAAATTCTTAGTTTTGCCCTTTAAAATACTGATAAATTCTTAGTTTCGCCCTTAAAAGTACATACAAAAAAGTTCTACATGCATGCATGCGTATATGTACGCACGTGAAAAACTTCAGCAAAAATCATCACTTCATTTGTTGTTTTTGTTTTTTGTTTTTTTCTTTTTCATAAAAAAGGACAACGACAATCTATATAGGAAGGGGAAACTCATATAGGAAGGTAGGATCCAAGTTGATGACAATTGATATCCAATGACAATGTTGGGGACTTTTTTGCATATTCGGAGTATTTCGTATTGCAGATATTTTAACCGTTAGATTTTTGTTTTAAAATATAAAAATCAAGATTTAACAGGTAAAAAATTCAGAGTACAGAATACTCCATAATACCCAAAAAAATTTTGAACAATATTGTACGTAAAGTCAAGTCACTGCAAACCTCTGCAAGCCTTTTAATTGGTCCAGGGACCAGGCTACAACAGCACCATCCGACTTTCAATATATACCATAAGAATGGAGGTTGAGGAGGTAGTTTCAAATAACATGTGCAAATTATTATGCTTGATCGCGATAAGATCTTATATTAATTTTGTACGACCATCCGACATTATGGACCGTAGATTGCATGACTCGGTTCAATCATAATCCCCAGTTTCTGTTAATTTGAAATCTTGTCCTCCCGTCCATGCCTGTCAATGGTTTTGTACGATTAATCCCCAATTATCTCACCTCTCTCTCTCTCTCTCTCTCTATTAAGATTCGACATATTTTGACACTCATTTTATAGAGCTTATTTTATAATGTATTTCAATAATCCGAATTGTCTGTATTTTAGTATATCATTTATAGATTATCTTTTAAAAAAAATAGACAAATTTAAAACTATTAATATATTCATTTATAGTGAAGAAAATGGACGAATACAGTTCTACAAAGAAACACTAAATTTAATCCAACGGTCATATGATTTCATATTTTGGTGATTTTTGGTAGACATGATTTTTGAGGTTAAACATAAAAGATAGACGGTTGGATCCTTGAAATACATTACGGAATGAGCCCCACAAAAACGTGTGTCAAAATATGTGTCAAAAGCGTGTGATCTTGGATCCTAATCCTATATAGGGCCTTTAAGGAAGGGATCTCCATTTTTTTTTTTATAGAAAATAGGGATTGATTGTGGGGCTCACACTACATCGAACTTTAACAATATGAAACGTCTATTTTTCAAGTTGCACATCATAGACCATCTTTGCAAAATACTACCTAAATTAGAAATATTTAAGACATCTAATTGAGTTAAAAAAAAATTACAAACACTATAACCTAAAAAGCATTAAAATTTCATCCTAACATCTCGATGATTTTCTTTTTCTTCTCAAAATCCGACCTTTTGGCTTTTCGAGGAATAAGGGAATTTACTTGCACGGAACGATAATATTGTTATAACATACTTGAATTGGACTACGTAGAATGTGATTCATGCACGTGCATATATAAAAACAAAATCGTATTATTATGATTTATCTTTTCACACAACGTATTATTTATTTCTTAGTTTATTACAAGGACTTTGAGCCAAAATAAGAAGTTTTAGATATAGACTCAAAACGTTAAATTATTTTTCAATTATGCCCTAGGGTTCGTTTCTAATTAATGTTCTTTGACTTTTTAAATGTCAAAATTGCCCTTTGGGTCAATAAGGAAAGAAAATTTTAAACTCTTAACTAATGCATTATTTGCTTTAATTTTGAATTTTGAATTCTAACAACTTTTATTGCTCCATACATTTACAAAGAAAGAAACTTGTCAATGAAGATGAAACACTTTCAAAATGTGATAATATATACCTAATATCGAAGTAGACAAAAATGAAAAAAAAGAAGAAGAAATTTCAAATGTGATAATTTGTGTGTTTGTGTATCAAGAAAATGCCTAGAAGCATATATTGTTGGTGGTGATAAAATTCTAACAATATATATATCTCTGAATTCAGTAATTACCTAATAAAAAAGGTAACATTGGCATATGTATATCTACCTCCACCTTGGGTACAAATGTATCAATATAAAAATTTATGATGTCTAATGCACATGTAAAATGCTAACAATATATATTTACTTCCACCTTCGTCCAATGAAAAGGTGTGATGCCTATACGTTGTGATACACTATGCAGAATACTAAAATATATATCTACCCATTAGTGTTAATTGGTCAAAGACTGAATTGATTTTGTTTGAAATTTGGATTCCATGGTACATGAAATAAAGCCACAATCATGAAGCATATTATTTGGACTTAACTACTAACCAAACAGTTTTTTGTCAAGTTGCAAACCCTAGTCTCTGGCTTCAATTAATAATGGAGCCTTCTTAGACTTCTTGATCTCGACTTGCTTCTAGATAATTAAACCCACGTTTAAGGGAGTATTTGAGAGAAACAGAAGACAATTCATTGAATTCAACACCTCAATTGTTCTTCGATTGACTTGTACTAATTATTTTTCTCTAAAAATAAGATAGATCCAAAGGAAAAAGTAAAATATATGTATTGTGCCATGTGATTTCTTTATTAACACTTAAAGAAAATGTTTCATCAATTAAAACTTTATCTCTCCACTCTTTTCTCTTCTAACTTAAATAGTCAAAAACTCGATAAATAATGTGTACCTTTAATTTTTTTTCAGCCTAAAATAAAGATACATCGATCTATTGTAGAAAAATTAGAACTTTTGTTTGATGTTTTATCACTTAGTACTACAGTCTAGTAGGGGTATAACTCGGGCGCATTGGGCGGGTTGGAAGGTCAACCCAACCTCTACAATTCAGGTTGGGTTTACTTGGGTTGGGTTCGGGTTGCCCAACTTTTTCAAGTTTAATTCTGTAACAACTTAGTTTGCAAGAATTCTTAAAAAAATTAAGCCAAATAGCATCAAGGCTAGTTAATTTCAATTTCATAAATAAATCAAAATTTAAATTCAGTTCCACAAATTGATATTCGTTATAAAGTTAAATCAAATATGAAAGTTTCAACCATGCAATGTTTGAATTAAAATACAAGAAAATACCAAATATGAAACAAAATATTAACATAAGACAAAAAAAAAAAGAAGATAGGAACATGTAAACATATAGCATAGAAAGATGTCAAAATTTTAATTAAGTTATGTATAATCATATATGAGGAACTAAGTAGCAGATTTTATGACATGTGCATGCATGATATACCTAGAATGCTTTTCTTTTTTTATAGTTCTTTCTTCACTTTCACGTGATATGCGTTCAAAAGAGATCCCAAATCAAATTTTTAGTTTATACTATATTATATTATGTTTTATAATATATACATATATATGTATATCATATATATGATTAAACCAATAGGTCCATTGATCAAGAAGAAAAAGCTTACTGTTGTTTTGTTTAGGCAGGATGACAAAGGTAGAGAGATTGAGCTACTGTGCGAATTCCTCCGAGACACAAAGACTTAGGGTTTAGAGACTAACGATTTAATATAAAACTTTAGGGTTTAGAAATCACAAATTTGGCCCGACTAATTATAGTCCATAATTTATTAAAAACGTAAGTAATATTATAAAGGATGTTTTATTTTAAAAAATGTATTATAAAGGGTGTTGTTGGTTGTTGGACTTGGCCCACTTGGGTGTAATATGAGCATTAGTTGATATGGATTACATCGGGTTGAATTTGGTTTGATTAATCGGGTTAGGTTGGGTTGGGGATGGGCGGGTAAATGATAAACCTAACCCAACCCACTCAATGAACGGGTTGAAATTGGGTTGGGTTTGGGTGGGTTATAACTAAGAAAAAACCCGCTTGTTTGGGTTTAAAGTCGGGTTGGACATGGGCAAGTTCGGGTTGGGGCAATCCAAGTTGCACCCCTACGGTCTAGAAGTTGTGACATCCCACATCGACCAACAGAGATGAGGTGATGTGCCTTATATGTACATGCTGACCTCTAATTAGCACGAGGCCTTTTCAGAGCTCATTGGCTTTGGGTTCCATCGAAACTTTGAAATTAAGCGAGTTTGGGCTAGAGCAATCCAAAGATGAGTGACTCACTGGGAAGTTGCTCGTGAGTTCTCAGAAACAAAATCGTGAGGGTGTGGCCCAAAGCAGACAATATCGTGCTACGGCGGAGCCGGTCCGAGATGTGACAGAAGTATTCCTCTCCATTTATAAGTTACATAATTGTCATTCTAACAATACTAACCATACACTTACAAACACAATCGTTTTAACTCGTGACTAGATTTTGTGGTAAATGGGTATGATTACAATGTTACGTCATATTTAGTGGTACGAATTTTATGCAAGATCTAAACGTTGCAAAAATCTATTAGATCTCGATATGCAAAATTTAACCATTAATTTTTTGAATGACTTAATGGTATATACTATAAAATAAAACTGATAATAAAGTAGGAAAAATCTTGAGTGGTACGTACCATTGAATGGTACGACTATTGAATGGTTCAGATTAATTTGCAGTGAGCCCCAAATGAATCTTAACCATTTAACAGTACGTACCATTAAATGGTACGTACCACTGAAGTTGGACCCAATAAAGTACTAGAAGTCGATAAAAATGTGTCTATCATGTGGAGCCAACTATCATAAGTACATGACCGTCGTTTTCATCGTCTGACACATGTAAGATATCATGAATATCTATTTTAAGTATCATAGGCCCCTAGAAAAAAGTATATATGATGGCATTATCTTTTTGCATTTCGACAATTATTTGGAGGACAAAAGTGATTACGGATAGATGCAAGTTTGAAAGTTTGGTGGTAATTACTGGATCCAGAAAGTAAAGTTTACCTTTTTAGCAGGAAACAAAATGGTCTAGTTCACGCACGTCATCGCTGCAAGGTAAAAACCTAAAGTGAATGTTATAATTCATAGTTTATTGTGTAAATTATATTTTGCACTTTCAAGTTTGACTGCAATTACAATTTCATACATTATTTTAAAATATTGTAATGTCATACACAAACTTATATTTTAGTTGTAACTTCATACATTTGTTAGTCAAACCATCAATTTGACAATTAAATGATGGTATGGCAACTGCGGATTCCACTATTTTGCTTATGTGGATGTCACAAATATACCACATACGGAAAAAAATAAAAATAAAATTCTTTTACAAAATGTTAATTTAAAAAAAAACTTTATTATTCTAATTTTCTTTTTACCCGTAGTTATCATATCATCATTTAACGGTTTAATTGACGGATTGACTAACTGATGTATGAAATTGCAACTAAAACACAAATTGACATATGACATTGCAATGTTTCAAAAATAATGTATGAAATTGTAATTAAACCCAAACTTTAGAATGCAAAGTATAATTTACTCTAATTTATTCCATATTAATTTCTCAACAAGTGGTAGTATAGTGTAAGTAACATGGGGGAATTAATAGGTGTTCTAATTTAAGGCCATGGAAAACAATGCAGGGCTTGGATTTGGTTAATTAAATACCAACTACCTAATTTATTACTCCAATATACCAACTACTCCTTGACAATTGAGACATCAAGGGTTCACCCTAGATCTATCATTTTCTTATTACTTTTGGATGTCAACCTATAGGAATTTATATTCAAGAAATAAAAGTTATTTTCCAATTTCAAACCTAAACTTGACTAGGAGCTTGAAACTCACATTGGATAATCAAATGACTTTGTATGTGTTTATAAGGAGTTTGAGATTACTTTTTATATTATCAGTTGGTTTTACGATGAAATTTTAACTTCTTTCATTGCATTAGAGCAAGTTACTCAAATGTTGAGCCCAACAACTCGGGTGCTCCCACATCACTCATTAGAACCTCTAATTAACTTCCTTAAACCTATAGGAATTTATTCAAGAAAACAAAGTTACCTTCCAATTCCAAACCTAAACTCAAGCTCTATATTTGACTATGATACCATTTTGTCACATCCCGAACCGACTTCGCCGTAGCACGATATTGTCCGCTGGGATGTGACAGAATGATATCAGAGCCACTCTGCCTTTCGATACGGATGTGCCGGCGAGGACGCCAGATTCCCCTTAAGTGGGGTGGATTGTGACATTCCACATCGACCAACGGAGAGCGGGTGATGTGCCTTATATGTACATGCCCACCTCTATTTAGCACGAGGCATTTTGGGAGCTCACTGGATTGCTCATGAGTTCTCAGAAACAAAACCGTGAGGGCTTGACCCAAAGCGGACAATATCGTGTTATGACGAAGTCGGTCCGGGATGTGATATTTTGAATTTTGAGAAAATCATCATATTTTCTTTTGAAGAACTGTCGGTACAATAAAAGTTGTAAGTTGTGAATAAACCGTGTAAAACTAGTAATAGAAATTAGAAAGCATTTTAGCTATATATTTACTCTGTTCAAACTATATATATATGACTGAACAATCCAAATTTGGATTTTGATATTTAATTTAATTTAAAAATTGATAAGTGATCGATCTAGAAGGTATGGTCATATTTGACCAACAAAAAGAAAGAAGATAGTAAAATAGGTCGAGTCTGCAAGAAACATGTACAACAAAAACTAATTAACACCGAACATTTTACTGCGTGTGGCATGGAAGCAGGACACATCCACTTCAATGGAACCAATAATTCATCTTGTCTGACCCATAGGCACGATCGATAATATATAGTGCCTATGAATTAATTTTGGAATATATTATATATCCATCACAAATTTATTCAGAGGACCATGTAATTGTGTTTATGTAGTACATATTTAAAAGAAATAGGAACTGCATGCAATATATTGATGTATATATGATGGAGACATGGACGATTCAAATCGATCGATGGGGGGACCTCATCAGTCTGATTGAAAAACTTTCAAGTGACTTTACTTACTTCCAAGATGTTAACACTCTCTTGGACACCTCTCATGGAGGCAATAGTATATACTTTTGAGAGAGAGAGAGAGAGAGAGAGAGAGGCGGGTGGCGGCTGTCCCTAACAAACTTTCAAGGGTTTTTTGGAATTGGAATGTTAGTTTGCGTGTAAGAAGCAAGTAAGGCAGACTCAAAGTCGTAACGACGTACTAGTATGTGCGCACAAAATTCTTTATATTCAAATATTTTTTTGATCGGCTAATGAAAAATATGTTAGTTTGAGAGTAAGAAGCACTTTTTCTACATATACATTTGGAGTTTTTTTAAAATGGCTTAAGCACTTTTGTTAAAAATGTTTTTGGAATCAATTCTCGGTAAAAATGCAAGTGAATTCTGAAAAAATACTTTAAGTGCTTCCTGCAAGAAGCACAAATTTGCAGGAAGCACTTCAAATATTTTTGAAACCAAAAAACATTTTTTCTAAACATTTTTTCATCTTTTGGCAATAAGATATAAATTATATAGTCACAGCTAAAATGTAAAGGACTCCTCGGTTACCATGTGAGTAGATGGTATGTTTTCATCTAACTGTTTACAATTTACAGAAGTATTATCCTACTTTTTTCTTCTTTCTTCCAAATGTGTATTAATACTTAGGGTATATACATATTTATTTACCCCTTTATAGAAATTTTAATATAAACTAAAAAATATTAATGTTTTTTAGAAATAACCCACACGAATTTATTCTTCAATATAAATCCATTAACTATTTTTTTATGTCAACAAACTTACTATAGTGCGCTGATGAGTCAACCGATATTCAAGTAATAAGTTGTGGAAGATTATTCTGTCCAGACTTCATTATCACAAAGTCTACACAAACAACCATACGTAAATAATCCACCGGCTCTGCTAATAAAGACAGTATAATAATACTGATAATTGAATATTAAATTTGTCAGTGTTCAGTGGTGAAAGAATGTGCACATCAAATAAAAATTCAAATAAAGAAAAAAACGTAGTAAATAAGAGTCCATGTTTTCTGCAATATTTGCTTTTCATGGTTATGTTAAAGGGTCTCAAACTCTAAATCTAAATATATATTTGCTTTTGCATGGTTGTATTTTTTTTTTTTTGTCAAATGCATGGTTGTACAATATCAACCAATATTTCTTACTATAATGTTCCCAAATTAAAAAGAAAAAACGAAATTGAAAATGAGTCTTTCATATTAATGGCATTTTTAAGCTAGTGGGATCAACTGTCCATTTCGAGGCCTTGTAGATGAGAAGATCGACCTGGTATGCAATCTGAGCAGTTGGACCTCTTAATACGACGCGTTTGAAACAATAGGCATTAAAAGTTATATCAAATTCTAGCTTTCTCATTAGTCTGCACCATTGTCATTTATCCATTTAAGTCTTAAATGTGCAAAGCATCTTTTAAGTGAGTGGGATCAATTCTCCATTTGGAGGCCTAGTAAATGAGAAGATCTGCTCTTAATAATCTGAACAGTTGGATTTTGTTTTAGCACAATGATAGCGTTAGTGTGTTAAATAGTTAATTGTTAGAAGAAAGGGGGATTGATGGAGATCAAACCTGCACCCGCACCATGGTGCATAGACATTATTACTTTCCGCCACTGCGGTAAAATATCATCTGCACTAGTTGGACCTTTTAACAAGACGTTTGAAAGAATTAGACATTAAAAGTTAAATCAAATTCTAGCTTCTCATTAGTGACCATTGTCATTTATCCATTTTAGGTCTCAAATGTGCAAGCAACACGACCTAATTAACTAATTAAGTTGGTGTGGACCGCTTAGTAAACTAGATGGTGGAAACAGGTAAATAACATTAAATTGAATCATGTCGAATATTATTGAATTATATGATCACATATTCAAATTAAAATGGTACCAAAGACGTATGAAGTAAACAGTTACTGGATGATATAATCTATATACATAACATGTGTTATAAGTTTATATTTAAAATTTATATTTCGCAAGCACATATTATATTTTAGGGTAAACTGCCGTTTGACCATCTGAACTATCACCCTAGTTGAAATTGACCCCCTAAACTATTTTTTTGGTAAATTAACCCCTTAAATTTTTCTAAATTAGTAGATTTACCCCCTACCGCTAGATTCCATCCAATTTGCTGTTAATTCGTTAAAATGTCAACTAGAGCTACCAATTAAAATACGACACGTGCTAGTATTTGATAGCAAAGTGGATGAAATTTCGTTGAATCTGACGGTGAGGGGTTAATTGGCTGATTTCAAATAGTTCAGAGGGTTAATTTACCAAAAAAATAGTTCAGGGGGTCAATTTCAAATGAAGTAATAATTCAGGAGGTCAAATGACAGTTTACCCTATATTTTAACTCGAAGTAATATGTCATTCAGCCTGCCGCGTGACACAATAGTTTTCCATCAAGTTCTTTGCCATTGCATTGTGGTGCTATAATTTTTATTTCTACTGTTTTCAATTTCCCAATTACTTCGAAGGACGTTCTTAAGAGAAAATAAATAGCACTTTCCATTGAATTAAGTGAGATGGACCTCACTAAATCTAGGACCACAAGTGGTGGGTATTAAAAAAATGGTAGCGTAGCGTGCGAAAAATGTGCAGCTATATAAGCATCCGACTCCAAGGCCACAGGAGACCAAATCAAATAAGCAACGCCTTGGCAAAAAAACCAGAGGCTGCAGAGAGAACAAGTTTCAGAGTGAAAAGATATAGATTTTGGGTGTGACCAAGCACCAAAACAATAATGGGGAGAAGCCCTTGTTGTGCAAAGGAGGGATTGAACAGAGGTGCTTGGACTGCCCATGAAGACAAAGTTCTCACTGAACACATCAAGCTCCATGGTGAAGGCAGATGGAGAAACCTCCCCAAAAAAGCAGGTAACAATTAAACCGAAATGCTAACTTAGAATCAATAGTAGCTTACCCTTTTTTCCAGTTACATTGGAGGGTTTCGAACTCTGGACCTAGCCCACTCCTACCTGCCTTCTCCGCTGGGCTAACCGCAGTGGCTTAACAGTAGCTTGCTTTAGAGCTAGCTCATTGCTGGGTTTATGTCGGCTTTCTAAATTGTGCCTGAAAATCATATAAATTTGTCTAATTAATTAGTGCTTAATTATATGAGCAGGTTTGAAAAGATGTGGGAAGAGCTGCAGGCTTAGGTGGTTGAATTATCTGAGGCCAGACATTAAGAGAGGCAACATATCTCCAGATGAAGAAGAGCTTATCATTAGGCTTCACAAGCTTTTGGGGAATAGGTAATTTTTCTTCTGATTTTTTCTTCTAGTTTTTTTAGTTATTTATTCACTGAATTCTAGTAATTGAGTTTTTTATTTTGATTGATATTTTTTTACATTTATTTTCAGATGGTCTCTAATAGCTGGTCGGCTTCCAGGGCGAACAGACAATGAAATAAAGAACTACTGGAACACGAATTTGGGTAAAAAAGTTCATGACCAACAACAAGAAGGATCTGCTTCAGATCTCAAGCACCACAAAAATGGTGAACCAAATTCCAAGAAAGCAAAAATTATGGACATGGCATCACCATCATCCCATGTTGTCCGTACCAAAGCTGCTAAGTGTACCCAAGTTTTCATCAACCCACACCCACACCCACACAAAGTCTTACTTGGTCATGATCATCAACATTGCACTGAGGAAACAAATGCAGGAGGACTAATGTTTGATGACAAGCCAGCAGCTATGGACGATGACCACATCAATAGGACACCATCATTTTCTTCGTTCTCTAATATCAATGCTGATCAAGAAAATTCGACGTCGGATTTTTTGGTGGATTTTGACATGAATGAGATTAATTTAGCCAATCTTCTGAATTCGGATTTTCCAGAGATTAATCGCGACGACTTGAATCATAATAGCAGTGACAATATTATGCCACATTGTGTAGATGAAACGGCTCAATTTTTTTCGGAGGAAATGCTGCAGCATTGGAATAATGGTGGTAGCGACGATGGTGATGATCGAGTTCAAGTTCAGGCAAATTTGGTTCTCAATTTCCATTCGTTCACTTCTTTTCTGGGCTCCGATCATCAAGGGGAAGAATGGCTTGGAGTTGGAGAGAGTAGTTGAATAATTTTTGCTGATTATGTTATAATATTTAACTGTGCTGCTTATATCTTTCTCTTGCTACGTACGTGAAAAGAAAACCATACCATTTAAGTTGTACTAAATAAGTGTAGTAGGAATCTTAATTATATATATTTAAGAATAGAATAATATTTTTTGATGGTGTCATCTTCTGTGAGTCTCCATGCTGGCCACGTTGTTAATTGTTATATATTTATTATAATTATCAGTTGCAGTCCGACTTGTCCTTGTTTTATATGATCGGAGAAATTGCTTTTTCAATGGAATATGCCCTTATGGTGTTTTTCATATGTTGTCCTGCAGTGGAACAAGAACCTTTTGATTTGTAAGTTGAACTTTATGCTATGAAAAAGAGAAAAAAGGAAAGAAAAATTTTGGGTAGTACGTATCATTGAATGATACGATAATTGAATGGTTCAGATTAATTTACGTTGTGTTTCAAATAAATCTTAAATTATTTAACAGTACGTACCATTAAATGACATGTACTATTGAAGTTTGACTAAAAAAGAAATGCACTGGTTCTCCTCGAGCCTGGACTTGTTCAAAGTTTATACAAATAAATTGATATAAATATGAATTTGTTTCTGTCAATTGTCACTGATTCTTCAGTGTTAGTTTTAACTAACAGTTAAAAAAATTATTTAAAATTAACAAATGGGAAATCAAATTTGATGGAAATTAAATAATTTTAAATGAAAAAAAAAATCTTGAGTGATACATACTATTCAATGGCCGAATGGTACGACAATTGAATGGTCTAAAATTAATTTGCAGTGTGCCATAAATGAATATTAAACTATTAAATAATACGTATAATTGAATAATATGAATTTTCACGCATGTAAATGGGTGTAGGACCCAGCCCATTATGTTTGATAAGAGTCATGGACGTAGACCACAGAACGACTGAGAGATTTTAGATACATGGTTAACATTTAATTCTGTGGACCAAATTTGCGTAATTACAGATATGATAAGTGTTCAGATACTATTTATTTCAATCAAGATAATGACTTCTTTACAAAACAAAAGATAATGACTTCTTTTTATTTATGGAAAATCCAAAATAAATCAAACTGCAAACAACCTCAATTGATGTTCGAGGAGTCAACAGTCGAGTGTTGTTTGTTCTAAACAAAATGCTTGGACGTGAAAAAAAAAAAAAAGTATGCGTGGCACAACATTCTTCACATCTTAAATTTCAATTAATTTGACTTTTTCACTCCAATTAGCTTAAGGACATGCCCTATAAAATCCTATAAGTTCCCTCTTGATTTCAAGAGAAACGATATTGTATTAGTCAAAAGAATTGGCAAGAGAAATCTTAGAGGAACTAATTTAAAAAGTGTATTAATTTTTAAGCCTTTTCAATCATAGAGGATCTTAAAAGTGGGTTATGAGTATCACTTCTTGTGCTTCTATTTAATTGAACCCAATTGTGAATATGGTTTTGCGCTTCTATTTAAACCAAACATATTTCATTTTCCTTCGCATATACTCTCCATTGACTAATCCATCAATATAATTTGTTGTATACCCAAGTTTTTATCTCTTTATCGATTTCTCATCGGATAACTACATTAGTCATATTATCTATTTTTGTTTTATATTAGTCATGTAATAAGAGAAATAAAAAGAGATGTGTATACAACAAATGATGGTAAGCTTATCTCTTTAGTTATCTACGTCTTGCATCATTATGCATAGAATAAATATAGGTAAACCATCCTTGTGTGTTATTTCTAGGGCTGGAAATTTTGTACTGAAATACCGAAACCGTACAAAAAAAAACCAAACCGAATACCGAAAACCCCGATACCGAAATTTCCCGAATTGTTCGGTTGCTGATACCGAAAGAATATCGAATTTTCGGTACGGGGATCGAGACCGCATTACCATTATTTCGGTAATACCGAACCGAACCGAACCGAAATATATATATATATATATAATATTTTAATTATATATATATATCCTATTAATTTCTTCGTCCGTATGATTGGGTTGAGATTTAATCTCAACCGTCGGTGTCTCCCAACTGATTCGTTTGAATCATCGACTCAAAATTCCCAGGCCTGTTCAACACTTCTGCCGTTATTCTTCTCAGACTTCTGTTCTCTCCGTGCTTCTTTTCTTCTCTCCATCCGTTTCTCTCTTAATCTCAGGCTGGCCACCACGCAAACCACCATATCTACTCTCAGCCACCACTACTTCGCATATCATCCCTTCTCTTCGTTCCATTCCACCACCCCACCACTACCCATCTCAGCCACTACCCATCTTTGATTCTCTGGTCCCGAGCTCCTCATGGATCATTGAATAATGGATTATTGATTATTGGTAAGTTTATCTCTTGTAATTTCAATTTAGGGTTTGGGTATGTGGGATTTGGGAATACATATTTTTTTTTAGGGTTTTCAATTTCTGTTTGATCTCTGTGAGTGATGTATCGGATTACCTATGGATTGCTTCATAATTAGTTTCACAATATGTTGTTGAAAGAGGACTGCTGAAATATTAGTTTCAAATTCAATTTATGGATTCAGTATATATGATGAAGTTGAACTACTGCATTCTGTCCTTTCATTGTATATGTAAATAGCACTGCTGAAATTGCTATATGGAATTGGAAAGCATTGTTCAGTTACTCTTAGGTTCTTCGAAGTTCTATCGGACACCATTGAAATGCCCGAATTTTCTTTTGTGTTTTTGCTGTCGAAATTGCTATACATAAAGTCAAATTTCATGTATGTTTTGTTCATTTACTCAAATTTCATGTCGAAATTGCTATACACACTTCTTTTTTTAGTAGATAATATAATTAATTATCCTAATAGTAGACACAGGGGATTCAAACTTACTGTAAAAAGTAGCAAGTTGTTTTTAAAAATGTTGTCTTGTTTTCATTTGCAGCTAAAAAATTTGGAGCTTGCTGTCAATCTGGCTAAAAGAGGAAATCTTCCCGGTGCCGAGAATCTAGTAAGATATTCTTTTGTAATTCAATCGGATGCTTGAGTAGTAAAGTATGCATATTTCAACTGTATGGTTATTGATCAACGGACTGTTTGATTGCATTTCTTGATCAGAAGCAAAGTGGCTGCTTTTATTGTATCCAATTTGAAGTAGTTGTGCAAGGAAGTTTTTTTTTAAATTGAAGCTCACTGAAGGTGTGCTAAGGATCCATATAATGTAAAGCGATGACATTTTATCCATTATCTTTTTATTTTTATTAACCTTTGAACAAGTTAATTACGCCTTAATTATGTGGTGCTGTGTGTATTTGTACATTTTGCTAAATTTCACTTGATAACACCTGATATTGTTGCTAAATTTTAGGTTTCCATTTTGATTTTGTATTTTTACATGTTTCTTTCTTTGGGCAGTATTTTTGTGCTATGTCACATAGCCTATGTGTGTGTTGTGTGCAGTGGCGAAGCTGCGTAGGAGCGAAGGGGGGCGGCCGCCCCTCCGCTCGCCGGAAAAAGAAGGCCGAGTGACCCTTGAACCCCTCTGGTTCGGCCGGAAAGTGGGCAGCCGTGCACTTGCTTGAAAGATTGGCTGAGAGCTCGCAATATTGGCGCTCGTACCCCTCAAACACCTCACTCATCCTTCTCGATCTCAAATTCCACCACCGACCCAATTCTTCTGAATCTGATTAGTGCCTAAATTTCTCAACTTTTTTGTTATTCAAACTTTGAAAATTCGGCATAAGAGGTTAAATCAGTGGATCAATCTTAGACAAACTGATGGATTTTAGGCTTTCAGGCCGAGGAGTTTGCTAGTGTTTCCATTATGCCCTTGGTGGGTGTGTTGAATTACATACAAAGGACGGGTATTGATGTGTCGTTACCTACATGGGTAAGTAATATTCTGTTTGGTGTCAGCTATCAGGAGATGTTGGGGCTGAGCTTTATATAATGCACTCCAAGTGTTCGACGAATTTCCCCAGAGAAAATGCGTTTTGTATTGCTATCGAAATGGCAGAGGTTTTTGCTGCAAAATGCAATCGCAACCAAGATAATCTCGGTGAAACAACTAGGTTATTCAAAGACATACAAACTTCGCCCACAACAATTGTAATTTGTTTGTATTAATTAATTACGGAATACATTACCATATAAAAAGTTTTAGTTGTTGTCATTTTTCTTTAACCTTGCATTCTTTTAAGTTCGCCCCTCCCCCCGAGAAATCTTGGCTTCGCCATTGGTTGTGTGTTGTGTGTGTTGTGCTATGTGTTGTGTGTGTGTGTGTGTGTGTGTGCGCACAATGTTCTTAGGGTTGAATAGCATTCTGTTTACAAGGATGTGATATATGATTTTGGACTTTTTGCTCATGCATGTTTATCTTAAATATTGCAGATAACTATATGAAATTGTGTGAAGTTTGCTGGTTTGCTGCGATATAATATTTGGTTCAGGTTAGTCTTTCTTGTTCTCTATATGGACTATATTTGTTGTATGTTGTTAGCGTGTAAGAATAACAATGAAATTAATTGGGATTTAATATTTATAGTAAAGCATGATTATAATAAACATGTTAGTTTGCAATTATATGTTGTTAGTCAATTGTAAGGTTATAGTAAAACATTTGTGTGCCCTTGTTCAATGTAGGATGAATTCTAGCCAATCTAGTACACACACTACCTATGACAACACAGATGAATTGGAATTGGATGAGTATTATGACGAAGAAGAATATGAACCGAGAGGGGAGGGTGATACAGTTAGGGAAGTAGAAGAGATTCAACCAACTTCTAGTCAAGTAGGTGAACAAGTAACACATAAGAGAGGGTCAAATAAGGGGAAGGGGCCGAGTATTGTGTGGCAAGATGCCGTTAAGGTAACAAAAATCGATGCCTCAGGGGTTAAAATGACAATAGCAATTTGCAATCTTTGCAAAGCCGAGGTACCCGCCGATTCCCGAAGAAATGAGACAAAGGGTATAAGGGATCACCTAATGAAATGCGAGGGTTCTCATCTCTATAGGCCTCCCGATTCGACCCAACCCATGTTAACTCAAGAAAGGATGGGTAGTACAATGGTCGCTCACACCTTCAATAAAAAAAGGCATGATTTGAAGTGTGTGCAATGGATTATTAAGGCGGAGATGCCTTTTAGGGTAGTAGATCAAGAAGATTTTCGAGAATGGATCCGTGATCTTAATCCTAAGTACAAAATGCCTAATAGGAAGAAGATTACGGAGGCGGTTTGAGACTTGTTTTTTATGGAGAAGGCTAAAATAATGAGTGTGCTAAGTGGTGTGAGGGTAAGTCTCACCACCGATACTTGGACCTCGATCCAAAAAATTAATTACATGGTAGTTACCACTCATTTTTTGGACAATGATTGGCATTTGCACAAGAGAATCATAAGCTTTATGAAGATCACTTCTCACAAAGGCGATGACATAGGTAGGTGTCTAGAATTCTGTTTGAGTGAATGAGGAATCGATAAGGTGTTTAGCATTACCGTTGATAATGCTACTTCAAATGACACCGCGATTGAATACATGAAGAGGAGGCTTACATCACTTGGGACACTTTTGCTTGATGGGGCACACTTGCACATGAGGTGTGCTTGTCACATCCTTAATTTGATTGTGAAGGATGGAATGATAGAGCTTGGTAGGGAGATTGAGGGGATACGAAATTGTGTGAAGTTCATTCACTCTTCCCCCGCGAGGTTGGATAAGTTTAGGGACTTTGCCGTTTTAGAGAAAATGGATAAGATGTCAACGGTTCCCTATGATGTTCCTACAAGGTGGAATGCCACTTATACGATGCTTAATAGTGCTTTCAAGTACAAGCGTGTGTTCTCTAGAATGGCGGAGAAGTGTAGCCAATTTATCGCCTATTTTGATGAGGATGTTTCTAGAGAGATAAATGGGGCAATGGAAAGGTGCAAGCGGGTAGGACCTCCAGTGGAAGAGGATTGGAGGAAGGCGATGAGCTTTGCTCATTTCCTTAAAAGATTTTATGATTCCACCGTTAAACTAAGTGCCACCAAAACTCCTACTTCAAATTTAATTTTGGGGACGGTGATCTCATTGCAAGTGGAGATTGAAGAAAAAAATCCGAGATTCCTCTAATCCAACTTTGCAAATTGTGGCAAGTTCCATGAAAGCCAAGTTTGACAAGTATTGGGGTGAATTCAAAAAGATTAACCCTATAATATTTGTTGCACAAGCTCTCGATCCGAGGTACAAATTTCAAATGATGGAGACAAATCTAGATGAACGCGGGTATTTATGGGATGAGATAAAGGATGTTAAGAGAGTGGTTAAAAAGACAATGAACGATTTGTACAGTGCCTATAAAGTGCCTTCTACCTCTCAAACCCAAGTGTCCCAAACATCGATTGTGGAGGCATCTCCAAATGTGAGTGGTGTGAGTGGTGGTGTTAGTGACATAGATTATGAGGATGATGTGGAAGCAAGGATGGAAAAGCGGGTTATGGAGAAAAGAAAAACGGCTCAACAAAGGGAAATAGCAAATGAAGTTGATAAGTATTTTAACGATGCCTATGAAAGCCTACGCAATCAAGACTTCAAGCTTTTGGATTGGTGGAGATTGAATTGTTCTATATATCCAATACTTGCTAAGGTTGCTAAGGATGTTTTGGCTCTCCCAAGTAGCACCGTTGTTAGTGAGAATGCTTTTTCACTTGGTGGGAGGATTGTGGATCCTTTTAGAGCTTCCCTAACCCCTAGAACGGTTGAGGCGTTAATGTGTACTAGTGATTGGCTAAGAGGTGAACAAATGAATTTGTACAAGAAGCCAACGGAAGATGACCTCACATTCTACAAGGAACTTGAAGAATTGGAATCGCGTAAGTGGAAATGCAATTCATAATTTCTTTTATTATACATCTTATCTTAGCACTCAATACATTTACTTTCTATTTCTAATATGAATATTCTATTATTTATTCTTTTATGTAGGTACACTTAATGTTCAAGGCCAAAGTCAAGGGGAAATGCCACCACCTTCGCCTACACCACAACCACCTCATCCAACGTCTCAACCACGTCCACCTCCACATCCTTTTTCAACTTCAAGTAGAAGGGGAGGTCAAACTTTTACAACAACTACACGGGGAAGGGTTCAAGCTTCTACTTTTACTAGGGGAATGGGCCGAAAGAGAGGAAGGGTTGAACCTTAGGTCCTTAACTAGTTACTAAACTAATAATTTCTTTTGGGTTACTTTGTAGATCTTATTTGTTCTATAACTTATTTGGATTTGGATTACTTTATTTCTTTTGGGTTGTATAATTGTTGCAAAACTAATATTTCATTCAGTATTTATATATATGTGTGCGTATGTATGTGTATGTAAATATGTGAATGAATTAGATTGAATGGATGGATTGAATGGATTGAATGGATTGAATGAATTAGAATTTAGAGTTAATATGTGTGTATGTATGAATATGTGAATATATTGAATAATATGGGCCAAAAAATTGTCAAAATTTGTTGGGCTTTTGTACATTTCGGGGAGGCTCAATATCGAAACCGAACCGAAACTTCGGTATACCGAAAATTTCTGTTTGGTTTCGATATACAAAATTTTCTCCCCGAAATTTCGATTTCGGTATTCGGTATCGGGGTTTCGGTTCGGTTCCCGAACTGAACCCAGCCCTAGTTATTTCTCAAATAAAGGATAAAATTTTCTCTATCGTTGAATGTAAATGATTAGATATCTATTTATTATCACGTGACTTGTTACATAATCAGAACTTAACACATAGTTATATAAAACCAACCGAACATAACATTTCTCAAATCAACTTCTGTCTCTCTCTCAATAGTAAATGCGTGTCTCCCGACCAAATGATCTGCTATCGCGCGAGGCCACCGACTACAAATGATCGTTCAATGGTCCCAATTAATCCAACAAAGTCTCACCACACTCCTCCCTCTTTAGCACTAGTAAGTGAAGGTCCACCCATGTCAGCCTTTTAGATACTACTACGTGCTCCTTGTGCATTTAGGGTGGATGGGGCCTATCGTGCCTTTGTGGAACATGTGCACAAAGGGATGGTGAATAATACATGAAATATTAACCCAATTAGGGCAAGCAATGGTAGCCACAAGGTTACGAAGGTCTAAACTATAGACTTCATTTTTTTGGGGTCGAAAAACATCCATCCATGCACTAACTCGTTAGAGTATAAGATCTTGTTACATGATTGACATGAAGTATGTACTGTTTAATAGTATGATTATTAAATAATTCTAAATTAATCTGCAGTAGATACAAATGAATCTTAAATCATCCTACAATTTGAGTCTTCTCATCTGTCTCTCTCTTCCTTTCTTCATCATTTTCGTTTTCATCATTACAAATGAGGTATTTAATTAAATTAGTTTACTGTCTCTCTTTTTAGTTTTTATAATTTTAAAAAATAAAAATAAAAATCACAATTTTCTTGTAATTTTTGTTCATATTTTTTGTTGGTGTACAGAGGGGTATTTTTATGTAAATCTCCAGAATTAAGCAAGACTCTCGGAAGTTTCAAAATTGTTCAGAACAAAATTCAGAAATTGTTCAGAACATAGGGACCTTGATAGTGAACACTGAGTTGGACTGTTCCTTGAGTCACCGAGTTGGATGCAGTGTGGAAATGTAGCAATAGAAAAAAACCTTGAGAGTGAACACTGACCATGCGTTAGTGGCTGCATGGTGGCTATTGAGTTTAAACACTGAAATCAGTCTCCATCTCAATCAACCGACACTTATGAAAACGGTGTGGCTAAGCCAACTTTTTACTAGTGAATATTGGACTATGATCGTAAGTTTAATTTCTATACAATTTCCTTTTAAGCTTAAGCGTGCTACCTGCTCCACTAAGTGCCATACTAACATTATTCTTCTGTCTAATATTCTTTGTAGCATGTACAATTCTTGTATAGTCTCTTCTATAGTTTTCTCCTATTGCCAATTTATGTGTTTCAAAGTTTGTGGGTTGAAGTAATTCTTAAGGAAGAATATTTTGGACAGATGTAAAAAGTTCATATCGCATTTTCCCTTCTTTGGGTATATATTTTAGGACAATACTTGAGTACTAACTTGTGAGTACCTAACATATATACTGACCTTACGTAGCTCAATAGTATTATAACACGTCTTTTAAAATTTTATCCCAATTCTTACTATCTTCCTAACCAAACACCAAACTATCATTTTAAACCCACGACCAAACACCAAGGCCAGTCCAATGTTTTAGAAGGCCCCGCGTAAGATTTAAATGGGGCCTCGTCTAAAATACAATTTTGCATGTAAAAAAATTAAAAAGTTACTAGCTAGGAAATTGTGTTCACTTCTTTACGACCGATTATGAATTACCGTTCACTAAATTAGAGTAGAGTAAATTGTCATTTTACCTTTGAACTAACACCTCAGTTCAAATCAACCCCTAAACTATTTTTTTTGTTTGGATAAATTAAAAGCCTAAACATTTTAAAATCAGTCAATTGACCCATGTCATTAAATTTCGTCTAATTTGCCGTTAACATGTCATCATGTCAACAACATGCACCAATAAAAGTACGCTATGCGGAAATTAAGGAAAGAAATTAAACTACATATATTAAAAAAGAAGAACAAAAAAATCTAGCTCATTATTCATCCCCTAAAAGGCCCCAAAATAATTTGAACCTCCGCACATCCCCAATATGAGAGAAGAGGCCTTTAATTCCACAATTGGAAAACAAAAACAAAAATAACAAAGATGAAGGCGTGCAGGCATTTGAACCCATGCATAAATGAAAGGAAAAAACAACGCTTGACAACCCTGCTAAGCACGATTTTGTTTAATGTTCCTGTGTTTTATTAATACGTACTACTTTCACGAAAGGTTATTAAAATTTGGGGACCCTAAAAAGTTGGAGGCCCTATGCGGTCGCACACCTCGCACACCCTCAGGATCGGTCCTGCCAAACACTTTTCCTCTTCTTTTAAGCTTCAAGTTCAATTGTTGTACGTTGGTGCCATGGCTTGCCATAGCTGGTCCGTTGAACCCAGCCATGCCACAACCTCCCTCTAACCTCTCTCTTCCGTCGAGCCACCCCCACCCCCTTTTCCGTCCGTCGTCCCACCCTCACTCCCTCCTCCACCATCTTCCAGGCCCCAGTCCCTCCTCTGACCGTTGTACCACTACCATTCCCTCCTCCGACAGTCGATCCCTCTCGCCCAACCTCCCTCCTTTGTCAACACCACCCCCATCTCCGATGGTAGAGTTCAGATTTTTATCTTTTATCAAAGTCGAGATGCAGATTTGTTCATGAAAAACCGATAAAGTGATGCGGATTAACGAGATTCAGAATTTTTCCAGATTTAATTGTTGTTCAGTGGAGATGGAAGGCTGGGAAATCTTTGAAGAGGGAGAAGAAGGGTGGTGTTAGAATAGTGGATGTTTGGATAACAACATAGTGGATGTTTGGTGAGTCAAAAAAATGACAGGCGTCGAATTTTAATTGGGCCACGTGATAAGGTCAGTATTTTGAGTATTAGTACTTAAGTATTCTTGGATATTTTATATTTGAGAATCTTACCAAATCCGATCTGATGTAAATTAAGGAGTAGGCTACAATGCTCGCAAGCATTGAATGCTTACACCGATCTCACCATTAAAATGAGGGAGGAGAGAGGAGAGAGGGGGGAAAGGAGGGTGAGATCGGTGTGAGCATTCAATGCTTGCGAGCACTGTAGCCAGTCCCGTAAATTAAAGTTGTAAACTCAAGTTTTTTTCTGCAATTGAAGCAATTTGATCTTCATGACAAGCAACAAAACTTTTTACCGCTTTTTACCGATTTATATACCTTTTTGGTCTTACTGATTACTGACTAACCATATTGAGATTATATACTGTATTAATGCATCACATGACATAGGCACCCCAATCTTTTTTGTTCTTGTTGTTTGTTTGTTACTCTTTAGCTTAGCTTGTACAAAGGATAACACTTTTCTCATTCCCGGAAAGGAAGAAAGTCCTTTTTTCCCACTAACTGCTCAATCTTTTTATCATCATTCAAAGATTATTTGTAAAAAATTCATTGAATTTGGAAACCGTCCTCACAATGAACTGTCTATTTATTTGATTTTTATAGATGACTAAACAATTTTTAAAATGATCAAATGAATTTTTTTGGAGATATTCTTTAGATGATATTAAAGAGAATGTAATGTTTTAATTTCTTTCTTAATGTACGGTGAAATGATATTACATTAGTGATGAATGAGGATTTCCTCTTTTCCGGAAATAAGGAAAGTATTGTCCTTGTACAATATTTCTCCTTTACCCACTTTCATACGGTAAGTGAACTACATGCTCAAGTCTATACTCCAAAGTCCAAATTACCATTGCATATCCAAGTCCAAGCGCACCAAGCCAAAAAATGACCTATGTATGGAGGAGCTATGGATTTTACTGAAAATTAATAGAGGACTGTGAGGAAAGTACTGATCGATATCTATTTCCTTTTACCAATTCAAGAGGATTATTATTGATTGATTAATTATGTGTTCTTATAGACTTGGTTTTCAGCTCTCCCACCATTCACAAATATTCCCTTCCCTTGCTATATATGTGGAGGAGACTTTTCAAGCACGCCATAAACCCTAGAATGCTATTTCTAGCCAGTCTCAAGTTTTAATGTTTTCATGGATCAGCCAAAGGGAAATAACAATAACAAAAAGTGAAACAAAATATGAAACCAGGGTAAATTTTCCATGACTTTTCAACAGCTCTAATTACTTAGAGATAGGGATGTGGCGAAAAAGGAATAGGGTATAGGAGGGGAGGGCTACCTCTAGCTTAACGTGACTGGAAGCCATAATTTCACTCTTTTACGAGTGCAAGTATTAGACTTTTCGTTTTCGGATAAATTCAGGTACGCCTAATGCAAATTAATGGCCTGTTTGAGACTGATTTTAGGATGTTTTTGACAATGTTTGACAAAAAAAATTAAATGCGCTCACGACTAAAATGTTTTCGAGCTGAACTACTTCATACAAAAGCAGTCCCAAACAAAAAATTGATTGAAGTCGGATTGGGCCTTCAACTCAATCAATCTGCGCAAATTACACCCTAATATCATGTCACTTTAAACCCTAATATTCGGACTATTCGTCTATAAATGGAATGGGAACCATTATTAAGCAAAGAAGAGTTTGGACAATGATTGTGTAATCTTTTTCTTGATCAATGATTGAATAATCTGTAGTACACTTTAATGGGGCAAGGCCCGTTCAGATTTTTGTTTGGCATTTTACAAGCCCTAATTATCGTACAGGCTTATATGATTTCCCCATGCATGCAAGGCGGCAACGTAATAAATTAAAGCCCAATTTGTTTTTTCAGTTTTTCTTATTGTTTTGTTTTGGTTAACCAAACAAGGGGCAATTAGGTTTAGTGTTTCTTGGATTGGGAAGCCTAATCTGGTCAGGTTTACTAATCCTAAACGAATCACATATCTTCTCCACCAAAAACAAGTAATCCCAGTCCGTGTTGGAAAAGAGTGAGTTTAAACTCAGATGTCCATATAAAGGCCTTTCGTGGAGTTATTAGGGTCACATAATAAAATTTCTCCCTTCTAAATTTAAGTCCAGGACAGTTTTCCGGTGGCTTCAATCCCAAACTTTCAGAAATCAGAAGATGGCATCATCAGCAACATCTGATTCTCCGGTGAACTCGAAATCAACATTAATCGAGAAGCTCGACGAGGAGAGAAAAAAGTTACCCCTCTACTTCTATCGTGATCAGTTGCTCGAAGCAATTGAAAAGTATCAGGTTCTTGTTATTGTTGGGGAACCTGGATGTGGAAAAACTACAGAAATCCCTCAATACCTACATGAGGCCGGGTACACACAGGGTGGAAAGAAAAAGATTGGAATCACGTTGCCACGTGGACTCGCTCATGTCATGCCAGATGTCGCCGCCAGAGTTGCTGGGGAGATGGGGGTCCAGCTTGGACATGAGGTAGGCTATATCAACCCTAATAACTTGGGTCATACTAGCAGTGATGTTTTGATCAAATACATGACGGATGGGATTTTGGTGCGTCAAATATTTGAGAGGGAAAATTTGGAGAGCTATAGTGTGGTGATGGTGGATGAGGCACAAGAGAGAACGCTCTCAACTGATATTTTACTTGGAATACTTAAAAATATTATACGATTAAGACCGTCTAATTTTAAATTGTTAATCTCATGTTCAACTGTCACAGATGCTGAAAAATTTTGTGACTTTTTTGATACTGATCGGATTTTCCAAATTCCCCGACGAAGGGGGAATAATCAGATGCACTACATGAAGACCATGGATGATGGCTTGGTGGATTTAGTAGTTACCCAAACCCTTGCACTTCATGTGACGGAACCACCTGGTGACATGTTGGTATTTTTGCCTCGTCAACAAGAAATCGAAACAGTTGACCATATGTTGAAGCAAATAATGATTGCTCGTGGTCATAGCCAGTTGATTACATGCCTTAATAGTGCAGAAGTTTTGGAGCCAACACCTCAAGGGGTTAGGAAGGTTGTGCTTGCAACAAGCCCGGCTGAAATTTCATGGCTAACGTTGACCAATATTCAGTATGTCATTGACTCTGGTCTTTGCAAGATGAAGTCTTATGATCCGATGGCCGGGGAGGAGTTGGAGCTAGTGAGTCCTGTCTCGAAGGCGGAGGCAACGCAGAGGGCAAAGCTACCGGGATCTAAGTGCTACAGGTTGTATACTAATAATTTTTACGAGGGTTTACAGGAGAAGACCACACCAGAAGTACAAAGGAGAAACCTTGTAAATGTTGTTCTTGTGCTTAAGAGACTAGGGTTTGCTGATGTATTTAAATTTGGGTTTGTGGATCCTCCGGCTCCTGAAGCATTGGCCCAAGCTCTGCAGCAGTTGATTGGAGTGGGGGTTTTAGATAATAATCTGGATGAGTTGACTCAAGTTGGTAAACAGATGGCAGACACAGTTTCATTGTCCATGTGATGGAAAATTGAAAAGTATATTGATTCATAAATATAAATTATTGTTATCTCTAGCTAGGAATTTAGGTAATTACTAGTTAATAGCCAAGAAGCTTTGCTTAATTAAATATTTTTCTATTCACTTTAAATTTTATTCCTGTAGCTTCTATCTTTTGCTTGTAAGTACTAGTTAATAGCCAAGAAGCTTTGCTTAACTATATAGTTTGTCATATATAAATTTGTAGGCTAAACTGTACAAATCATCCTTGTCGTCTAGCCATATGCCAATTTCTTGCCGCAAAAGAAAACTCTTGATAATATGATTCAAAATCACACAAATACGTGCATCACTTTGCAAAGATTAAAGAGTTCTTACCTGATTTAAGTGTAAAGGATGTTTCATGAATTTTTTTTTCATCATTGTACAAGTCGCGCATGTACATGAGCAAAAATAACAGATAAAAAGTTCAATTTGGATTGAAATTGATAACAGACTTATCACATATATATTGTTAAGAATTTTTTCACCACCTGAATAACATTGATATATCGCACCACAAAATGATAATCTACATTAAATTACGAATAGGAGGATTCGAACACAAGATATCGGGTGCAAGGGCGAATGCTCTTAACCAAGCCACTTGCAGATGATTTGTCCAAAATTAGATAAATATTTCTTATTTCTTATTTATTATATGGGTCAAGGCTTGATCCTCACGAAAAGGACACATTTGATCCTCCAAACCAGAGCTTGATCTTCAAGCCAAATACAACATTTGGGCCTCCAGTAAACACAGAACATTCCAAGAGGAACACAACACAAAGTCATATCATGATATCTCCGAAAGCTATAACAACAGTTGACTAATCAGATGGTTTATTGTGCACGTATCAAGAATCACTAGATAAATGACTTAATTTAAAGTAATAGAAACATCATTAGTGAACAAAAATGTCCAATTAACATTAGATTTGACAGATTATTTCCTTTTACAATACAAGCATTTGACTGGAAGCTCCAAAATCAAACATCTTATACAAATAGTTTTAAAGGAGCTGTGATCTCTAATCTCTATATATATTGATCAAGTTTGAATTTCTGAACCATCATTCATCAAACATTCAAAGAATCTCGGTTTTATTTAGTATGGAAGAATATGTACTGATATTTTGTTCTCTTGCCCTTGTTCTGCTGTTCTATGGTGCTGCTAGGGTTTCCTACTCGATCTTTTGGAGACCCAAGTGGCTAGAGAGGCAGCTGAAGCGGCAAGGGATTAGAGGCACCCCTTACAGGCCACTCATTGGAGACATGAAGGAGTTTGTGGGGCTGATAAAGGAAGCATGGTCCAAGCCAATGAGCCTAACTCACCAGATTGCGCCACGTGTTGACCCGTTCACCCTAACTACCGTGCAGAAATATGGTAACACATGCACTTGTGAATTATGTTTGTATTTTAGGAGCTGTTATTGCCATTCTATAGAAGTTATTATGCACTCATTTCTTATAGACAAAAAGGAGAAACTGCACTTGCTGACTTTTTCACAGTGCCAATAAGAGTTCTTTATATTTTCCGTGTTGATATTGTTTTATGGACTTTTGATTTACTCTTACAATCAAAATCTATCAATTTGACGTCAAATTAAAGGTTATTTTTATCCATTCAATTGAAAAATTGACATTTTTTAAAAGATTATGGGAGACTCAAAACCAATTAAAAGTGGAGAGAGGGCAAATCAGAAGAAGTTGGTAAGTTAATTGGGCATTTCTTAATTTCTCCCCTTTCTTGAATACAGGCAAAATATCAATGTACTGGGTTGGGACAACACCAAGATTGATCATCATGGACACAGAGCTGATGAAAGAAATTCTATTAAACAAGCAAGGCCATTTTGCCAAGCCATCATTGAATCCTCTCATTCTCATCCTGACCAGAGGACTGGCAAGTCTAGAGGGTGAGAAATGGGCAAAACGTAGAAGAATTATCAATCCAGCTTTCCACTTAGAAAGGCTCAAGGTTTCTGTTGTCTCAAAAATCTGTTTCTGCTTTCGGAGACTCCATTCTTTTTCGGAATGATTCATTCCTTTTGTTTGTCTTGTAGGAAATGATACCAGTTTTCGCAGTCAGTTGTGGCGAAATGATAGAGCAGTGGAAGAGGGTGGTTCCTCTTGGAGGAGGAGGCTGTGAAATGGATATCTGGCCTGAGATTCAAAAGCTTAGTGCAGATGTTATTTCTCGAGCAGCATTTGGAAGCACGTACGAAGAAGGAAAGAAGGTTTTCGAGCTTCAGAAAGAGCTTCTAGTGCTGACATTTGAAGCAATGACTACCTTATACATTCCTGGTTTCAGGTGCATTTCCGTTGTCTAAAACATAAAGCTTTCATATGCTTCTCATATCTGCTGATCTTGAGAAGAATTAACATTTTGACAGTGCAGATTTGTTCCAACAAAAAAGAACCAAAGGAGAAAGAAATTGGCCAAAGACATCACGTCAATGCTGCGAAACATAATTGAGAAGAAAATGAACGCAATAAGGGCTGGGGAATCCAGGGTTGATGACTTGCTAGGAGTGCTCTTGCAGTCTAATAACCAGAAGGATTCATCAGAAAATGAAAGCAACGAGGTGTTGACAATTGAAGAGGTGATAGAGGAGTGCAAGCAGTTTTACCTTGCCGGCCAAGAAACCACCTCAAGCTGGATAACGTGGACTCTGATTGTCCTAGCCATGCACTCAGACTGGCAAGAGAAGGCAAGGCAAGAAGTCCTTCAAGTTTGCGGGAAAAAGGAACCCGATTTTGAAGCTATAAGCCACCTCAAGATTGTGAGCATCTCTCTTAGCATGATAACCCATTAAAATCACAAAGAACTTTGCAGCTCCTTCTAAATGCTTGTGTAAAATTCTTTTGCAGGTAACCACGATACTTAATGAAGTTCTAAGGCTGTATCCGCCAGCGATTGCTGGGTACCAACACGCTTACAAGGAAACGAAAATAGGAGATATCATTGTTCCAGCAGGAGTTGACATTACTCTCCCAACCCTACTCGTTCACCATGATTCCGGACTGTGGGGTGATGATGCAGGGGAATTCAAACCGGAGAGATTCTCGGAAGGAGTTTCCAAGGCATCGAAGGACCAGAAGCAAGCGTTCTTTCCATTTGGATGGGGTCCAAGGACATGCATCGGCCAGAATTTTGCCACAATGGAAGCAAAAGTTGCTCTGGCTATGCTTCTGCAACACTTCTCGTTCAAGCTCTCACCTTCCTACACTCATGCTCCGTATACAGTTACCATTCTTCAACCACAACACGGAGCTCTAATCACATTGCACCAAATCTAGCTAGGGTTGCAGGAGCCTGCCTATATCTAAATTTCGATTTCAATAATATGATTTGAAATCACAAACTGTGTGGCTTTTACATTTCAATAGTGTGTCGCTCATAGTGAAGTCCAGATTTAGGGTTTGCTTATTAAGTTCAGTGTCTTCTGAGAGTCTCAATAAACATATCACCACCACCATTAGGATTGTTTGTTCCAGTAATTCTGCGATTAAGAAAAATGCATTCGAATTATAAGAATCAACCCAACAGTGTGTGGGAAGCCGATGTGATCTTTGACTGCCGTGTCTTGTCTGCGGCCTTGGATTCAGATGGCCGACAAGAGCACCCGATTCACAAGAGCAGAAAACTTAAGAATCCTATCTGTCGAATGTCTAACGAAGAATCGAAGATGTAATGTTAATTGCAAACAGAGAACATAGAAACTTCACAAGCACATAAAGAATATGGATTTTATTTCAATGCTATCACAACAAAGAGGGTTAGTTGCAATACGTTCACTTGAAAAACAATCCACTCTTCTGCATATTATGAAGGTATTTAGTCTTTCCTATTGGAACTTGTCATCTATTTTCTCAGATAATTTCGAACGAAGAAAGTGCCGCAATTTCTCACTCTCACAAACCAAAACTGTATTGCAAATGAGCAAAAGAAACTACAACAAACAATCTATATTTTCCAAAACGGAGTCAATATCTGGGGTTGCGATGGCTCGCTTGTTCAGCTCGCTGATAATGCCAAAGCCCTTCTCCTTTTCATCAGTAACCACAATATCCTGGGCAAAACCACACTTCATTCCCGAGGAGACCTGCAGGATATTGAAAAGGCTTTATTTACAAGAACGAACAGTTATGGCGAAAGTGGGGAAGACAAGAGAAGACATTCGATTTAGCATCTTTATTATGAAATGTACTCACATCGAAAAGGCTATCTCCTAGCTTCAGCTTGATAGCACCGCTTCTGTACACCAGCATCTTACCCATATGGCCAGGTGGTAAATCAGACAAAGCACAAAGCTTCTGCATATTGCGTGTGCTTCCAGGTGGCCCTGAGCTTTTTGTTGCCTCAGGGCCATCTGCTTTAGTTGATCGTTTTATCGTAGGCAGATATTGCGGTAACTGAAGAAAGAACATACTCGTTGCTTTATTTTCGTCCTGCCAACAAGCTTTCAAATGTAAATAAAAGGATACAAGCATGCACTGTTTGAATTTTAACTGTCGGAATACCAACCAATAGATCAAGATCATTTGCTGGTTTCGTTGAATTTTCATCGTAAGTTGACTCCTCTGAACCGTCCCCAAATTCTTCGTGATTACGAATTTCTGCAAATGGTATAGGTAGAACATTAGGTGCATTTATTGAAACACAAGTCGAGATAAACCTTGACAGCAGATGAAACAGATCTGATCAGATGGAATGCAAAAATGAAATGACTCGAGCCAAGTAGTCATCCACCTGTTAAACGCGGATCCTATAACGTAAAAAGCAATGCCTAGACAACCTTTAACAGCTAAAATGTGTCAAGTTGCTGCAAAAATGATAATCCTAATGCTTTTCTCGTGCGACGTGGTATTTCTTTTTTAAGATGCATTCTACAACTTACCAGGATCTCCAGAATATGGCGGTCTGAGAGGAAGAGTTACAGGGTAATAACTGTACTGATTCTGCAACAACATCCAAATTTATTTTAAACTAAAGTCGTACACACATACAAAACGTTCAGAAAGAGAGAGATATAGAAGAAACCAATAACTATGCATATTTGAGTCGTAATGTAACCTACCCATGGCGAACTGTATTCTTTCTCCACTTTCATGCCCGAGGCAGCAGCTGCAGAAACACGATCCAGGGTGATGTACTAGAAGCACCTCATTAGCAGATAAACGAAAAGACTACATTCAAGGACACCATACCATCAGTATTCCCGCCTTTGGGAGCACCATACACTTTCATGGATGTGGATGCAGCACCACCAAATGCAATTTGTGTAGGCGCCACTGCAAATTTAAATAACAAATGAAAACCGATTCTAATCCCAAAAAATTGTGGGGCAAATATTATCTACTTCAGAAAATACATATCATGGCATGCAACTTCCCTCTGCTTAAGCCAAACTCAACCAAATCCCACAAAACATCGAAAGGTTACAAATTTATAGCATTATCGCAATTGGACTACCGATTATTAGAGTTAGTTACTCCATTCTATTTGATTTGAACTGAGTAAATTGCAGGAGTCAGATGAAAAAATAAAGTAAACAATGATATCTAAATCCGAATTCAAGAGTCACAACGCAGAGTTAGAAGAGCCTTACATTTCTTTTCAACTTTCGGCCTTGCTTGTAATGATCTTTCCTATAAGATCAGAACACCCAATAACGAAAAAAAACAAAACATAACATGAGATATTGGGATATAAACCGAAATTAAGTACATTTGCTCAACATATTGATATCAATCCAAACCACAGTAACATACATTGAATCGTTTCAGCACTTCCCTAGCCTTTTCAGCATCAGACTCCTCCGTCACATGGTCCGCTTCGCTGACGATCAAGAGATTAAGAACAACACAAGTTAAAAATCAAATTAAACCAACAAAGGGCAGAGAGGGATTGCTTTCGAGTTTTAACTTTTAACCAAAAGTGAAACATACGTTTTAACTTCAGGTTTCGGAACCCGGCGTGGGGCAGCTTTCGGTATGAATCTCCTCTGCAGCGAGCACAAACATATCAGAAAAAACGCAATAGGTAAAACTTTTTAACGATTGAAAGAAAAACAAGAGAGAATTGAACAACTGCAGAATACATATATATATATATATATATCAAACAAACCTTTCTGGGAGCTGGTCCTGGCTCCATTGGAGATTAAACGGCAATCTTCAGGGAAAAAATAAATAAATTTAGAGAAAAAAATTGGTAACCCATGATTGTAAACAAGAAACCCAAATAAAAAACATGTATAACCAGTGCAAAAAATACAGATTTTGGTCAAGTGGGTTCGCGCCAAGGCGGTTGCTTTGGCCTTTTTTTTTATGCAGAATGATGATATGATACGAATATGGAGGTGGTGGAGGGTAACCTGTATTGGAAGAGAGAGAGAGAGAGAGAGAGAGAGAGAGAGAGAGAGGTGGCTGATGAACACAAAGCCCTCGCTCTCTCCTCTGTTCAACAAACAGAGGTTTTATAGCGGCGGTAAGGGCCTATGCGATGCTGCTTCACGTGGACGTGCGGCCCTTTTGGTCCCACTCGCACCAGTTTTTCTCTCTCTTAATTTTCACAGTACGTGCAAAAAGCAAACAATTTTATTCTTTTGCAGATTCGCATGGGTTTATAGTACTTCAGTTCAACAAGGGCTCAACATCAACAGTTCTGCCTATCCCAAACAACATGGAAAGGCCCATGCTGAAATACTTGTGGATTGATTTGGTTAGTCACGTGACGTGCTGAAATAGATACAGATAAACCATTTCACTTAAGATTTTGCCCTTCACTACCCCGAGGATGCTACCGAACAACACAATGCTACGCGTTTTGACTTTCTCACATGTTATTGGTCTTTTTCATGTAACATGTGGTGTTTTAATACAATCACGCGTTTTAAAACACCACAATGGGATCCTGAGGTGTGCAGAAGTCTCTCTCGATACATAGGCATGTTTTTGGTCTTTTTCACAATTTTGTTTCCCCAATTCTAACTTCATATTTTTCAGAGGTTTATTATTTTGTAGGGAACTCCTAATCATTATTTTGTTATTGCATTTCAAAGAAAAATTTTCCGGAAAAAAAATGGTTCCATTTAGTGTCGAAATGAGCACAGAATAAACGGAGAAGCAGCACACTCCAAACCCTAATTAACAATGTGATCGAAAAGGTTCTCAAGAAATTACTTGTTTTCGATTTCAAACATCCTATCGTTTGCTTTCTATTCTTCCAGGGACAATCAAACCCGCATACAGAACTTCATTCCTCCCCAAATTCTTGTATCCAAACAGAGGGAGTGCAGTGCTAAGAACATATAGGATTGGAATCATCCGTTCATCAAACCAGTTGACAAGTGACATACATCAAATTCTTCTTCTTCGTTTCCTAATTTCTTGCCGATTGCTGCACTGCTTGCACAGTCGCAATGAGTTGAGCCATAATGGCAGCATACTGGACAGCAGTATGTTGTGAAGTATATTGGTCTGCAAGGCCATACTCGGAAAAGTTTGGTTCCACATGCATGAAGTGCCCCGGTAATGATCTTTTCGACAAAGCCTGCTGCCAAATATCCATGAACTCTTCCATGACTTGCCTCGCCTTTTCCATCGAAGAAATGGGAAGGTACTCCAGCTGCAGAACACAAGCAACTTCAATTAAAAAGGATCTAGTACAATGGCAACATGAAACTATTTCTCAGAATCAGATTAAAAAATTTGCCTTATTTAGGAAGTAATCAAAGTTAACAGGGAGATTCAGAAATCAATCCGACGGCAAACTATGAGTCGCGAATTCATGAAGCTCTAAGTTAGAGCTTCGATAATCATCAAGAAACTTTCGACCGAAAAATAGATAATCATCAAGAAACCAACTTTCATATATTAGCCAGAGCTTGGTATTCAAATTGCCCGGCAAAGAGTACTTCACCCTGTATTCCAATCTTGTGCACAAGTGTAATCGAGGTGGCTAAAGAAGTAAACTACTTTCACCATGCATTACTATCAGCATTAAGCGTTCCAACAAAGAGGTTCTGAAGAACTGAGGAAAATACTCAAATAAAAACCAAAAGGCACTTTCTCAATGGCAAGCTTTGTCAAACTTCTCAGATATTTCAAACTTCTCAAACACTCATAAGTTTGCAAAATACAGAAATGACGAAAACTGTAAAACTATATATTCAGATGTCAACCAAATTTCAAGCTCAGAGCAAGTCCATACCTCCATAACTATTCCTCTCAAATTTTCCGAATGAGTAGGAATAACTTTCCCCACTCTCAATTGGAAGTCCCCAAGTTGATACTGAAACCCCTACACATTAAACCATAAACCACCAAAGAATCAAATAAAACCATTTTCTCGATTTCAACCTCCAAAATTCAGAACATCAAACATTCCAACTACACCAATTGAAGGGGGAAGGAGTGGGCAAACCTCAAAATAAAGCGAGACCTTCGATTTGTAAGACTGTAACTTCTCCATAATCGTCTGAATTGAAGAATCCGCCTCGAGAATTATCCGCTGCAACCGCATTATCAGGTAGTACTTACTGGGTTGCTCCGGCAGCGCAATCCCCAGAAAATCACGCGGGGGTTCCCCCGTTAAAGACGGCTCTGATGATGAACATACAATGTACTATATCAGAATCCAAATTTTCAAGCAATTAACAAAACCCACAAAACAAAATATAAAAAAACTAAACAAATAAAAACATGAAAGATGAAAAATTTAGTAATTTACCGCGGAGTATGGGTTTGTAGAAGGTGATGGTGGCTTTCCACCTTCCTTCCTTGACGCCATTGATGCTCTCGACGCACTGCGTGACTTCGTTTATGATCTGACTGTTGACCGTCGTCCCTGCGTTGGGCTGCCAATGCAAAACCCTAAAATTGCAGAACCACAAAAATCAACCACAAAACTTTATCATACATAATTGTCCGAATCTTTGATTAGGGTTTTCAGTGATTACCATTTGAGTGGCATTGCCTCGGATATCGGAGGTTTCTGATTAGGGTTTAGCAGTCGATGTAGGACACTGACGGAGATGAAGGGTTTGGTGAGATAAGCAGAAGCAAAAGAAATTGGGATGCAAATTCATTAGCTGCAGAATCAATGAGCAAAAGAAGTTGAGACTGAAGAAAAATCTACAAAAAAATCGGCTATGGGGAAAATTCAAGTAGCAGGAGAGAGAGATACCTGGCTGGAGGCCGAGCTGGGAGGGAGGAGAGAGAGAGAGAGAGAGGGAGCTGATTAAATAACGGCCTTTTTTTTCATACACAAGTCATTTTTTTTTCTTACAATATTAATGACTTTTTTATATTGAAAGACTGCAATGTTTATTGTGAGTTTGTAATTAATTTATTATTAATTTTAAATCATTAAGATTAGTTTAAGTAGCGAAAGACGATGAAGTAATGCTTAAAATTGGGATAAGTTCATGATTCATTTTTTCATATGTAACTAAAAGAAATTTTTGTTAAAAAAGACCTTAACAAAAAGAAGAATTTTTTAGTACATCAAGTTTAAAGCACTTCTTAAATATGAATATTTTGAATGAAAAGTGTTAAATTAATAACAATATCGACTAAAATTTTATTATGCATTAACTATACGTCTCTTGACGTTAATTACGAGCATTCAATGATATAGAGATTTATGCACGAATTAAAAGTTTATAGAGACTAAATCGAATTCAAAGTTTCTAAAGGGCTAAATCGAATTAATATTGAAAATTCAGACAGCAAAATATAACGAGGTTGATAATTAAGGTGGTATTGCGTGATTTTTTTTTCCTTTTTTTAGCGCGAGGCGGTTTAAAGAAGAAAATAAGAAAATAAGAAAATAAGATTTGGTTTTTATATTTTAAAAGCTTTGAGAAACACCAGAAAGAAGAGAGTGTGACTGTCTGAGCGTTTTCGTCGTCTCTCAATCCCCAACCCCAAAATTCCAACCTCAAAACGCAAAGAAAAGTTGCGTTCTTTGCGCCCAATCGGCGGCCGCCGCTGCTCACATTCTCCGGCCAATTCAGAAGAGGAAGAGCTGGATATATAGGAAGAGCTAGGGTTTTTTGTTTTCATAATTTTCGGGTGATTTGGGGAATCAATGGCGTGCGTGTACATACCGGTGCAGAATTCGGAGGAGGAGGTGCGGGTGGTTCTGGATCAGCTCCCTAGGGAAGCCACCGATATCATCGACATCCTCAAGGCCGAGCAAGCCTCCCTCGATCTCTGGCTCATTATCGCGGTTCGTAATTTTTCGGTTTAATTTGATTGTTTATTTGAATTCATGGTGTGACTGTTTGAGCTTCTGAGCAATTAGGTTTCGATTTTTCGCTAATGCACGAATTTTCGATATGTTGGTGTATTAATTTTGAATTGGTAATGCTGCAGAGAGAGTATTTCAAACAAGGGAAGCTTGAGCAGTTCCGTCAGATTTTGGAGGAAGGCTCGTGTGCTGGTAATCATTGTTTTCCCACACTCGTGATATCCGAAATTTCTATGAGTTTTTAGTTTCGTTTTTTGTAGTTGGTATAGATGATTAATGTGGAATAATGTTGGTGGTTATTATGTTCTTCGGTGCAGATATTGATGAATATTATTCTGATGTTCGGTATGAGAGGATTGCCATCTTGAATGCTTTAGGGGCCTACTACACCTACCTCGGAAAAATTGAGACAAAACAGAGAGAAAAGGAGGAGCATTTTATTTTAGCAACACAATTTTACAACAAAGCGTCGAGAATCGACATTCACGAGCCTTCTACATGGGTTGGGAAAGGTGTGGATACCCCAGAGCCTTTTTTTCGTTGTTATATATATCTGAGTAAATATTTGATTGCAACCTACATTCTGATTGTTCATAATGAGAAATAAATTTTCCAAAGACATTGGCTTTTAGCTGGATTTTGCATTTAGGGTGTGTTGAGACAAGCTTAGTAGTTGATTGATAGTTTGTCATCCTAGAAACTGTTTGATTTGGCATCTTAGACCTTGTAATAACTGGCCTTGTGTTCTTGTTCCTGTTGCAGTCGTGAAGTATGGAATCCATAGAAATTTTGTATTTCTTAATGGACATTTTTGTGTTCACAATTTATGTTCTGAGACTTGCTGTACTACTATGTGTCTTGCATTCTCAATGATTGTCACAAGAAGATCTATATAGGCGAGATATTATAGTGGCAATTTTTTCTGTTCGAAACTGAGCCATGTTTTATATCATGTATCCGACGATACTTCAAATTTTGTTACCTGTCTTACAGGTCAGCTTTTACTGGCTAAAGGTGAAGTAGATCAGGCATTTTCTGCATTCAAGATTGTATTAGATGGAGACCGAGATAACGTTCCTGCCCTTTTGGGTCAGGTATATACATTGAATTTCTCTGCTTAACAATGCAATTATGCCTGCCGTTTTCAAGGATTACATTCATTAAGATGTGATGAAAATATCAGTATATGAAAAGGAAAATAAAAGATACTCTTAGCTTTTTAGTTATTGCTCTTCCCTGCTAGGCTTTATCAGTACATCATATCTTGAACGCTGTCTCTTTTACTTTCAATAATTCTTTCTATAGTCTTTTGATTATGGTGCAAAAATTTTGATGGGTGTCCACCATGCGATGTACCTGGCTATCCATGAATCCATGATCTATGAGCATGGTGCTCTGGCTAGCAAAAATATTTGAGATAGGAAAATTGGCAAAGGTACGCAGGAGTGGATATTTTAATGGTAGATAGCAGCTAGGGAAATAAAATTTACATTGAGACTCAGGGGGAACTCATTTGAAATATAACAGACCTGGTTTGTCCCAGAGAGAAAAAGAGAGACCAAATTGGGACTCACTTGGTTAGTGGAAACACTTCATTTGTTGTGATTTGTAAACAATTTGCCCCTGATATCTGCAGGCATGCGTTGAGTTCAATCGTGGGCACTATTCAGATTCATTGGAGCTCTACAAGGTTTGTATTTTTCATCCCACTGTTTGCTAATGGAAAGAACTCAAGAGTGCATACATTCTCAACCTCTAGAATTTGTTATTTGTATTTGAATTGGTTGGGATTATGGCTCTTACCTAGCAGAAATTTGGTAGTTTTTTTTTTGTGAGAATTTCAGTTATAAATTTATAATCACTAATTATTGGTGTAATTTGTAATTTGTGAATTTGATAAAGAGGGCCCTGCAAGTACATCCTGATTGTCCTGCAGCTGTAAGGCTTGGCATAGGTCTCTGTCGTTACAAAATGGGTCAATTTGATAAAGCTCGGCAGGCCTTTCAACGGGTTCTACAGGCAAGTGATATCAGCCAATTAATGATGTATTAATAGCAGGTGAAGGTGCTATTTGCATGCCATGGTTTTTTTTACCAAAATGAATTTATAATTGCAGTTAGATCCAGAAAATGTCGAGGCTCTTGTTGCACTTGCAATTCTGGATTTGCATGCAAATACAGGTGCACCCTTACAAGTCAGCATTTTAATATTTTTCTTAACTGGATACTGTTTATTTAGTTTGATTATTATCATGGCCATACTTCTCTCTTTCAACGAGCAGTCTAACATTCAGGCTATATTATACTTGATAGCTGCTGGAATAAAGAGAGGAATGGAAAAGATGCAGAGAGCTTTTGAGATATACCCTTATTGTGCAATGGCCTTGAATTATTTGGCAAACCATTTTTTCTACACTGGTCAGCACTTTCTAGTTGAGCAACTAACTGAAACAGCACTGGCTGTGACCAACCATGGACCGACAAAGTCACATTCCTACTACAATTTGGCACGATCTTACCATAGCAAGGTTAGGAAAAAGTTACGCCTTTTCTTTTTAAATGAAAAGGTGTTTCTTTTTTTGGTATTATTATGTTGATGGGGTTCTTTACATTTTCTATATTGTGTTGGTTAAAGTTTTCTGCTGTACAATGTCAATGCTTTTTGGCGGCTTCTCTGTGTGTCTCTGTACATGTGGTTGATCATCCATTGACTGATTAATTTAGGCCACGTTTAGTTCCACATGCTACTCTGCCTACTATTGTGGTGTCTAGCTAAACAAATTCCTAAGGTGGCCCTATGATGAAATTGTCAGTAATTTTAGTTACTAACTTGCTGCTGGAAATGAACACTTTCACACAAGTGAAGATAAATAATTAGAAAGTCGTGTGGCCTCATTTGATTTAATGCAATCAAGGCCAGTAATTTAGCCATGCACTTAGAAATTTAAATGTTACAAATGTTTGTTTGCTGAATTGCAGGGTGACTATGACAAGGCTGGAGTGTACTACATGGCATCTGTCAAGGAAATCAGTAAACCCCATGAGTTCGTATTTCCTTATTATGGTCAGTTACCATGAGCCGATAACACTCTTCTGTGCTTATACTTTTCATGAGAGTGATGTGTTGGCATAGTATTAGTAATGATTATGGTGCATGTAATGTATCTTCTGCAAGACTTCAACATAATTTCTCTCTTTTTTTTGTGGTCCACATCTTTGTTGTCATTGTTTGCATTGGCATGCATACTTCAACCTGGCCCATGACATTTTTCAGCGTATGCCAAAATCTGATTGTTGAAGCGGGATTAATGTTCATGTAACATTGTTCGCATTCACTTGTAAAGTAGTCCTGCTTGAGAGGTCTTAGCTAGTTTTTCTAGTTGGTGGATTTCTTATCCACTTGTTGTAATTCCTCCTATTGCTTTAATAAAATTCTATAGTTTCTTCTCAAAAAAATAATAATAATATTGGGCTCTTTGTGACAGGTTTGGGACAAGTACAACTGAAGATGGGAGATCTTAGAAGTGCACTGTCGAACTTTGAAAAGGTTTTGGAGGTTTATCCTGATAATAGTGACACATTGAAAGTGAGTTAATACTTGAAACGGAATATGTAAAATGATCCATTTTTTTAATTTTTTGTACTTTTACTAATTTCCCTTTCTTATAGGTCCTTGGGCACATATATGTTCAGCTTGGGCAGACTGAGAAGGCCTTGGAATTTATGAGGAAGGCCACAAAAGTTGACCCAAATGATTCCCAGGTAATCAATCCTCTTTATTATTCTCTGTTGTGTTCTGACCTTGTGGATTGTTTTCGTTAGTAAGAATTGGTTTGTGTGAATCTGCTAACGTAACACCTAAATCTACAGTCCACATGTGTCTGATACTTTCTTTTCTGTTTATTGTTGTGTTCCACTCTTACAGAAGTGTGTTTCCATTTATTAAAAAGTGTTCTATGCCAATTGGTTAGGGGTTCTCCTTGTAAACACTATTTACATCATTACTTTAGTCTTTGTTGTTCTTCACGCAGCAACAAAGACTAAAGACAGTACATGATCAGTATAATGCTCTCTGGAACCCTTGTGTAAAGCGTGTCCTCATGGCTAATCTGTGGTCCTTCATCTTGCGCCCATACAAAAACAGGATGCTTCTGTCCATATCCAAGATGTTAATAGTTGCTTTTTTATGGTTGTGACTTGAGTTGTTGTGTGGTGATTGTGAAGATGGCTTGAACTTTTACCATGTATGGCAAGCCATATCCTAGCTTGAACTTATATTTTCACTTCTTCCACCTGACCACAATGCAGGCATTTCTTGATCTGGGGGAACTGTTGATTTCATCTGATGCTGGAGCTGCTCTGGATTGCCTAAAAACTGTATGTTAATTTGTCCTATATAGCAAAAGTTCTCATCCTTATATTGAATAGAGCTCTCTACTCCTTGGTTTCTGGAATCTAGTAATTTTCTTTAAAAAATAATAAAGCTGTGAATTATTTCAGGCACGTAGTCTTTTGAAAAAGGAAGGTCAAGAAGTACCAATTGAAGTTCTTAACAATCTTGGGGTTCTCCATTTTGAGAGGGGAGAATTTGAGGTTTGTGCGCTTCTCCAAGGATATGTTTGATGCGATTAAAATTATGTAGTATGGCAGAGACTATATATCAGCATCCAAAATTTGCATTTTCTTAAAATGTTGTGTGTATAAAAGTTGTTTTTGTAAAGAAAACGCTTGATAACTATGCGTATTCTTCTGTCTGTCAGCTTGCTCAACAAACTTTCAGGGAGGCACTAGGTGATGGAATATGGCTTGCCTTCATAGATGGTAAAGAAAACCCCCCATCTATTGATGCCAATGCATCTATTTCACAATACAAGGACATGGGTATATTTCATCACCTTGAGAAAGAAGGTCACTTAGTCGAATTACCTTGGGATAAAGTCACAGCACTGTTTAATTTGGCCAGATTACTCGAGCAGTTACATATCACTGAAACTGCAAGCATATTGTACCGTCTCATTTTGTTTAAGGTACATTTTTTTCTATTTGGGCACATGCAAAAATGTGCTTGTTTTTTGTTATGTGTGTAATACCACCAAGGTGGCGAGAACGTTCTAAATAAAAGAAGAAAGAAAAGTATCTGCACTCACGAAGCTGACCTTTTGATGTATCATGGTTCAATTTTTTTTTTATTCTTGGGATGGTTTGTTTAAACATTTTTCTTCTTTTGCAGTATCCAGACTATGTAGATGCTTATCTGAGACTCGCTGCCCTTGCCAAAGCTCGAAATAACTTTCAACTGAGCATTGAACTGGTTGTTATTATACCTACACTCTCTTTTTCCTAATACTCTCTCTCTCTACGCATTTTATTCAAACAATGACAAGCTCCTTTCTATAGGTTAATGATGCTCTGAAGGTGAATAACAAGTGCCCAAATGCATTATTAATGCTTGGTGACTTGGAATTGAAAAATGATGACTGGGTTAAGGCAAAAGAAACCTTGCGGGCTGCTAGTGAAGCAACTGAGGGGAAGGATTCCTATGCCACCCTATCTCTGGTGTGCATTACTTTTATTTTTATAATTTTATCTGCCGTTTTTCAATGGGAAACACATTTGCAATTGTACTTGTTTTTAATACTATTTACATCTCATACACTTTTTTGAAACTCTTAAGGGCAACTGGAACTACTTCGCGGCAATTCGCAATGAGAAGAGAAATCCCAAGTTGGAAGCTACACATCTGGAAAAATCCAAAGAACTCTACACTAAAGTATAACTTTTTTCTTATCTCTTTTTAGTTTTCTGTAGCATGTTTTATCAGTAAAAAAACCAGATAGTTATTTTCTTACTGATTTTTACATGCTTATAGGTCCTATCTCAACATTCTGCTAATTTGTATGCTGCCAATGGCGCCGGAGTGGTCTTTGCAGAGAAGGGTCACTTTGATGTTTCAAAAGACATTTTTACACAGGTAAGTTGTACAATTGGTTTATTGCAAGCTGTATACAGTACCTCGTGTATTGTACATGAGTGGTTTCCTGTCTGCATTTGTGCTGTTCTAGGTTCAAGAAGCTGCCAGTGGAAACATTTTTGTTCAGATGCCAGACGTGTGGATAAATTTGGCACATGTTTATTTTGCTCAAGGCAATTTTGCATTGGCTGTGAAGATGGTGAGTTCGTTGCTTCTCTATACTATGCTTCTTCCTTTTCCTTAGACAGATTCTTTTGATGAATGCATACTTGTGCTGATGACTTATGATGCATTGCAGTATCAAAACTGCTTGAGGAAGTTCTTTAATAACACGGACTCTCAGATTCTACTCTATTTGGCTCGTACCCATTATGAAGCTGAGCAGTGGCAAGACTGCAAAAAGAGTTTACTGAGAGCCATTCATTTGGCACCTTCAAATTACACACTAAGGTTTGACGCAGGTGTTGTAATGCAAAAGTTCTCAGCTTCAACCTTACAAAAGCCAAAGAAATCTGTTGATGAGGTTTGATGAGAACCTTCTCGAATATTTCTTTCCTTCATTTGTTTTCATACTGTTTCATTAAAATTTGTATCAATATTTCAGGTGCGGTCAACAGTTGCAGAGCTAGAAAATGCTGTTCGTTTATTTAGACAGTTGTCTGCTGCTTCCAGCCTTCACATCCATGGATTTGATGAGAAAAAAATTGATACCCATGTTGAGTATTGTAGTCACTTGCTTGACGCTGCGAGAGTTCACTTCAAAGCAGCTGAGCATGAGGAGCAGAAGATCAAGCACAAACAAGAGGTTGCTCGTCAGATGGCATTGGCTGAGGAGGCCCGTCGTAAGGCTGAAGAACAGAGGAAATTTCAGGTTTGGTATTCGAAAGTTGCTTCATTCTGTGTACAACTGTGGTTATAGATACACACATTTGTATGAGTTTACATCATATATTCATTCATGCGTTCGTGTTACAGTTGGAGAGAAGAATGCAAGAGGATGAACTAAAGCGAGTGCGACAACAAGAGGAACAATTTGAACGCATAAAGGTAAAGATTGATAACCGCATTGTCTAAACTGATTCTTCCTTTTTGGTAGCCATTAATTGGAGTACACCATCTGGTTCCCCAAACTTTAAGAATTTCATCGTGCTAATTCTCCAAACCTTTTACATCTTCAGGAGCAATGGAAGAGCAGTACGCCTGGTTCTAAGCGAAGGGAAAGGTCAGAAATGGATGATGAGGAGGGTGGGCATAGTGAAAAGAAACGAAGAAAGGGTGGAAGGAGGAAAAAGAAGGACAAGCACTCAAGATCGCGCTACGAAACGGAGGGAGCAGAAGCTGAGATGATGGATGATCAGGAAGAACCGGAAGATGAAGATGCCAACATGAATTACAGGGAGCCCACGGGTCAGATGAATGAGCAGGATGATGAAGAGAATGTTCAAGATCCTCTTGCAGCAGCTGGGCTTGAAGATTCTGACGCTGAGGAGGAGGTAGTGAATTCTTTTTACTGATTATCTGTTGAAATTAACCTGCCTACTGATAAATTCCTTCATGTAGAAATACATTGAAAGACAGTATATTCCACTTCCTGCTGGCCGTAACATATTCATATTTATGTTCTAGGTTGCACCATCCACGACTCGACGAAGGCGGGCATTTTCAGAATCTGATGATGATGAGCAACCGGAGCAGCAGCCGGAGTCTAGTCCTACAAGAGAAAATTCTGCAGAGTTACAGAGTGACGGAGAAGGAAGAGAAGGTGGCGGTGATAAGCTGAATGGAGACGCTGCTCTTGACGATGAGGATTAAGATCCATTCATTATCTTGAGCTCTACAGGATCAGAAGTAAATATGTCTTACAATTTTGAACAAATAATTATCTTTAAATTAAGGCATGAACCAATTCACTGAGGATCACTACATTGTTTATAGTTTCGTTTTGTGATCCCCATTAGTTCTGACAATTCTTTGCATTAGTACTTTGTTCTTCAGAAAAATTTCCAATAGAAGCTTAATTTCTTCATTCGTCGCGCTTGGCTCCCCAACGCCTTCATTTCGTATCCATTGCTGTGGATGTAGATTCTGAGTGTTTTATTCTGTAAGTCGAAAACTTGGGCAGGGAGAATATATTTGCATCAGAAGGGCGTAACAGCATCTTATGGTCGGGACTGAACTTTCTAAGCTAAACTCTGGATGTGCCGGTGCTCTGATTCTGTAGGTCATCCTGTGGCGATGGCGATTGTCAGTCGTCGATGGCAATGTATGGCGGTGCACCAGGACCGCCATGCATTTGAGTGCATAAGCTGAGAGCTTTCTGCTTTTTGTTTTTTTTATGAAACTGTGGTATTTGATGGACAAAACAAGACCCACTCAGATTCTGAGATATGAGGATTGAGACATGAGAGTGCACATCACATCTAACTTCTCTGAAAGCACTTCTATCTGAAAGAACTTCTCTGAAAAGCACTTATAACCAACCACAGACCCACTCACTCGCAACACAGGATTCTGTACCATTCAGATTATATAGTGCTGCTTCTGCTTAAAGCTTCCTCTCTTGCCTCGTTTCTATGACCAAACAACTTTCACGCCCAAGCACTCTTTTTGACTTTTTTCTGCTTCTGCAGATTTAACTTTTAACAACTCAGTAACTTTAGCTCCAAGAAAACATTAGAATACTTAAGGGTCTTTTCCCACCTTTTTTTACTTTTCCCCGCTATTTCTTTTTCGTCCATCTTTTTGGCCTTTATTTGTAAATATTTGTTTTGGAGTGCAGGGGACCAAATTGCTCCCATCTTGGTTTCATCGAGTGAAGATGATTTTCTTCACGTGCCAAATTTTGTAGATTCATTAATTAGACTTTATTGTAAATTATGATTTAAATGCTTGGGATCCGACATAAATATTCTTTTTAATACCTGAAGAATTGGCAGCTAGCTCTTTTGTATGAAGCAGCAGAGTGGTTGGCATCTTTTGAAACCTTTTTTTTTAGACTAATTTTTGTGTAATTCACCAAAATATTGTATCTCTGTAAATCTACTGTCTGTCATATTTATACTTTTTAAAGATAAAATCTATTTACTGGGGCACGTGCATCTCTTTCTTTTCCTTTTTCACTTTGTTGTTTTCTTTTTCTGGTTTCTTTTACCCACAAATATCTGAATACATGGAAATTCAAAGGTAAAAAAAGAGCAGGAGGACTGTAAAACAGAGCTAACTTAAATGTAAAGGATCATTTCTTCAATCTGCAAATCTCAGTGTTGCACGAGTGGAAATGTAAACTCATTGCACAATACACATGTCAAATTGTTATTTGTCTATAACGAGTAATTGCGAAACCAAGTGTTTTCCAACTAGTTCCCAAGAAATAAGGAAAACTTGTGAATGGGCACTCAAACCATGTCATTAGTAGGTCAAGTCTCACAAAAGCATGGAACGTTATGTATTTTAGACCGCGTCATTTGTAATACAACTCTCACCAAATAATTGAGACTCCATGTATTTTGCTTTAAGTCGACTACATCTCCAGGTTGATCCCCCTAATGTGAAAACTGTCCTAATTAGACAACCATCTCTAAGTTTCATAATCTCTAAGTTTCGCTATGAAAGAAGAGGGCAAATCCATTGTGATGGGAGTCGGATTCCCTCTCATGCTCTCTCTCTCCCCTCATGTGCCCTACTTTCATTTTTAACCGTCCAAAAACATTTCTAAGATGCTAAAAAACGAAAGTAGGGCACACAGGAGGGGAGACACCGAGAGAGAGCAGGGATGAGGAGTCATTTTCCAAGTATAGTGGCTGGTGCATGTATTTATAAGCGTGATGAATGCTTGTAGCCTTAGGTTTAAAGATTTACAAGGAAAAATTGGAGTTTACTCTTTTGCCAACATAACCTAGGTGGAAGCTCAGATTCACCACTGACAAATATTTTAGCCAAAATCTTGGGTCCATTTGGACCCCCACCTCAATTATGTCTTCAAACAGCACAAAACATCAAAATATTGTACCCCAAAATATAAAAAAAATAAAAAAATAAAAACCTTATTTTTGGCCGACTCATTTGGAACTATTTATGATGCAGAACAGGACATCAACCAAGATTGCCAGGGAGAGACATAGGATCCTTCATTTAAAACACAATAATCTGACTCAACCACATTCCAAATAATAATAATAATATAAATTAAAAAAAAAATGCTCCATTACTAATTAGACATCACATTACACACACAAAAAGAAAAGGAAAAATAAAATAGTGACGCCATGTAAGTACAGTTTTGGCCTTTGATTCAGAAAACCAGTACTCGAAATACTCAGTCATCTGCAAAAAAAAACAAAAAACAAATGGAACTTATTAGACAAAGATCTCAACTGGGTCTGAATTGATCATGAACAATGTATTGGCTAATTAACCGACGTGAGCGTAGCCAACAGATGCACTCGAGTTCGAATCTCTTTCCGTAGTTTAAGTTAATTTAAGGGTTTAGAGTAGAATAACTCAAAAAGTAAATGCATTTGGGAAGTCAGCTTACTATTATGATGTCTTGAGGTGAAGACGGGGAAGTCATGAGCAGAGGTAGGGATGGAGATTGAGAGCCTGGTGGTGGAAACCGATCCGCTGTTCGATGATTTATCATCCAAATCGAGCCACGAATCTTTATCTTTCGGGGGCCATTCGTCGAAGAATCGATGAATGGTCTTCTGGGATCCTTCATTTCTGTCCAAAGCATAGTAATGCTGCTGCTGCTGATGATGATGATCTTGCTTTTGATGTTTGATGCTCTGAAGCTGCTGATCCTGCTCACTCTGAAAAGCAGAGCAGCTTCTCTGTTTCGAAGATGAAGAAGTAGTACTAATCGTGAGCGGTGTGAACTGCCAGGAATCGTCCATGGATGAAGAGCCAGAGAAGCGTCTCGCTGTGCCTGAAGGCTCTGAGAAGAATGCATGCTCATCCACCTCCTCTTTCATCCCATAAGCATACCTGTTTCTTCTCCCACCAATAACAAAAAACAAAATCACAACTACAATCAACAATTTTTTCCTTAATCGAGCGATATTTTAAACTACTCTGATATAGAGAACGCAAACAAACTCGAGAGTCAGGAACAAACACACTGTCCTGACCAACCGGCATAAACCAAGGACGAGCACATTGCCCTAGTCAACCGGCCTAAACCCACGAACGGTACACTGCCCGCCCAAGATGGGCACACTGTCATGACCAACTAGCCTAAAGGCAACGCGAGTAGTGATGGCGGACACAACGCACTGACCAACTGGCCTAAAACGCTTAAAACAGATGCACAAAAATAAGTAGCATAACTTTTATTTGGGGACAAACCTGTATTCTGAGCTGGGTTGGGGATAAGAACCAGAGTCCAAAAACAAGGAAGTAGTGCTTCTCTCTTGATGTGGGAATCCGATTCCAGTAGGCCTTGAAGAAGGTGAGTGATGATGATACAGGAAAGGGTAAGGGTGGGAATCAGAGGAGGAGAGAGAAGAAAGGGATGAGGAAAGGGAATGAAAAGCTGCAGGACTTGGAGAAGCAGAAGAAGTGTTGATTCTGGTGGTGATTGCTGAAGTGTTTGGTGTTGAAATTGGTGATGTTTTGAGAACTTCCACAGGCTTTCTTGAACGGTTTTTCCCTCTGTGCATGTGCCTCTCGCAGTATTTCGAATCCGGAAACGCCTCTTTCGAGCACCTCCATTTTTTTCCATCTGTTCTTCTGCACCTTCCTGGTTCTGGGTCTATTTTTCTCCCTAATCCCATCTGAAAACAGTTCCATCCAACTGCAAAAAAAAACCACAAAAACCCAGAAATATTATCCTCTCAAAACTTCAAAGTTCCGTTTTTCTTACAAAACCCAGAAATATTATGCACTCACAACTTCAAAGTTCCATTTCTTTAACAAAACCCAGAAATATTATGCACTCACAACTGCAAAGTTCCAATCTTTTGGAAAGCCCAGAAATATTATGCACTGAAAACTTCAAAGTTTCATTTCGTTTACAAAACCCGGAAATATTATGCACTCAAAACTTCAAAGTTCCATTTCGTTTACAAAACCCAGAAATATTATGCACTTAAAGTTTAAAGTTCCATTCATTTTAGAGAGAGAGAGAGAGAGGGAAGCTTACTGTGAGGAGGGTGGTGAGAGAAGAGCTTGGGAGGAAGAGGGGAGTCCAAGCTGCAGGAGCTTCTTTTGAGGGAGAAGAGGAGATCAGGAGGGATGGAGATTCCAGAAACCATGTACTTGTAGATAAGAGCTTGGTGCTCAAGCTCTTGCCACTGAGATGGAGTGAAAGGAAACCTGCTGCTTCTTCCAGTGCTACTCATATTTTTTTAATTATTTTCCAAATCCGAAGGAAGAAAGAAAGAGCAGAAAACCAGAAACTTGGTTTTTCAAAGAAACCAAAGACAAAGAGAGAAAGAAAAGATGAAACCAGAGACTGGTTTGTTTCAGATTTCAGAGTGCAGAAACAAAGAAGAGAGAAGGGTCAGAGAGAGAGAGAGAGAGAGGAGGAGAGAGGAGAGAGGAGAGAGCGAGTAGAGTAGGTAATAGGTATATTTATTTTCAGGGACCATTGAGCTGCAGAATCTTCTGTACATGGATAAAACTAATGGTTCTGATTACAGTGCTGCTGCTGCCTCTGCTGCATGCCATTGCCATTTGCCACCTCCTCTCTCTCTCTAAACTCTCTCTCTCTAACTCTGCAAATATTATGACTGCACCTCTGTTGCTTCTGACTCTGCAGCTAAGCTGCTGTCTCTGTGGCAGCTCTTGTCTCTGACAACTCTACGGAAATCCATAAACTAAAGCCAAGTGAATATATAAACAAATCAATTGTAAAAACTCAAAGCAAGGAAAAAAATCATTATTATTAGTAGAAAAATGATGTTTTTCACTCCTTTTTTAGAAAAATCTTGGGCAGTATCCCGCTATCAATTGGTTTCAGATTAATTTGCGTTGGATCACAAATGAATCTTGAATCATTCAATGATCAAACCATTAAATGGTACGTACCATCCAAGTTTGATTTTTTTTCTATTTTTTTCTCTTTTGCATTCTTGTTTATTTTTGTTTTTTGAGGTGTTTTTTACTTATTCAACTTAAAGGTGAAAAATAATCAGTAAACTGCGACGGAGAGAGTATGCAGGAAATAATGTTCCTTATTTATTGATTGATTGGCTTCCTCCAAGAAATGAATTATTTTTTATTACTAACAATATTTTACGTCAACTTATACCAAAAAGAAGAAGAAAAGTTTGAACCTGAAACGTTGTAAGTTGAAAAAACAGACCCTAACTACTAGTGTAATTAGAGCAGCCCCGATACAAATGGAGGCCTAAATAAAAAATCAACATTCATATTATTTTATTATTATTATTACTACTACTATCATTATTATTTTTATATATAGAACAACCATTGCTCTTGGAGCCTTGCTACAAAAACAGAGGTCTCTCATGAAACTCTTACATTAATTTTTTTTTGTTTTATATGTTGTATAATAAACACTTATTAAAATTTGAGAATTTGCTCTAAAATGTGTCCCAAAGCTTGAACCTTGCTCACCTTGGATCTGGGGCGGCACTGAGTGTAATCCACCACTTGCCCGAGAGAGGAATATTATTCATTCATGCATATTACAGTTTTACACATCTAATAAGTAATTCATTAAAGACACATAAAAAAATTACAACACACACGTTAAACTGTGATTAGCAAAAATGTAAGAATGCTTACTTACTGTACAAGGAGCCAAGGATTTTCATTAATATTATTATGTCTTAGAGAGAAAGAGACTCGAGAGTTGGTGTGTGTGTCCGGGTGGTCTGATCAGAGATTGTACGGTGTTGGGGCTTTTACTGCAGCTACCAATTCTTTTACTTTTTTTTTTCTGTTCCTTTACCTCAGAGAGAGTCAGAGAGACCCACTTACAATCTGGCCTTTTTCTATTTCGGAAATTTAGAAAAACCCCAGTGATTCAGATTTCAGAGCAGCAGGACCGCTGTTGGCTTCTGATTTCTCTGATCAAACACACCAGCACTCACCTCACTTTACTTATTACCCCCTCCTCTTTCATTTTTTCTTTTTCTTTTTTGAATTTTATTGTGGTATTTTATGTTTTTATTGATTGCTTTGTTTCAAATGTTCAGATTTTACACTGTTAGTTGGCTTGTCTTCTTCTTCATACAACTTTTTTTTATGCCCAAACCTGCAAACCATAATCCTTGATTTGAACTTTATGATCCTGGATTCATGGTAGCGAGTTGGACACTTTTTTTATCCATGTGAACTGTGTAGCGGTTTTTTGACCTTCTTATTTTAACTATTTGCACCGTGTAGAGATGACAAATCAAACTAAACGAGTCTTAATAGTTACTCATTAACAATTCAATTGATTGATTTGCCACTTCCATGTAGCGGTTTTGACCCTCTTCTTATAGCCATATGCACTTAAGTTGATTATTTTTCAATATTTGTAGCACCTCGCAGAAGTGCACCATGCTAGAGAGAGCGCTAACATCATTAATTTTGCAAAATGATTTTCACACTTTTTTATTCATTTGAACACCGCCTCTCTTTCTAATCTCTTTTTATTCTCTTTTAATTTATTTAATTTAAAACTGAAAATACATAGAGATGCAAAATGAGAGAATAAAAAATGTTCGGAAATCACTTCCTTTAGTATATATGGTTAAGTATCATTATTACTAATCCAAAGGAAAAGTTTTGTTGTTCTTTTGTGGTTTTTCATTGGATTAATTTCTTATGGAAATAACTTCAATCTTTTTTAAAAACAATAAAATATAAGAAACTCTTTATTTGAATTTTCTTTCTGGCTGAAATATCAAGTTTTCATTAAATGGGTTTCCACGCGTATGGCAGACCCATGATATAAGTAGCGTACATTGTATACAGGCTAAATGTGAACATATATTTTGTTTTATTTTAGGAAGAAAATATGAAGTGATTTTTAAATAGATCATGATGTTTCAATTTTCTCATATTGTACTTTAAAATTTTAAAATTGTATCAATTTACACATTTTGTATATTTAAATGTCTAATTATTCAGTAAATTGATGTGTTTTTTATTCAATGTGGTATAAATGTGGCTTACATATCAATCCAGTTACGAGTTTCATACTCATCATGTCATCAATTTAATGAAAATTCAAATAATTCATTAGACAAAAAGTGTAAATTGCTACAATTTTAAAACCTTAAAGAACAATATGAAAAAACTAAAACTGCTTAACCTATTTTAAAAATAATCTCAAATATGAAGATGTGAAATGTAGTTAACCCATAAATATATGTCTGACTAAAGGATGGCCTACCACTAACATGCAATCTTTTTATTTTTCCTTATTTTAAAAAAAAAATCTGAACTCCAAATTGGTCTCTCCATGCAAGTTAAAAGATGGGGACATTTTTTAGTGCTCCAGAGTACCCGGTACTCTTGATATTTTAACCGTTATATCTTCATTTAAAAATACAAAAATTAAAATCTAACTGTTAAAATATTTAGAGTATCGTGTGCTTCGAAACACCTAAAATTTTTTGTAAAAGAGGATGACTTTTTAACAGTAGACGACTGATTCTCTGATTTAGATTACATCACCACTGACCGATGGGGATGGCTGTATACAAATTGGTGAAAGTCTTTCCTTTTTTCTTGTTACAGTTATTAGTTACAGTTTGACAAGGTTTGAAAACCATATATTGAGTTTTGAAACAAGAAGTAATGATTTTCAAACTCCCACATTTACCTTCCGCGTTTTTTTCTTTGTTTATGTTGTTTGATTTCCCTCAAATTTATTTATTCGATTTAAGGTCATCTCTAGTCATGAATGGTTAAACGTAGCCCTTGCCTATATTTTAGCCCTTCAAAATTTATTATTTAAAATTTTTCAATCTCGAGCTTGCATGGCTAAATCTTTTCATCTTGACTTGAGATGCACATGTTAAAGCCCATGGAAGGGCTTGAGGGTTTGCTATATGTAAATTTAGCCTCGAGGGCTTGAGGGTTTTGTACAAATTCGGGCAAAAAGTGGCATATAGCCCTTGGATGAAGATGGCCTAACAGCTAAAAAAGAGGAGTGCAAAAGAAGAAAAGAGAAGTTCGGAAATTATATCTGTTGAAACAAATCTTTGATTCAAAAATAGTAGTCATCAAGTGCATGTGCTACAGAATACAGACTTACCAACACCCGAGATTTTCGTATGGCAATATCTTAAGTCAATAAAGCATTGTTATGCGTATAATTCTCTCACATGATAGTGCGTTAAAACACTTTGAGATACCACCACACTGATATCCCGAGTACAAGTCCTTAAGCTTGGGGTTAAAAGTTAGAGTAAAGGGAAAAAAGAAACAATGTATTTAAGACAGTTGCTGTAGTTTGGTTGCATTGAATTCGCATGAAACTATTCTTGTGTAGTACGTTTGGAAGTAGCACAATGTCTGGCAAAAGTGGCACTGTTCCCATCTCACCTGGCAGGCTAAACACACATGCATTTTCTTCTGTACAAAAAGTCTTGAGATCCCACATGAGCCCAAACATCCCTTCACATGTCCCTAACCACTGGTGGGCAGGCCACAATTATACTTTTTTTTTTTCACTTCGCTTCAAAGTAAATATTATGATATTTTAACTACGTCTGTTACTTATGCTCGTAAGTGCATCTGCTAGAAGTTCTTTTAGTTTGAAGCACAAGAAAGATTTTACAAAATCCAAGTGCTTTATGAAAAAGCACTTGGCAATGCTTATGTAGAAAGTATTTCTGATCTTAAGCGCATATGCTGGAATTCCTTTCATTAGAAGCACAAGAAAAATTTACGAACTTCCAAGTGTTTTTGGGTTATCGGAAAACGCCAAAAGCACTTTCAGCCATTCCAAGTGTAGGCCAAACATGGTTTAGTAAGGCACACAAATAATACACCCAAACACGGTGTCTTTGGCAGATGAATCGACCAGAATTACAGCATCAAATTAAAGGTCTCAATAATTGCTTTTATTAAAATGGAAGGGTAAAACAGAGTCATGGTTTTAACCGTCTCAAATATGTAAACCGGAAAATCTAACTAGTCACTACTGGTGGTGGTAAATAAATAGAACAAAATTACTATTTACAATTAAAGCGGGATATAGTAAATTCTTTTTGAGTTCTCCCATATGTTGAAATACAGATCCATCATGATACATTATGCAGCAAAGCAGGCAACCTTTTCATTCGGCGAAGCGAAGCACGATCTCAAGAAACAAAGATTAAATTCATGAACTATGGAACTTATAATGTTACATTACTGAACTTACGTTCAGGTTTACAACACGAAAATATAACTCGAGACCTGACCTCGCATGGCAGCGACACTATTCCTTCTGGAAGAAAGAGAGAACGAGATCCGTATGTACAGAAAACATTTGTGTGTCCACAAAAAGCTGCATAGCATTTAGGGAGGAAAAAGGATACATCAGTGTGCTTTCAGCTTTATACAATACAGCTCAACGAGCACCCAGAGTAAGCATTGAAGCAAGATTACAAGCCACTTTCAGAAATAAAGCAAAAAGCACACAGAACACTGAGGTCACGCCTCTTTCCGAGCTTAGATTTATGTTTTCTTTGACAATTTTATTACTCACATAGACAAATGAAAATTATCTCAAGGAACGCACCTTCATAAATGGTCGATCGCGACTAGGAAATGAGTCGATGAAACTCTCCTTCAGAAGTAACGATACCTAATTGGAGGGAAATCAGTGTCAGATCTGTAGCACTATGAACGTGCATCCACATATGAATGTTCACTAGATCTACAAGCTAGGAATTTTCACATTCAAACAAAATTGACGATTTAATCTGTGCACCATTATTATAAAAACTGAAGAGCCAAATGAATGGATGTTTACGCTGACGTTCCATATATCTGACATTTTGACAGAACTTAGTCCATATATATATATATATATATATATATATATATATCTGACATTACAAAGAAGGTCAAAGAAACATAATAATCCTCTAAGGCGCTTGAGTCCTTAAAAGCTATCATTGTTGGACAACAAACTGACCTTATCGTCATTGGACTGTACGTTAGTAATTGTATGTGAACGGAGGTTAGAGCAAAGAGAATCCAAGTAAGTTCTTAACACTCCTAGGAAACCCTTGGCAGCTTCAACCTACCAGCAGCAAACAAATACATGAAATTTGAAGGTAAACGAATAAATTTTCTGAAATCAGACACAATAGAACAAAGCATAACACACCTGTTCTTCTGTGCACTCGTACACCGGCCTTTTCCTACCCAAAAAACTCTCTCCCACAAGCTTTGCGTGATAAGGACTTAAGGATGAAAATAATTCCTTATGTTGTGGTAACTGAGGTATTGTCGGCGACTTCACCTATTACATCATGCAATGGACGCATTTAGTTTTTCTATAAGAATACTTGCATTTTAATAAACGTTAGTCATTAATCATACACGAGAAACTAGATAATACACGATGATTGATTAAAATAAGCATGAGAAAATGCTAAACACAAGATGCGTCGATATGAAGATTTTTCCTTTCAGTTTTATGGGCAAGAATATCACACATTATTTGTCAACCTAAGGCCAAATTGCAGATTTGTCCATGCCCTGAACCCACAAAGTTATTCTTAGAAAGACAATTGTCTGGCACTGAAACATAATTATCTCAAAAGATGATAGCATTCGCAACAATGCTGTGCCCCTTGAGGCCCCAAAGAATGCCACTTAAGTCTCGACTAATATTCTTTTATGGTGAGAAAACCATAAACTAGTATTAAATCCTTGAGACCATTGCAATGAATAATGATCATATGATGGAATTTTAGGTACAACTTATATGAGCCTTTTATGCATGTTCCACGAGTAGAAAAATACAATTGCTTGAAAACAACAAACCTGGTTCTTGTTGGCATCAACTACAATTGTATTGGATAGTTTCGACTGTACTTCATATGTTTTGTTCTTCACACCAACCTACAGAAGAAAAATATGTTTAATAACCAATCAAATGTCAGATACGATACTAAGGCTAACTAAAAAAAGGGAAAAGATGGCTTAGTGCAAAGGGTTTAAAAGCGATCTGTGTATTTGGGGTTTTTGCTGGGTGGGGAAGGGGCACTAATGTTTTATATTCGTAATATTACTTGGAGAAGACAAACAGATAGAGGTTTTCCTTTCAAAAAATAATTTGAGAAAATGCTGGATCCAGATAAACTAACAAATACAAATTGATAAACCATAGGCCTCTTCCCTCAAATAATATGCATAACAGCCAAGAACTTGAGAACTCACTATGTAAGGGACGGGTGCGTCTAAAAAGTCCAGCATGTCATTTGGTAAAACCTGGAAAGTTTATGCACATTATTACTCACATGAAAACAGCAGTGCATTTAATATATTTGATAAATAACTGCTCACGGCACAAATCTTGTAGGCAGTAAGGAAAGTATACCGGCATTAGAAGGCTTTGCCACTGGTAGGGGCGGATCAAAGGGATAAGTGATAACACTGAGGCCGATAAGATGCCCTGTACACATCAGAAAACATAGATGTAAAAAAAGAATACATAAATTGGATTGTTAATCTTCACTAGGCCTATATAAACTTGGAATAATGTCTAATACATACCAAATTGGAACAAATGATTACAATCTGCTTCTCCAACAGTGCTCCTGCAAACAATGTTAATACCTGCAAAGTATGAGGAGAATCAAACCCAAAGTCAGCCATGAAGCAGGCCTCTAAGAGAAGTAACACAAATCGGCACTCATTCATATAAAGGTATAATCAATATAGCATACTTATGTTGAGCCATTAACTAACATTTTCAAGTCGTAAGGAGCCACATATGCATGCAATAGCCCATACTGATAATGCAGTTGCTTCCTCCTCTACCAAGAAAGCACTTTGTGCCTGATAACAACCAACAGAAGTACAATTCAAATGAACACGAATATTATTAAGGAAAAAGATCAACTAAATCCACTGTATATGAGATAATTTCATAGGTATCATCAGTCTCTACCTCAGCGAACTCCAGACTCGTACTGCATGACTTCAGATCAATGGTTGAGCCAGCAGTACGTAAAACATTTGCTTTTGGTCTATGATATTCCAAGGGATGCAGGTGGTCCAAAGGATGAAACTTAACAGTGGTACCTCTAGCAGGGCAACGTAATTGGTAGTACTCACTTATTATCTGCAATGATCCATGATTGTTTGCCTGAAAAATTGGGACAATTTTGTCAAGAGACATTGGGCTCTATATTCTCATTAAAAAGAGCTTCAATTCATATCTAAATCCAAGAAAAAAGTTCTGTTTGCACCTTGGCCCATTCAAGAATATCAATGAGGTCGGAATCATCTTGGCCAGAGAAAGATGCCTCGTCCGTTTCCGTAAAATCAACATCGCTCCTAAAATTTCTGTCCTCACTAGGAGAGCCTTGAAAACTGCATAAAACACTTCCAAATAATAAGTACAGAAGCTTAGACCTTAAAAGTAGCCCATATCCTTTATAATTACCAACCACCAGCCCCCAAAACTTCATAGAAAGAAGTACAACTGCTACCTGGAGGAAGAATCAGAGCTTTCATACTGATAGAAGCGCAGGAGAGGTAGGACAGCATTTGGTAATCGCCTTTCTACAGCTTGCTTGTTTGTAGAGAAATCATCAACATAGACCTCACAAACTTCAGCATTTACACCACCAGATTCTCTTTTGCAACTAACCATCTTGGTTTCAGGATCAATTGGAACAACATTATTTCTGCTAACCATTCTCATTGACAAGTTTAAATCCTCATTAACCATTTGATTATCTAGGTGACTCCCATTATCTGCAAATCTCCCTGTTTGAGAAAACTCCACTGTTCCATTCAGCGTGTCCTCCTCAGTTCTACTACTTAGTGATACACCATTTGAAGTTTCTTCTGTAGTATCTTCGAAAATTTCACCATTGTCATAATCCTTTGGGCTTTCTAAATCTAAAAGATCTATTCCTTGGGTTAATCGTTCCAACCTTTCCTCTGTGAAGATGCTACAGGAAAATAGCAAACATATTCAAGTTGAGTAACATAGTCAAATGGTAAAGATGATTGTCTAATCATAGGACCTATCAAAGACCAAAAGAGCATATGTATTCCCGCACACAAACTATGAGCCAGTTACTCAAAAAACCTAAATCTTAGCTTCAAGAGTCCTTTAGCTGACAGTTAAAAAGCTTTTATGTGTTGTTTAGAAGTCACATCGGTTCCCCTTATATTGAGAAAGCTACCATAATTTTTTCCTCAATGAACTAAGAATTGAATCTCTCATTTGTTTTTAGATTAGTTATAGCACAACCTTCCATCTAATGCAGAAATAGATAGCAGGAAACACGCATTTAGTTTCTGCAAGAATAAGTACGAGCATCCAATACAACAATAACACACCTATTCAATACACCAAAATGTAACTCAAATGCTGGAACCCTTGAGAGAATGCAATAACATCTCTGAGTGGTTAATATATGACGACTCAAAGATGGGCGAGAAGGATGTTTCTCTGCAATCATGGAAAGCAATCCAGAGGGTTTTTGCACTACTTCTTCCACTAACACGCAGCACCCATACAAAGTTGAATCATCAGCAACCTTCAAACCAAGTATTGTACAAAATGGGTCATCCGCGAAATGAAAAAATAATTCACATTAAAACAAAATTAAATTCTTTAGGTTTGAGCACAAAGAATAATTTCATGTCACATAAACAAATTAAATCAAAATAAAGAATATAGTAGAAAAGGGATTATCTTCTGAAATAATGTCTGTTAACTATAACTGACAATCCGTAACCGTAATATCCTCTTAAACATATATAAATCTAATCAAATTTAAGGAAAAAAATTCAATCTGAGTAAATATGCTTTGCATTTTCTCAGCAATCTTCTTTTCTGTGGGCACTAATACAACTCTAAGTAACCAGTTGTTTGAATTATGACCTAAAAAATATTGTTTCAATTAAAATTTTCAGGCAACACCACTAATGGTTCTATCCTACAGCACCACCACCAGATGTTTATAAGACAAAAGGAAAATGCTGCAAAATAGAGAAATTTTATAACAAATCGAGGAAAATCAAGAACAACAAAGTCATGGATACATAACAGGTTATAAATTACCTGTAATCTGAACACAAAGGACAGATCGCTCCGTTTAAAATGCTCCTGAAATAAGCATCATCATGGTCATACAAGTATCTGAAAATTTACATATATTTCAAATTAAGTAATACAACAGATTCTGTGTAATAATTTTAATGAGGACAACATGAAAGAATTCTACGTGGCAAAGTTATCAATCCTGCCACAGTTTTATGAGTTATCTTATCATTAGCAACAACAGTTTAGATTCCCACAGAAAGAAGAGTTGTTATACAACCATCCTAAAACCTTAGTAAACTCAACCCACAAATTTTCAATTTAATCTAATTTTCTAGTAGAAACATAAAGATTACCTAAGTTAAAACCTTTTATGTACAATTCTCTAAGGGCAAAAGGTACGAAAAACCAGGTGAAGATTTAGTGTTAAAAAGTTAAAAGAAAGCAGCATAAGCATTAATTAACAGTATACTGTGAGAGCACAATGTAGCACAATACCTGCCCCAGAAGAATTTCATTCAACTCACTCATTGAAGGAGTTCTCTCAACAGCATGAACCTGAAGTCATTTACATCCGAGGGGTCAATATTAGAAAATAATTATTTCCACGGTGTCATTCACATCCGAGGTGTCAACAGGATGGAAAAACATCTGTCAAGAAAAAACCTAACCTCTACGCCTCCAGGAAAGCAAAATGAAAGGAGATCCTTGTATTGTAGAGGCAGCTGCTTTTCCGGAGGATAAACAAATAACACCTGAAGTAGAAACACAAGTTAATACCTAGCACTCAAATTACTTCCAAGCATCACTATGCTAACAAAATTAACCGTTTGGCAACAAAAACCCCACCTGAGGTTCAATATTGGGTTCTATACGAGAGTGATTCTGACTATTAAATCTTCCTGAGCCTTCAGACTTTCTTCCAATATATTGCCTTTGAAGTGCCTGAATATCACAATTAGGATGAAGCCCCACAACTACCATGCTCTCAAAAAGCCTCGTTGGCTGCTTTAAAGACTTATGATCCTGCACACTTAAATAACAGAGGTGTTACAGAATCTCTTGGGACGACATTTTTGCTTCTACATGCAAATGTATTTTGAAACTAACAGTACAGAACTTGTTTTAAAGATGAAATAATTTTCCCTTGAACCGTTTTAATCTAAACAAAATGGAAGTAACGTGGAATGTACAACGTAAAATTATTTATCCTAATTCTTGATTAACCAATTGCTGAATTGCATACAAACAAGTTGCATGGAAACAAACTGGTCACTACACGAAATTGCATACCAGATACTGCAACTGAAAGTTTGCCCATTGCCGCTTTTGGCTAGTCAAAACTTCTGGATTGTAAGTTCCTCGTTTCACTTCAGGAGGATGTTGGAAACCTTTTAGCACTTTTGTAACATGGCGTTGTAACCTCTGAAGTGGACTGCCACCACCACCATCTTCGCTCGATGAGTACACAGCAGATGGCCGCGGAGAATGAGCGGCAGTAGCAGCGGCCGCTACAGCAGCAACTGCTCTTGCAACATCTTCTGTTTGCGCAAAAAACGAAGCACCCCAACTGGGACTACCCGTCTCTTCGTCTTTATTCATACTATAAGGCTTCCCTCCTATCAAAAAATTCAACATTGACAACAATTCACTCAAAGCCGGAAACTTTGAACTTACAGAACATAACGAAATAACAGGTACTTTATGATTCAATAGTTTTCGAGCCTAAACTCTCCGAACGATCAGTTTCGTGTTGTTCCTACTTAAAGCTTTAACCTTTGATGTTCACTTCAACGGTTCAACCTTTCCGGTTGATTAATTTCCAAAATTAACAATAAATTAAATAAAAACAAAAACAAAAACTTATTCTTCAGCTGGATTAAGCTCGTAAATCGAATTAAAAGTGGATAATTATGCTAACGTTATTCCTCTCCCTTAAAAATCGATCAGTTAACTTTCTGCTACCAAGCTCTTTCAGTTACAAGAGAGAGAGAGAGAATAATAAAATTTCACATTTCTTGCTAAACTTTTATTTCCCAGCTAAATAAATTTGAAAATTTTCAACACAAAAACCATGAAATTCGAGCAAAAAACACCAATAATCATCAGTGATTAACAAAAATTAGATAATTGAAAATTATAATCACAAAAAAAATGGAAACTTTAGAATATGCACAACAAATTGATCCAGAAATTATGAACTGACCTCTGAATTCCCTTGAAATTCGATAAAGAATTTAAGAATTTCAGGGGGAGGAATCTCCGGCGGCCATAACAAAGCTTTCTTCTTCTTCTGCTTCTTGTTCTTCTCCTCGAACGAAATGATGGAGGAGAGGACGAGGAGGAAGGTGTTAAATTAATAATCGGCTTTATTAGCTTAATTAATTTGATTAATTAATTAGTTTTAATTGCATTTTTGGACCAAAAATAAATAGAAATTGTTAGGAAGAGAAATTGGAAAAATAAAACATTTGACTGGTTATATATATATATATAGAGAGAGAGAGAGAGGAGGCCTCGTGCGTCGAAAAATGGAGGAAAAAAAGAGGGACGGTCAGTACCGGCAGTCGGCAGTTGCTTTTTTTTTTCCTTGTTTGTTTGGTTTCGTGTTTGTGCGCGTAACCGTGTGAAAATTCTCTCTCTTGCTCCGGATTACAGGTTTGTGTTTGGTAACGGGTGCATGGGCATCCTATGAACGAGTACTTTTGACACAATCACATATAACTTAGTAACTATAAACTATTTATATATATATATAAGAGGGAACCAACTGGTGATCGAGAAGACTTATAGAGGCATTTCAGTCTCTTTTGATCACCATTATGTGATTCACCAGCGCCAGGAAATAATACTCAATTTTTCTTTAGTGACAATATTTTTTTTTTAGCAAAGCAATAGTGTTAGTGGGTTAGATAGCTAGTTGTTAGGTAGAAAAGAAAAGGGATTGAACCTGCACAAGAGAGCATAGGTATAATTTTTTTGCTACTGTAGTAAAACGTCATTTACCTTAGTGAAAATATTCTAAATGGGGTGTGGGTTCAAACCTACCTCTAACTTACGAGTGAATAATATATTACCACCAGATTATCATACTAAGTGACAATTGAGTTCAATTATTGAGTTTAATATATGGATTTTTTTTGTTTTATGATTAGATTGGAATGAATAATCTCTCAAGTATATGAAGATAAAGTGAAATAATTTTTTATTTTAAAGTGATTAAACCCATGTATTAAAATTTAGTAATATCACATAGTAGTGTAACAATCACACTAAAATACTTCTTGTGCATCACATTGGGACCCACCTTCCTCTAATTTTTAGATTTTCTTAATTTCTCCTAATTATTTATGTATTCCCCTCTCTTTTAAATATATATTTTTTTTCTTTGCGAGCGGCGTTGCTCTCTCTGTCTGGTACACACGGCGCGCACCGCGCCTTTCCTCGATCGACATTTTGGGGTTTTGGTGAGGTGTAAACGCTTACACCGTTTACAGGGATATGGGGGACACGTGGCGTAATGGGTTCTTTTACTCATTTTCTTCTTAATTTTTTTGTTGTTTATTTTTATTTTTAATGTTGTTTTTCTAATTAAAAGAGTTTGGCATTGAGCATGGATGTGTAGGCATGATTAGGGTGACAAAATTGTCCCCTTGCTACTCATGTTGCAGGGGGTAGGGACCACATGCCACTTCAAATATAAGATTAGCTCTAAGTTGGATGACCAACATGACTACATCATTGCTAGTAGGACACTGTGAGTGTGGGGTATTATGAATTTTATCTGTTCTACTAGCTTTTAATATCCTAATTGTACCTACCAAACCCTAGCAAGTAGCAAAGAAATGGAGAAAACAAAAGCTGTGCAAAAAGGCAAATTATTAGGGTTTGTGCATTTGAGGAGTATAGATACTATAGATTAGTGAAAATATCTAAGCTAGGGTGTATGAGCATTAGTAAAGGTAAGAGTTCGATTCTCTCTAAATATAAACGAAGAAGAGTGGTATAATAAGTTATGATTAAAACCAGTTGAATTTTCGATTTTCCTTTATTTGTACCATACTTCATCAATTCTGAAATTACCAAGCATCGATCAACTTTGTACTTTCAGAGACCCGTTGAAGGGTTTGTGCGGAGGCACCCTTGCCAAAGCACATGAATTTCTCTTCAACCATAAGACCAATCACAACTCGACACATGTCAACACGAGAATAAAACTTCTAGAGTCCCACATCGATCGATGACGAAAACAGGAGACTCCGCTCAACTATAAAAGGGGATCATTCTTCCACAATTAATCCCTTATAATCTTAGACTCTCTAATCCATTATTAGAACTTACTAATGATGATTATGCATAAACCCTTGTATCATGTAAACTCTACATTATTAATGAGAACTCCTCTACTTTCGTCAATGTAGTCCAACTTACGGTGAACCACGTATATCTCGTGTTTATTACTTCCCTATCCCTATCTCTTTACACATTATTTTCACTTAGTAACTTGAACAATATAGCGAAGATCACTTCACCTTGACACTTTACGTTGTTCCAAAATAAAATTTATTCCGTGCATCAACACCCTTCAATGTAACAAAAACAACATATAAAACTGATTTATATGATTTGTCATTTGTGCATTAAGGAGTAGATGAATAAGAATAGGTTAGCCGAAAGATGGGAAAACTCTTAAATCACTAGAGATAAATTAGTTTCTTTTCATAAGAGGAGGTTACATAATAAAGCAAAATTTATCCACAAGAAAATTTGAAATTGATGTATAGAAGACAGAATCAAACCACCATGATTAAGGCTCATTAAAATGTAACTATAGCTCTTAGTAGTTAATACTAAGGAATGGTTGAAGGATTAGGATCTATTTCCTCATTAACCAAAAAGCCAAAAGATTTGGCCATTTCCTCTTTCTTTTCATTTTCCCTTTCACAAATGGTAAATGCAGAATGATGACTTTTTTCAACAAGGATAATATTAGAGAGATCAAATTTTTTAAATCAAATTTATAAACTAAATAATGTGGTAGTTAACGGTTGATATTCTTTTTTAAAGTCATTAAAGGATATAATGAAGTTTTACTTTATTATCATATTATTAATTTACAAATTTAATTTAAAATATTTATCACTCTGGCATTATATTCGTATCATGTTTTTGTGTAAGTCTTGGATCCCCATCTTGATTGACCTTGATTTCCAATTGAATGTGTATAGATTTTCAATTCAACACACATATATATATATATATGTGTGTGTATGTATGTATGTATATGTATGGGTGAAAGAGTTGTGGGTGTATTTTTATGACTTTTCATTGCCATGCCCATGCATGTACATGTTCCCAAGTGGCGATGTGATGCTGACTTTTGGTGGCACAAATCAAACCAAACCAGTCTTAGGTCTTTTGCAAATGTTGGAAGTCTCTAGTGGATGGAGGATTGGATAGAATAATACCAATGCTGTATTACTCTTGTATTACTTGAGGATAAAGATATTTATCGAGTATTGAGGGAAAAAGTCATTGCTTACACGCCTGTCCTTCTAAAGATTTAGACCGCAATCGCATCAATAAAATATCAAATGTTTAATCCAATAACTAAGCGTGTATCAAGTCTAAACCTTTTCTTCCATCCCATAACTAACATGTAAAGCTAAAGTTAATATAGTAAGCATGCTTTGGTTTTAGGATTGGAAAAGATGAATATCATTCCTTTATTCGCTCTAATGTCCTAAGTTTGTGTTTTGGAGAGCAATTTACATAATATGAGTTCAATGGTTAACGTGACATTTTATGTAAAAACGTAAAGAAAAACTTACACATGTAGTTGCATCATTAGCACCAACGCAACAATGACGATGTACCTGTGTCTTGTGAGTCCTTATTCGTGTCTTGAGTATTGGTCTTGGAAGTTGGATATGGAGTCACGAGTCATAATAGTGGGACGAAGTGTAAGGATGTGAAGGTAAAAGAGCCTCACATCGGTGAAAGGAGAAACCTAGCAAGGGCTTATAAGAGGTTAGACTATTTCTCATATTGTTAATTGGTTTAATGATAGAACCTCAACTTTCTTCATAAACTATTCATTTTTTTTAATTGAATAAGTTATCATAAAATAAATGCATGTAAAGGAATAATGTTGAGATTATCTTTTTTCATGTCCATATGCATTTCTAAGTTAGTCTTTCACGATGATTTATGTGAGTTTTATTATATATAAGAATCAAATTGTCTTAGTTTCATTCTTATAACATTTTTTTTTTGTAATGGTGTGTTTAATAAGTAATAACTGGGGTTAACTACATTTTATACCGTTTGAGATGATTTTCAAAATGGGCCACAAAGTTTCAATTTTCTCACATTGCCCCCTAAGGTTTTGAAATTGTATCAATTTACACTTTTTGTCTAATAAATTATTTGAATTTTTATTAAATTGATGACATAGTGAGCATAAAATCTGTAATTGGGTTAACATGTAAGCCACATTTGTACCATATAACCTAAAAAACTTATCAATTTAATAGATAATTAGCCCAAAAAACTTAAAAGGATTAAGCAGCTCTAATCTGTTGAAATTGAAACATGGATTCTCATTATCATGGTATAGATTTTCAATTCAATTAGATCAAAGATTGACCAAATCGACAAATTGGGCCTTATTCTATATAACGCCCTACAAATTGGGCCTACTTCCAGTCACATTTCAAACCCAATTAAAAATCCTGCCCATTTCCGACCACAACATCGTCAACATAAACATAAAACACAGTCCAGTCAACTCGACGGTCAAACACGTCTTAAGTAACATTCCAAGTTCGGAAACAAAGCACATCGGAAATACGTTAATCCCCACGTGAATTTCATTGCCATTTGTAAACGCCAATGATTCTCTCCGTTGTGGGTCCCGCCAACGATGACCGTCCACCACCATTAAAACCCACTAACGAGGAGCAGCAGCAACCAAAGAGTCCACCATCATCGCAACGGCGTCGCTTCAGAAACCGCGCGTCCAGACCCGTCGGATCGCAGACAGCCCCTGATTATAAAGCTCCCTCCTTTTCTTCTTGTTCTACTTTCAATTCACTTCATTTGTTGTCCTTGGATTTCAACCATTCGATCTGAGGTCGGCAAAAATGGCGGAGGCTTCGTCGCAGGGAGGGCCCACCACTCTGTTTTCTCGGTACAAGATGGGGAAGTTCAATCTCTCTCACAGGTCAGTCCATCCTCCTTGATGATCCAGTGCTTCGCGGCTGCATCAAGTTTGGTGCTTCATTTTTAGGACGGTTCACAGTTGGTCGGATTTGGCGGGTTCCGATTTCTTCGGAAATCCGGAAGGGTATATTTGTTAATTTAATTGTTTATTTTGGGAGTGTGGTTTGACGGATTTGTCCTTTTTTGCAGGGTGGTGCTGGCGCCGATGACAAGGTGCCGGGCGTTGAACGGAGTGCCGCAACCGGCGCTGGCTGAGTACTACGCTCAAAGGTCAACTGTCGGCGGCTTTCTCATCAGCGAAGGCACTATAATCTCCGACACCGGCGCCGGGTACTTTAGTAATTTAAATTGTTTCTCATTGGTTTTTTTGTAGTAATGGGTGGCTTTGTCAAGTGGGCCCCACACTGTGCTGAGTTCAGTGGTCTGTGTTGAAGTACTTTGTTACATAATGTTTACTTTGACGTCGAAACGAGAACTAGAACTAGCTTGCAAAAATTGACTAGTAGGTAAATCAATGTCTAGTATAATTCTTTATTTCTTTCGGCTAATCGTCTAATATGTTACGTTGTTAGATTATAAAGTTAAACTCGCTAATGAGTGGACTTGTTTAAAATACAGTTTTGATTCACAATCTTATAATGTAAAATGTCAGACTGTTTTTATTAATGCCTCGATCATGTTTTGTATTTTGAACTCTTCATTATAATGTTAGTGCCCATTTGTATCATTGGATTCCAAATCTAGGGATTTAGATAAATTACAAGGTTAATTGTTTGTTTAGTAGATTATAATCCGTGCACACGAAGATTTGAATGACAAATAGCGTTTGGAAACAAAGGAATTTCAAATGATTCCTTGCATATAGTTACTTGGAATCGGTTTCACACTCATCTTGTTATTTCGAATCCATTCGTTCTTTGAAATTTCTTCTCCAAATGGTGTGTCTTATCGATACTGAATTGTTAATGTGGAAGCAGGTTTCCGCATGTTCCTGGGATTTACAACGACGAACAGGTGGAGGCATGGAAGAAGGTGGTGGACGCGGTTCACGCCAAAGGCGCCATTATTTTCTGTCAACTCTGGCACGTCGGTCGTTCATCTCATGAAGGTAAACTTCACATTCTATTAATTGTTACATTAAAGTTTGGCTTAAGGTTTGGAGCAGTCAATTGATTATTTTTACTTGTAATTTGATATTGTTTTAGTTTATCAACCTGCTGGGGGAGCACCAATATCATCAACTAACAATCCCATTTCAAAGAGGTGGAGAATTCTGTTGCCCGATGGCTCTCATGGCCCTTACCCTAAGCCTCGAGCCCTCGAAACCCATGAAATTCCCCAAGTTGTTGAGCAATATCGCCAGGCTGCTTTGAATGCCATTCGTGCTGGTCGGTTTCTATGGCCATTTTTCATTTCTGCGTTTCATTTTCGTATAGCTTTGAGTCGTATGATCAATTTTCTTGTTGTTTAGGTTTTGATGGAATTGAGATTCATGGGGCACATGGCTATCTCATTGACCAATTCTTGAAAGATGGGATCAATGATCGAACGGATGAGTATGGTGGATCGCTTGAAAACCGGTGCAAATTCTTGATTCAGATTGTTCAAGCAGTGGTTGGAGCAATTGGTGCTGATAGAGTTGGGGTCAGAATCTCGCCGGCAATTGATCACATGGATGCGATTGACTCTGATCCACTTATCCTAGGTCTGGCAGTCATCGAAAGGCTCAACAAGCTTCAACAAAACTGGGGCTCAAAACTGACCTATCTTCATGTGACTCAGCCTCGCTACGCAGCTTATGGTCAGGCGGAAGCTGGCAAACCTGGCAGTGATGAAGAGGAAGCTGTGTTTATGAGGACTTTAAGGAAATCTTATCGCGGTACTTTTATTGCTAGCGGAGGGTTCACTAGAGAGCTTGGAATGCAAGCTGTGGCTTCCGGGGATGCTGATTTGGTGTCCTACGGTCGCCTTTTTATTTCAAACCCTGATTTGGTTCTGAGATTTAAGCTTAATGCACCCTTGACCAAGTATAACAGGAAGACTTTCTACACACAAGATCCTGTTGTTGGGTACACTGATTACCCTTTTCTGAAAAAATCAAACGGGAAAGAGGAACTGCTCTCCCGTCTTTGATTTCGATGTTTTGGAAATTTTACTTGTACCATTTAGATATTAAATTATCTGGTTCAAACAATATAAGGTTATTATGGTTGTTTACATGATCCATTTGGATACTGAATTATCTGGTTCAAACAATATAAGGTTATTTTGGTTGTTTACATGATCCTGAGATGATTTAGCTTTTGTGTAGGAGCAAAAACTGAAAAGCGCTTATAGGTCATGGAAGCTCTAGTTTGGCTGTGCTGAAATTTTTTGAAAAGCAGCTTATTAAAAAAGTTGGAGCTCAATTTGTGTTTGGTAAAAAGAAAAAACACTTTTTTTCACAATCATCAGTCCAAAACAGCAATAAGCAGAAGCAATAAAATCCGTGCTTCTCAAAAAAGTGCTTTTTTTGGACAAAAGGCATGTGAACAGTACATTTAATGAATTTTTTTTAATGACAATTCTACCCCGTATTTTTCTGAGAACCCTAACCATGCCGTGATGAGTCCTTCTCCCTGCTTCTCCCCGACAAATTCTCTCTCTTTTCTTCCTCTGCACCGCCGCCGTCTCCCGTCGAGCCAAACCTCGAAACCGCCACCACCGTTCTCAAATCCAACACAAATCCACGACAAAGTCGCAGCCAAAGCTCGACAACCCACGAACGAAGGTAAGTTGTTGTCCAGTTTTTCCTGCGATGGTTTTCGACATCTTTGATTTTCCCTCTCCTCTTTTTTCAGTTGGTGTAATTAGGGTGTAGGTTTACAATTTTTCTGTTTGAGTGAGAGAAGCAGCTGTAATTTGGGTTTACAATTTCTCCCTTTGCAGATTTACGAAGTAGGACCGAGCTTTCAAAAGGGACTTCAGGCTCTGGAAAAAAAATTTCATCTTGCTTTTGTTATATCAGGTTCTAAATTGCCCAAACCATTTATTTAATTAGAGAAAATCAAGCACAATCGTGCTTATGTACATATTATAATTTTAAAAAACAATTTTGTTTGTGTTTTGTAAGAGAAATGATGGTAAGAAACTGCAATTTACTTTTGGGTTTGACTCTTCACTGACAGAATGTTGTGATGGGGTTCAGTAATTTTCAGTATTCTTCAAATTTTTTTGAATGTTGAAAATCAAATTACCCAATGAAAATAAATTGGTATTGCATTAATCTGTATGCAAGAGGACTTTACAATACATCATCAAGTTTAGACCGACAACTATGAAACTGTTTGATCTTCATAGTGTCATGGGAGATTGTAGATGTTTATATTTCTCTTAAATCATATTAGTTACAAAGTCAAGTGATTATTTTTTATTTTATTGAAATATTGTTTCTAACTAATTAGGGGTGTGTTTGATTGAGTTGATCATGTTATAAGTTATTTTGTCTTTGCCATCATTTGTGGAGCTAATGTTTGAATGGTGATGAACAATCTTTACAAATATTTTCTTTTATAGATAGCATCTTATTGCAAAGTTTGGGTATGCATTGGATTTTGTTATGCTACAGGTTGAGTTTTTCCTCACAGCTTTTAACTCAATGTTTTTATGTATGCACCTTATCATGTGGTTGACATTCACCAAATATCAGTGAGAGATGACTATTTGGAGTTGGAGGTCTAGTATTATAATGTATCAATTTTGTTTAATCATTCACCCTCACTTATGTGGTAATGCTTGGGTTCATTTGGCATAGGTCATGGGTTCACTTGGTGGTACATAGATGGCTTTTGCAGTCTTCTTTCCTCCTCCATGAGCCTATGCTTTTAATATTTTAAAGATTTACGTATTAAGCCATGCAATCTTATGTCCCAATTTTGTTCTTTTATTGGAATGTTGCAATATTTTGGTGACATTTCTTAGCTATTGAATTTTCAAAGTAGGCAAGAAGCTTCCTAACATATGATTTTAGCTTGCATTATGGCTCATGGGAGTGTTAATACAAGTGGAGTTTGGAAGGAAAGATGGGCAATTTTAAGGGATATGCCTTCTTATCCGTTCAATAAGCAAGTGAAGATTGTCATTGCTACAATGACTCTTCATAACTACATAAGAAGACATTCTGAGAGTGATAGCCATTTTGATGACCCCGAAAACTTTAGTGAAGACAGCGATAGTGATGATGATGAAGAAGAAGGCCAAAATCACCATGACCAAGGATCACAACAGATGGAAGCACTAAAAAATAGCATAGCCACAAGTTTGATGAATGCACCTAATTAGACTATTTTTATATTGAACAATTTGTAGATATTTTAATATGTTTGATGCATGTATTATATAGTTGATAATATTGTAACTACCTTATATGAGTATATTATTTTAATATTATAAAGAAATTTTTTCATAATAATTCTTTAAAATTTGGGATACGTAAATAAGACGAACAATATAAGAAAAAAAAGTATATGTAATGAATTGACCAATATTTTTGGCAAACAATTAAATTAATAATACATACAGCAACATGCTCTTTTTAGTTATTTTACATAGTCACAGCAGTTTTATATACAAGTTTACCAAACACTCTGAAACTGCTTTTTTTGGCTATAAGCACTTTTACGACTACAGTTTACCAAACACTTACCCGTTTTTTTCACAGCTGCTTTTTCTCCCAGCACAGCAAAAACAGTTTTTTTAAAAAGTAGAGCAATCCCAAACTAGGCCTTTGCGATGTTCTTCAAAGTGCTTTTTCATGGAGTGCTTTCTTTTAATACAAATTTCTACGTGCACTTTAGCAGAAGTGTTACTTACATGATCAATTCTGAACAAGCTATTGGTTAATGTTTTATAGATGAATGGCTGGATACCAAAAATTTTTGGGTGCTCCGGAGTACGGAGTACTCCGGATTTTTTATCCGTTGGATCTTGATTTCTATATTTTAAAATAAAAATCCAACAATTAAAAAACCCGGAGTACCCCGTACTCCGGGTATGCAAGAAAGACTCGGCTGGATACAAGATGAAATCAAGTCGAAAGCTCACAGAAAAACTCGATGTGTGACTTTATTAATGCATAGAAGATGCATAATTTTTTTTTGAATCATTAAAATACAGGATACACAGGTTTCTTGTTGGGATAAAAAAGTCCGAAGTTTTGCTCCTCCTTGTTAGGTTTCTGATTCTCATTGAACATGGCAAATATGTAGCCTTCTATGTAAGCACCGGGTCTTTTTGGTGTCCCTACGTTCGAGGTTATATGTTTTACGAAATTCCTAACATATGTCCCGGCAAGATCTGTATCGGTGAAATCTCCGTTCCCAGCGGAAGGCCAACCACTCTCGGACACCACCACGCCTACATCGGGTCCCCCGGATTTCTCTATTGCTGAGATAAAAGCATCAACTGTGGCATCAAATAGGTTGTAATAGCTCAAGTTTCCGTCTTGTAACACGGGTTTTGTTGCCGTAAATTGAGCATAGTCTAAGGGGATATCAGAAGCTTTTGATGCATAGGCAAAGTAAGGATACACATTGATCATAAGGGGTGATCCTTGAAAATTCAAAAACGGACAAATGGAAGCCATGAGACCGGCTGACTGTCCGTTGAACTGACCGGCCGAAGGTGGATATGAAACTCCCAAGGCAGTCGCTGGCAAAACAGTGGTCACCTTTATGCCAGCGTAGTGTTTTTCGTCGAGGGTGTGCTGTAGAAACTGCATTACTTGCCAAACGTAGCTGCCTAAGTCCCCAGGAATAACTTCATTTCCAACGGCAATGTAGTTGAAGACAATGCCCTTTGTGTAGGGCTCTACATTGACATCAAACCATTGATCCACCGCTTCTTGACTTTCTGACAAACTGGCTAAGTCTTCATTAGGAATGCCTAGCACGACGTCAATTTCTTGCCCCATCAGCGCTTTGAGTGCCTCCGGATTAGGATTGAACAATCTCACCTTGCCAATACCGTAGTCTTTGAAGAGCTGAACCACGTCTGAGTGTTGAGGCAGGTTATCCCCTAACATTCCATAGTTAACACCGATGTCAAGTGACATCGCAGCATCCACAACGTCTATATGGTGGTTGTAAATGGCTGCTACGAATGATAGAATGAGCGCAACCCATTGCGAAACTGCCATCACTTTCTGATCACCGAGTGCCTTATAATATAAAACCTGCATAGATGTGTACATAATAAACTGATGAGAGATGGGACAGAAATCGAAAACTGTGGAGCTAGCTAGGAGTATAAATATATACAAACTCATATATATATACATTTATACATGAATTTGCTGCTTCATTAAAAAGTTTTATCAAGAATTTCAAATGGTTGAATCAACAGAATAACAGTATACCTTCCAAGTACTAAACATTGTACTCTACTATATATTACACTACGGCTAGTTGATCGCATCTTTCAAAGAAAAAAAAAGGGTATGAAATAAAGAATTGCATGCTGATACATACTACCTCAAGGAACACAGATCAGATTAGCGGCGCGCTGTGGTTTCTGCCGGAAGGATTGGATTAATTGATCCAGATGATGGAAATGGAGTATGTCTACCTTATCTAATAATTTGAGTCTGTGGCAAGTGTCCATTCCTCTCTTTATATGTACAAGTGTTCTGCAGCGAGTATAGATTCAACTAATTAGAGATAAGAGCACAAGTTTTCGGAAAAATATGGTAAATTTGGAAGTGCACAAATTAGCTAAGATATTAAAACAAACGGATATAACAGATTGGTGAGGATGCATGCATGCTATTCACTGCACTGTCATTGCTGTTATACCTTCTTTATTTGTTTCCTTTTTCTATTGACCATTTTCCCTGTGAAAGCTTTGGTTTTTCTAGTATCTTGATTAATTTTCATGAAACCTTATGCATGTTTTGGAGGAGATTTCTATATCCTACTCAAAGAGATAAGGATTGATTGGTCTATTATTTGCCATATTTTTATATCATTTATTCGTGCTGGTCGGTTTCTATTGCCATTTTTCATTTCTGTGTTTCATTTTCGTATAGCTTTGAGTCTTATGATCAATTTTCTTGTTGTTTAGGTTTTTATGGAATTGAGATTCATGGGGCACATGACTATCTCATTGACCAATTCTTGAAAGACTGGATCAATGATCGAAAGGATGAGTATGGTGGATCGCTTGAAAACCGGTGCAAATTCTTGATTCAGATTGTTCAAGCAGTGGTTGGAGCAATTAATAGATGCTGATGGAGTTGGGGTCAGAATCTCTCCGGCCATTGATCACATGGATGACATTGACTCTGATCCACTTATTCTAGGTCCGGCAGTGATCGAAAGACTCAACAAGCTTCAACAAAACTGGGGCTCAAAAATGACCTATCTTCACGTCACAAAGCCTTGATACGCGGCTTATGGTCAGGCGGAAGCGGGCAAACCTGGCAGTGATGAAGAGGAAGCTGTGTTTATGAGAACTTTAATTAAGGAAATCGTATCACGGTACATTTGTTGCTAGCAGAGGGTTCACTAGAGAGCTTGGAATGCCAGATTTGGCTTCCCGGGATGCTGATTTAAGCTCAATGCACCCTTGACCAAGTATAACGGGAAGCCTTTCTACACACAAGATCCTGTTGTTGGGTACACTGACTACCCTATTTCTGAACAAATCAAACGGGAAAGAGGAACTGCTCTCCCGCTTTGATTTCGATGTTTTGGAAATTTTACTTGTACAGTTTGGATATTGAATTAATATGGTTCAAATAATATAATAAAGTTTCTTTAGTTACATGATCTTTGGTGTTCAGATGTTTACATATCTTTATTGTTCTGATGTTTACATGATTCTGAGATGATTTAGCTCTTGCTTAAGACTGCTTTTAACGAGGCTAAAAAGGTGACGAAAGATTACTCTTTTGATTACTTTTGGCAAAAACTGAAAAGTGCTTCTAGGTCGTGAAAGCACTTTGTGACGTGCTTCTTTAAGAAGCACTTCCAAGTGCTTTTTCATGCAGTGCTTTGATTTTTAATACATTTTTACGAGCACTTTTAGCCCAAGTGCTTCTTAATTACATGATCAATTCTAAAAAAGCTAATTGGTTAATGTTTTATAGACCAAGGGTTCAAAAATACAAGATCAAATAAAGTCTAAAGCTCACCAAAATAATCGGATGTATTACTCTTTTATAGACTGAATGGCTTGAAAATAGAAGATGAAATCGAGTCGAAAGATCACAGAAAAACTCGGATGTGTGACTTTATTAATGCATAGAAGATGTATAAATTTTTGTTGAATCATGAAAATACAGGATACACAGGTTTTTTGTTGGGATAAAAAAGTCCGAAGTTCTGCTCCTCTTTGTTAGGTTTCTGATTCTCATTGAACATGGCAAATATGTAGCCTTCTATGTAAGCACCGGGTCTTTTTGGTGTCCCTACGTTCGAGGTTATATGTTTTACGAAATTTCTAACATATGTCCCGGCAAGATCTGTATCGGTGAAATCTCCGTTCCCAGCGGAAGGCCAACCACTCTCGGACACCACCACGCCTACATCGGGTCCCCCGGATTTCTCTATTGCTGAGATAAAAGCATCAACTGTGGCATCAAATAGGTTGTAATAGCTCAAGTTTCCGTCTTGTAACACGGGTTTTGTTGCCGTAAATTGAGCATAGTCTAAGGGAATTTTAGAAGCTTTTGCTGTGTAGGCAAAGTAAGGATACACGTTGATCATAAGGGGGGATCCTTGATCTTTCAAAAACGGACAAATGGAAGCCATGAGACCGGCTGACTGTCCGTTGAACTGACCGGCCGAAGGTGGATATGAAACTCCCAAGGCAGTCGCTGGCAAAACAGTGGTCACCTTTATGGCAGCGTAGTGTTTTTCGTTGATGGTGCGCTGTAGATACTGCATTACTTGCCAAACGTAGCTGCCTAAGTCCCCGGGAATAACCTCGTTTCCAACGGCAATGTAGTTGAAGACAATGCCTTTTGTGTAGGGCTCTACATTGACATCAAACCATTGATCCACCGCTTCTTGACTTTCCGATAAACCGGCCAAGTCTTCGTTAGGAATGCCTACAGCGACGTCGATTCCTTGCCCCATCAGCGCTTTGAGTACCTCCGGATTAGGATTGAACAGCCTCACCTTGCCAATACCGTAGTCTTTGAAGAGCTGAACCACGTCTGAGTGTTGAGGCAGGTTATCCCCTAACATTCCATAGTTAACACCGATGTCAAGTGACATCGCAGCTTCCACAACGTCTATATGGTGGTTGTAAATGGCTGCTATGAATGATAGAATGAGCGCAATCCATTGCGAAACTGCCATCACTTTCTGATCACCGAGTGCCTTATAATATAAAACCTGCATAGATGTGTACATAATAAACTGATGAGTGACGGGACAGAAAGCGAAAACTGTGGAGCTTGCTAGCAGTATAAATTTATACAAACTCACTCAGAAGCTGTATCAAACAGGTCGTATAGATCTTTCGAAAAAATAATTACGAAATGAAGAATTGCATGTTGATACAACCTCAAGGAACACTGATCGGATTACGGCGTGCAGGGGTTTCTGCAGGAACGATTGGATTAACTGAAGGCTGTCCGTGGTATATAAGTGTCCATTCCTCTATATACCTAACTAGTGTTCTGCTACAAGTATATAGATTCAACTAATTCGAGATCAGAACACAATTTTTTTGGAAAAAGATGGTAAATTTGGAAGTTCACAAATTAGCTAAGATATTAAAACAAACGGATAACAGATTGGTGAGGATGAAACCTTATGCATTAATTTTCATGAAACCTTGTGCATGTATTGGAGGAGATTACTATGTCCTAGTCATACATATAAGATATCCCCTCTTTTTTTTTTCCCTATTATTTGCTTTGATTTCTTCGATTCGTTAAATCTCCATCACCACTTGTCATGCTCGTCAAACATTTTCATTTATTTGACTTTTATTTCCTTGTTTGGTTGATTGCTTAATTCTTTAGTTTTACCGATTTATTTTGTATTATATTTGACTTTCTAAGTTACCTTTCTTAGTATAATTGTTGTGTATGGCTTTGCTGCGTTGAATACATACCAAGTTCTCCACTAAATTGACCCAACTTTACAAAACAATTAAGAGGGAAAAAAGTGAGTCATCTATATTTGCTCACACAACTTAACCCTTTCTAAAATTATGCCCCGTCTTTAAAAAAAACTAATTTTGGTAAAAGTCATTTCTTATATAAAAAAAGATAATTAAGTAATTGATTCACAGAGATTCTCTCTATTTTGACATTAAATTTTAACTAAAAACATCAAAAAATTATTTTAAGATATCTTCATAATATTTCTACTCCAACACAATACTCTCTTTTGAGAAAGGTTAGTTTGACTAAAACGTTTGAGTTTTATCATATTTTCACAAAACTCCTTGAGATTTGAGAAGTTGCACTAACACCCTTATCATCCAAATTCTATCTAAAAATTGCTGAAATCAGCATTAAAAATAAAGCGAAGTGACTTCTCGTAAACACATTTTTGGAGATGGAGGGGGAGTTTCATATCCTCGGCTCCGACAAAATCAGAAAGAAAGTTCCGCGTCCGACAAAAAAGAAAACAGTTCCGCATCCACCACAAGGCCAAGCTTTAAGTTTGGCAAGTTTTGGACGATGAAATTATGTTAATTATGGCTCGAATCCATGATTGAAATTACAATTTTTTCATTCCAATTTCCATCCAATTCTTCGGATATGTTCAAATTTCGGAATTTAATAAACCGATATGGTGTTGTAATTTTCAAAAATAAATCAAGTAGAAAACTGAAAGAAAACTCAGATGTGTAACTTTATTGATCAATGCATGAAAGATTACATAATAATTTGTTATGTTGAATAATTAAAATACAGTGTAAACAGGTCTCATGCTAGGATAAAACAGTCCGAAATTTTGCTCCACACCAGCAGGTTTCTGATTCTCATTGAACATCGCAAAGATGAAGCCTTCGATGTAATGACCAGGTCTTTTAGGTGTCCCTTTGTTGGAGGTTACGTGTTTCAAGAAATTCCGGTTATATGTACCGGCAAGCTCGGGACTAGTGAAAATTCCGTTCCCAGCAGAAGGCCAGCCACTCTCGGATACCGCCACCTCAACACCAGCTCCCCCGACTCTCTCCATTGCTGAGATAAAGGCATCAACTGTGGCATCAAACAGGTTGTAATAGCTTAAGTTCCCGTCTTGTACCACGGGTTTTGTTGAATTAAATAGAGCATAGTCTAACGGAGCTTTGGTAGGGTTTGCTGCATAGGCAAAGTAAGGATACACATTGATCATAAGCGGCGATCCTCGAAAAAGCAAAAACCCACAAATTGAAGCCATGACACCACTTGACTGTCCGTTGAATTCACCGGCCGAAGGTGGAAATGAAGTTTTTAAGGCAGTCCCTGGTATAACAGTGGTGATCTTAATACCAGCGTAGTTTCTATCGTCGAGGACGTTTTGTAGATACTGCATTACTTGCCAAACGTAGTTTCCTAAGGGACCGGGAATAACCTCGTTGCCAACGGTGATGTAGTTGATGACAATGTCCTTTAAATAGGGCTCTACATTGTTATCAAACCAGTTGTTCACAGCACCTTGGCTTTCTGCTAATGCGGTTAAGTCTTCATTAGGAACGCCTAGCGTGACATCGATTTCTTGCCCCCTCAGTGCCCAGAGTACTTTTGGATCAGGATTGAACAGCCTTATCTTGCCAATACCATACCCTTTGAAGAGTTTAATCACTTCTTTAGGTTTAGGCAGGTCATCCCCTAACAATCCATAGTTAACACCGATGTCAACTGAATAACCATCCACAACGCCTTGCATCGCTGCTACAAACGACAGAATGAGCGCAATCCATTGCGAAACTGCCATCACCTTCTGATAACCGATCGAGTGCCTGTTATATATGTAAACCTTCATAAGTGTACATAATAAACTAATGAGAGATGGGACAGAAAGCAAAAACTGTGGAGCTAGTATTCTGTCCAAAAGGACCGAAATAGTATAATACGAAACTATACCTTAAACGGAGGACAACCTTCTATATACATACAAACTCATAATATATATACATATACATTCATACATAAATTTTTTGCTCTCTTTATGTGATTACTTTCATTGTAATCAAAATATTGATCCTCTCAAATTTCTTGCACTCCTTCCATACAAATTTTTAGATTATGCATTTACGGCTCATAGGAATCTCTTAAGGAAACAGTTCTATCAAGAATATCCAATGGTAGAATCAACAAAATAACAACCCTCAAGTAAAGACCGTATCCTACGAGAAAAAAAAATTAAATAAAGAATTGCAAGTTGATACTACCTCAAGATACACTGATCAGATTAGCGGCGCGCAGTGGTTTTCTACAGGAACGATTGGATTGCCTGGTCCAGATGATGAAAACGTAGTCTGTCTACCTTATCTAATTTGAGTCTGTGGTAAGCGTCCATTCCTCTGTATATATATACACTAACAATTAGTGTTCTACAAGTATAGATTCAATTGATTCGAGATAAGACCGTGTTTTTTTTGGAAAAATATGGTAAATTTGGTATTGTACAAATTAGTTAAGATTTGAAAACAAATGGATAACAGATTGCTGATGAGGATTACATGCTATTGACTGCATTGCAGACATAGCTTCTCTTTTTTCATGTTCCACATTGTGAAGCCTTGGTTAATTTTTCTTTAAATAAAATTTTATCTCGTGCTATCGAGGTTTCATATAAATGTTTTTTTTATAAATTGTATATAAAATTTGAAGTTTTTTTAGTGTACGCTTAATGACAAAAATTTTGTTCATTTTGAAGTTTGTAGAAGTTTCAAACTTAACATTTTAGAATACATGATTTATGTGAATATATGATATAATACAATTCACCATTTGATCGTCGAGATGGTGATTGTATTAAATACATGTAAGTATTGTAGCCAAATTCAACATTTTATTCTTTATACCAAGTTTTCGTCATTTTATATTTGTTGGGGTTTTTTTCGTTCGAAAACTTTACTTGGCTTGTGTTGTAAATAGGTTGACGAATCCTTTGTGCCTCATTTCTGAGTTAGCGAGGCCCAAATCATCCCGAAGGAGAACTAAGTCCTAGAGTAGAGAATGCTTTGTTGTTCTTCCAGCATCTTCTAAGTGTTTGATTTGATGTTACGTTGAATGCTTCCAGCACTGATGCAGTGTTTCCGACAGTGGCTATTGATGCATTTCCAGGGTTGTTGAAGTGGTTGAAGACATTGAGGGTCGAACACAAGTTGTAATTCATTATAATAAAGCTTGGCATGAGAGTTTGAGGTGTGGGAGCTAAAAGCCCACGAGTTTGGCGTGAGAGAGATGCTTGTTAGTGTTTGTTATTTTGAAGTGGCTAATTAGGTTTCTAATGGGATTGTAATTTTGAGGGGTAAGGAAAGGTTATAGAGGGGATGAGGATGAAGGAAAGGCTAAAACTCATAAAATTAAAGTTTCCGGCACTAGAGATTGCTTGCTTTGCTTGGTCTTTTTTTTTTCCCAAGCGTGGTGATGGCTTCAATTTATAGACGGATGAATCCTTCCAAATTTTAACTGGAGAATCCCTTGGTTTTCCATCCTCTTCTTGTTTTGTTATGTCTTCCTTTCTCTTTTTCATAGTTGCAGCTACACCACGCCTCTTTGGGATAGTACTGTAGAGACTCAGTAGCCTCGTGAAGACTAGGTTCAACGTTCTGCCCATAATCCCCTTTTTCCTGCACCAGGTCCCACATCAAAACTCCATCTTTGGCTACGCTCTTCCTCCGTTTTCTTCCTTAATTTCCTGCGCAAACTCAAAATGGTAAGGCTCTTTCTAGCAAGCTAAGACAAGGTGCACGGGTCAAGGTTAGACTTTGTCATTGCACAAATCTAAGTAAACTGGGTTTCAATATAGTTGGATTTGAAGTGTTTTGGTTGGTTTGTAAGGAAATGGGTAGGGGTATCTCTCACAGCCTCCTACGTGAAACTAGAGTTATGGGCTTGGATTTTGGTGCTCCCAAGTAGCCCAAAAATCTCCACAAGCTAAAATTTCACATAGGCCCAATGGACTTCCGTAACCGTCCATACCACAACCCACTCGGCAATCCACATTACTTGATTTGGGCCCACTTAAGCGTGTCAGGTAAAGAGTAGCTTGGCATGATTTGAAAAATATTAATGTGTTTCGATATAATTTGGCTTAATGAATACGCGTGGTTTTGCATGGGCTTAGAGTGATTTTTTGAATGTCCAAATGTCCGAATTATGAATTATTATTTCTTTTAGCGTGGCATGATTGTGAATTTATATACTCCTCATTTTGCACTCTACGCATGAAATTAAACTTGGTTTGTTACGAATATATAATAATTGGGCTTCTTATTAAAAAATTTAGGCCCCAACAATATTTTTTATTGACATTTTGACCAATATTTATACATATATTTCTTTGTTCGATGTGGTATTCTACTAAGGCTGCAAATAGATTTGAAACAACTCAAGTTTGCACTGGATTCGGCTCGTGTTTGACTTGTCGAAGCTCAACTTGTGAAAGAGACAAGCAAAACCTACGTTCGGCGTTTGGCTCGATAAGAAACAAGAAACATTGGTATAATCGACTTGTAAAGCTCGTGAGTAGCTCTTTTTTTTCACGAGACGTCTTGAACTAGATTCTATTCAAAATAAGCTTGCTTGCAATGAAAGATCTTATTGAGATTTTATTTTTAGAGAATTATTTTGTATTTTTCTAAGTTTAGATTGACGATCTTCAATTTGAATTTGAACTAGATTCTATTCAAAATAAGCTTGCTTGCAATGAAAGATCTTATTGAGATTTTATTTTTAGAGAATTATTTTGTATTTTTCTAAGTTTAGATTGACGATCTTCAATTTGAATTTTTTTAGGAAGGAGATTGATATTAGGGGTCTATTGATATTATATCCCTCTGATCTTTTGTTTCTAAATAAACTGCGTGCATGTAAAAAAATCACGTTTGTGTGACGATCTAAAGCCTTATGTTTGGAAATGTTGTGTTATATCGTTTATGTTATGTTACAAGAGCGGATCAACTCATTATAATAAATAGCTCAAAATAGTTTGAGTTCAATATAAAACTTTTAAGTTTTTAAGCTCGCTCAAACTCAGCTCGTTTATAGCCCATTATGCCCATTATGCTGAGAGCAAAAGAAAGTGATGAAACGATGTAACTAGAAAAAGGTAAAAACACAAAGCAGGAGTATTTGCTTCATGAGTGACAAAATTACCGAAACTCCTATGGAACTCTAACACTTACCCAAGAGAGGCAGTGAGGCACAGTCACTCGATGTCAACCCCAGGTATGTCCACTTACTATAAGCAAACCCCCTCATCATATAACTAGTTTCCTACTAGCAAAACTGATTTTTTTTTTTCTACAACGATATTGAGGGAAGGAGATTTGGCTAAGCCGCACAATAGGACCAGAAAAACTGATGCTAAGATTCATACATGTGTTATATTCGTACCGAAAGGAGAATTTTCTCCCGACAAAGAGGGCACTTCGATGAAACGTGACTTATGACCAGTACACTACAAAGTTGGCAACAAAGCAGATGCCCACAAGGAATGAATGCGTATTGCCTTCTACTCGTAAGACATACGACATGATGCCTTGGAACATCATCCTCTGCATCCACTCCTTCTTGAACTTGAGTTTCAACTGTTCTCTCAGAAGCACGGCTTGATTGGCTTCTCATAAGAAGTTCTACCAAAATTATCATTATTGGAATAATAACTTGGGTCATGATTAATTTGCTCTATATGCTCATCGGAAATACTTTGATAATCCAAGCCATTTGTTGGCATATCATAATCATAGTTTCCATAGGTGGTATTATTATCAAAATAATAACCTTCATCATAGCCATAAGTAGGCCAATCTTTAAGATTATTATTATCCAGTTGATAACAATTTTGATCATAGCCATAAGTAGGCCAACTATCATCTTCTTCCTTATACTCCGAGCAAGACTCGAAAGTATGTTGAGATAAATCATGAACATAAGGTTTGCTCATAATCTCTACATAAGTGATCCCACCGGGCGTGCCAAAATATGTTCGACAAATAAATTCACATGGCGCTTAGTTGTAGGCCTAGTGATTTATATGAACACTGATTGGGAGATTGCGAGCGTGCCACTACTAGGTACCGCTAGCAGACGGTGTATGTGTGTGATTTGAGATTGCGCTATTTAACTTATAACCAAAAGATTGTGCCTTTAAGTGAGAGGCTCAACTTAGGTTCTTTATTTGCCTTGCCTGTTAAGGACTCTAATTGTTATGGCCAATATGGTTAGAATATAGATTGAATATAAACTGGTTATATTCAATTGAAATGCTTCAGTAGTAAAGATAGTAAGCGGTAAATAAAAAAAATACAGTTTGCGTCAAAGTAAATATATATAAACTGAATTGAAAGTTTACGAATAATTAAATGTAGTAAGTAAATAAAGCTGTAAACATCAACCAAAGTGTGGTTGGATTGCACATAAAGCCATCGGATTGGCTTTTATGCCCATCGGATTGGAGACAAAGCCATCGAATTGGCTTTTATGCTCATCGACTCTTTGGGAAGAAGAGAATAGCCTAAAGGAGATTCTTTCTCAGGCTTAATCGACACCACAGAGAGAAGTGACAGAGCTAATTCTAAGATCGGGGGTTTCCTGATCTAAAAGCTTTAACACAAGTTGTCGAAGCTTTGTGAATGGTTGCTTAAAGCCTTATGTAGGCTTATGAAAGCTTGTTGCTGGGTTGTATGGACTAATGAATGCCACTTCTTGGCTTTCAAGAGAGAGGTTTTCCTCTTTGGTGTTTGAAAGGTTGGCTTTCCTTAGAACATGTATGTTCTGAATTTTGGTTGTTTGAGTGTCTCCAGCTCTCTGCCTTTGCTTCTAATATATAGAGAACAAAACCAATGTGAAAGCAACCCAACTTGATGCACGCACCTCAACCTAATTCCACTTGCACAAAGATAGATAACATTAATTAACTATCCACTTGCAGATACACATCTTGCTTACAAGAAAAAGTGCCCAAAATATGTCAACTTGTAGATACCCAAAATATCTTTGTGTAAGTTTGGCCTAATTTCACAATAACCCCCACATAATGCCATAATTTGGCTTTAGACCGAAATAGGTGTAAACATGACAATTTTGAGTGTAAACACACTCCATTATGTTTCTGATTCTCATTGAACATGGCAAACATGTACCCTTCAATGTAAGCACCAGGTCTTTTCGGTGTCCCTGCCATCGACGTTATGTGTTTCATGTAATTCTTGTTATATGTCCCGGCAAGTTCCGGAGTGGTGAAATTTCGGTTCCCATCTGAAGGCCAACCGCTCTCAGACACCGCCACATCAACCACATTAGCCCCAACACAGCCTATTTTCTCCATTGCTGCCAAAAATGCATCAACCGTTGCATCAAACATGTTATAATAGCACAAGTTCCCATCCTGAACCACGGGACTTGTTGCGGTAAACTGAGCATAGTCTAACCGAAAGTTTGCAGGGTCCGATGCATAGGCAAAGTAAGGGTACACGTTGATCATAAGGGGCAAAGATCGTTGCGCTAAAAATGGAACAATGCCACTCATAATACTACTTGCCTCGGAGGTAAACTCACCACTCGAAGGTGGGTATGAAATTCCCAAGGCAGACCCTGGCACAACTGTGGTGACCTTAATACCAGCTAATTTTTTTTCGTCTAGGATTTTCTGTAGAGAAAGCATTACCGGCAAAACACAGTCATCTAAGGAGCCGGGGATAACCTCGTTGCCAACTGAAATGTAGTTGAAGACGGTGTCATTTAAGTAAGGCTCTACATTGGTTGCAAACCATGAGTTCACAGCATCTTGACTAACTGCTAAATTTGTAAGTCTTCATTACGAATGCCTAGCGTGACATCGATTTGTTTCCCTCCCAGTGCTTGGAGTGCTGAGGGGTTGGGATCAAAGAGCCTCATCTTCCTGATACCGTATATTTTGTAGAGATTAACCACTTCTGTTGCAGAAGGCAGGTCATTTCCTAGCGTTCCATAGCAAACACCTATGTGGGGCGAAGCCTCGACGAGGCCTATATGGTTGTGGATGGTTGCTACAAAGGATAAAATGAGTGCAATCCAATGCAGTACTGTCATCACTTTCTGACCACTGGCGCAACTAAATGGCTGAGAATTTTTCTGAATATTTTTCATCTCAGAGAGAGGAGACTTTATAATTACAAGAGTTGACCTAGCAGGGATTAAATCCTTAAACTCAAGCAATTTACAGCAGCAGATACAATGAAAAGAGGCAAAGTTACGAGAATTAAAGACCACTATATTCTTGGAGTGCAAGAGTATATCTTTTTCTTTGATTGCTTTAATAATGAACAAGCACTGCCCTCATAAATTTCTTTCACTCCTTCCATAAATTTCAAGTTTTTGCATTTATACTTAATGATTTTCTAATCAATAGAATTAAATCTTCAACCAAAAAACAGAAAATTTAAATCTATCGTGATAAGAATGATGAGGACGATATTTAATTAACCACGAGTGAATGACTGCACCATATCCCTCTTTTTACTTCTTCATTCACCATATCAATGAATATTGCACTATTCCCTCCAAAAAATTAAATGGCGAGGACAATATATATTTGTAATGTGTTTGATGCCTAGTTGTGGTTAGTCCGGTAGTAGGTACTAGTTGGCTAGGGCAATGCGCTTGCCCCCTGCGCACCCTGTTTCAATTACCCTCCTTGGAAAAAATTTAAGAGACAAATTTCAAGATTCTGCGTACTTTTTATTAATAACATGATGGATACATAAGTTTTCTTGAAGGTTTGTCTTTAAAATACAGGATAAACAGGTTGCTTGTTAGGATAATAAAGTCCAAAATGTTGCTCCACGCCACCAGGTTTCTGATTCTCATTGAACATGGCAAAAATGTACCCTTCAATGTAAGCACCAGGTTTTTTTGGTGTCCCTGCTTTCGAGGTTATGTGTTTCACAAAATTCCTGTTATATGTCCCTGCAAGTTCTGGAGTGGTGAAATTTCCATTCCCATCCGAAGGCCAACCACTCTCTGCCACCACAACACTGACATCACCCCCTCCAGCTTTCTCCATTGCCGCGAAAAAAGCATCCACCATGGCATCAAACAGGTTGTAATAACTCAACGACCCGTCCTGAACCACGGGGCTTGTTGCAGTAAATTGCGCGTAGTCCAAGCGTACGTTCGTAGGGTCTGATGCATAGGCGAAGTAAGGATACACATTGATCATAAGGGGTGATCCTTTCGCGGATAAAAATGCCAGAATGCCACTCATAACACTGTTTGCTTCTGATGTGAACGCACCACTCGAAGGCGGATAGGAAGATTGTAAGGCATTTCCAGGCAAAGCAGTTGTCACCTTAATACCGGCTAAGTTTTTATCGTCGAGGATTTTTTGTAGATACTTCATTACAGGCAAGACATACCCTCCCAAGGAACCAGGAATAACCTCATTACCAACAGCAATGAAATTGAAGTTAACGTCAGTTAGGTAGGGTTCTACATTGGTATTAAACCATGAGTTCACGGCATCTTGACTTGCTGCCAAACCGGCTAAGTCTTGGTTTCGAATGTCTAGGGTGATATCGATGTCGCTCCCTTTCAGCGCTTGGAGTGCTGCGGTGTTTGGTTCGAAAAGCCTCATTTTTTCAATACCGTATTGTTTGTAGAGCTTAATCACTTCTGTTGCAGAAGGCAGGTCATTCCCTAGCATTCCAAAGCAAACTCCTATGTCAGTTGAAGCTTCCACAAGGCCTGCATTGCTTTGAATGGTTGCTACAAAGGATAAAACAAGTGCAACCCAATGCAATGGTGCCATCACTTTTAATCACCGAAGGCTTGTTGTTAATGTGTCCAAGCTTAATTGTGTAGCAAAAGATCCTGTCAATAATGACCGATTTCTAGTGAAAAATTGCATAAGATAATAACTTGTTCTAATCGGATTGAGATGCTTGTCTGGTTTGAGATGCCCAATCCATATACAAATAAAAGTTCAACACTCAATTAATATGCCCTGATTTGAGATGCTTGTCTGGTTTTAATGTTGTATCCTGATTGTTTAACTTTTCATCAGATTTTCTTTTATGCATGGGGATTTTCTGTGGATGCTGCTATTCAATTTTAGGTCAGTCCGGTTTATTTTGTTTTTTTATTTTACCATATTTGTTCCTTCTTTCTGCACATTATTTAATTTAATTTGGTTGAACTAATCACTTTACTGAACCTCTCTTTGTTCTTTTATATATGCATGCACTTAATTTTTGCAGATTCTTTCAAATCTTGTTTGTTGATGCACAAAATCGAGTGGACTTTGGAACAATGTAAAGTGTCAAGGTGAGATGACCTTCACTAGATTGTTCAGGTCATCGAGTGAAGATAATGTATGATATGATAGAGATAGGGAAGCAAGCACGAGATGTACGTGATTCACCCTAAGTTGGGTTACGTCCACGAAGGTAGAGGAGTTCTCATTAATAATGTAGGGTTTACATGATACATGGGATTAGACATAATCATCATTAGTGAGTTCTAATAAGGGATTAGAGGGTCTAAGATCATCCAACCTTAATTGTGGGAGAATGATCTTATTTTATAGTTGAGAAGAGTCCCTTGTTTTCATCCGCGGTCGATGTGGGACTCTAGGAGCTTTCTCTGGTGTTGACACATGTCATGTTGTGATTGGCCTCTTGGTTGGAGAGAAACTTATGTGCTTCGGCAGGGGCGCCTCAGTGCGAACCTTTCAGTAGGTCTCTGAAGGTACAAAGTTGACCGGTGCTTGGTAGTTTCGGAATTGGTGAAGTATGATACAAACATTGTTCATTGAAGTTTAGTTAAACAAAATCCAATAGTGAATTGAAAAAGTACTTTTTCACTAATAATTCTGTAATACACTGTTTATGCATCACTCATTCGATGTTATTATATTTGTATTTTTTGTGTTTAGAATCGATGGGAACTTTTTTTTAGGGGTGGTGCTATCCACACACACCCTGTTAATTTGTCAATGATAGCGTGTGAGGCATGCACCAACCCTTCTCCGAAGGGAAAAGGACCATTGCACTGGGAAGATATTAGCGTATTGGACAACTTTGCAAACAAAATTTATGTACGGAGATTTGTCTCTTTGGCTGAAACCGAAAGATGGCTGGCTTACCACTATAAAGCTCACAATCTTATCTTGATGAATGCTGCTATACCACAAATTCGAAAAATAACTACTATTTGAGTCTCGAACCTAGGGCAGATTCTTACATGTCACCGGGAGTATATCTTTCATCGTGTGAGTCTAGCACTGTTAGGGTTTATACTCACACATGAATGCACTCTCGGTGACAACCAGTGCTAGGGTTTAATTATATTGCGCAATATATATAGTTAATCTGCAATATTGACTGATATTGTAATGATAAGGTGAAATCTTGAAAAATGTTACAGTTACTATATATACAAAGAGACAGAATTCAAAAAGACATTTCAGAATTGCCGCCAATAATGAAATCCAAGAACCCTGCAAGAAGGGGAACTTTTGATATCCACACATTTCCCCATTTTCCTGCCTCCCTTTAGCTGTCAAAATGTCTTCTTATGCCTCCCCATGACTCAAGGACCACAATCTTCTGCACCATTTTCGGACTCTCGTAGTTGATTTCAATCGATCTTAGATTCTTAAGTCACAATTGCAAAGATTGATGTAGAAACATTTCGGATTAAATTAATCATTTGCATATCAGCTGGATGAGGAAGCTAGAGTCTTTGAGTACCTCAATTTGATTGCCAATCTGCAATGTAGTTGGTTGTACTACCTCTGCTTGATTGATATAGCGCTATAGAACACAGGTCGGAAAATCTGATATTCGTTTAGTGGAACACGAAAAAAATCTTACAATACTACAAGGGATTGTTAGTTAAACTACAAAAGATTTGGGAACTCAAAAATAACAGTAGGAGTTAACTGTAGGTCGGTAGTTTTTGTGTACATGATATCTTGATGTTAGTGCATTTTTCAAAAGAAAAAAGAGGCTTCTTGTTGTTATATGAAGAAAATATATCTTAATCACATGCATCACAGTTTGAAATCTGTCGTTTGCCTCGTTCGTATACGTGTATACGTATAATATCACTACACATGTGAATCCTTCATGGGCATATTCCAAACAACCAATTGCAAATGGCACAAGAAATTCACTTTATCTCTCTATATATACAGTCCTAATTTTCTTATCAAGAAACACCTCCAGAAAAAGATTAAAACCGAAAATTTACCAATCGCTCGGTGAAGATGATTTTCCCTATCTTCTTCACATTTTCTCTCCTCCTCTCCTCCTCCCTTGCTTCCGTGCAAGACTTCTGCGTCGCAGACTACAAAGCTCCGGAGGGCCCTGCAGGCTACTCTTGCAAAAAACCTGCTAAAGTTACGGTAGATGATTTCGTGTACTCTGGCCTAGGCATTGCCGGCAACACCACGAATATCATCAAAGCTGCAGTCACCCCTGCATTTGCTGCTCAATTTCCTGGTGTGAATGGCCTCGGCATTTCACTCGCGCGCCTAGACCTAGCTGCAGGTGGAGTTATCCCGTTTCACACGCACCCCGGGGCTTCTGAAGTCCTACTTGTTGCGCAAGGAACAATAATTGCCGGGTTTGTTTCCTCAGCTAACACAGTTTATCTGAAAACTCTTAAGAAGGGTGACATTATGGTGTTCCCTCAAGGTCTATTGCACTTCCAAGTGAATGGAGATAAAACTCCAGCCCTTGCATATGTTAGCTTCAGTAGTCCAAGCCCGGGTCTACAGATTCTGGACTTTGCACTGTTCAAAAACGACTTACCTACTGAATTGATAGCACAGACTACTTTCCTCGACGCTGCGCAGATAAAGAAGCTTAAGGGTGTTCTTGGTGGTACTAATTAGATTGTCTCTTTCTTTTCATCCCCCGTCTTCAGGGGTTATTCCATGTCCTTTTGTTTTCCTGTTGTGATTGAGAGTAAAAGAGTGTTCTATTTCGTGTGATTTTTGTACGCTTGTAGAAGTATTATTCTGCTTCAGTCTGACCAATGTAGCAACAATTGTGTTGAAGGCAATGCATCTTTCGATCGAAATTCGTTCTTTTTATATAATTTTTATATTATTGAGGTAACCTGCTTAATTTTTCAATCAAGAAATAAGAACACTAGTGTACATGTTGCAAATTGCACAAGTATCGCAATGCTTCTGATTTTGAATTACTCATATATACAACTCCACCTCCGTCTAATCAATGATCACGATTCACAATCTAGTAACATAACATATGTATAACTATCAAACGTAGTATGAAATTATATGAATCATGGCACCGTTGTTGGAAATCCACAATATAAAGAAATAGTGAGGAACCTCAATCGTGAGGCACATGAATTTGTAGTGCATGAAGCTCATCGAGTTCCCACAGGCAATACCGGATACCCTGCTTAAAACTAGATTAATTATCCATACTCTCTGATATTATTATGATATTTAATACATAATAATTATTGTAGATTGGTTCATATTCATGCAGAAGCAATGTGGTGTTGGATCCATCTAGTAATGATAAGGTGAACCGGACAAGAATCTTACAGTTCAGATGCACAAAACGAGACGGAATTCGAAAAGACTTTTTACCATCCAGTAATGAAATCCAAGAACCCTACAAGAAGTGGAGTTTCTGATATCCACAGAAATCCCCATCCCCCTGACTCCTTTTTATCTGTAAAAATGTCTTCTTATGCATCCTGCCCCTTTTTCTCAAGGACCACAATCTGCTCACCATTTTGGGATCCTCTTGATGGACTTCAAATCTTAGGACACAACCTTGGACCCTCTAAGTAGATAATTAAGTTCGCAAAACACGAAATACATCTATATCTCGTTAATGTATTGATTGTTTTTAGGAAAACAGTTGCAAAATATGTTAAATAATCTGTAAGTATATATAACAGACTGAAAAAAGCTTACTAGTATTCATTGTGTGGAACACCAAATTTTATAGTACTAATAGATGGGATTTACTCGAACGGTGAAAGATTTGGGAACTCGAATAACAGTAAGTCAGTAGTTTTCTGCATATCATCTTGCTGTTACTGCATTGTCAAAAACAAAAAGAGACTTCTTGTTGTCATCTGAGCAAAATATCTTACTCACATGCTTCACAGCTCGAAATCTGTCCTTTGCCCTTCATCGTATAAGTTTCGAAATACAATACATGTGAACCCTAATGGGCATATTCCAAACAACCAATTGCAAGACCTCAAGATTTTTACATTATCCCTCTATATATGTTCCCAATTTCCTTATCAAGAGACGCATCTTAAAAAAGGCTTTAGCAAGCACACAACTGTTGCGCTACATAACAATGATTTTCCCCATCTTATTCACATTTTTTCTTCTCCTCTCCTCCTCCAATGCAGCTGTGCAGGACTTCTGTGTCGCAGACCTCACAGCACCCGACGGCCCTGCAGGCTACTCTTGCAAAAGCCCTGCACAAGTTAAAGTAGATGACTTTGTTTTCTCGGGCCTAGGCGTTGCTGGCAACACCACAAACATCATCAAAGCGGCAGTCACCCCTGCATTTGCTGCTCAGTTTCCTGGTGTCAACGGCCTTGGGATTTCGCTCGCGCGTCTAGACCTGGCTGTTGGTGGAGTCATCCCATTCCACACACACCCTGGAGCTTCAGAAGTCCTGATTGTCATCGAAGGGACAATCTGCGCCGGCTTTGTTTCCTCGGCGAACACAGTTTATCTACAATCTCTTGAGAAGGGTGACATTATGGTTTTCCCTCAGGGGTTATTGCACTTCCAAGTGAATGGAGGTGAGACTCCGGCCCTTGCATTTGTTAGCTTCAGTAGTCCAAGCCCGGGGCTGCAGATTCTGGACTATGCGCTGTTTAAAAACGATTTAGCAACGGAACTGATAGCACAGACTACTTTCCTCGACGTTGCTCAGATCAAGAAACTGAAGGGTGTTCTTGGTGGTACTAATTAGAAATTAAGCTCTCTCATCTTTGGATTTCAATCAGCATTGTCACTGAAGATTGTAATTTTCTTGTTATGTTGCACGTCCCATTTCGGTTTCCTTTTAGTGGCGGTTTCTTGATTCGTTTTAGAAGATTACTTCGTTTGATTTTTGTATGCATGTAGAAGTTTAGTTGTGTGTGCTTATTGTTGAGGGCAAATGCCTCATTTATTTGAATCCCTGTTTGCATCTGAAGACGAATAAATGCATGTTTCTTTACATATCTTGTATATTTTGAAGCAAGAGTCGGGTCGAACAACTTTAGGATCGATATCAGTAATGCAGTTCATCCAACGATAAATTTAGCCCGAATCATAGAGCTACGGCACAATCAAAACCCAAACGAACAAAGTTTTGAACTCAATCGCACTCTCAATGACCCTATCAACTAAATTTTGTATGGTCCAAATTTCTTTATACGTTAAGGTAGCCAACCAAGAACCCTTATAACACGGATATCTATATACTCAATGTCCATAAAGAATTACTTTGTCGTTTACACATATTATAACATGTGGATTAATATTATCACATAGTAGTGGTTCCACATACCGGATCACTTCCTCAATTAGTAGCTTAAGCATCAATCTGGGCTTAATTTCTGCAGATTAACCAAAATTTCATGCCAAATCCAATTTTGCACGACGGTAATATATCAATCAAAATTGCATTTTCCTTCTCCCTCCTTTTCTACATTAAAAGGCTCTATGGTTGTTCAAGAAACAAAAAATTTCTTGCACTTTTCAATCACTTTTCTCAGAACTTTCCATGAAAACAACATCAAGCTCACAACTTAAGTTAATTTCATAAATTACCCATTAATAAATACACATCAACAAATCACTTTCTTAGATGCTGAATCAAGGTTATTTGAATTCATACAAAACCCTTTTTCTGTACTTTCGTTTTCTCCTTAAGCATTCCTCCCTTTCTTACGGATTGAATAATACAAAAGAGAATCAATTGACAAAAATAAAGAGAGAAGCGCATAAGAAGAAAAACCAGAAGTTTGAACACGAGGCAAAATATAACGATGACAAAGGGTGAGCAGAGCCTAAAGCAAGGAAGGCCCAGAGTGGTGGGTGGAGTTTGGTTTGGACTTACTGGATTAGGCCTTTAATAATGTAGGTTGGTGGGTGGGTGTGTGGGCTTCCTTCTTTGAGCTTGAGAGATTTTGAAAATCCATTGTTATAACGATAAACAATGAGCTTCGAGATGGCGGGAAGTGTCAACTATGCAAAATTCGTTATATATATATATATATATTATTGGTCATTTTCTTTCTCCTTTACTTTTTCTTGATGAGGCTTATGTTCTTTTTCTTTTGAAATGGAATGGTAGGTGTTTATAGTAGACATTCAATTACAGTAGTAGTGAGGACTTACCTCATAAACAAAATTAGAGCATAAATGCTCTTAAATTTTGTGTGATTCCTGAAATATGTTCATTTAGCATAATCAATACACATATTATAATATGAGCGAATATTTCAAAAGATGAATAAAAACTCAAAAATAAAGAGTTAATGATATTATTTGGACACACATAAGTGACATTTTGTTGATGTATGCTCTCTAATACATGTGGAGTCTACATATAATGGTAAAGACCCACCTAAAAATTAAAGAGTGTGCTAACACCCAATTGTGCTCAAATAGTATTATTATCACTAAAGCTATGAATCCCATATGTTTCAACATCAATTTGACATTTGGATGGTAGACTTATCACTAATCTAATCCCAAAATTAAGGTAATTATTCCACATGATTGTCTAATCGAAAAAGACCCCAAGGAGTTGGCGGATGATAGATCAACATCGAAATCAAAGCTTCAAGCCCAAGCTATATAATAAAATCCTATTTATATTTAAGACCAAGTAGTTTATGCATATAAACAATTGATTTATAAGACATGGTCCATCTCCAACTCAACTTGATTGGACATATTAAATTCGCAGAATATGTATCATATTGTTTTTGCCAGTAGGCATACAGCTAAGATGCATATCATATTATCACTTTTTTGGACCCACCCCTCAAATTAAATTTTCCACAACTTAATCTCTAACTCCGCAGAAGTGAGTTAATCTAGTTAGTCGGGTAGTATGTTCATCTCATTAGGCACAAGTTCAAATCTTCCTCTTTCAAAAAGAAAAGTTTTCTCACAAACCTAATCACTCACACAGATGCTGATGTTGGATCCGGTTCTTATCTTTATCTCTCTTTGTTTTTTTTTTTAATGAATCTTATCTAACACCAATCACCGAGGATGATCCTCTTTAATTATGCTAAATTCCCAATCATTGAAATCAAAACACCTACTATTAAGATATAAAAAACGATTATATCTTCTACTTAAATCTTAGTGGTTTAATTAATCGACTATTGATGCACGTAAAGACTCTTCTAGAATTAATTTGTATCAACAATCGATAAAGTCGTACATTAACACGCGCATACACATAACTTTCCAAATGTCTTTCTTTAATTATCAAACTGCCACCTCAGCATAGTCATAATCTTTTTTTGTCTTTCCTCTTTTGGCCAGTAGAAATATTATTCTTTTTTAGCTAGTGTTACATTAAACTTGAAAAATGATTTTCTTACACTTTTTTTCTCCTTGTGCACACCCGTGTTTATTTACGTATTTTAATTTCTTCTTTAATTATTCAATTTAAAAGCTAAAAATAAACATAATTTGTAGGAAGATAAAAAGGAGATGTACGGAAATCATTTTGTATTTAACATTTCCATATACATATAAATTTAGAGTAAATGAGAAAGAAATAAGGAGAATGAGCCAGGTTAGCAGGGTGGCAATCAAATGGAAAAGAAAGGAAGGCAAACCCTTTCTCTCTCTAAGTCTGAGATGTAAATGACAGACTGGCATTAGCAAGGTCAAGCAGGAAGAGAGAGGAGAGAGAGAGAGAGAGAGAGAGAGAGAGAGAGAGAGAGAGGATAAATATGCTGTTCATATATTGTCTGTCTCTGTATATGTATTCCTTCTTTCTTTCTCCTAGAATTGTCCCTCTATTATCGCCTTGGATTCTGCAGAGTTAGAGAGAGAAAGAGAGAGGGACGAGACAGAGAGAGAAGCACCATGAGTCTCTTTGGCCTGGGAAGCAGGTTTGTTCCTAACGATCCCAACTTTTTAAATCCCATATATTCAAAACTAATTTATTTTGCATTCAGGATCATGAATTCTATAGATAGAACCCTATCATTTTTTTTTTCTCAGGCTTTTTTCTTGGGTTTTTATGATGATTTTGATATCTCTGTCATATTTATTTGATGCATGCTTTTGCACCTGTCATATTTATTTTTGATAGAGGTTTCTGCTAAATGGGCACCAATCAAAATTTAAAATTTTATCTGTTTACTCATTGAAATTTGGATCAGAAAAAAAAAAAAAAACCTAATGGGTTTTTTATTCTTGTTGTTTTATTGCCTTTGAGACAATAATAAAAATTGTTACTTTGTTCTTTGTTCGAATTCGGAACATGTTTTTATGTTTCCGTCCTTCCCCTGAATCACATCTTTGATAATTCTGCAGAAACCAGAAGACATTCCGGCCGAAAAAGAGCGCTCCATCCGGCAGCAAGGTTGGTTTATTACATACATACATTCCTCAGCCCTAATCATGTTTACTTACTTCTGTGGTTTGCTTATTTTTTATTTCTCAAAGTTTTTCATTCATTTTTTTCCTGACGGAAATAATATATTTATATATACTCCGATGAAATGCAGGGTGCCCAGCTTCAAAAACACATTGATGCTACTTTGGGCAGTGGTAACCTGAGGGAGGCCGTTCGCCTGCCTCCCGGCGAAGACATCAACGAATGGCTGGCAGTAAACAGTAAGAACTTCGAATTATAATTGTTAATACTGTTCATAACTTCATATGTGCATGCTTATATGTTGATACGAAAATCACTGGGACAATTGTTCTTGCAATATATTTAACTTCTTTCGATTTTGTTCTCTCTACTCAGCTGTTGATTTTTTCAACCAAGTGAACATCCTATATGGTACTCTCACCGAGTTCTGCACGCCGGTCAATTGTCCGACAATGTCTGCAGGGCCAAAGTATAGTTCTTGATCATAATCCAGTAAATTGTTTAACAAGTTGTTAACTCTGATCAATCCCATTAGACATTGGTTCATTCGATAAGCATTTTTTCGGAACATATTTTCTAAGTGCTAAGTTTGGCTAAACTCTCCACAGGTATGAGTACAGATGGGCGGATGGAGTTAACATCAAGAAACCAATTGAGGTCTCTGCTCCAAAATACGTCGAGTACTTAATGGACTGGATCGAAGTTCAGCTCGACGAGGAATCAATATTTCCTCAAAGATTGGGTAAGCAGAATTTTTTTTTATTTTTTATGAAAGACCTAAATTTTTTTATGAAGCTCCACCCCACAAACTTATTTGCTGTTGTGCGTTACAGGAGCACCCTTTCCGTCGAATTTCCAAGATGTGGTCAAGACCATTTTTAAGCGGCTGTTTCGTGTTTACGCGCACATCTACCATTCTCATTTCCAGAAAATTGTGAGCTTGAAGGAAGAAGCTCACCTCAACACTTGCTTCAAGCACTTTGTTCTCTTCACATGGGTAAGTTACCATCTTCTTTTTACTAAGTTTACGTTCTTCGCTTTGATTCTATTTGTTTGATGTTCGTTTTTCGCGTTGTGACGCAGGAATTCCGCTTGATCGACAAAGGGGAGCTTGCACCTCTTCAGGACCTGATTGAGTCCATTCTACAGCCTAAGTGATTGCTGGGAATTTTTCTGATGTTTTTTGGTACTATTTTTCGGGCACACATTTTTGTCAGCTTCTGCTTGCCCATGCAATTTTGTGCAATTAGATCCCTTCTTTTGGCACCCTCCTCTGTTTCTCTATCCCTCTCCTGTCCTTGTTATGGACCATTTTCTTAGTTTTTGGGAATTTTAAGAAAGCTGTTTCTGGTTGTAATTTTATGTTTCAAGCAATTATCCTTTCTCAAATTACGACTGTAAAAACAGTTTGATCAAAATTGCTAGTCATGCATCAATTTGGATGATTGGATCTAATTGGTAATATCATTCAAGTTACTTATAAGTGACTCAGATTCATCCGTTAAATTTCTTGAAAGTCTTCAACGCACATTCAGTCGTTAAATTCAGCAACGTATGACATACATTGATATGCTCGAATTTTCAAAAATGTGAACCACTTGACATGTTATGGGTTATCGACCTTGAGAGGAGCCCTACAAGGCGACCACCTCGGGCCCCTAAGCCTCTAGGTCCCCGGAATCTTAGGACCGACCCTAATTCATCTTGACAAAAGAACAAAATTCCTCAAGTTGCAGCTGGAAAAGATGATCCATGATGATAAGGAAAAGCAGCTTGTAAGTAAATTGATATTCTTTTGTATTACATTTTTGTACTACAGAAATCTTGGAAGTAATACATTCGATTCAGTATCAACCCTTTGTATATCAATTTTTGAAACCCCCAACCTCCTCAGGAAAAAATGTTACGGGCGAAAAAAGAACGAAAAATTAAGTGCAAAATAATTTAACTGATGTGGTACACTGGTGGCAAGGAGGTTCTCTGTTCATGGTATCAATCTTTACTTTCCAGTAGTCGCTCTGGAGAATGCGCACGCGACTTCTGTGTTGAACCTCAAATTAGGCTGCAAACAACATCGAGTCCTGGTTTTACGCTGCTCGAAGGTTTGTTTTTTCACCCCAACGAGCTGGTGGAATTGCCAACCAACCTACTGATTCTCTTTGCAATTGGAAATTTAAGATTGCCACTCCCCTGCTGATTCGTTTGAAATAATGGCAGCACAGACCTTGATGTCTTGCACGCCGCTGATCTCACACTGTGATTTAATGCAAAACCTGTTACCGCCCTCTACTTTTTCCATCTTGTTTCACATATACAGCCTGGATATGGATTTGCGTAAAAGCTTTCCTCCAGTTTCGGAAACTCGCCAGGCTCTCTCGGATATGGAGCTCCAACTCTGTCTATGTGAAGCTTTTTCACCTTGGAACTGAATTTGTTCCAAGAGATTTTTCCTTCATCAAACTCATCGACAAGTTTTACAAAATTCATCCTGCATCCACAATAGAATGCCACTTATTGTACCCGAAAATGTAATGAAAGAAAAGAAAATTAATCGTGCTAAAAGTAGTTGTAAGAAAATAGGTTATGTATTTACCTGTCTGGATTGATGGTCTTCTTAAAGTTCTCAAAGCGCCTATGACCTTGCACTGCTTTTGCCATGTTTCCGTCGTATGTATAAAGAAAAACATCACTCTGTAAGGCAACAGCATAGTCTATACCAGCCAACATGTTCTGATGGTTCTTGAATGGACTCAGCTCTTCCTCTTTAGCGAGAGTGGAATGCGAAAATATGTTGGGGAATTCATCCTCAAGATGTTGCATACTTCCGTTCCCATAAGCTTCACCAGCTACCAAGTAAATCCTGGTACTGGGTGGAAAACCGAGCCCTCTGAGCAAAAGTGAAGTCTCCCTTGGGGTCAATGGGCAGCCCCCAAGCAACCTTCTCTCTGTCCCATTAATTTCTTTCTCCTTCCAGTGGCTGACTTCATATCGCATTCTATGCAGTTCTTCGTCCTCTTCCGCTGTCAAACTATGACTGCAGCCCGTAAATGCAAGCATATCTTTCTCATACCTGATGAAGAAATTACAATTTATACAAGAGGGAGATAAGTTTACAATAAGTTGCTGAAATCACCCTACTCATCAAAGAAAGCAAACGAAAACCTACTTTTACTGATGCAAATTCATTATATATAGCAATACAAATATTTAACGTAAATCGCCATTTCATCTCTGAAAGATCACTAACTTCATGCACACCAAAAGAGTGAAACGATCCATCTGATATTAAAGTTCAAACTTATTAACACTTGCCTCAAATGAAGAGCAAGATAAGGGCCTCCATTTTGCCGCATTCTAGAAACCAAGGTTCTTCCAAGTTCTTCTATTGGAGCGGAATACTTCAATGCTCTGTAATTCACACGGCACCTCAGCCTTTGAATGGAACTTGGGAGGCCATTGTTGGCAATTCGAGAATCCGTATGAGTGAAATAGATTACTTTGTGCTGCTTCAACAGTGGGAGAACTTCTGACTTATAATAACTAGCCTGGACAAATGAATGCAAAACAGGCTAATCAGCTGACAATAATTAATCTAAGAAATGGTAATAAATGATATGAGATACGTTGGGAGTTACAGTTTAGTATAGCCACTCGTGTGCATTGAATGGACTAAAAATCTGGATCGTTTTCAGAACATAGCACAGCATCCCTAATGAATGCTCAACCTATGTTCCTATGCCAATATTAAAGTAATAAACATGATTATACGACAGATAGGTTTATGCTGACCTTAGACCAAGATATCAGTGTTTTGTTGAAAGGCTCGATTCCAGCATAGGCAGGGGGTAATGTCTCAACTATGTGGATATCATTCTTTAGAGTCTCAATGAAGTGTTGCCAATCAAACAGATCTTTAAAACCACTGCGAGTAGATATGAAGTAATTAGCTCGGAGTATATCACCAGGAAAACTTGAATGCATATCATCTAGAGCGTAAAGAAACTTGAACAACTATACGACATACTCAGAACTGCGGAAATAAACAAACCTCTCATCAGCCCAGTAGGAAGTGTGATCAAGTGAAGGTAGAACAAGTGTTGCCTTCATAATCCTAGCAACAGCAACCATATCACAGATCTGCACTCTAAAATTTTAATGCATCAGACTATAGTTAACACTAATGAAATCTTAAACAGTAGAAATAATCAAAATACACAATAGCCAGACCCCAAATCTCATCTGATTCAAGCCACCATTAGCATTTATAAGAATATAACCGTTGGTCTTCGCGTCCAACTCTGCCAAAAGATGCAAGTAGGACATCAGATAATGAAAACCTCAAGTCCACAAATCTAAACACGCAGAGGCAGAAAGACAGAGAGAGAAGAGTAAAGTCATTTAGTTGCATGTGTTACATACTTCTGCGAATTTTTTGCAACTCAATGCACTGACTGAATTTCTCACTGTTCGGTTGGGACCAGATACCTGTGTACTGAACCAGAAGTCAATTTTCGTATCCTCAATTACGTTCAGGAAACAAACAGAGCAAAGAGCGAAAAGAACGTGATCAAGGGTCAAGACATAAGATTTAAGACTTACTTCAGCGCTTTTCTCTTCAACAACCACACGGTTAACACCAGACACCATCATTATAGTTTGTTCAACATGACTTCCTCCATCCCTATATCCAAATTTTTGAGAGCTTTGATCCATCCGATTTAAAAGATTCATCGAGTCAGAACCATCCTAAATTTAGAAGAACCGATATCAGGACAATTTGAGAAAAGTACAGCTGAACATGAAATGCAAGAGCAATCAGATAAACAGACAGAGAATCCAACAAAGTACAAATGCAAATACAATGAAAAAAATTTCGGGTATCGGTACTACTAGTAAATCATTTATTGACTAAAACAATCTCATCAAGCATAACATATACAATCTCGAAAGCATTCACTCACTCACTCACACACACACACATACATGTAAACATACAACCGCATATATTTTTTTATTCGAGTGATATTCTAACTAATCTAAGCTACAAAAAGAGGATTCGAACTGCTCTAGTCAACTTAGCTACGAGCGTACAAACATTTATTATAGAAACATAATATTTTGCCAACCTGATTGGACCTAGCAGTTTCAATAGCAGATCCAAACCAACCAGTAGCACAAATCTTCAGAATCCCAAGAAACAAGCAAACCCCACAAAACGCAAAGAACATCCAATGGCCAAGCTTCCTCTTCTCCCTCAACCCAAAGTCCACCACCACAGACCCAATTGGCCTCCTCAGAAAGCCCCTCACTGCAACTCTCTGGCTCACATGGTTGTGGGTCTGCTTCCTTTCCAAAACCAAGTCAAACCCATCACCCGGGACCGAGTTCCCGCCGATTTCAGATCTGGGCGAGTTCAGCTGGAGGTCAATCTCGTACTCGCCAGCGCCGCCGAACCCGCCATTGCCGCCGTTGGCGTTACTGCTACCTCCGTTGTTGTTGCTGTGAGAACTTCCATTGTTGGCGACGGCGGCGCTGGCGTTGGGGTTGCGCTTGAACGAGTGAGCTCGGCGAGTCATTGCGCCCGAGAATCTCGGGCTGTTGACTCGCTGCGAGACGCCATCGCTGGCGTTGTGGAGGTGGTGGTGATGACCCATGTCCTGAAACTCTGTAAAACTGTCAAACTCTGCGTTTTGTAGTGATCAGAGTGGTATTTATCGCTTATCGTTGGTGATTGGATTGGGTTGCGATCTCCATTAAAGCTGTCCACAGAGCATCAGCAGCAGCAGCCAGCTTTTCTCTTCTCTTTCTCTCTCTAGAAATCTTTCGCTCTCTAGAATTCTGATGTGTCTGAAAGTCCTGAAATCCGGGTTTGGTGGGATGAATGATGAGAAAATCGAAAATGGGTTGGAATGGAATTTGGATTTGTTTAGTAAGGCAGTGGCCAATGACGATGGTGACACTAATTGCGATTAGAATATTGGATCCAACATTCACCCCGATTCCATTTTTTTTCTTTTTCTAGAGAAAAAAGATAAAAGTTTTTTATGGAAATCTAATCACGTAAATTTATTTCGGTGTCGACTTTCCCTTGTCATGTAAGTTTTGACCTGAAGGTTCACTACTGGGGAAATCTCATAGTGTAAATATTATAATTGAAATAGTTTATTTTTTTAATTTTCAGTTAGAGATTATTCTTATAAAAAACTTATTTAAATTGGAGGTTGTTTAGTTATTCAAATGCAAATGACTTGTTTTTGGTAAAAGATGTACATTACTATACGTAAATTCTTCAGCATTAATATTTTACTTAGTACTAACACTGTCGATTTGTTTCTTACATTTTGATGACTAACCAATATATAATTCGAAAGAACGATTCTAAATTTATCGGTAAAAATATGTTATTCGCAATAAGTGAGATATATGTATTCTCCATAAAGTGCAAGTATTACCCTTAAGAATAATTTTTTTTTAATGAAACATGAACATTTTTGTGTGGATTGACCTTGAGATGGGAAGCTTTGGATAACTAAATTATGAATGATGAACACAAAACAATATCTAATTGAACTTTAGAATTTGGGTTTTCTTAACTTGTATTGGCCTTTTGTGGTTGAATTATGAATGCAAAGATTTATACGTCTAATTATCTAGTGATTGTAAAGGACTTTGAAACTAAAGTGATTTTTTAATTTTTTTTTTCTCATGCACCCAAAGTTACAAGTTCGATTTCTTATTTGTTTTAAAAAATATTTAGTGATTCAAAATTTGTTTTGAATGTGTAATATTATTGTTTAAACATTCATTTCCCTTAAATTCGACCAAACAAAATTCGTTTCCCTTAAATAATTATTGATATATAATTATATATAATGCACTTATAATCTTTCTTTTTTGGGTCAACTATAATGTATGGTCAATAATCACAATGGTCCAAATGGGATGACAGGAAGAGTCTCTAGACCTTTTAGGACGCGTCTTCTCTCATATATTTGTTATTTAGTGTTTTTATTTTTAACATATTTTGTATATTCACTTATGTTCACTAGCTTGTGTGAATGTGTGCCCAATTGTAAACTATATAAACAATTGAAAGGGACATTAGCATTATGTTATATGTACGGAAGATAATTCAATATCTTACGTTGAAGATTGTCCTTAGATCTATAGATTGGACATTTGTGATCCTAAGAAAGTGTTGTCATTTTCCTATTAGACTTTACTATTGTTTTCTAATACATAAATTGTAGCATCCGTTCTTTTTTTATGAGCGTTTTTACTGAAAGCGTTTTTCTTATAAGCATATGAGAATTTTAATCTAAGTGTTTTTTATAATTATGAAAAAGTTTAACCTATTATGTTAAACGTGTTGTCGTTGACTCAAGTGCATGAATAATCTAATTGTACTTATCTTCCCGATATAAAAAGAATTTTTAAATTCGAATTTTTTAGTCTCCATCTGTTAAGAAAATGTTTCATAAGTGTGAATCCGTGTATAAATTAATGTATATCATAACTCATGAGTGAAATGGAGTTCAAGCTGCCTGGTTGGAATGGAATGGAATGGAATGGAATGCAAGTTTGCAAGTTATATATGCAATCTAATGATTCCCTATAATCTAACTGGATTTAGAGCTGTCTGGGCCTCCTACAAACATTTACATGACAACAATTCTCTTCCTAAGTCATTTCCTTTTGGGGGCATAACTTGAGGGGTTTCTAAGTCATTTCCTTTTGGGCCATTTCTCAATCGTCTCTACTGAAAATTTCCCATTCATTGAACAAAAAAAGAGCCGAGGGAAATTTCCATTTAACAAGTTTCTACGTGTCGAAGAAACAACGGTTTGTAGTTTGTGCGAAACTCTAGAGATGGTTTCAGGTTAATAGTGCCGTATAGCTCTTGGTTGGAGATGATCTTGTATTGTTGTTATTTTCTTGTCAAACCACAACTTGATCACCATGGAAAAGGATGTAAGATGAATTAGTGTAGTAACACACAAAAATCAAACTATTGATCGTATAATTGAGAAAATTAATTAATTAATTAATAAATGGTATTAATAATAAATAGTGCACACATCTGATCCTATATATATATATGTGAGTTTCGAAAAGTGTGAGGTGTTGTGTTCAAAATTCACAGTGGTTAGGCGATAGCCAGTGTGCGTTTCAAAATTATTAGCGAAAATTGCCGATATTTTTGTTTTTACAGTGATTTGATATTGTGCCATTAAATCGTCAACTTATTGTAATATTTAATTTAACGATAATATCAATTTCCTACCAAAATTCTTTGATATTTCTAAAATTTTCACGAAACAATAATACATTTCGCCATTATCTATTAAATGTAAAAAATAAATATGAAAATATACTATATTTTCTTTTGTTTGATAAATAGCTAATAATAAAACATTGCCACAGTATGGGTCAATCACAATTAGATTCAGAATTCATACAAGTCGAACCATATACTTATATCAACCAAATAGAGACAACTATTCCTCAACCAAAGACAAGTTAATGAAACTAAAATTAAGTTTACACAATTGAAAATAAAGGAGTATAAACGTTGGAAGACTAAAAGGGTATAATTTGAGATGTAAAATTTAGGGATTTGTTTTATGAAATTATGATTAATTTGGGGCAAAATTATAGATTTTCAGTAGTAGTAATTGAAAAGGTGCGAAAAGAGTTGCACTTGGACACGCTATATAATCTGTCTGGCGGGAAAATCGAACCGGCCCCAATTAAGTGTACGGGGAAAGCTTCGCTCTTACAAAAACCCTAATTAAGTGAATCGTCAATTCAATTTCTCCGCTTGTCTCCGCCCACTTTCGACTTCCGTATCCCGTCATTTCGCGCCATTTCTCTCCATCAATCAAATCCGATCAAATGACGGTTCTTAGGTCCCGCGAAATTGCCTCCCCCAAAGGGACGTCGCCTAAGCCCAAGACACGGCTCAAATTAGATCTCTCCACGCCAGCCCAGACCCACGAGTCCCCCACTTCTCCACCCACCGCTTCGACTTCCTCCTCCTCCTCCCAACCCCAAAACCCTAACCCCAATTTTGACCCGAATCCCCAAAAGGGGTCTGTCGGGTTGGGCTCCGGTTCGGTCCCTGTCTCGGGAGGAGTGATGCGGCGGCGGAGTCTGCGTCTCGCTTCGAAATCTCCAGGTTCTGGCGAGGGTTCCGAGAAGATGGTGGCGAGAGCGGACGGCGGGGAAGACGGTGATGATCGTGGTTCGGATAGAGAGGTGGGTTTTGATCTGTTTGGGCAGAGGGTTATGGTTGCGGGATTTGAGAAAGGGACCGAGGAGTTGAAATTGGTTTCTGGAGAAGAGGAGAAAGTAGAAATGGAAGAGGGTAAGAGGGGTTTGGGAGAATTAGGGCTGAGTTCTGATTTGGGGATTTCGAGGGTTTCTGGTGAGAAGAAAAGGAAGTTGGAGATCGACATTAATTTTCCGGCTTCCGAATGTGAAGGGGAAGATGAAGGGAGTAAGCCGTATTTGAGTTTGCGGTCCGGGAAGAAAGTGGTGAAACGGGGAGCGGATGTCGGTAGTAATGGAGGTTTGGTGATTGATTTAGTTGCTGATGAGAATGGTAGCGTGACGAGGGAAGGTGGAGTTGGAAGAGGACAGAGAGGGAAGAGAAAGTTAGGGAAGAGTGGTTCTGTAGTGAATGGTGTCGATGTGGTGGAGTTGGACACGGATTCGGATGCGGAGAGGGCAAGTGAGAATGTATTGAAGAGTAGTAGTCCGAAAGGGAAGAGGAAGTTGAGTGATGTGATTGAAGATTTCAAAGATGATCCGACTCCCAGTGAGAATGGTACAGAAAAGGGCAGAAGGAGATACAGCAGCAAAGAAAAAGGGAAGGGGAAATTGGTTGGAGAAGTGGTTCTATCGAGTGCTAACGATGAAGTAGAATTGGGTGTGAAATCAGAAGTTTTTAGCCCAGTGGGCAATGTGTCTTCGGTTCCTATTCATATAGGAGAGAATGTAGCAGTGGACAATGTGTTTTCGATTCCTATAGGAGGAAATGTAGCATTGCACGATCAGAGGCAGGTAAATAATAGTAATAGTAATACTAATGCAAGAGAGAATGTATCAGATGGAAACGTATACATGGAGCGGTTTCGGGAAATAGCTAGGCGAAATGCATCTCGATTTGCATATTTTTCTGCTGAAGAGGAACAGGTGAATCATGTGCCGCCTGATGCTGAAGTGACACAGGACATCGAAGAAGATTGGCCTGGTCCCTTCTCTACGGCCATGAAAATTATTAAGGATCGAGCAGAAAAAGATGCACAGGTGCCCTATAAAGACAAGATCAAACAACCATCAGTGAATTGGGTTCCTAAGAAGTTTCCGGATCGTCCTCTCCCAAAGATTTTGGTCCCCTCACTGCAAGATCTGTGTTTGTTGGTTCTTGCTAAGAATGCTGATGCAATTGTTTCACTTGACCACGTGGCTGATGCTTTGAGGCACCGGCTAAGTCAGATGCTTTGTGATTCTCGAAAAATGAACAGTCATTTATTCGAACTTCTTGTTCAGGGATCTCCAACAGAGGTTCGGTTACGGGATTGCTCATGGATGACAGAGGACCAGTTTACAAAATCTTTTCAGCAGTGCGACACCGCCAATTTAACAGTACGTTCTCTTATTTTGGTTGAGTTTCAGTTTTGCATATATAACATTCATTTGTATCTGGTGCGTGTGTGATGTGTCAGATGAACTTGAAATACTTAGTTTCCGAGTCAATAGACAAGCTTGCTATGTATGAATGCAATTATGGTTCATAGGTAGTTGATCAGAATACTCTGCTCTTATTGCATTGACACACCTGTTAACTGGGAGCAGTGAGAGAGGGCAAATTGATTTGTTATGATCACTTTCACATCTGAATGTAGAGAAGGTTGAGCTGACCATAATTCCTATATTGGAGTTTTCAGTGCCGATTCTGGTGCCACAAGGATGTGGGAAATTATTGGTGCTGAAAGTCTACTTCGTATGGTATTGATGCTTCTGTTAAATGGGAGCAGAGGGAGAGCAAACATATTTTTTCATGTTTCGAGTGCTATCCTGATAAACATAGCTTAGCAACCTGCATTAATGTTTTAAAAAAGGATTTATGACTCACTGGAAGCCATTTGTTGTTTTATCGGTAATATGGAAGTTCATTGTTCATTAAGTGTAGACTTCCAGCTTCTTGTCTTGTAATCTGAAACTTTTTTACTCTCTGGTGGAATCAGGTGCTACAACTTGATCAGTGTGGGCGCTGTATGCCAGATTATATATTGCATTCTACTTTAGCTCGGACATCAAATTGCTTGCCTAACCTAGTCACTTTATCCCTAAGTGGTGCATGCCGTCTTTCGGATGTTGGGCTTGGTAAACTTATTTCTTCTGCCCCTGCACTAAGATCTCTAAACCTCAGCCAGTGCTCTCTTCTCACTTACTCAAGTATTGGCACTTTAGCTGACTCATTGGGATCAGTTCTGAAGGAATTATATCTAAATGATTGCCAAGGCATTGAAGCTATGCTTATGCTACCAGCACTAAAGAAGCTTGAAAGTTTGGAGGTTTTTTCACTAGCAGGCTTCGAAAATGTTTGCGATAATTTTATTAGGGAATTTATTACTGCTCGTGGTCACTGTTTGAAGGAACTTGTTCTGACTGATTGTGTGTAAGTTTTTCTAACACATCTCAGTGCGCAACTTTTGCAATAAATTCTCTCATTTGTTCCATCGATTATATGTTGTTTTTCTACTTATGCGGGTTGCTTTTAATTTCATGCAGAAAATTAACAGATTCTTCTGTGAAAGTGATAGCTGAAACCTGTTCGGGATTATGTGCACTTGACCTTGCTAACTTGAACAAATTGACTGATTCTACGTTAGGATATCTTGCAAATGGTTGCCGAGCAATTCAAACATTAAATTTCCGTCGGAATCCATTCAGGTGCTTACCTTAATGAACAGGTTTAGTTTTATTCTTTTTCCATCAAAGTAGATATGATTATTAGTTTGTTTTTGCTAGATTATTGCAATGCCAGTACTCACTCCTATTTAGACAGTGCATATGACTAATTAGTTTAGTATGAGACTCAAGGAGTAGTTCTTAATTGCGCTGACCTTTGATGAATTTTCTGGGTTGGATTGTTGACCCCCATTGAGTCTGTCAATATCATATGCCGATGTGATTAGGCATTCCTCTGAGTGATAAACTTACAGAACAATTTATTCCCTGTGTGCTGTTTGACAGTGATGAAGCCATTGCTGCATTTCTGGAAACTTCTGGAGAATGCTTGCAAGAAATTTCACTAAATCATATCAGGATGGTAAAACTTTGCTCTCTCTCTGTCTCTGTCTGTCTGTCTCTCTCTCTGTCTCTCTCTGTCTCTGTGTCTCTCTGTCTCTCTCTGTCTCATGCGCGCACACACCCGCACACACAGACATCTTGTATAAGAACAGGAATACACACATTCACGGTGAATTTGTGTGCCCACCCACCCAAACTCACGCGAACTCACACTGGCGATAGTTTATCTGGATGCTAAATTGCATGAACCAAAGTTGGGGTTTGACTGTGATAATCTGCTTGCCACTTGATTGAACAGTAGGCCTGAGGTTGAGTGAGATCCTGGTCTACATAGCCATAACTAGTTGTTCCTACATTATGAAAATGGATTGGGTTCTTTTCAGGTCGGCCACAACACAGCCATATCACTTGCCAAACGTTCAAGGATGTTGCATACTCTAGATCTATCATGGTGCCGGAATTTGACAGATGAGGCCCTGGGTTTAGTCGTGGACAGCTGCCTATCACTGAGGATACTAAAACTTCTTGGATGCACTCAGGTACGTACAAACTGTGATCAGTGTTCAAATTTTCTATCGCGTCATGACAATCTGTAGCATGAGAAATAATGTTGAATGGTGCTCGTTGCAGATCACAGATACTTTTCTGGATGGACACTCAAATCCAGAGGTGAGAATCATTGGCTTGAAATTTTCTCCGATACTAGAACATCTCAAGGCGCCCAATCCTCACGAAGGTCCATTGCGTTATTCCGCAGTCTATTGAATTAATCCCCTGTTCCAATCAGGTCAATGTCTCAACATACATTCTGTGGAAGCGGAATTAAGTTAAATTGGCCTTTTAGATGTTCCGACGTAGTTATGAGTTAGAAAATCTTGTTAGCAACTTTATCCATTTACTTTTGTAAAGGAAATGCAGTGTTTTCCTGTATTTGTAATCAAACATGACTTGATAGATCAGTGGAAAGATGGATGTTTTGTTGTGCATTTCATATCAGTCGAGTCGAATAGTTTCTTCCTTGCACTTTCGGTGGATGGATCATTGTATATATTTGACAAAATCCCTCCGGGCATGTTAACTTTCCTTTAGGGCTCGTTTGGAAATGGTTCTTGAAAGGTTAAAATTATTTTTGGGAAGTGATTTTATGGAGAAGAACCTCTCTAGAAGTGATTATGGCTCAAAATCACTTTTAAACGGATGATAAGTATTATATGATGAGTATCTTCAAGTGGACATAATTTGTGTAACTGTTATATGTAGTAGGGAGGGATTTCACAAAAGCACGAGACTTTTTTGTATTTTTCGTCCTACTCCGATCTCATGCTTGTCTCACTCAATATGAGAACTAGAGTTTCATTAATTTTTCTACTTCTAGAGACAGGGCAAAGGTAAATTATCACCTTTTACCCTCTTCAATCGATAGCCTTGTTAATGAGTTAAAAGGGCAAACAAGGAGGTAAATGTGAATGGGAATGTTAAAAAGAATGTTGAAAAAGTGATTACACACTTCTAAAGAAGCAAAATGATTTTTGCGTAACTTTTATTTTCATACACACCTCTTTATCTCTCAATTAGGAGTGCAAGTTGGATTGGAAATTTCAATCCGAACAAAAAAATTTTGTTCCGAGTCTGAACATTTTCAATTTCGAAAATTTCTAAAAATTTTAGATGGCAATTGGAACATACCTATCTGATCCGAAATTTCTCAAACATACTTCTATAAAAACAAACCATGCATTTTGTTATTTTATCATGCTTATTGTTATATTTAGATATGCGTTATTTCATATTTTGTATATTTAATCAGACTATTATATATTAAAAATGAAAAATATAATCATACGTATTAGTTTATATTATTTAATATGATTTTATGTCTAACACACATGTAACGGCCTCCAAATATCGCAAAAATTCAGAAAAATATTGAATACATAAAAGTTCGAAAATTTTCAAATTCTTGCAAAATGTAGAAGATCCGAATTATGTTTCAAAAATTCCTTTTTGCAGATCCGAATTATGTTTCAAAAATTCCGAAATAAAACTGATTCCGAAATTTTTGATAATCCAAAATTCAACTAATATTATTCTAAAACATTTTTTAATCGACAATGGAATGCTGGTTTCCGATCCGATCCGACCCGACCGAAAATCACCCATACTCTGAACTACAGATTTGAAAAAGAAGAAAAAGTGTGCGGAAATTTCCCGGCCGCACTTGCATTCTGCAGTCTCACACACTAATCTAATGTCTGTCAGAGTCCCAGATACTCTGACGAGACTCTGACACCTGGTTTTGGTTTCCATTTCTGCAAATACTTTACAATTCTAGTAGGAATCATGGGTTGCTTAATCGTTTGGTCAATTTATTTTTCCGGAATAATTAAACCCACAAAACAAAAAAGCAAAAAAAAAAAAAAAAAAAAAAAGGTGAAAGGACTAACAATATATTCGACTACATACATTTCCATGTCTCCATTTTTCTTTACGGGAAGACGAAGTAAGGTAAGCATCTTTCCTCTAATATTTAGGCTCCTCGCAGAACCAAACGAGAATTTGCAGAAGAAAAATTCACACACAAACAACACTGAATCAATGGCAGTCCCAAACAGTGAAATCAGAACTGGTGGAATCCCAACTGGGTCAATTCCTACCCAGCATGGCAGTGATGGTCAAGAAGGTAAGCTGCTAATTACCCATGTTTTGGTTTTGATTTTACTTTTACTGCATGTATAACTCTCAAATGATGCTTAAAGATGTCACCTTTTTTGTGGGGTGAGGATTTTTGACTGAACCCAGTAAGTGATTAATGGGAAACTACTGTACTGTACTGTACTGCTGCTAATTACCCATATTTTGATTTTACTTCTACTGCGTATATAATGCTTAAATCACACTTAAAGATTTCATCTTTTTGGTGGGGTGAGAGTTTTTAACTGAACCCAGTAAATGATTCATGCAAATATGATGGAACAAAGTGAACTTGGATTACTACCTGCCACTCTACTGTGCTGCATCCAGTGGCAATTGGGGAGAAGCTAGTAAGTTTCTGGACAATGATCGTCATGCTGCAAAAGCTAGGATCTCGAATTTATCAATGACTGCACTACATGTTGCTGCAAGCGAAGGGCACTCCGAATTCGTGGAGAAATTAGTGAAACGTGTTCCTAGGGATGTCCTCGAAATGCAGGACGTAATGGGATTCACACCCCTCCACTATGCTGCTATAGGTGGAAGCCTGAGGTCTGTCAAGGCTTTGTTGATGGAAAATCCAAAGTTGGCACAATGTGTAGATGCCAAAGGAAGAACTCCACTGCTCCTAGCAGCCACTTTCGCTGCTGAGAATAAGGAGTTGGTGTGGTACTTGTTGTTGGTAACTACAGATGAGGAGCCTGGTCGTCCTTTTACTGGTGCTTGGGCTGCTAACCTTGTCAATGTGCTTATTGCCTCAGGTTTCCATGGTAAAAACCACCCTCGTGCACACAATGTGGAACAACATCGTTCCTTTTAAGTATCCCTATCGTTATAATTTAACTGATTTGCTTTATAATTTTCTGCAACAGAAATTTCACTTTATCTGCTTAATCTGTATCCTGAGTTGGCCATTGCTACTGATCAAGAAGATTGTACTGCTTTATATGTTTTGGCAAGGAATCAATCAAACTTCCTTAGTGGCAGTAGGCTTGGATTTTGGGAAAGCGGCATTTACTCATGTTAAGAGCCTCGTCTCACTTTTCAACTTTAACATTTTCCCGTTCACTTGTTCAATTTGTTTTTCTTACTGATTTTTAAGTGGTTGCTTATTATTTTCCATTTGGTTTCAGTTCTCCCTGTTGAAGTGGACTCTAGACCACCAAACTCAGTGAGAACCTATGTGGCTCGACATGGCAGCATCCAAAACCTTCCGACAATGCCAACACCAGGACAGTATGGAGGTCAGGGTTTGCAATTTCTGTATTAATTTGTTGATTATTGTCAGCTTCTTATCATATGTGAGAAAAAATACGATGATGAGGTTTACCTCTATAGTACAACGATATTAGGCAAGGTTCTATCTTCTTTTCATTGGATAAAAGAAAGGAAAAACAGGGGTTGCAGTGAAAAGATGTAATTAGGTGATTCTGAAGTAAAATTACATCTTTTTGAATTTTATTTTCATTAATTTTCGGAACTCACATTGACTGAAGTTGAGGTGTAGATTATGAACTCTAAATGTTAAACGTTTGAATAGGAATAAGAAGCCAAAAGGAGTGTACCCTACAGCCAAATGTTGTCGTACCGCTGTAGTTGTACTGCCTATTGAATGAAAATAATCGAACCGTGTCTATTTTTAAACTTCATTGTATGAAAGAAAAATGGATTTGTCAAATCACCTTCATGGTTTTAATGATCAATTAGAGATGAAACCGGTCATGTTACTCCGAAAGGAATTGTCAGGTATCAATCTGCAATAATTGACACTTCTTGCGTGGTTTGGTTCTCTGTTGCAGTTCTTCACGGGTTAAGAAGAATACTTTTTGGAGCTATTAAACCAATAGGTATGATTTGAAACCTTACCCTGCCATATTTACCACTGCTGGATGCTTTTCACATACATCTTTCACATTTTTAACTTGCAGCACCAGCTAGTTTCACGCGACTCCAAGATGCAAAACTTAGACACCACTGTGCAGTTGAACTAGTAAAACGTATTTGCTCACAACTTTCACGAAGGCATGCTTCTTGGCGGTTCAATTATCTTTTGAATTCAGAAATCCTGAACATAGCCACCGTTAATGGAATAGTTGAAATTATAAGGCCGCTCGTAGAATCCTTTCCTGATCTAATATGGGTTCGCCTCAGCAACAACCAATATTTGTTACTCCCTTTTGCCATTGAACGTCGGCATGAACATCTTTTTCGTACTGTGTATGATAAGACTGCACGAAGTAAATTAATGGCTACTACACTACTTGATTCGGGGGGTACCATCTTGCATCTGGCAGCAAAGCTGGCTCCTCTTTCCCAACTCTCATCTATTTCTGGTGCAGCTCTACAAATGCAGAGAGAGTTGCAGTGGTTCAAGGTGTTTACTCCGGAAGTTCATCAATTGTTAGTATTTACGCATATTTGACATTCTTAATAATTCTTTTCTTTTGTACGTTTAGATGGTGGAGAAACTAGTTCACCCTTATTATAAGGAGAGCCGGAACGAAAAGGGAGAAACTGCTAGGGAACTATTCACCAAGGAGCACAAAGGACTGGCTGAGAGCGGAGAGAAATGGCTAAAGGATATGTCAAATTCTTGCATGCTTGTATCAACTCTCATTGCCACAGTTGTGTTTGCTGCTGCTTTTACAGTACCTGGAGGTAATGACAACGAAGGAGCTCCAAATTTCTTGGAGAAGAAGTCAGTCATATTCTTGGTGTTTGTTGTTTCGGATGCGATAGCTCTATTTTCTTCTTTAACTTCCCTTTTGATGTTTCTATCAATCCTAACCGCATGTTATGCTGAAGAAGATTTCCTCGAGTCACTACCAAAGCGGTTGATAATCGGTTTGGCCACTCTCTTCTTTTCCGTAGCCGCCACTATGGTCGCCTTCGGTGCAACCCTTTTGATTGTGCTCAGCAAGAAGTTCAATTGGGTTTCCATCCCAATCACTTTGCTGGCCAGTTTTCCGGTGACTCTTTTTGCCCTGCTGCAGCTTCCCTTGTTTATCCAAATGGTCCAATCAACGTTCGGACAGAGCATATTTCGCCCTAAAAAACTCCGGTAAATCGAAGGACGTATGGAAGAAAAGATGTTAGAACTCGTGTTTTGGCTGTGTTTTTTGTATACTGAATTACTGATCAGTGATGAAAGTCAAATTACGCATAAAACCAGAGCACTTATGTATGTGTGGCTCATATTGTTGGTGCTTTAGTTGTCATTAGTTATCTAGACAAGAAATTAATTACAATTATTTATGAATTCTCTGTAGTTCCAAACAACCTCATATTGTTGGTGTTTTGATTGTGGTCCTCGCGGAGACACTGACTTTTAATGTGACATTTGTGGTGAAAAATTTGTAAATTAAATATCTGAGGTGAGCCCCGTTAGCAACTTAGCAATGTGCGCCTCACGAGAGTGGAATTCAAATCGTCATTTCAAACGATTGATTTAATTCAAAGCCCGTAACATCTATCCCACGTATGACTGCTTCCATTTGCGTTTGAAATCCTCATGTTTCTGCCTCTAAAATTGCAAGATAACTGCACAGTTTGGAGTCTACACAAAATTTGACCGTGGCTTCCTCAAGTCTTTCACAGACTGACTGTAATTTACTGAGTTCGACTCTTATAGATGACAGTTTAAATTTAAGTTGAGAAAAAGTTGTATCGTTAAAGCCAAGGACAACGTGGATTCTTTGCCGTGGCCATTGTACATGTTTGTGGGCCATTACCTGTTGATTCAATTCCCTCACCAACTCAACACAAATTAACAAAAAATGGCAAAAGATAAAGAAGAAATTAAAGAAAGAATTTTACTTTACTTTGTTGAGAACTTAGAAGAAAGCAGCCCATCCCAACATACTCAAAACATCTGGCTATATCCAACATTGTTGGATTTGAAGGGAGAAAATTAGTTTAATTTCTCTACTAATTTTTTAGTAATTTAGTAGATAAATTAAAGAAAAGGGCAATGGCATTGGCATCCTCTCAATCACAAACCAATTCTAATCTTGGAGGAGGTCCTGGTGAGGCCTCATCGTCTGCGGCGACGACGAGCACTGCAACAGAGCCGGTAGATTTGGAGCTTCAGAGAATCAGAGTGGCTTCTCATGAGTTTGGTAAGTAAAAGAATACATGTTTTAAGTAACTTATGCCAGAAAATGTTCTCTTTCCAGACTATTAAGATACTTATTAAGGTTGTCGGACTGTGAATTTAAAATATATCGATTATATTAATTTTTCAGTGATTTAAGTTGGCAGTGTACGTGACAACGTAAGCATTTATCTGACAAAATAATCTCAAAAAGCGCGTATTAATTTGTTTATTGCACCGGAAAATTATGTAGCAATGGGAATGAGGCACCACCACTACCAACCTTTGCTGCTAGCTGCATTCAAAGGGGACTGGGAAAGTGCTAGAACCTTCTTGGAACGTGACCCCGAGGCAGTGACGGCAGTTATCACATTCGACGCGCTAACTGCGCTGCACGTTGCCGCGAAAGAAGGCCAGTGGCAATTCGTATTGAAGCTTGTGGAGCTTATGCCTGCAGAAGCACTAGCAGCAAGAACCAGTATCCTTGGTCAAACAGCCTTGCACTTTCTTGCAGCCTCCGGTGACAGCAGCATTGAGGCTGCTAAGGCTTTGGTGACGAAAAACCCGGCGTTGCCACAAATAACTGATACGGAGGGATTTACTGCACTCATTTGGGCTTGTCTGTTTGCTCCTGAAACATCTAAGGAGATGAGGTGGTACCTTGTTTTAGTAACCCGAGACGATTTCCCGAGCTCTCCCTTTGCCGGTCCTCTGGCTGTCCCGATCATTTACAACTTATCCATTATGGGATTCTTTGGTAAGAAATTAGACTGGTCACAAACATCTAATCGAAAATAGAACTGGGGTGACACTAAACAGTCTAGTGCCCCTTCATTGTCTGATTAGCTTCCCTCTAGTTATATTTTCGATATAAAGTTTGTAACCAGTTCTATTTGTGCATATTTTCCTAAAGTTAAGTGATCCCATTGTTCTATTAATCTTGCTTGCCAGATATTTGCTTATACCTAATTCAACGATACCCGAGCTTAGCCACTCAACGGAGTCCAGAAGGAACCAGTTATATATGTTGGAGATGTTTGAGTAGTAATACATTCCAAACTTTGTCCCACATTGATCACCACCAAAAAGTTCCTACTCTTTATAAGGCTTTGTACCTCTTACAAAGTGATTGGAGTAATGGAACCATGGAGAGGAAAATTGGGCTCAATCTTGGGTTTGGGCTTTGGGGATGTGAAAATTAATTAATAATTAATAAATATAATTAATATTAATTAATTGTCAAAAGATGGGCTCTAATAATTAAATCCGTTAATTAATTATTATTTTTTAAATTTCGGATTTAATATTTTATTCTTCAACAGACTCATCCTTTCAGATGAAGTCTGGGTTGAAGAAGAAGCACCAGAGAGCAGTCACATCCTTTCCAACAGATTCCTCCCAACAGTCACATCCCATTCTCATACCTGTTGCGAACAGGTATCCATACTCTATATATTCATCCATTTGCATGGCATTTTAGATACAGAAATTCGCATTCAAATCCCTGTAAACCAAAACCATCCTACTGAGAGAACCACACTCCATATTCGCCAGAAGTCAATTTTCCGGTGCTGGAATTTTGACTTAGATCGTTGAATCCTGGTGAAGCAGACGTCCATCGAACTACAAGCACAGAGTAGGGACGAAATTCTGTTTCAAGGACATTGCGGTACGCAAGCCTCGATCTTCATTTTTCTTAAATTTATTTTGTATTGTTTATATACTGCCATTGTTCTTTGTATTTAATTATTAGCATAAATAAAATTATCATTGATTGTTGTTCTATGACAAACAATATACTCGCCGGGATGGCATCAAACCCTTCATTCTTCCTGAGTGGAAGTAAACTTAGATTTTGGGAAAGATGCATCTACCAAAGTTGGTGTTTTTATCTCTTTCTACTTCTAGTTACCCTACATTATGCATATGCATGCCCCTCCGTTTATGCTCTGTCATTTTTTATTTTCCGGTTGCTGTTTAAGTTGTGCCAGCGGAACTCAATTTTGAGCCTCCACCTTCGGTAAGAGAGGGTTCGGGTGTCCCTCCTAGATCCGGCGAAGATGTGGAAATGCCAATCCCAATACACTCCAGAGGTATGAAGTAAAATGGAAATTTTCCAATGTTCTAGCAATGTTAGCCTGATCAATGTTTAAGAATGATTTTGTCTTGTTTTAGTGCTTCAATGGTTGACACAAGTATTTTGGAAAGCTGCTGCACGAGTACTAGGTATGCATGATCGTCACCAAAATTTAATTGGTCCGTGTTTAACACATCTTATGTAGTTGTTTAATATGTAGCAATGCCCCTAATCAACCGCGTACGAGAAACAAAGTCGAGACACAAATGCGCCGTAGAGTTGGCTAGACAAGTTTATGCACATGCTTCAAGTATGAGTTCCCTGGAGATACTACGATTTTTCTTAGGAGGCGTCAATGCCAGTCTCGATCACGGGAGTGGGACAGATGAAGTTCCAAGGATGTGCCTTGAAAATTTTCCTGATCTGCTTTGGGTGCCAGCACTACGTGGGGATACCATATTGCAACGCGCTATTAAAGATCGGCGAGAAAACATGTATAATCTTTTAAAAGAGAGTACAAATGGTAGTCAGTGGTCGTCTTTCGGCGCAGGGGAAACAGAGGAAACTATTCTCCATTCGGTAGCAAAATTGGCGCCACTTCCTCGCCTTAAATCTGTCTCCGGTCCAGCTTTTCAACTACAAAGAGAGTTGCAATGGTTCAAGGTAGTAAGTACTACATAGAATTGAACTTATTTTTCAACCCTAGTACCTACTTTTCAAGTTAGCCAATTAATTAATTAATTACACGTAACTAACTAGCTATTGCTTCTGTAGGAGGTTGAAAAATGGTGTGATGAGGTGTGTAAGAGGCGACTCGATACCGCAGATAGAACCGCACGTCAAGTATTCACGGAGGAGCATAAAGGGTTGCTTAAAGAGGGAGAGAAATGGATGAAGGACACATCAAATTCTTGCATGATTGTGGCGGCTCTCATTGCCACAATTGTCTTTGCTGCTGCCTTTACCATGCCGGGAGGCAACACGAGCGATAACAAAGGAACGCCGATTTTCCTAGGGAGCAAAACATTCATGCTGTATGCTATTTCGGATGCAGTTGCTTTGTTTTCTTCTCTGACTTCTCTCCTAATGTTCTTGTCAATCCTAACTGCTCGTTATGCCGAAGAAGATTTTCTCAAGTCACTGCCTAAGAGGTTGATCATCGGACTCGCTCTCCTCTTCTTGGCTATAGCCGCCACGATGATAGTGTTTTGCGCAACGCTTGCAATGGTGCTCGGTGAAAGATTCAAATGGATTTATCTACTAATTACTTTAGTACTGGCTAGTTTTCCTGTGACTTTGTTTGTAATGTTGCAGCTTCCCTTGTTCATGCAAATGGTCCAGTCTACATATGGATCCAGCATCTTTTGCAAATAAGACTGTAACTTGCATTTTCTTTGTTTTTTTACCAATTTTCGGCAGATAATTCGAACTCATGACATCTTCCAAAATCGTGCAACTTGCATTTGGGTTATATTACTACTGTCTCGCATTCATCAATTGCTGAATATTGAATGATGATTGAAGGCACTTGCTGAGTTTGTACGGAAAACGACATGAGTGTCTTTCTCTTTATTCAGTGTCGGTCCCTTGTGACACACACATTGTGTAGGGTGCTAAGACTAAGAGAAGAAGCAAAGAATAAAGGCACCTTATGGCAAATGGTCCATGAATTGACCTCACCTTACTTTGGTATCTGAGTTTCAAAATTGATTTATTTAGTCATTTCATTATTGCAAATCAATACGGTCATTCTGTTAGGATTTCGTCAACAATTCTGTTATTTTAAAATGGGGATATTCTAAAATAAAACACCTCTTGCTTAATTTGTCATTTCAAAACCAAGAATATGATGAAATTATACTCAAATTACTCTTTTCTTCCTTGTATTTGAGACATTTCACTTTAGTTCTATAGTTCAATGTTGAACATTTCATTTTGTTATTCTTTAAAACGAAAATATGACGCTGAAAACGTTTCAACTCGCATGAGACGGCCGTGTGAGATTTCTTTCTTAAAAAGCAACTGAATTAGCAATTTAGACTAAAATTGAAAAGTTTAGCTAAGCTATAAGATTGGAAAATGTCAAAATTGGAACTACAATGACGAAATTGAAAAATGACTCAAACGACACGAAGAAACTGCTAATGACATTCATTTCTTCATCATTCTTGGCTCCTCAATGAATGAGGAAGAGTTCCTCCTCAATTAACTACGTGGCTAATTTACGAAATTTCATGCTTATAATCGAAACCGTTCATATTATAAAGCACTTTGTAAAGATCATCTCTGCAAAAAATCAATCGACCACAAAGTATCTTGAAAAGGAACTCCTCCTTAATCTTAAGGAGTCAAGCGTCTCTCCTTTGATATTCTAATCTAGGATGATTATAACTCGGATGCAAGGAGTAAGCACACTGGCCTAACTTGTTTAAAGCAAAAAATTACTGGATACTATTACACTATACTACGTACAAAGTTTACAACCACGTGAAAAGGAGAAAGTAAAAAAAAGGAAGGCACACCAAAGGAAAAGGCAAGACGCATACACTAGTACTAGCTAGGAACCAGATCTCTCACCTTACTTGCCACACAACCACATATGGATATGGCGGATCACCGAGACAACGTTAAAGATACTACAACACAACCACCAGACAATGCCGCCAATCCATCCTCGTCAGTGAATCGGGATGTTATCGTGGCTGATTCAACGCCACAGCATCCAGTTAATGATGTTCATCATCAAACAACCAGTGTACCTACCCAAGGAGGAAGTACAAGCACTAGTGCTGCAGCCGCAACCACGGCTAATATATCGCAACCACAGCCGACCCACCAAGATGCTGCTGCCGCTGCATCTGCCAAATTTGGTAAGCAGCTAGCTAGCTACAGTATCCCAATTAACAAATTAATTAATTAATCCAAAAGAATGTAACTAATTAAAATTTGTTTGTGAACAATATAATTAAGCAAGTGGAATGAAGCATCAGTACTACCGCCCCTTGCACGAAGCTGCATTGAAAGGTGACTGGGAAACCGCTAGCAAGTTTATCGAGCGCGATCCAGATGCATTAACAGCGTCGATTAGCTTCGATTTAGTGACTGTGCTGATGGTCGCGGTTAAGGCTAGTCATTCCCAGTTTGTGACTAAGATAGTGGAACTCATGCCCCCGGAAGCGCTTTTACTACAAGACTTTAGTGGCAACACCGCCCTCCACTACGCTGCTGTGGACGGAACAGTGCAGGATGCTCAGACAATGGTGAGGAAAAACCCTACTTTGACACAAATAACCAACAACGCTGGTGAAACTCCGCTTTTGCTGGCGGCCTCTTTCGCTACTAATAGCAAGGACATGCTCTGGTACCTATCTTTGGTAACAGAAGACGAACCTCCTAGTTATCCTTTCACTGGTCGTTTGGCTTGTCGACTCATATGTTTCATAACGGGGGCAGGTTTTTGTGGTAAGAAAATTAAATATTTAATTTCTTCTTCTTTGTTTTCTTTGTAGAAACTAAATTAATACTGCACAATGCATATATTATTTGCTTCAACAGATATTAGCTTAAATTTAGTCCGACGATACCCTAACTTGGCGACTGCCGCTGAATCCCGGAGGAATGTACTCACTTCCCTGGCATCGAAACCTTCAGATTTCCTAAGTGAATGTAAGCTGGGATACTTGGAAAGCTGCATCTATCCATGTTGGTCTCTAAACTCTTCTTTCTGCTATCAGTACTAAACGTAATTTAGTCAGCTAATAATCTTTAATTCCTTTTTTGTTCGTGGAATATTGTGATTTAAGTTGTTCCGGTGGATCTCACATGTCAACCACCTCATTCGGTAAGACGGTATGTGGAGGCTCTCCATGGAAAGTCCGGAGACCTTGCAGCAGAAATGAAAACACAGTCAATAATCAATTATGTGTGTCAAGGTAGTACGGCATCTGTTTCTTTCGATCTGTATCATTTGCAGCAGCTGTCAATGATACCTTTTGAATTACCACAGATTAATAAAGTTTCACATTTTTTTTTGTGTAGCAGTACTACCAATTATTAAGCAAGTTCAAGAGAAAAAGCTGGAGCACAAATGTGCGGCGGAATTGGTAAAACTTATTTGTTCCCATGGCAGTTCTAGCATGAACTGCTATCAGATTATTCAATTTTTCGGCGCACAATGCCTGAGCATAGCGATACGGGTTGGAGCAGTTGATATCGTAGAGTTATGCCTTCAACATTTTCCGTTTCTGGTTACTGTGCCTTTAACAGCAGACCAAAACATTCTGCAAGCTGCTGTTGAAGTTCGGCAAGAAAGGATATACAACATTATACTGGGAATGGCTGTAAGCACCAGGTTCATGGCTTCCACAACTGGAGAAAACATATCGCACTTGGCTGCACGGTTGCCACCTTCTACTCGTCTCTCATTTGTTTCTGGTCCGGCTCTACAACTACGAAGAGAGCTGCAATGGTTTATGGTACGTGCGTGCACGAATTAGTACAACTCGAACACGTACGTTATTAATTTAGTCCATTTACTTACATTAAGTACTCGTTAAAAGTCCCTGCCTGCCTTGTAGGAGGTGGAGAAATTGGTTAACCCTATTAATAAGCAAGATGTGAATAACGAGGGGAAAACAGCGCGTGAAGTATTTACAGAGTAGCACAAAAGTTTGCTTGAAGAGGGAGAAAAGTGGATGAAGGACACAGCAAATTCTTGATTGGTGGTTTCAACTCTAATTGCCACTGTAGTCTTTGCTGCAGCATTCACCGTTCCGGGTGGAAACAACGGCGATACAGGCACTCCAATTTTCCTATCGCACAACATGTTCATGGTGTTTGCTATTTCCGATGCACTCGCTCTATTTGCCTCTCTCACTTCCCTCTTAATGTTCTTAGCAATCCTTACCGCACGCTATGCAGAAGAAGATTTCCTCGACTCCTTGCCCAGGAAGTTGATAATTGGACTCGCTTCTCTTTTCTTCGCTATAGCCACACTAATGATAGCATTTGGTGCAACTCTTACCATTGTGCTTAGTAAGAGATTGAAATGGATTTCAATTCCAATCACATTGCTGACTTGTTTTCCGGTGGCTTTGTTTGCAATGCTGCAACTTCCCTTGTTCGTCCAAATGGTCCGATCAATGTATGGTTCCGGCATCTTTTGCCCTCAAAAGCTTTGGTAATTAATTTGTTAGAGGAAGTGATGATCACTTCCATGAACATTGTTTTAAGCATGAACACTGTTTTAAGTTGTCGAGCAATGAACAATTGTTATTTTAAGTTGTCGGGAATTCCGTAACATTTACTTGATTTTTCAATGTACTCAGAATATTTACTTATTGCAGGTGTATTTTATTTATTTATTAATATTAATATACCTTAAAAGTGAGACATAAACTCAACTCCTCTAAATCAAAACTTAAAAAACATACGAACTTGCAAAACATGTGAAAAATGGGAGGATTCTTATGAACTGGAACAATAAAAAACGTTTTCTCTTTATAATACAACTAGCCTCTTGCCACATGCGTACGCGTATGAAAATTGGCTCTTTTAAAAAATAAATAATTTATATTTATGTAATTTAAAAATTAGAAAAAAAAAGGTTAGTAAGTACCCCAACGTGGAGTTGGTTTAAATCACTTGAATAATTTTTTTATTTTTTTATAATCAATTTAGTTTTTTCAATAATTATACGTAAAAATGGACAAATTTAGTATTATAAATATTTTACTATTATGGCCTATTTTATTGAAGAGTTAAGGACAAGAAGAATGAGGGTAATTGTGTGTTTCTGGGTTCATTGGCCAAAGGAGAGAGGCCGAGGAAGAGAGAGAAAACATTAAATTTAATTGCAGATTTTTTATTTTTAAAATTGTTTAAATGTGGGACCCATAGTAGTATTAATTCATGGAGAAAGAGATACAAGTGGATAGCAAGTACTGCTAGACTTGCATGGTACATACTATTAAATGATAAATTAATCTTGAATCATTGAATGATACGTACTACTCAAAATTTAGATGAGACCCTAAAGGTCAGAACTCAGAAGGAATCACTTTACTTCTCAATTATTTGCAGGTCCCAAACAAAAGCTTAGGTAAATCCTGCCTTTTTACTTTGTCAGATTTTACTATATTCCTCTCAATCATTAGACTGCAAGTCTTTGAATCTTGACCATACATTGCTTGCTTAGACAGAAAAGCATAAAACTATTAGGAGTAAATAATCTCTCTCCATTTGAAGATGTTATGGAGGAAACGCTGAGCAGTAGCGCTCATCATCTGCAACAACGAGCACTTAGTTCGCTTCGGGGACATCCGACCATTTAGTCCGTTTAGGGGGCATCCGATGAAGTTGGAACAATGAGCACTTCAACGCATCCTGTGTATAATCATCTCCAACTGCGAGATCCTTATGTTCTTAGAGCATTTGGTAAGCGTTTAAAATCCGAATGCATGCTTAATGAATTACATATTTAAAATCTTCTTAACTATAATTGTTTGCCATTTACTAAGCGACGGCGTTGAGGCACCAGCACTACAAGCCTTTATACCAAGCTCTGCTCAAGGGGGACTGGGAAAGTACTAGAAGGTTCGTGGAGCGTGACCCCGATGCGCTGAATGCACGAATCTCCACCGACACGCAAACTGCTCTGCAGGTTGCAGCTAGAGTAGGCCAATGGCAACTCATGGGAAAAATGGTTGAACATGTGCCAGTGGAAGCACTGGCAATGCAAGATTTAGAGGCCGCAACGTCTTGCACAGTCTTGCAGTTTCCTGGAGCAGCAAGAAGCAGGTGGCTGGACGGATGGAGGTGGCTAAGGCATTGGTGACGAAAAACCCTGCGTTGACGCAAATAGCGGACAATGATGGAATGGTTCCTCTCCACCTTGCTTGCTGTAGTGACGATAGGGAGTTGGTGTGGTACCTCACTTTTGTAACTAGGGATGAGCATCCTACTTGGCCCTTCACCGGTCCTATGGCCGGTTTTTTAACCGCCGCTCTAGCCTATTCAGGCTTTCATGGTAAGACAGACACACCAACTAGCTATTAGTCTAATTAGATTTGTGCTTAATTTTATCCACACATTCTGTTCTGATTTCCTATCTAATAGGACTGTCTTAGTTAATTTTAACTATTTTTCGGTTAACAGATTTATGTCTGTATCTAGTCCGGCGGTACCCTAGCTTAGCGACAGCTATAACCGATAAAGGTATTACTTTGCTCCGAGGGTTGGCAGATAGAGCTTCCGACTTCCCGAGCGGAAGTAAGCTTGGATTATGGGAAAACTTCATCTATCAGGGTCAGTAATTTCTTCTTATTTATTCACTTACACTCCTACTACATTATTTTTATAAGACGATATATATTATAAACTACTGTAATCTACGGGGACAAAAATGTTAAGTTTCCTACTCTTGTTTTGGGGTTTTAAGTTGTACCAGTGGAGTTCAATTATGGACCACCAAGTTCAGTAAGAGGGGATGAGGAGGCTCCTCTTCAAAACTCTGCACAAATTGCAGTCCAATCAACAAGAACCTATTTTCGACAAGGTTTGCACAGTTGGTACATTTTTGTTTTTGATTAATTTTCAATCTCCAATATTAAATCTTGACTTAATTCTAATTAATTAGTATCGAACAAATTAAACTTGCCTAAACATTAATTAATTGTGCTGGCCATGGTTTTGTTTTTATGATCATGCAGTGTTTCAATTTCAGAAGTTCGAAAAATTGTTTTGGAAAGCTTTAGAGAAAGTTGGTAAGTAAAACTAGTCTAATTAGTGTTAATTAATTGTATTGCATGGGTCGATTATATATATATATATATATATAGTTATATACATATACAAGTGATAGTGGTGGCGGGAGAAGCTGATTATATAGTTTGATCGTCACTCGCAGCGCCCTGTATCAAGAAAGTTCGAGATACAAAGTTGAGACACAGGTATGCTATGGAACTGGTAGAACATATCTTCGCACACGCTGCTTCGAGTATGAATTTATCGGAGCTCCTTGCGTTTGTACAAAATGGACAGAGCCTGCCCATTGCCATATCCAATGACATAGTTGAAATTTTGAGGGTATGCTTTCATTATGTTCCAAATGCGGTTTTCATTTCACTTCCTACAGCAGGAGGTGTAAACCTTCTGCAATTGGCTATGTGCTACCGGGGAGAAAAAACTTTCAACTTTCTTTGTCGGATGAGCGACACAAGTCCTAGGATGATAGCAAACGCTTTGCTGTACGGATCGAAGTTTACTATCTGGCATATGGTAGCTCATTTGCCACTTACAGGATCGACTCAATTGTCACACATTGCCGGTTCTGCTCTACAACTGCAGAGAGAGTTGCAGTGGTTTAAGGTGAGTATATCTCCCCAATTTTAATTGGTTTAATCTTTTCGCCAGACTTATGTTGCTAGACAAACGTTTATGTTGTAAAACTGTGAATCAGAACTATATATTCATGGAAAAAAAGGTCAAATGAATATATATATATATATATATATATATATATAGTGCAGATTCACAATTTTGCAACATATAGCTTGACAGTCTGACAAGAGAACATTTCCTTGTATAACATAAATTTACACATACCATATGCATACACTGTAGGCGGTGGAGAAGTTCATTTCCCCGGTCTATAGGGAACGGAAAACACCCGAAGGGAAAACAGCCGTGGAAGTGTTTGTAGAGGAGCACAAGGGGCTGCACGAAGAGGGAGAGAAATGGATGAAGGATACATCAACTTCTTGCATGGTGGTGGCCATTCTAGTTGCCTCAGTGATGTTTTCTGCTGCCTTTACTGCGCCCGGAGGCAACCATACCGATGAAGGAACTCCAATTTTCTTGTCCAAAACCATGTTCAAGGTGTTTGCAATTTCAGATGCACTGTCACTATTTTCGTCCTTGACTTCAGTCCTGATATTCTTGTCGCTGCTAACAACACGCTACGCTGAGAAAGACTTCTTGGAGGCACTGCCGAAGAGGATGATTTTGGGACTCGGATCTCTCTTCTTTTCGATAGCCACCATGATGGTAGCATTCGGAACAGCTCTTTCCATTGTGCTCACTCAGAGATTGGATTGGATTTATGTTCCAATTACTTTGCTGGCTAGTTTTCCAGTTGCTATGTTTGTGGTCTTACAGCTTCCTTTGTTTATCCAGATGATCCAATCAACGTATGGACCCAGCATCTTTTCCCCCCTGAAAGCCTAGCTTGTCTGGAAATTCTTGCAAATAATTGTATTAATTTATGTTGCACATGTATCTTTCAAATACCATAGATTAATGTTGTCTCCTTAGTCTCCTCAAATATTTGGTCCAGTCGTACAACTAAACAAGCAATAAACTATGATTAGCATTATTGAACAGACTATAGAACAACCAACAAAACAAAAATGCAAGCTTGCTTTCAGTAAAGTACCCGGTAATCTACTTATGCATTACATTGCATTCGATTACTAATTTGTATTTAACAAAAACAAGTTGAAGATCCAAAGAATTTAAAATATCAAATAAACCAGCTCACCAATTGCAACCTAGAGCGTATAGGTCAACAAGATTGGACTTGAATAGCAAGGTGCTCTTAAGAACCTCAATCGTGCTAACCATATAGTAGTTAAGAAGAAGAACCATTCTCTCTCTCTCTCTCTCTCTCTCTCTCTCTCTCTCTCTCTCTCTCTCTCTCTCTCGGCGAGTTTCTTAGCCATGGAAAATGTAGAGGGTCAAGTGACGGTGACTGTTACAAGTTCAAGGGAAATATCAAGCGAAAGCTCTAAGGTATCGTCGACAACTGCAGATGGCCTGTGCTTTCCAGTTTAGACTAGTTATATATTTATTTGAGTTATATTTTTTCCAATCATCACAAATTAGGAATGGGATTGGACGTCAACTACTATCGACCTTTGCATCTAGCTGCGCTCAGAGGCGACTGGGAGGCGCTTTAAGGTTCTTCCAAAACGATCCTAATGCAACAACCGCACTGATCACAGCCCACTCCAGAACCGCTCTTCATGTTGCTGCACTGGAACATCGAGCAGAATTCATCACGAAACTAGTGGAACTTATGCTAATAGAATCCCTTGACGCAAGAACCCTCATTTGACGCAACTAACGAGCAAAGGCAGGATTCACTCCACTAGTTTCAGTTGCTGGTAGTAATTCTGAAAGTAAGGAGGAGATGCTTACCTTTCGTCGGTAACTACAGATGAGCAGCCTGGTTGTCCTTTCACTGGACCTATGACTGGCCAACTTATACTTTCCCTACTGCAATCGGGTTTTCACGGTCAGTACATAGCTTGACGTGACAGTATATAGCTCGCTAGTTACTTAATATATATATACGAGAAATGTTGTTTGCTCTCCCAATCTGTCTTCAACAGATATTTCTCTCGACCTGCTGAAGCGCTACCCTAATTTAGCAACTGCTTGTGAGGACTATGGAAATTGTCTACTCAGAATTTTGGCTGCGATGCCTATGGTTCGGTTCTATAACTGCAAAGAGAGTTGCAATGGTTTAAGGTGCGTCGGGTTCTTATTTTTCACTTCGTAACTCAAATTTCGAAATGGAGGTACGAATGAAATTTATCTGTAATATTTTCATCAATTGTAGGAAGTGGAGAAATTAGTTAGCCCTTCGAACCGAGGATGGAAAAACAGCTCAAGAAGTGTTCACAGAAGAACACAAAGAGTTAGTTGATTGCCACTGTAGCTTTCACTGCAGCTTTTACTGTACCCGGAGGCAACAACAGCGAAAAAGGCATCCCAATTTCCTTGGAGAAAAACTCATTCACGGTGTTTGCTGTTTCGGATGCACTCGCTCTTTTTTCTTCTTCCGCTGCCATCTTCATGTTCCTGTCGATCCTGACTGCGCGGTATGAGGAAAAAGACTTTCTCAAGTCACTGCCGAAGAGAAGGATCATAGGTCTCGGTTCTCTCTTTGTTGCTATAGCAACCATAATTGGTATTTGAATTTAAATCCAACTTAGAGAGAGAGTATCATTTTTCATTCACAATATTTGTTGAACAAACAAGTAAATTCTACTGAATATCATTCACAACATTTGTTGAACAAGGAAGTACGTTCTATACCGAGAACCTTTGCGAGACTCTTTGACACCACGACTTTGTACGGGAAGTGAAGTTTTCGGATTTTGACCTAATTTCATGTTAGATGTACACATGAGTATTCTTCTACTGTAATTTTCTTTTGAATCCTAAAGAATGAAGTACAATTCATGAATTTCTGTTGAATCAGCTTTTCAGATCTTCAAACAAAGCAAGTAAGTTTGCTCCTCTGAAAATTGAGGGCTCGCCCTTTCGATGATCTGACAATAATGAAAAGGCTGCATCAGCGCTCTTCTACATTAAAGATTATAGATCAAACATATGCTATAACTGCAAACTACAAATGCACAACTGCGATAATACCTCAAAGCCCAGCTTACGGTACAGTTCCTGAGCGGATTTGTTCTTTCTATCCACATGCACATATATCTGTCCGACATCAGCTACATTTAAACAGAAAAAGAAAGGGAATGAGAAGAGGAATTCAAGTGCGCCATGAAGTCAGACATTTCTATAATCCCAGAGAACAGCTCATGCAGTATTTCATCTTACCATTTAACATTGCGGATCTAATAGCAAACTGCAACATATTGCTCGCAATACCCTGGCGTCGTGCTGCTTTGGCCACACACAAGTTTGAAATGTAACCATATTTACTTGACTGTGTTCTGTTGGTACTACAGAAGAGAGGAGCTTGTACCCGTTCCTACAACAGAGATTAATCTCATGGTCAGTTCAGCAAAGCCAATAAACTGGACAGAGTGGTAGATACAAATGCAGTAGGTCTTTAGTTTGAAACAAGATGCTTGTACCCCTGGAAAGGTCTCTCCAACCAACAAGTACCGAATGCTCAAGTCAAGTGTTCCAACTACACTTTTCACAACAGTGCGTTTCACATTCTTTGCGTCCTTCCTCACCTGACAAATTCGAAAGAAGTTCAGTCACGGTCAATGTTATATTTTTATTGATTGGGAACTTTAACTAAACATAACATGCCATAATGCAAAGAAAGTTTTCTGAGTTCAAACTAATAAACCAGAGACACACTCATTCAAATATGTCATACCGTGATAATGCATGTGCATGTGCATGTCTGCCCCTGATGGCCCTTTGTTCGTCTTTTTATAGCATTGAATTCCTAAAAAATTAAAAGTATAATTCAGAATTTTATTTGAGACATATATTCCATGTACACACATAGGGAAATGCAAAGTGAACGAATCTTTCCTACCTGGTCTGCAAATTTCCTTTTGTTACTCTCAGCAAATCTGTGTCAATCAAGCGTAGCTAGAATCAGCAGTGTCCAACCGTCCATTTGATTGATAAAAAAACTTATTAGACGCTTGGAGCCCACTAAATACTGCACATGCAGAGGGAAACCCACCATTGGCAGGATCCAGCCATTGATCTAGAGGGTAATTCTCTAGAAGTCTTGATTGATTCAGAACTAGAAGTTCTGAACCTTTCCTTATTCCCTTGTTTTATCTATCACCTTGATTGCCAGATTTTGTTTAAAATGGCAGGAGTATTCCTCTGCATGTAAGCTTTATATGATGACTTCAGATGGTATAGACCATCTAGTCGGTCTACCTATGATAGGAACTTTATGTTCCCCATTTAGTTAGAGTAGTTCGATTAACAAAGACCAAAGACACAGACAGAGACAGACAGACAGACAGAAAGACAGAGAGGGAAATCTGAAAGTAATAAAGAACTACAGTACACACCGGTCATTTTTTCGCTCCTCCCAGTGACTTTCTGCACGTAACCATGCTGCTGTCTGCCACAAACCCAAAAGCACCAAAAATCCAAATATTATTCGTGGGCACAAATAACTTACACTACGAAAATTCCGTGGCCAAGATGTGATCATCTAGAGAGTGATTACTTACCCAGTATTCTTCATCCAGTGTGGCCTCTCGTGCAACAAATTGTCCAAATTCCAACTTTTTCTCTTGATCTAAATCTTCATCTGATGGTTGCAGCCGGTCAAATTGCAGATCAGGATGCCTTGATGGTTCACAGTGAGGAATAGTTTGTGTTGGAAGCTCTACTGACAGTTCTTCCATCTTCCTCGGATGGGAGGACTTTGAATCCCTTTTCCTGTTCATTTGGTAATGAAATAAGATAATGAAAGATATGTAGCACTGCTAATAAACTAAATTTCAACAAACTATAGGGAGGGGCCTTTACTTGAATAAGAGTATTGCACAAGAAACAAAAACAATTGGCTAGATCAAATAAAACTAAAGAATTTCCATATATGACATCAGCATACAACCGCATACAAAGGAGAAAAACCTTCCAGCATACAGTACAATAAGAATTTAAGAATACAACTGAAAGTAAATGAACTAACCCAATATCAATGGAAATATACAATTGTAACTCAGACGTACCAAGCGGCATTGATCCTGATAAACTTTTGATCACTTCTATATTTGACATGGGAAAATCTCAACAGCACAGGCTTGTCAATTGAAATCGTCAACATCAGAACAGTTCTTCCTCTGGAATTGACTTTCACAGAGGAAGAGATGCTTCTTAGAGAAATGTCTTATGTCACAAAGATGGTGACAATAATTCCCAGCATGTGAAACGCTTGTTTGATCCCAGCTGGATGTAGCTGCCTATTAGAGAAAAAGCAAACTAATTTCAAGAAACATGACTGTGGATATAATACCAGTTATAACTACCTAGATGTCCAGTGCGGGGCTGTAAATAGTGGATAAGAAGAAGATGACAACATGTAGGCTTGAGTCTATTGATTTATTCATGAAAAAGAACAATCTATCAGTAAGTGGCTAAACAACGTTAGTTAAAATACCATTCTTGTGACTTCCTGATATGTAGTTATTACCACATCATACGGGACCTGAAATTTGGATTCCCATGATGATGATGGGGCAAGGTAGAGTTTGGATTCTAGACCTCCAGCACTGAAGGGGAACTCAAACTCGAAAGTGTTCCTAACAGAGACAGCCATAACCGGTTTATCTCAGTTACGTTGCTCGGAAGGAGTGTGACTGTGTGACTAACTAGCTGGTGAAAGAAGCAACAAGTGGGTATGCAGCAAACACACAGGTTTGTGGACAAAACCAGCGGCAGCTCTAAATGTTTACAAGAAGCTGATATCATTGCCAGGAGAGAGCATGTGAAATCCCTGGCTGCCAACTCCCTTTACAGCCTCATTCTTCCATTCTTTAATATTTCCAATTATTCTATTAATACCAATTATTCCTAAAATACACAAAAACAAAAATGGAAATCAAAATCAAAATCTTGGCCAAAGATTGTTTGGGATTAATGGTGGGACTTGAATAATAATTATTGAGGACCACTCAGAAAATATTATCCAAAAAAATAATAATTTACCAAATGTGGGGGCTTGAAGCTCCAATTTAAACAGCATTTAGCCCCCACACCCACTGCCAATTCACCTCTTTTATACCAAAAAAATTCAAGATTTACCCAATAATCAATGGATAAATCTTACCCTAATTACATTTTTCGCAATTTGCGGTGCACTAAATAGAAAATTTAGAACTTTTTCACAGAAACATGGGCACATGTAAGTCGCACATGGATGATTATACAAAATTTGGAATTTAATTAAAAAAATTAATATTGATAAGTCAATAATTCTACCCACGTCACCAATCAACCAATTATCCACAATGTAAGAGAAATTACAAACATTTCTTTTCTTGTTGCGTAATTATATATTTTCGTTGGGGAAAGAGAAGAGAAAAGGGCAACAGCCGCCATTGTCGACTGAGTCGACTCGGCCGAGATATTCCCACCATTTCCTCACAGTTCAACGCCATAGTTTTGGCGACCGAATCAAGAAAGCTAAGGAATTTCGCCATTAAAACACAAAAATTCGCATGCAATTTCAGATAAAAGAAGAACAAGAAAAAGAAAGCTTACTCAATTTCTTGGTGGCAAAGAATCGGAGCTTCGAGTCGTTGGCGATGGAGTTGTGCGGCGACTGTATGCAAATGCGCGGGATTTTTGGGCTCGTCTGCGGTTGATGTGGTTTGATAATTTGGGGCGGAGGGCGTGGTGGTTTGCGGTGGCGCTGCGGGTTAACGGTTAAGGGGCGGTTGGATTTTGGGGGGGCGAAGAAGTGGAAGGCATTGTTTTTGAAGGCGCGCTCATCGATTTACGTTTTTTCTCAGAAAAATGCAAAAAAATGAAAAGTATTTATAATGTATAGGATGTAGTATTATTGTGGGCCCTTTGCTGATTAAGATCAACGTGAGCCGTTGGATCATTTCACTGGTAGGCGGCTTTTCGTTTTCCCTTTTTATTTGCGCGGTTTGGTCCCGACGTTTGTTTTTTGCAAACCTAGGTTCCGAATTCTGATAAATTACAAGTTTGCTGCAGAAGGAATTTGTAGCTCGGAATATTTCCAAAATACAGATTTATTTTTTTCGTATTAAAGAAAAAAAAATGCAAGTATGTAGACAAATGGCCACAAATCATAAGTCATACGCTATACATCACATATTACAATGGCCACAACACTAGTGACCCCAAAAAACAAAATCACCAAAAACAACAAGAACTCCTCCAACCATTCAAATGCTTGCTTAGTTATACCCAACTGTGCAATTACCCCTTTACCCTTCAAACTCACTAGTCTTCACCCACTGCCCGTACTTGTTCTTCATCTTCTCGTCCAGCTCCTTAGCTTTCACCTCAGCTATTTTTGCAGCATTTTCCATGGACTCCTCCTGAACTTTCGCAATCCGCCGGCTCCTCTTCTTCGTCATCGCCTCCCTCTCGGCTTCCAACCCCTCGTACTCCCTCACCCAGCAGCTCTGCACCACGCAGCTCATCACCAACACCACCACCTGCATCATCAGCATCGCCATCAGAACCCCACACTCCAACCTCACCAACAGCTTGGCCTCTTTCGGGTCCCGTGGTGACTTGATCAACGACATGGTGTTGCGCTCTTTGGTGAACAATGCCAGTATGCCGAGCAGCTGTCCGACCAGCGAGGCGAGGAGGAGGGAAACGTGGGTTATGAAGCAGAGGTGGGTGAGCTGAGAGTAGAACCCCACAAAGGAGGAGAGAATCGAGATGCCGGAAATCATTAGGAATGCCATGCCCATTGAAGTCGGGGGCATTCGGAGGAGGACGGTGGGAACCAGAGATGTGACAGAGAGGATGAAGAGAGTGAAGTTCAAGCATGAGAGGAGAAGATTTGGGAAGGAACAAGAGCTTCGGAGGTTCGATTTCGGGGATGCCATTTTCGGGGTTTGAGGATTTGATATTTCTTCAGAGAATCAGATGGGTTTTTAGCTTCACAAGTGGGGTGGGGTTAGGAGGTTTTTGAATTTATAGAGGTGGTGGCAGTGGAATTTGGCCGTTGAGTTTACAACGGCTAGGTCTTGGATTGATGTCCTCGATTCGCGTTATATTCCCTCCTCAGGGATTTAAATTCTGAATAGGAAAGTAATGATCAACAAAACAAATTAGAACCCACCAAATTACTAATCCCACCCACCAGCTTTTCTCAACCCAAACAAATCAAAATTCAAAACGAACAGTGTTTCCCTTGTTAACTGGGTATTGTTTTAGTACTACGTAGCGTTTAACACTACAAGTTCTGAGCAACTGAGATTGCAAGTTAAAATTCTCACTTGTCTCAACTTGCAATCTCATCCACAGTGGTCCAGAACTCATAGTGTTAAACATTACGTAGGACTGAAGATTTTTCGTTGTTACCTTAAATCACATACCGACAATTATATTCTAGTGACTTACAAAGAAATCACAAAAAATAAAAGTCTATGCACACGTGTCAAACTGTAATTTATTTGTACGAGGGAGAGACTCGTTACTGTACGAAACCAAGTATTAATGCTCAAATTCATCTCTTTCTTGACACGCGGCTTCACAGAGGATAGAGAATTTCATTTCGCATCGAGGACATATATATATATATATACATATATATAAACTATGGCTGAAACCTTTGTTTTGATGCTCAAATTCAATGTAAAGGAATCGATAGTAGCAACCAGCAAGAAGATGGAGAACCAGGTGAACATTGTATAAGGTAGAAAATTAAATATCATTTACATGAAGCTAAACAACAGAAGTAGATAAAACCATGATTTGATTAGCAAGCACGCTCAACTCAAGGACATAACAGCATGTACAATTACTTGTGTAAATCTGCAGCATCCTCCGATCCATTGATCCATACAGAACGGCCATTGCGTGATGAAACATTAACAAACCCGTTATGCGAAAAGTCACTTCATTTCAAGGGATCCGAAGGACTTGAACAAGAAATTACATCCGTTTCAGTTCTCTGCTGCTGATCCTGCTGGAAAAAAAAAATGCACTTTAAAATTAAAAAACCGTGGAGTTAATTTGTAGCAGATTAATCCTAAATCCAAATTATACGTCCCCCATCTGGTGTACATTTCAGACCCTGTGCATTGTGTTCATGGGTTCAATGAAGAAAATAAGAACAAACAGAATAACAATAAGAGCGGAAAACGAGTACACTTTCAAAAGTGAATCTTCATGTACACATCATCTACTAAGTGCTTAACCTCAATAACTGTCGTACCTGGCCTTTAGACTTGTATAGATTGTAGATATCAGTATATGTTACAATGGCCTCAACTCTATCTAGTGATGCTTGCAACTTTCCTGAGTTCATGTTGAACCATGGTTCTCCAGTACCGAGCGCCCTAATTAATTCAAGGTTTCAACCATGAGCCACAATTAATCACAACCAAAGAAATAGTTGAAACAGAAACAAGAACAAAATTGCATATAGTTTAAAAACAATAAGTTATATATTAACCGATTAAAGACAGTAAAACCTTCACTTAAAATGAAATAGAAATAGATAACGAGCTATCTGAACACAAGTGAGAGAGTACTTTGAGTTTGAGTTTTATAAGGCCACATAAATCTCTACATCCTTAAACCATACAAGACAAAGAAACTTGCCCGGTGATTTCTGGAAGTACATAATCAGCCCTCCATCCGAAGCGCAAATCCACACCAGGGACCAAGCCAACTGATGTCTTATTCCGGATCCGAGATATACCATCTCCACCAAAACAAGTCGAAAGTTTCCATTTCCACCCAGTTGCATTCATTTGAAAATTATGGCCTATCCCAACCTGCTTTTTCCAACAGTTTGTAGTGTGAATACTACGATACTTAAACAAAGATGTGCTCAATCCGGGCAAGGGACTAAACGTGCAGACTATAAGATTGTTGAAGCTAAAATATTATAAATTCCTAGTAAGATTGGCATATGTTAACCCAAACGTGCTTGAGATGGTGCAAAGGATCCAAAATTATATACTTTAGTAGTCTAGGAAAGTGGGGTTGGGCATTGAATAAAGAACTAGTTTGAAAGCATCAAACCTGGAGATTTAGATATCCAGTTAGAGGAATCTTCTTCGAAAGAACACGAACATCCTGATGGATAGGCTCGTAGATGAACTTCCACATCCGTTCAGTAGCTAACGGCTTCAATACAAGCTTTCCTTGAAACTCATTGATTGGAGCATTATAGAACTGAACCAAATCAACGATCTCAACAAATCAGAATTCGGAAGCACTCAATACGGATTAAGTGTCAACCCTAAGACTCTATGTATAGAAGCTTATATTCCACAATGTATACTGTATACACAAACAACTGCAGGCAAATTTAAGAAAATTTAAAGATTTATCAATTACTTTCAGTCGTTCAATATAAACACATGGAAATCCAGTATGGATCATTTAGGAACCGTTTGATAACCATTTCTCCGTCCGCCCTCCCACTGCTCTCTGTCCACCCTAATTCGTCCCTCTCTTCCCCCATATACTTTCCCTCTACCTCTGCCCAATAAACCGAAAACCAAAAACTACAACCGAAATAGTTATCAAACGGCCCTCAACGTTCGCAAACACAAAGATAACGATCCTCTCCAATTCCAAACAAAACTTCAATCCAAAAAACCAACCTTTTCAAACAGGATACTTTAACTTGCGACTAGCATGGAGTAACCCATCAAGTAATTCTTCATATTAACACAAAAAACAGTGAATTAAGCAGTGGATTATCAAAAATTTCAAACTTTTTGAACTGGGAAGATAAAAAAACAGTTTAAAAGCTTGAAGAAAGTGGAATTTCATACCTCCAGATTGAGGCCGACTCTTATACCCTGCACTTCTTTCCGGAACTTGAAAAATAACTCCGATGGAATCAAATTTACACTGTAAAGTTCTTCCCATGAAGTGGGTTCTTCCCCATTCGAACCCCAATCCATTTGTTTCGATGAATTCAGGACTGTGAACTGTACGGACGAGGCTTTGGAGCAGTACCTCACTGCTTCTGCACTGTGAGAGGAGATGAGAGGGAGAGAGAGTCGGGAGGGGGTTGATGAAATGCAGAAGTAAATTACAGATGTGCCATTAAACTAGGAATGTTCTTTGGAGAAGAGTGGATGAGGGTCCATTGGGCCCTTATCCACAAATTGTCAAATGAAAGATGGGATTCATTTTGGTTGAAAGTGGCCCACCAAAGGCTTCTACAACTGTTTGGCCCACCAAGACTTCAAGATAGAGAGAGTTATTCGAACTTGGATATCGAGGACGAAGAACACTGCTTTAGCCAATTTAGTTGAGTGCAAGTATGTAGTGATATTCTAATTTATATTAATCAAAATTACAAGAGGAGGAGTCGAACTCAAATGCAACAAAGAGAGCACATAACTAATAAGGAATTGTTGTTGGCATTCCAAAATTCTCATTTTGCACTCTAAACTTTATATATTTAGAAAGAAAAATACACTTGTGAAGAATGCAAAATGAAAATTTTGAAGTACTAATAACAGTTCCCAACTAATATGATATCATCGATTCTCAATTTAAAAAAAAAGTAGGTCTTCAAGTTTATTTAATGGCATGATGATGAAGGCACATAATCCAAGTAGTGGCTTGGGTGTGCTACCTCTTCATTAAGATCCTACCCAAAATTTCAAAATTATTATGAAGCCATTAGTAGTGATGAAGGATTGTCATTGTTTCATTCCAAATTGAAATTTCCAAGTTTTGCTTAGACTATGACCTTCCAAATTCCTTACAAAAGTTAGGTCACGCATTAAAAAGTATGTGAAAGTTGCTTTGTTTTCTTAAATTTTAATTAGAAACTAAAATTAGTTACATCAACCATGATTGTGTTTCAGTTTCTTAATTCTTACTCTTCATTTCTCTTTATCTTACTTGATAGTAAACAGCTCCTTTGAACCAAGAAAACAAGTATTTTTATAGCTCTTTTTCCCTCCAAGAAAACAATAGTCCTTTTTTCTTTGGTAGTTTTGCTTATTACACGAGTTGTCTAAATCTGTTCCTTTTGGTTTGGTTTATACATTTGATCACTTATCACATTGTCGTGATTAAGTAAATTTGAAGACATTAATTTCTTCAAACCTTTGACAAGAGTTGGGTCGCAGCTTATGACTCAAATATAGCATTTCTACCAATGAGATTATGATATCTACACTATAATACCCTTTTGTTGGGTAGAAATTTTGTGCTCAAGTCTCCTAATAGATAGTAAAAAACTTAATTAATTATCGTTGTGTTGTGTTTTAAGTACTAATATTTGCTCTACTACGTATAAGTGGCGGAGCCACGCGTAGTCCTTGTATGGGGCGGTTACACTAGTCACGTCGATCACACATGCAACTCTTTGAAATTTTTCAAGAATCTAAAAATAATTGTCGTATTCTACAAATTTTGAAAAAAGATTATATAATTGTCGTCATTATGATATTTAAACCCTGAAAGCCTCTACAAAAAATAATCTTCTGACTCCGCCATCCTTCAATTACGACAATGTAACACTTTCTATTCTTACCGTTATCCTTAATCATTGGCCCCTTCATAAAGAATCTTCAACTTCGCGGCCTAGGTTAATACGTGCACCACGACAATGTAGCACTTTATGTTCTTAACATCATCCAAATAATTAAACGCGTTTTTACTCATGTAATATGAACTAGACGCGTGACATGATCCGAATTAAAAGATTGATTTGCACCTTCTAAAAATAATTGTGCATATATTATGTTTCTATCAATTTATCTGTTAACAACGTGTCTAAACCCCCAATTATGTTTCTATCATTTGTTAAACTAAGATCTTCTTCAAAGTTATATCATATATATTATCCTAACCGTCATGGATGTTTTGTTGATGTAATAACATGGCCAATTTACCCTTATAAAAGGACAATTCTAAGTTCACTATCTACCCATCCACAAATAAAAAAATGGTATTATTATATATGTCCACCCCTATTCTGTCATATTTTTCCACTCACTTTATTTATATATATATATATATATATATATATATGAAAACAGAACTTCATTGGAAACAAACTTGTCTTACATCGATAGAAGGAGAGGAGTTAACCCAACTGGGCTTCTTCAGATCCATATTACACACAGGTTGTCCTAAGGTTTGTTTCAACTTAAAATATGCATGTCTGTGAGTTGATCATAAAGATTGTAAAATTCAAAGAAAGAAAAAAGGCTATAGAGGTTGATACAAAGTTCCAAACTTTCATTTATTTCATCAAACGTTCACCATACAATTACAAAAGTCCACCACCTTCTATACCAATTCATGCCCCAAAAGGAGCAATTGCTGGTTGCCAAAGCATTGGTGGAAGCAAAGATCGTGTCCTTCTCGGCACATATTTCCTCACCCAAACGTGTTTTCCATTGATTGTAAACTTTGCCTTGCTCATCCCGTTGAGTATGGCCTCGATCGTCGCCGGAGAGTGGAAGACAATTCTCGCAAACAGTGATTGCTCGTATGGCTGCACCTCCTGCATCTGCAGCGACTCGATTCGAGCCCCGAAAGTCACTGTGAAAAACTGCCTCACCTCGGACTCCTGCACCGGGTACCCTTTCGAGAACGTGACGAACATCGTCCTGTCGTGTGGTGGCGCCGTCTCGTTCCTCTGCAGAGGTTGCTGCTGATACGGCTGCTGGTTAATTGAAAGAGAAAATGGGAATAAAGATGAAGACGATGGTTGTGATGGTAACACCACGTGACTGTGATCCGCGGAGCTCTGAGCGAAATTCCGCTCCATGGCCTTCTGCATGATGTCGTCGAAGGCCGGGAGGCAGACCTCGTTGACGGCCTTGGTGACACCGCGAGCCGCTGCATCCCGGTTCTCGTGGATATACTGGACTGAGATTTCCTTCTCTAGAAAACTCTGTATGAGTGGGATGTCAGTCTGCTCAGACGGAAGAGAGAAATGGGTCCCGCTGATGAGGCCGAGGCAGGTGACGGTCTCATCAGCGAGCTCGTTGATCAAAATGTAGGGCAAAGAGAGCATCTTTTTCACCACATTCTTGAACCCAACACTCTCCAGCCAGAGCCACAGGGCCAGCACCTGCATGGACTCCAGTGGGTCCCGGAACAGCTTCAGCACCAAAATCTTGAACAGATTTCTGTCGATGTTGTGAAACTGTTTGAATTTCTCCTCCGTGAAGTGCGAAGACCTCGAAGCCATGTCTTTCCGCAGCTCCAAAACGTAGAAAGCTGCTACCTTTTTGGTCGGAAAAACACAGGTTACAAAATACCCAGAAAATAAAAATAAAAAAAGATGAAATTTTTGTCATAAAAGTGAAAAATCAGATGAAAAAACAGAAACCCATAAAAGAAAATTTGAAAAATATGAGATTTTCGAGATAAAAATCTAACCTTTTGAAGCTGTTTGTTCTTCTGCTGGGATGGGTTTTTTGTGTTTGTTTACTCCACAACTAAAGGCACCCAGAAGATTTAAAGGCAGGAGTGAGACTGGCAGTCCAGAAATTCGAAACCGAAGCTGAGGTGCTGTCACAATGTGGGTGTTCTTATCAATTTTTGAGAGGATTTTGTTTGTTTTAGATATTACTTTTAAGCAAGAAATCATTTATGGAAAAACAAAATATTTATGTTTGCTTCCAACTTTTTTTATGGCATTGTTGCCTGGTGTCATTAAATCTCTCTGCTTTTCCCCTCCTTCTGAGAAAATTGTTTTTTTAATTTTTTTTATTTTTTTGTTTTGTTTGTATATATACTTGTTCCGCTGGAAATTTTACAGATGTTTGGCCAGTCAATGGGTGCCTTTATCAGTTACTAGGGTTTTTATCGTGGCTGTCTCAGTTGGCTGATTGGCTTGATTACTGCAGCTTTTTCTCTGTTTTCCGTAAAACGGCTCTGCATATGTAGCTAATTCTCAACACTAAGCGACCAGTGTGTTACATGCATTTTCTGCGTTTTCCTCTCTGCTGCAGAAGAAACTGCACAAGATTTAATTGAGGGATGTTAGTTGAAATTGCAGAAATTTGTAGTGTTTAGAGTACGTAATTTTAAAAAATTTGGGGTCTAATTGCTAAATTTAAAGAATATAATGCTAAACATAGGGTAGAAGAACCTGGAATTTGAAATCCTTAAGACAAGAATTTGCCCCTCGAAGGTACCTCAAGGTTTGTGTTGGCAGATGTCTCTCCCACGATGCAACGTTCTTTCCCTCTGCGGAAGTTAAACTCCAGTATTCCACTAAGAACAATGAACCATAAAGTGCTTGATCTCTCCGAGACACACCAGAAATTTTTTAAGTGTGTGTTGGAAAAGTTGGCAAGTTACCAATTTGATTTGTTTTTATATGTGGGCATTGTTTTCTTGTAGGACAAGGATTTGTTTTCCTATTTGTTTTAGGATTAGGCTTTTGTAACTCGAAAAATGCAAGGAATACTACATTTTATAAATTACAACCAACTCTCTCTAAAAGAGGTGGAATCTACTTATATTGTGAACTCTACCTTTATTAGAGAAATAATTTAGATGTGGTTTTGTAAAATGTCGTTTCCCTATCATCACTCTTTGTAACTCAATAGGAGAAATAAGTATTTTTTCGTAATGTAGCCGTCCACAGGTGTTGTTTACTAATAGGATAAGGATTATGATTCCTTTCCTATTCTTAACTAGGTTCAAGATTGCTTTATGGGTTTTTATCACAAATGGTCCATGAAATTGACATACACATAAGTCATCAATTTAGTCTATGTCGTTCAATTCCGTTAAATTTTCAGTTAGATTGTTGGCATAGCATGATATGGGGACCACAAAATCACTCATTAAACAAAAAAAATCAATGTTATTAATTTTAAAATTTTATTGACGATTTTTTTACTACATATGTGACATCTTATTATTGATTGTGTGGACTCTATGTGTATCACGTCAATACTCTAACGAAAAGTTTATTAAGAATTGTTATTGGCACTCAAAAAATCTAATTATGCACTTCAAACTTATTTAAAAAGAAAAATAGTAAAACCTTGATAAATTAATATTCGATAAAATAATAACCTTGTTTAAATAATAAAAAACTCCAGTCTCGTCTCGGGCTTGTGTACTAAAATAATAATTTCGCTTAATGCATAAGATAATAATTTTTTCTAACTTTCCTTAAGGCCCATTGGATATATAAATTAATAATTCATTAAAATACATAAAAATATAGTACATAACCATTCATAATGCATATGATAGACTTTTTACTAAACAATTTCAATTTTTCTCAAAAAATGCTTCTAAAGTCACTTGTTTTTTCTTTGCACTTAAATTGAACTGAACCTCATCCTTAATTTTTTGCAATGTAGACACCACATTTGGTATATCTTTTTCGTTTTGTAGCAAGTAGTTATTCAATGTTACTATTGCTTGAAAGGCCTCTTTTGGACCACAAATATGAAATACATTTGGTATATCTTTTTCATTTTATACATGTATATTTAAAACTCTTATATATATATATTTTTAATGTCCATTAAAAGTTTATCTAATACATGAATATATGACTATGACTTTTTATAAGATACATGAACATATTTTCTTTGAAAACAGAAAATCTTTTATAAATTAATAATCTCGATAAAATAATAATTTTTTTCAGTTCCAAGAGTATTAATTTATCGAGGTTTTACTGTATTAAGAGTGAACTGTTAGATTTTTGAAGTGCCATTCACTTCACTATATTTCCACCGATGGAATTGAATTATTATTCCTAAAATTCGTCCTCAATTTTGAGAGATAAATACCCATTGCAAAACGTCATCACCTTTCTGAATTATATCACTGTATTGTTCCATGCGACATTTCCTTTCGAGAACATTACCGAATTGTTACTCCACCATGATTATTTCGGAATGTCAGTAACATCTCTATGTTGTTTCTTCGAGGTTCGAGCATTTTGGCATTAGAATGAATATTTCGAAGTGCCAATAACATCTCTAAAAATTATTTCCTCCTTTGAGCATCTCGAGCATTTCACTTACGTCGACCTTCCTCTGTCTCTGGGTGCCTAAACATGACCGTAAACCTTTCCCTGGACGAGCACTGAATTGAACAACAAAATTGGGTTGCCGCATATAAGGAAAAGAAAATTCAACTTTGTCAATAAATCTGTTTGTCTGTAAAAGATGGAAAACATTCCCAAATCGGAAACAGAAACATGAAATTGATGCTTGTATGATACAAATGACCCATTATCGTCATCGCGTAACAACTAAATCGTATAAGTAGCGAATACTGTAACTCTGATTCGATGTTCACGATGCCCGGACGCGGCATGCAGATGCTACAACTGCAGTGGAAAACCCCATGAGAATGAAACTTAAACACAACCAACATTCTTCCAAAATTGTGAAAATGAAATGGAAAGCAAAAATGTCAATGTGGATTGTTGTTTGTGGTCCTCCCCGCTTCAAACTCCCACGCCAGTTATGTCAGGAGTTGCTGCGGCGATGCACTGCAGATCAGATAGAGAGAATGATCGCCAAGGAGAACTCCGTCGAGGAAGAGGTGGTGATGGTTCATTATCAGGTGATCGCCTAGTGTGTGGAGGAAGAGGTGGAAGACAGGAAGCAGGTGTTGGTAAAATGGAGTTGGATCCCTCTCCGTTGCTATAGTAGCTAGGAGAGCCGCTCAAAGTCTCCCCAACAAGAAACGATGCTCGACTAGAGTTAGCAGCTGGTCTCTTGGATATCGCAACACCGTTATTCTTCAAAGAATCATTGCAGTTTGTATCCTGAAAATAATTCTGGGCTAATAAATTCTTGCGCTTCTTGGTATAATGATTTTTTGGCTTTGCAAGTTCCTTGACAGAAGAAACAGACGAGACATCTGCTAGGCTTGTGAACGACTTTGATTTACCACTATAAAACTTTGATATGCTTCTCCTGAAATGAGACGGAAGAAACCATAAGCATATCACAAATCAATACATGAAGAAGATAATATAATACATCTGTTTTGTGTTTTCCGATCATTCTTGCAAGTATGTTTCTCGAGCTTGTAGCTCATATTTAATGATCATAAAGATTCATCTCATCCTACCATAAGGGCTAAATATTGTCACACAAACTTGATTCAGGTGTGACACAAAACAAAGAAAAAATAAAAACTTGGACAAAGTATGGAAGGGCAGTGAAGTGCCTTCCTTTCGAGGCGTTTTGAGCAATGCTTTTAACACTCAAGACAAATTTATAATTATCAACCCCTCCCTCCTGTTTTGTTCCAACTTAATTCTTTCCTTTTCAGTTTAAAGCTTCTGATTAGAGAAGTTCAAAAATTTAAATTATCAAGTTCTTAATACGACAGAGTCGAGAATTCAATTTTCCTCTTTCATCGGAGATTAAACATTAATTCAGGCTTGTGTATCAATAAACTTCAAGAAAATAAAAAAGATAACTACAAGCTTAGTAGCTTACATGACAAAAAGAGTATAAGAACTATACTATGATTGAATTGCCGCCATACCACGACACCCTCAATGTTTTTCTAAATGCTCTGCTGGTTGCTGAGAAGACCAGATAAGGTAGAAAAATAGAATTTGAACATGTATCATCATCGGAGAATTGTAAAGACCAAAAGGAAGAAAACAATGAAGTGACAACAAAGGAAAACAAACAAAAATCCGAATGAAAATTAGACAGAGCCAACAACATGCCTTGACTAACTTCCCTTTTCAACACTCAAACAACAAGAGCATCCACAAGGCTCAAACATTTAATATTCTTCTCGTTTCCTCTAGTTTCACGAAACCGAACAAGCATACAAACAAATCCGAATTTTAGAGAAACGAGTGAGCCTTTAATCTTAATTTCTTAGAACAAGAGTTGGGAATCCACCGAGTTGTGACTAACGAATCCTGATCATGTCATAATCAGAACCGTTCATTTTATCGCCATTCAATCATAATAGCTTCTTGCCTTTCTTTCTTGTTTAGTTTGCATTTTTTGGGGTTTCTGCATACTGCATATTACTGAATCATTAACTAACAAACCCACATGTTACTAAGTTAATAACTCTCAAGCTCTATTTTTTTTTTTTCAACAAAAAGCAATAATATGCTCAAAAAACAATCAAAGCATCAAACTTTATCCAAAATTACCAAAACCCAACTTGCTAATTCAATAAAACTACAACACCAACTAATCAAAATCCAAATTTCAAAACTCACCTTGCTAATTTAGTAGAACTACATCACCAGCCAATCAAAGTCCAGATTAACTAAATCAAAAGTTCAAAACATCATAAAGTAAAAGACACCAAATAACATACTTGACAGGCAAAACCTCCTCGAGCTGGTCCATGGTGTCCAACGGTCCTTTACACGAGCTCTGCACCTCAGTCTGACCGGATTCCTCCTCCGACGACGACCCATCAGAGGAGTCGCTGTTCCTTCCGACTGAAGACGACGAGCTGCTGCAAGAGTCCTCCTGCTCAAGACGACGATCTTGAGCAAACCCTTTATTCTCCGACGAGTCGTAGATGGGGATACAAGGCGTCCCGTGGATGAACCTCGGCCGTCGGATCATATTATTGCCGCCGCCGCCGCCGCCGTTTCTGTCCAGAGCGATTGACATGCCGTGGGCTGGTTCAAAGTTAAGAGATTTGGATAGAAGAAGAAAAGAGTGCGAATTTTGGATAGAAGGAAAACAGAGGGGAAACGACTGAGATGGGATATTAATAGCTGGTGATCAGCACATGGGGTGGCGATAATTTCGCCATTTTTATATATACTCTCTATCTAGAAAGTTTTATCTGAATTGAAGAAATAGGAATAAATTAATTAAGGCTAAACTGTAATTTACACCACAATGTTTGGGGTTATTTGCAAAATGAATCACAAAGTTTTAATTTTTGCATTTTACACCACATGGTTTCCAAATTACACAAATTTAACGTTTCCATCAATTTCATCGTCTAATTTGACGCTAAGTGGTGACGTGGCATAGACTTGGCCCACATTTTAAGCACCCGTTGACCATCAATTTCTTAAAATGATTAAAATAGTAAAGTATTAAACATTGAAATTGACGGTCAACGAGTGCTTAAAATGTGAGTCAAGTCTATGCCACATCACCACTTAATGTCTAATTAGACGGTGAAATTGACGGAGACGTTAAATTTGTGCAATTCGAAAACCACGTGGTGTAAAATGCAAAAATTGAAACTTTGCGGCTCATTTTGCAAATCACCCCCAAACCTTGTGGTGTAACATACAATTTACCCATTAATTAATCATATGATGACTATCACTTGGAGATATTATTCAGTGTACCCGAAATATAAGACTGTATATTATGTGTCACAATATAAATAGAGGAGTATTAAAAAATATACCCTACAGTATATCATATCAATTTTATCGTCTATTTATATTATACTACGTAGTATACCACCTAGTGTTCTGAACACATAAAAAATTCTCGATTAGTCGGTCTTGGTCTATTGTATTTGGTCTTACTTTGTTGAAAGAGGTTGAATGTTATATATTTATGATGAATTCGATATTATGAAATTATTTTATCTAAAATAGTTAAGTACTGTTGAACAAAATTTTCACAAAATAAATTCAACACAATTTCACCCTTCATTCGTTGTAGAGGAGGGCTTTTATTATTTTAAGTTCGACCCATTTTAGACTACATGTCTATCAATTACAATCTCTTGTTACAAGAGAATACCCTTTGATTCTAGTATGAAGAAAACAAGGATTTTGGGAGATGGGTGTGTTTGTTTGGTTTTGTGGCTGTATTTAGGTAAAGATCTAAATTGCCTACGTACCCCTTTTAAGGGATCAAGCCACTCGTAGTTCTTTGGGATGGATTTGGAGTGTTTGAGTAAATTTGGTTTGTATAAACCAAGGATTTGATTTGGATTTATTTTTGGTCTTGTGCGGTTGCATCTAGATTGAATCTCTAGATTGCCTACGTACCCTTGGCGGGATCAAACCGGCGTAGTTCAATAACGAATCTATAGTTTATTTGGAACGATTTGATTGGTTTTGTACCATTTGACAATTTGGGATTTGGAATTTGATTTGTATTTTTGGCTTCAAGTGAAGACAACCGATTTGTGTTTTTGTATCAATTAATTACTAATTGATACATTGGAGGATCCTTAATTTGACTTGGGAATTTAGTATTTGATAGGCTTCATTTGGCTTTGTCCATGGCAACGTGACTTGCCACCTTGGTAGGCTTGGTTTGCCATTTTATTTGCATAGAAGCCTCTTGGCGTGCTGTCTTGTAGAAAGCAAAGATTGCAATTAGTGCAATCTAATTTGTAGCTAGCTTTTGATCTTCTGTGAGTTGAATGTTTGAAATCCCTCACGAGCTTAGTTGTTGGCTGGCATGCAGTCGTGCTTTCCATTTAACACTTTAATTTGATTGAATTTCCGACTCTTTCCTTGCTTCATGTGGTCTTTCTGTTTATGACTTGATGATACAAGTGTGCTTTGGACTTTTAATTGGCATTACTTGTAGCCTTTCGTTTGTCTACAACTTGCACCGCAACAACACATATTTCTTCTTCACTTTTGTCTTGTGCATGGGTTTAGTTAGACGAGCTTTGAGCTAGATGGTTTTCAGAGCATGTAAGCCTCCTTTAACTTTGCTTTTCTTGACATTTATCTCGTCGGCCTTCGCCTTGGAGCTCTCTTCTCGATCTGCTGCAGCCTTATAATTTGGTTCAAATAAAACCACGAATTGTTAATCTATAGTTTGCCTTGCCTTAATTTTTGCACAGCAGCACAGCAAGTGATCAAGTCCTTGCTTTCATATTGTTAATGGCATGCATAAAAGCAAGTAGCAGAACACCTTTCTTTTTATCAATGCCTTTTATAGCCAGACTCTTTGTCTTCTATTGTGCAAAAAGACATTAGATTTTGGATGAAAGCTTTGCTCTTGCACTTTTGACATTAACTCGGTGGTCCCAAGCTTGTACGCATGCAATGATCCATTTGCTTTGGTTTGGTGAGGCCTTCAACATGTTGTCTTCGATATTAGAGGTGCAGAGCTCAGAGCTTATTTCTTTTCTTCTTTTTTCACTCTTCGACAGCAAAGGGTTGAAATGATGGTAATAACCACCTTTTTTTTTGGTCTTCGGAAGTAGTTAACGGATTGATTTAATCCTTTATTTTCTCTGTCTTTGGTGCTCATAGAAGAGATTGCGGGTGTTCTATCAAGCGGGTGCGACGACATGAAGACCTCGCAAGGTGTTCATGTACAAGTTGCGTATGAGAGGGGTCTTTTTGACGCCTCTTTGGTGTGGCATTCGCTCTGTCAGCAACTCGAACAGCACATGCACCATTTTTGGTGCACTTTGCACGTAAGTGCAGCCTTCTTATCCAACGCAAGGGTGCTCTTCTGTAGGCTTTGTACAGCGATCTTCTTCTTCTCTCCATCTCGGACAGCACTTTGCGCATTAGCACCGCCTTCTTTTCTGGACTGCAGCTGCACCATTCGGTGCACTTGCGTGTTAGCTCAACCTTCTTTTCCGTATGCAGCCAGCAGTCTTCTTCTTCGAACATCAGCTGTACCATTTGACAGCAGTCTTCTGTACGCAGCCTTCTTTTCCAGCACTGGCAGCAGCTTCGCTTCTTTTTCACTTAAGCTTCATTTTGAGACCCTTTTACATCGCAGGAAAACTTTGGCTGCTTTCCTCTTGGAGTTTCGTTTGGAGAAATTGCAAGTGTGAGCGGAGATAGCGCTGCTTTTTTGTTGTTCTGGTTCACTCCTTCAAAATCAACGTTGGTTGTAACTTCTCGCTCTGGAACTTTGGTCACTGGTTGACGGTTGAAGCCGGAACGAATCTTGACAGAGTCTCATCAGCGAATTTGGCAGCAAGGCTTGGTTGCATAGATTCTAACGGTCTTTGTATCTTTTTAATAAGCTGCAAATATTTGGAACACGTTTGCATGTTTAACAAAGAATAAAATGGAAATGTTTTATACCTTTCAAGAGAAAGCTTTCTCTTCCCGTTGCTTGCTTTAAGTCTCTTTGGTTTGTAGATATGATTTCCTTTTTGCTTCCGTTATGCCTTCTTCCTTCGTGGAATTAATGCGAACTCTCTTTGCTTTTGCCTCCTGTAAAACTCTCTCAATACTTCTGCAGTATTTCTCCAAGTGCTTTCTGCTGTTCCTCTTCTCTTCCTTTTTTTCTCTTCTCCCTCTGATTTTGCAGCGATGCCTTTTATAGGCAATTTAGAGATAGGCAGTTGAGGGAGCCCTCTCCCTGATTCCATGTGTGGGTGGAAGTAATGGGCCATTTTCTTCTGCACGTTCAGAGTAACTGCCTCCATGTATACAATTATCTATTTTGAATAATTCAGATGCTTTTGTTGGCTTAATCTCCACCTTTAGATTTTGCTTTCCACTATATTCTAGAGTCCATGTTCCCTAAATTGCTGCCACTTTTATTTATTTATTTATTAAAAATTTTATTTAACAAGTACATTCTTTGATACTAGAGTGATTTTGATTATATTTTACACAGAATTTAAAAGCACTTATCCTTCGTCGAAGTGATTTGTAAAACACTTGGATTTATAATTATAATTTATAGGTATTTCTTCGTAAAACACTTAGATTTATAATTATTAGGACATGTGCAGAATAAAAATAATTTTATCAGAAAACGCTTATGAGTATAAGTGATCTACAATAAACTTGTAAACGTAAGCTCTAATTATAATCTTTACATAACCGCGTTTGAAAAAATATCTTTGTAAATATGGTATTGTTTAAGCAAAGGATAGCAAGGAAGGAAAAGAGGAGAATAAATGAGTGCGGCCAAACCTTATCCTGATTTGAAACATGGCATAAAATATGGGAATATTGGAAGTATGGCCTGTGGGAACAGTAAACTAAATTATCTGTTTATATAGTTATTTATCCACATTTTTTTATTTTTTAAATATTTGTTGGGTGGTTGGTGTGCTTTTGTGTGTGGTGGACTCATGGTATGCTTTGTAGGGTTCCGAGGATGTACAAGGATTTGGTTGACTTTTTGTGCGCGAACTGAATGTCATGTGTGGAATGGTGGCTCCCACTGTGATTTTGATAATCATGAGTAAACCCATTTTAGAAACTCTAAGAACACTTCCACCCGTTCATGGAGGGCAAGGACAAGGGCAAAGGCAAGGGCAAGTGATTGCCTTTCGAAAACAATATTTGCCTTTGTACAACTCCACCCGTTGAGCAAGGGCAAAGAAAAATATTATTTTTAATTTTTTTTTATGCTTTGTTGGCCTTATCCGGCGCTTGTGATTATCCCAAGATATTTTTGATAACATTTTCAACCACTCTCGTCACGACACGTGTCATTATCTTTTAAAACATAATTGAACAGATTTTTGATGAGATTTTCAACCAATCATGTAGTGACACGTATTATTATCTATTAAAAATATCATAGTAGAAAACAAATATTGAGTTGTAGTGTGATGAATGAAGAAGATGATTGGGGGTTTTTATAAAAATTATAAAAAAAAAAATTTAAGGTCGGATTAATCCTGGCCGTCCATTTAAAAAAAAAATCCAACGCACCAGATTGTGCCACGTGGCCAATGGTAAGAATTTTATTTTATTTTTACCGTTGGAAATCCAACGGTCAGCAGAGCGCCACTTCGCTGAGCCGTTGGCTCTCGCTGGTGTCACCAACACGCTTGGGTCCCATCGACAGTTTTCTATCAGCCACGCTCCCCCACTCGCGCGTGTTGTGCACGCACCTGATTAAAAAAAATTTATAACAGCCGCTGACGTCATGCTAACGTCAGCATGACATCAGCAAGCCCGCTGGCACCAGCTCGGGCACAAATTGCTCGGGCTTGAGGTTGGGCATGGTTGGGCCCACCTCTTGCCCTTTGCAAAATGCACCAGTGGAGTGTGTTTTTTGGTTTTGGAGGGCAACCCAACCCAATTGCAAGGGCAATTGGGCATGGGTGGAGATGCTCTAAGGCCATCTCTAGCCAAGGAACTTAGGCCACATTTAACTTTAAAATAGACAACATCAGTCTCCAACCAAAGAGCTAAAGAGAATCGAGCTAAAAGAATCGAACTAAGTTTGATTTCAGAACAAGCTACATATAGTTCGAGGGCAGGTTACATGTAACCTAACGCAGGCTTTTGGCTCTAAAAAATATTAAAATATAAAAATAAATAAAATATAGTTCTGCATGATTTTTTTTTTTTAAATATTAATTTTTAGAAAACTAAAACATAACAAAAGACAATGTTTAATCAGGCAAAAATGGCCAAACAAAAGAGGTATAAAAGGAAATGTATGGGGGTCACACTTTTGGTTTCATATCCTTGTTTGCAGGTTTCCCATAATAAATATCTACATTTCTTTTATAATTTTCTCTTATAGGTGGATCCACGTTAGTATTTTTTAACATCAAATATCTGGGTCAAATTTCAATGGTACGTACTATTCAATGGTACGTACTGTTGAATGGTTTAAGATTTATTTGGGCTCCACCGCAAATTAATCTGGACCATTCAACGGTCGTACCGTTGAATAGTACGTACCACTGAAGATTTTTTTCAAATATCTCTAGAAAACTTACGTTGCGAAGGATACTGTCACTGTCGTGTTTAATGCCAATAGCATTACAATAGTAATGTGTTCGTGCCAGTAAATTTCACTTTTTCTTATTGAGAAAAAATTGATGGCACAAATTTACAATACCGTGTGTGTATAACATTTATATACACCAATGTGACGTGCAAAAATTTATTGATTAATCATGAATACTTACCACATCGTACATAAGATTGAGAATATTTTAGGTGAAACAATTGTGTATGTCAATTCAAACATATTAAATAGAACCATTTAATACTGATACGAACATAAAAGCATTTAAATTTACCGAATATGTATGTCTTACTAGTAGATGTATGTACTAGGGGTGGGCATACGGGCCCAAGACCCGCGGGTCCGACCCGAATCGGATGGTTTGAGGCAGGTTCGGGCCGGTTCCAAAAATTAGAATCTTGAAACGGGGCGGGGCGGGGCGGGTACAATTTCAGAATATGCAACCAACCCGGACCGGCCCGTTTAATATATGGGTTGACACGTGTCATCGTTTTATTGGGTTATTAAATTAATTGTTTAAACTTTAATTTAAACCTAACTAAAAGCCTAAAACTAAAAGTCTAAAACAGCTCTCCCGTGACCCGTCTCTCTCTAGTCTCTGCGGCTCTGCTCTTCCTCTCTCACTCTCGGTCTCTCATCTCTGACTCTCTTCTCTCCGTCTCTCGACTCTCTCTCCGTCTCTGTCTCCCAAGTCCCAAGCCGCTGAGTCGCTGACCCTAAAACCCCGAAGGGCCCGAACGCAATCCCAAGCCGCTGTCCGAGACTCCGAGCCTTCTTCAGTTCTTCTAGTGGTGGTCGATTACTGGAATTAGGTCGAACAGCGACAACCAATTCTCAGTCAGTTCTCTTCTCTCCCACTGGCCAGTGACCACTGCCCTCTCTCTCGGTCTCTCTCAGACTCCGGCGTCAACTCTCTTCTTCTTCGGCGACGCTGGGCGGCGATAAAAGAGGTCAGTTAAAAGTTAAAACTGGTTTTTTTTTTCTTCAAACTGCAGCAAGCACTAAGCAGCAATTAATTGAATTATTCTGGGGGTTTTTAGTTTTCCTGCAAATCTAGTAATACTTAATTAGTTATGCACTAAATTGGGAGAGTGTCGAGGGTTGTGATTTTGCTGCCGATGGTTTACTTTATATATAAATGCTACTGATTGCTGAATGCTGACCATGAATAATCGGTGCTAACCATGAATAAATGGTTGTACATATATAGTCTATATAGAGACAGTATGGCATGAATCTGTGAATTGTGATTAGTGATTGCTGCTGTGAATAGTGGTTCTGTCATCTAAGAATGAATCTGTGATGGTTCTGCGGCTTCTGTCATGTAGGTTTAAAACTTTAAATGGTTCATGAATTATACCAAATGATGACTTCAATCAGAAGGTTCTAGGTAGTTCTGGAGCTTCTAGTGACGTTAAGAATATGCTTGTTGCTAAGGGGTGGAGCCAAGAAGAATGTGTGGAAGGCATTGTCGAATTCATTGTGATTGATGAGATGCCTTTTAGTGTTGTGGAGAAGGAGGGGTTTAGGCGGATGATGAGTAAAGTGCAGCCTAGATTGCATGTCCCATCTCGAAGAACTATCGTGAGGGAGTTCTTGAAGATGTTTGATGTCATGAAATTTAAATTGAAAATGGAGTTAGGCAAGCACAGGGTGAGTTTGACCACTGACACATGGACAAGTGTCCAAAATGTGAACTACATGGTGCTAACTGCTCATTTTGTGGATGATGAATGGAATATGCACAAAAGTATTTTGGTTCAATTGGCTCCATAAACCAACTATTAGTAGTTGCGCTTGTCCTAGACCCAAGGTTCAAATTGAGACACTTTTTACACTTGTGTAAAAAGAAATTGGGGTATGTGGAAGAAGAGGTTGAAGAAAAAGGCAAAGAAGTCAAGTCATTGATGAAGGAGTTGTGTGATGAATATGCTCAACTTGCTTCTGGTGTCCCAAAACAGCAAAAGGGTAACCAGGTAACAAATCTTTCTTCAAGAATTGGTTCATTTCTATAAATGTTATTGTTTAGCTTAAATTTAATCCAAACTTTATATTTGGATTTCATTCTCAGTCGTTGAGCATTGAGTCTGTTGACACTACCTCTTCAAGCGGAAAACAAGTATTACCCCACACTAGTGCCCTAACAGAATGTCCAATGATATTTGATGAGATGATGGATGATTGGGAAAAGGAACTAGAAGACACTGAGGATGTTGTGCTTGCACATGAGGTGGACAGGTATCTCCTAGACCGACTAGAGAAATCTAACAAGAATGAAATGTTTGATATTTTGAAATGGTGGAAGTTGAAAGGGAGGATCTCATACCCCACACTTGCATTGGTAGCCAAGGATGTCTTGGCTATTCAAGTGTCAACAGTTGCTAGTGAGAGTGCTTTTAGCACTGGAGGGAGAGTAATTGATCCCTTTAGATCATTTCTCACTTCTAAATCAGTCGAGTCATTGATATGCCTCCAAAATTGGATAAGAAGTGAAGATATTAGCACATTGAGTATGAAGCAAGTGCATCTGAGCTTGAATTCTATCAAGAATGTGAAATCGGTAATTGATTTGTTTTGTGTAGTTTGGTTTATATTCATAGTCATTGATATCGTTTCTATTCCTTAACTTGCTTCTTTTCCTCTTTGTTGTAGAGCATAATAAAGGCAAAGAAAAAGCTACGTGCTCAGGTGCTCAAACAACTCAAACAACTCAAAGAACTCAAAAGAATAAAGGAGTTGTGGTAATATTCTAAAACTCAGTCATTTAAATTAATAAATTTCTAAACTTTGTTTGAGAATATATATAATTATATATGACATAGATGAGAATAATATGCTTTTTTATATTTTTTCCTTGCAGATTGCTTGATTTACAATCTGTGAATTGTGGTGGTCCTGGTGGACATGTGAATGTGAGATAGTGAGAGTGGTGGATCATGTGGTTTTGATTCTTTTGAACTTTTGAGTTTTGAGGGCTTGTTTTGTTTGCATTTATTCATGCTTTTGTGTTGAGTTATGTAATTTAATGAACATATGAACAAATCACAAATGTGTGGAGTATGGAGTCTATGGACTCGTGGACTATCTTCTTGGGCATTCTGTTATGTATGTTTTAAGCAGGACAAATCTCACAGCTAGCTGGAATATATCAGGAAGAGTAGTCAACCTAATCAATATTTATGCTTTTTATGATTATTGAAAAAAGTGAAAGAAATGAAAAATGTAGTGAAAGAAGAGTAGAGTAGTAGTAGACAGATCATTCTACAAAGACTCAAAGAGTAGTACAGATTCTACAAAATTAGAAACTAAAAAATGTGAAGTTAAAAAAAAAAAAAAAAACCCGGTTGGACCCGTGGAACCGGCCCGTTATATACGGGCCGAGTTAGGGCCGGTTCCATTTTACAAAATCCACCGCCCCGCCCCGTTCCCTAACAACAACCATCCGGGCCGGTTCTTCCAAAAACAGGCCCGGCCCGGCCCGTGCCCACCCCTAGTATATACATAGAACTTTTAAAGATTTTGCATGAATGAGAAAATTACGTAGGTCATTGCACTGCATGTGGTCCAATTATAGTGAATATAGTGTTAGGTTTTTACCTATGCGTCTCGAGTTTGAAACTCCCTCCACCCAAAGATGTAAAAAAATAAAAATGTATATTTAAGTTTTTATTTATATTTTTCGATTGTATCTCTCTACTAAAGAATTTTCTGGCTAACTAAAAATATATATTATACTTTTAAAGACAATTTACATATTCTATTCGAGATGATCTCTCAGACCGACTTGACTTCCATCCAAGTTTTTGAACAGCAGAGATTTTTTAAGAAGAATAAGCAGCCATGTTGTAATAAAGTGGGGCCCCAACCACATGATCCTGGTCTCCTGGCCATTGATTTCTGCTTTAACACCCACATACCATTTAGCCCAACAAAGCTCATCGGACCAACTATACAAAGCCCACCCAATCTAAAAGTCTCTGCCATTCACCCAAATTCAAGTCCAGCCATTCTCACACCAAACAGTTTGGTTTGAACCAAATAAAGATTAATCACTAACTAACTTTTGGTTTAGTGATTATCATCTTCATTTGGTCGTACAAGATCTCAAATAAATTATTCCAATTAAACCACCTGCACAGTCCAATAGATATTGAGTTTTATCAAAAAAAAGGTCTCAGTGTTATTAATAGTGCAACTATCATTTATAAATAGTAATATATTATGTCAAGTTTTTGATGTGGGATTTCATTCTTTGATACAATTGACCACTGCTAATCATATTGATATTATTTGTAACTTACATCTTACTACATACAAAAAAATATCAATAGGAGTGGGACCACTCAAGGGCGAAAGCTAGTCAATCAAACCTCTATGATACAATACAATAAATGTGTAATTTTATCACAATAGATCTCAATACAGTGAAATCATTCATTATATATTATAATTTATTTTGTTCTTCGATATGAAATAAGAAAATAATAAACACATAACCCTTTTAACTTATCATACATCTTTCAATAATCTTGGCCGTTGTTTCAGTTTGATTTTGACAACCAAAACCAAAAATGGTTGTGTGAGACTTCCATTCACATGTATCGACTTCCATTCACATGTGATACATTTTGTTGTGAAGGAACTATCAATACCGTACTGAGCCCAACCAAAATACTCATAGTGGGCCCAACTAAACAAAGCCCAGCCCAATCTAAAATCTCCTGGAACTAGAATCTTCCCCTTCTTTCTCGCTCAGCCGCCAAAAACAGCGAGAAACAGTCAGAGACTTCACAGCAGTGACACTGCAAACCTCTTCCCTCTCTCAATCCACCGTTGCAATGTCGAGAATCGAAACCTACGGGGACTTCGTCAAAGTTCACGGCCTGCTCCTGGCGGCCTCGGGACTACCTCAGTCCCTCCACCGCCAGCTCTTCCAGAAGCTTCTATCGGAGAGCTTCGACGGCGGTTCCCACTTCCAAATCGAGCCGACGGACGACGGCCGTCAACGGCGTCTCGTTTTGACCTCCGACTCCATGCCCGCACACTCCGACGTCTTCCTCGTCGACCACGCATGGACTTTCCGCCTCTCCGACGCTTACAAACAGGTTCCGTAACTGTAACTCTAACTGCACTTATTTTCTTACAATCTGTTTGGCTGCCGAGAAAATTTTGATAAAGAATGAAGGTTTAATTTTCTCGGGGACTGTTTGGTTGCGCAGTTAAGGGAAGTTCCGGGGTTGGCCGAGAGGATGGCGGCGATAATGTGCGTGGATACTGATTTGAATCCCGATTCGGAGGAGAATCGAGAGAGCAATGGAAAACGCAGCGTTTTGGAGGTACTGGAAAGTGAAATCAGTGAAGCCAGAGGAAATGTGAGGTGGCTGGAGCTTGAAGACCTTGACATGGACGATGAAACGCTGTCGTCTTTGGACTTGGCTGCCAAGTGCCCAGTATGTCATTTCTTAAACCCCATTAGTATTTTTGGAAAAATATATATTTTATTTTTTAAAGTTTTATTCTTTGTGTGTTTAGGATTTGCTTGCATTGTCTTTGTGTGGAAATAAGCTTGAGAGTGTGGAAGTAGTTGTTCAGGAAGTTACCAAATTCAAAAATCTGAAAGCTTTGTGGCTGGACAATAATCCAGTTGTACAAAATCGGTACGTACGTTTTGGGATATGTAGAATGTTATTACTTTCTTGCTTGAACTCAACAATTCTTTGATGAGAGATTTTGTTTTTTAATTCAGTGGCGATGATTTGGCGGATAAAGTTCTGCGGGAAATGCCGAGTCTTGAAATCTATAACTCAAGATTTACCTCCAATTTTGGTGAGTGGGCAGTGGGGTTTTGTGGCGGAGTATACGACAAGGAAAATCCGGGCAGCATTAATCAGCCTGACAACAAAGTGAAGCAAGTCACTGATCTTGATCTTTCGAATAGATGCATTCACAACACATTCAATAAGTTTCAGGTATTTTCTATATTTGTCTCAGCTTTTTTCATTACCCATTTACCGTTTTTGGTGACTAAATTGGATACTTTATTTTGCTATGCTATGTAATTAGTAATGGACGATGCGGAATTTTTAGAGTCAAAGAACATACTTAGATGATTTGTCAATCTAGCTGCATTCACTGATGTGGGTACGTTTTTTTAGGCATTTTCACCTGCTCAACTTCCATGTCTTTCAAACTTGAATCTTCGTGGAAATCCATTAGATGAGACCTCAGCAGGTGACTTGTTACACTTACTCAGGAATTTTCCTTCCTTACAGTCTCTAGAGGTAATATTTTTCTGAATCATTTTCTCTAGCATAAGCCTTTCATCATTGAACAAACCGTTTTGACTATAAAATCTAGGATAATTAGAATGTAAACTTATTTTGTAGGTGGATATTCCTGGCCCTCTTGGAGAAAGTGCTGTACAAATTCTTGAGTCTCTTCCTAATGTTTCGGTACTGAATGGCGTTAATGCATCAAAAGTGCTGGAAACTGAAAAGGATATAGTGGACTCAGTGCTTCAGCCACGTCTTCCTGAGTGGACTGCTGATGAGCCTCTCACTGATCGTGTTATAAGTGCAATGTGGCTATATTTAATGACATACCGACTTGCTGATGAGGAGAAGATAGATGAGACCTCTGTATGGTATGTTTCTCAATCCCAAAGAAAACTGATTCTGGATTATTCATACATTTGACTATTTTCATAAACATAAGCCGTAGATTATTAAAGGTGAAAAGCATAATTATAGCGGACCATTGCATTTTGTTATCGTTTGGTTCTTCTTGGTTGGTATGTTGTTGTATCTCTTCAATAACTGAGATACCATCTTCATACAGAATAAATAAATTGCATATAGTTGAATAGTTGAATTGGTGATTTTTTTGCTTTGGAGTTTGTTGTAGGTATGTGATGGATGAGCTAGGTTCAGCCTTGCGACATAGTGATGAACCAAATTTCAGAGTGGCTCCTTTTCTCTTCATGCCAGAGGGGACACTAGATTCCGCTGTGAGGTTGATCCTTTTCTCTTCATGCATAGTTTGTACTGTTACTTTTTGCTTTGGTGTAATTTATATGAGAAACTACCACAGTAACTAACATGAATGTTGCTTATATTGTTTACAGCTTCACTATATTATGGCCAGTCCAAAATGTTCAAAAAGGTTATGAGTGCACTCGTGATTATCTTTTTGGTATTGGAGAGGACAAGCAACGTTCCGCTAGACTTACAGCTTGGTTTCATACACCAGAGAATTATTTTATTCGAGTATGGTCACCTATTAATAAAACATTAGGATTCGTTTTTAGCTTTGCTCCATTTTTCTTCAAATTGTTTGTTGCAAATTTTTTTATGAATTCCCACTAATATCTACAGGAGTATGAAAAGCACCGGATGAGCTTGAAATCAAAAAATTTAGCCTCTCTGTCATTAGAGCCCTGTCCGGCAAGAAGCCTGCTTTGTAGTGAAACATCGGCTTTACGTGTGTACACTGATATACCTCAAGTTGAAGAACTTTTGACTCGTCCTGAGTTTGTAATCAGTATGTACTGCCGTTTGCATAACTTTCTAAGATTAAGTTCTCTTTTTGAATATTTTGACTGTATTTTTCTTATGTTGCCATGATCTGATCTCTCCTTCTCCCTCTCTCTGTGTTCTGGTTGGTGCTTACAGCCACTGACCTGAAGGATGCAGATATCATATGGACGGGTACACAGGTAGATGAGGATATGAAGAAGGCTACTGGAATAACAGAAAATCAGTACGTAAATCAATTTCCTTTTGAGGCTTGTATTGTTATGAAACATCATTTGGCAGAGACTATTCAGAAGGTAAAAACCGATTCACATTGCGTTCAAATTCTAGTGTTAATTCTATTTTCAATAATCCACCTTTGTCTATCATCATTTTAACATATCTTAAGTTTTCTCCCTTCAACGTCATCCGCTCGCTTATTAAAATGTTTACCGAAAGTCAAGCAACATGATTTTTTCTTTGTTCCCTGTATGAGGTTTACGACCATGATCTTTTTCCCCTGTTAACAGGCACTTGGATCTCCTGACTGGCTGCAGCCTACATATAATCTTGAAACACATCTATCTCAACTTATTGGTGACTATTGTGTACGTAAGCGAGATGGACTTAACAATCTGTGGATCTTAAAACCTTGGAACATGGCACGAACTATAGATACAACTGTCACTAGCAATATATCTGCTATCATCCGACTCATGGAAACGGGACCAAAGATATGTCAGAAGTATATCGAGCACCCTGCTTTGTTTCAAGGGAGAAAGTTTGATATCCGCTACCTAGTTTTAGTTCGGAGTATGAACCCTATGGAAATCTTTCTTGCAGACACTTTCTGGGTATGTTGAGTTGATTCTTTCTCATTGCCAAATGCCAATCATATGAATGTGATATTTTTACCTTTTCTGGACTTGATAAGAACATCTGGTCAGGTTTTGGTCGTACAGATTATTGTTAAGATTTCTTTTCCAACTAAGATTTTAATCTTGATTTCAGGTTAGATTGGCGAACAACCAATATTCTTTAGACAAGCACAGTTTATTTGAGTATGAGACTCACTTTACTGTTATGGTATGTTCCGAACACCATGCCATAGCATCACGATTATACTTCACTTTTTGAATTATTCAACATATATATATGTTTCTACACTCCATATTCACATTCCTATGGCTTTCAGAACTACCGAGGGACATTGAATCACAAGAACACATCGGAATTTGTGAGGGAATTTGAACAGGAGCACAAAGGTATGAGGGCCTGTCCAGTCTGTTTTCATAGTCTTGATTCGCCCTCAAGAGAAAGGGTTTTCAGTTTTTCAGCACCTAAGCATACTCGACTAAATTCCACGCTGATTCTTGTGTTTGATGTAGTTAACTGGTTGGATATTCATTCGAGAGTGAAAAGGATGATACGATCAGTTTTTGAGGCAGCTGCTCAAGTACATCCAGAGATGCATAGTCCAACATCGAGGGCCATGTATGGGGTAGATGTCATGCTTGATAGTTCTTTCCAGCCAAAGTTACTGGAGGTTTGTATCGCAACATCTTTCTCTGATTCTTCACCATAAGTATCAATCAGAGTTACTGGAAGTTTATTTTCCGCTAATTGCAGACAGTGGTATTTTTATGTGAACTTGTCTAATCTGGACCGTTTTGTAGGTGACCTACTGTCCTGACTGCGGAAGAGCATGCAAATATGATATGGAGGCTATAGTTGGAGACCGGGAACTAGTTAGAGCTCGCGACTTTTACAATTATGTCTTCGGGTGCCTCTTTTTGAACCAAACCACTCATGTTTCCCCATTGTAATTGAGCTATAGAGGAACAGTTGTACCTCACTTTTTTGAACGAAACCACTCATGTTTCCCCATTGTAATTGAGCTATAGAGGAACAGTTGTAATGAATGCGTACCGGCAATTTTGGGTCGTCAGGATAAATTATTCTCTAATGTGTTGTACTATGATATGTTGTCATGAATTCACCTCATTACCCGCTGGTTTTCGTGAATACGATTAATTTTGAGTCTTGCGTACCATAGATATTCAATTGTGTGTTGGTGATGCTCGAAAGAAATTCTGCTCGAAAGAAATTCTGCAGAGACCAATTTACATGAAACGGGTTTACGCTTTGTTTTTATAGATTTCTTTTGTCACAAATGTTATGTACATGTGTAATGCTTCATGTCTATTTCTCCTCCTAGATTTCCTTTTCCAAACTAAAGTGGTGAAGCAGAAGCTCAAAAGCTACTTGTTTGGTTCAGCTGACGATTGCGATTGACTTCTGAGCATCGGAATCTTCTTTTGTAGTTCAAGATTGGAGATCCGCTCCGCCTCCAGTGCTCGTTCAAGCTTTCATGTCACAAATTACAAAATTTGTCAGCCAAAATTTTCATGGGGAAGAATATGGATTCCCCAACTGCATTGACTAAGGTAGGACGATAATACCTTTGCTGCTCGTGTACTCCATTCTCCTAAAATGGCTCTCAATCTTTCGTTTTCCTCTACGTACTGTTCGAGTATTACAATTACGGAGGTTAGGAAGTGGGAAAAGAGAAGAAACGAAAAAAAATCTACACACGAATACAAGTCCATAGTGACCGCAATGCAGTAGGAAACCTGATTGTTGGTGGTCCGGACTTGCTGGATTTCGGAATCCCTCTCGGCTATCAAAGACCGAGCAAGCCTGAGCTCGGACTGCAATTGATTCATCTGCAATGTAAACGCATCTCTCAGTCACCTCCTAATGTCAATTATGCGATGTAGAAGAGACCAGCAAATCAAACATTGAAAGCATCCGTTCAGAAGATATCGGCTACATGAATGAGGTAACTGCATAACACTAAGAACATTCTATTTTTCATAAATAATCAAGAGCAAACCACTTGGTATTTCTAACCAGGCATTACCTCAGCGGAAAGTGTCCGTAATTCCTGATCACGAGCTGCCAACAGATGGGCAAGGTCAACCTGCAAAGAGAAATCGGTAAGCATTGTTCTGACCATTTTCATATAACACAGAGCATGAAACAATATCCGTGCTCAAATTACATTGGCAGTTGTATGCGAGCTTTGTATATCTACAGAGTAATAAAATGACAGTAAATAACTACCTGAGGTGTGCTCCCATCATTAGTCCTTTCGTATTTACTTAAGCACTCTTGTAACCGAAGGATCTGTAATAAACACATGTTTAGAAGTAAAATAAGATTGTCGATTTGAACAAATATAATATGCATCATGGAACACCTGATTGTCCATGCCACACTTCAGTACCAAAATCATTAGTTGAAAACCCGAAGGAGCTGCATTTAATAACATTAAGTACAATAGTACAACCACCAATATCAAGGTGAGATACCTCTTCACTCAAAAAATGAAGGTTTTCACGCTGATATTGCAACAAAGCCATTTGCTGATCAGAAAGTCGACCAGCATCATGATACCTGTCACAACACATAATGCGTGTTCTTCCATTAGGATGCATGAAATATACCAATTTCCAGTAACATCAACTAAGAGACATTAGACATATCTTATGTTATAAACTGTTACAAATTTTTGACACAGAAATTCTGGTGATGGATCTCTCTTCCACGTCTGTATATAAAGGTAGGAAGCAAGATCATGGGGGTATTTCCGGAAAATAAAAGTACGATTACCTCAAACCTTCTAAAGAACTCGAGGTTTGAAGAGGAGAATATAATGACTTTAAGACATCAGGTTGGGAGTTTAATGAGTTGTACTGGTGAACATAACCTGGAAACAGCAAAATTAGCAACAAATTATATGTATAGTTTAAGAGTTCAAGTTTATGTCGGTGTGCCTGGTCAAGCTCTACTTTGTGCTAGACATGCAAAAGATTCAAGACTAAGCTCACCAATATAGAGACTCATAAAAGATCCGGCACATATTGCTTCAATTACCATAATAGTCCTGCAGATTTTATGAGTAACAAATAGTAAGTCGCGGACCAATTCATGGAACTAGCTTTCATGTTAACCTCATCCAACCAAAGTCTACACAGCATCTTGTACTAGCCCATATTATGATCACATTATTAATGTTGTCGAGACCATGAAATGCTTATGCTCGGCATCATAGGTTGGTAATTCATATACCTCAATATTGCTGGGAGAGTAAGGAAACTGATGTGGGGTCTCCAGACCATTACAAGCAACAATGCAGCAGTTCCTAACATTTGATCAAGATATCAGAAACTGAATTACAATAATGACGATGACGATACCAATATTTTGAAGAGCAGCAGACTCGGAGAAATTTGTACATAATTTTATCCTAGAACTTTTCTAGAGTCTTTGCAACGATAAAATGGAAGCCACCACGTTTCAAACGAAAAGGAGAAAACAGACTTAACAAACAACTCAAACACAAATCTACATACCATAAGAAGTAGCTGCAAAAGGTAGGCGAACAATATGCTTCAACTTCTGGCTGAAACTATAATAACCCTACAAAACAATTTGCATCGCATCGTTCAAAAATCAAGTACGTTGCAACTTATGAAACAACATGATTTAGCTTCTCACCGAATCAAATACGAAAAGACGAGCATAAAAGGACCGGACTTTATAGCCGTGTCGATTTAATAAGTTCATCATTCAATCACTCCCTCTCTAACTATGCAATTCTGAAATGTTGTGGTGTTGGTGAAACTTTTGCACCAACATAATCAAAATGATCAGTTCAAAGGATTAGCTACTGGAAAATTTGCATCTGTGCCATAATGTGGGTCCCATCCTAGACAATCGAAATTCAAGTAAACTAAAAGGTTTACCTGTAATCGAATTTTCTGAACCTGGTACACCAGATACTGCTGAAAAATGCCTGAAAAAAGTTCAAGATTAAATTTTGATGCGAAAACACGAAAAGATTCTAAATTTGAAAAATGCCCAGATCAAAAAATCACAAATACCTGTGACTATCAGAAGAAGCACGTTGCAGCTGCAGAGCAATTGGGGAATCAAATCGTGTATGGCCTGAAATATCCACGGAGCCGCGACGGCCACGGCAGCGTAGCCGGCGAGTATGATCAAGTAGAAAACGCTTCCGAAGAGGCTCCTCGACTTCCGGTGGCCGAACAGCGGAGCCTCGTGCATGATATCCAGAAACCTGAAAGGTGAAGCAACGGAATCAGCGGCGGAAAAGGATGGCATTGGCGAATTGTGTGTGAGAATTGGAGGGAGATTGCGGAGGAAGACTTACAGTGCGTTGTCCTCCGGCGATGTTGACGGCAGCGAAGCGTGCCGTTCTCTCTCTGTTGACATTTTTAGACACGGATTTTCGGTTCTGTGTATTCACGGATTTTCGGTTCTGTGTATTTGCGAATTGCGATCTCTGCTTTCAAGTTCCAGAGGAGTTCAGTCTCAGACTCCCTCAGAGCTTGCTCGTTAATACTTTGTTTGTTTATTAATTAGAGAAATTTGTATAAATGGCACTTGAGTTTTCCCATTTTATGCATTTATCCTTTGACAAACAAAATTTACACTTAACCACCCCAAATTAGAGTTCTTTTTACGATATGAAATTCTGTCTAATTTTCATCCACAATTTCGTCAAATATGAGCACGTGATTTGCACGATGACCCCTTTTCGAATGCATTTTTCACAATTTCGTCTCAATGACCCCTTTCTAGATTTATACATTTTAATGTGTTTTGAATTTGATAGAAGCGAAGTTATTTTTTGACAATGTTGCTGTTTTTTTTCACACGCACTTCTTTCTTTGTATACTATAGCCTTAGGACTTACTATTAATAAGTTTAAGGAAATCAAAGGACAATAACAAGAAGATTAATGGATAATCAAAAAATGAGAGTGAAAATAATTGTTTCTATAGAAAGTTGAGAAAATTGATTTGAGGAAAAATAATCTCTTAAACATTTTAGCGAGAGGTACTTGGAAATGGATGAGAAGATCCTCGTGCAAGTCAAAATAATAAATCTAATCTTCAAGGCAGTCATGTGTTTAGATTTAATTGAATTGTGTATCGAAATTGGACAAATGTGTCATATACCTAATTAATTTTAAATTTAGGTGGTTACTTGGGGTTTAACTTCAGTGGTACGTACCATTCAATGGTACGTACTATTGAATGGTTTAAGATTTATTTGGGACCCGCTGCAAATTAATCTGGACCATTCAATGGGCGTATCATTGAATGGTACGTACCACTGAAGAATTTTCCGGTTACTTGTAAAATATTCTAAGTTTTTTTTTTTGGTCAACTATCTTGGTAGTGAAGGAACAAAAATGAAAAAGTTTATGAGTCATTTTTTGCAATTTTCTTGTTACTTAATATTAGTTCTTTAAACTTCAAAACATTGGGCTTTGTATTGGGCCCTAAGAGGAGCCCAAGTATTCAGATAGGCAATCTTATCTTGACGGGCCGGTGACATAACCCCCAACTCAAAGCCGAACACTGGATCACTGCTAAACCCTAAGGCAGTGACCTCACAACTTCATAAAAAAAAATGAGCCAAATTCCAGGCTTTCATCTTCTTCCTCCATTTCTGGTTTCTGGGTTTTCCTCCATTTCTTCGTTTTCGTACCCCTGCGATTAATCCCACCACAAAACGGCCTAAAACCCCGAAGAAGCTCCGGTTTGCTATGCTGACATTTCTGGGTTTTTCTTCATGTCCATGAAGACCCAGGATCCGAATCCGAAACCCCATCCGATTTCCGGGCGACCCGTGAGAAAATCCCGTCAAACAACCCGAACCCAGAACAGGATTTTCATTGAAAACATCTATGAGAGCAGAGCTGAGCCGAGTGATGGCGCGGCGGTGCAGATGACCCTCCTGTTCTTCACAGCTCGTCCGACCTTCTGGGTTCGAGCCTCCAAGATCGCCGTTTCTCATTTCCATAGTCTCGCCCACGGCGGAGCTCGACCGCGCCCGCTTCACGACTTTGAGGTAACGTCAAACCCAGAGGCTTGGTTTGTAAAAGTTGTTTGCACTCTGTTTCTTCGGTCGCATTCATTGGATTTGGGTTATCTTGGTAAGAACCTTTCGCCTTCGATTGCTTTCGAGGTTATTAAGCGGTTGAACAATCCGAAATTAGGGTTGAAATTCTTTGAGCTCAGTAGGGTTAGTTTGAGTGTTAATCATAGTGTATGGACTTACAATTTTCTTTTGAGGTCTCTGTGTCAAATGGGGCTTCATGATTCCGCTAAATTGGTGTTTGATTACATGAGGAGTGACGGGCATACGCCCGATGATTCGGTTGTGGAACTCTTGGTGTCGTCGTATGCTCAGATGGGCAAGTTGGATAATGCTGAGAAGTTTCTTGACGAGGCTCACTGTGGTGAGATTAGATTGTCGCCTTTCGTGTACAATAACTTGTTCAATGTGTTGGTTAAACAGAATAAAGTAGATGAGGCTGTTTGCTTGTTTAGAAAACATATGGGGTCGCATTGTCGCCCGGATAGTTGGACTTTCAATATTCTAATTCGAGGTTTATGCAGAGTTGGAGAAATTGGTAAGGCTTTTGAGCTTTTCAGTGATATGGGGAGTTTTGGTTGCTACCCCGATATAGTTACGTATAACACACTAATTAGTGGACTTTGTAGGGCTAATGAAGTAGATAGAGGGTGTCAGTTACTCAAGGAGGTTCAGTCAAGAATCGAGCTTTCACCGGATGTTATAACTTTTACGTCAGTCATATCAGGATATTGCAAGTTGGGTAAGATGGAGGAGGCCTCTGTTCTTTTTGACGAGATGATTAATGCCGGAGTTAGACCAACTTCTGTTACTTTCAATGCAATGATTGATGGATTTGGTAAGACTGGCAACATGTGTTCTGCACTTGCTATGCATCAGAAAATGCTCTTTCACGGTTATCATTCAGATGTTTTCACCTTCACTTCCCTAATTGATGGCCATTGTCGAGCTGGGGAGCTGAGTCAGGGATTAAAGCTTTGGCAGGAGATGAATGGGAAAAATGTGTCTCCAAGTGCGTATACTTTCTCTGTCCTTATTAATGCTTTTTGCAGAGAGAGTAGACTACATGAAGCACGCGATTTATTGAGGCAGTTAAAGTGGAGTAATGTGGTTCCGAGACCTTTTATATATAACCCCGTGATCGATGGATTCTGTAAGGCTGGCAATGTTGATGAGGCAAACGCCATTGTGGCAGAGATGGAAGAGAAGAGATGCAGCCCTGATAAAGTGACATTTACCATTCTCATACTCGGGAATTGTATGAAAGGGAGAATGTCTGAGGCAATTAGCAATTTTAAAAAGATGTTGGCAATTGGTTGTGCTCCGGACAACATCACCGTAAATTCTTTGACATCTTGCCTCATGAAGGCTGGGATGCCTAACGAAGCCCATCACATTAAGCAAATTGCATATAAGGACCTCAATTCAGGCACGTCACCTCCAGGAAGAACTGATCATATGAAAGCAAATGCACAAATTCCGGTGGCTGTTTGATTGACGCTCTACCACGAAAGTGGAATTGGAATACTGCTTCCAGTGGTTGGAGGAGGTCCTTCCACACGCAATGGAGCATCAAGTACCAAATGGAGCATGCTCAGTTTGCGACACAAATGGGTCGAAAACCAGTAAGTACTTTGTTCCCGTGTTCATTTTGAGTTTAGAGTCGAGACTGTATATTTACATTGCCATACAAATTTTGCTCAAATGATATAATTCCTCAGTAGGCCGGCCCTGCACTCGACATGGTTATACTTGTTCATGTTCCGGCGTTTCAGCCACAGTGCATCTAGTAACATGGCAAGGCAGAGGGAGCAATTACAGAACTTCATAAACTCAGCAAATCGCTTCGAATCAAATAGATTTTGTGCATACTTGTTCATGTTAATCACTTCATTAGCGATTTGCTCGTTTCTTTATATGTTGCTGGCTTACCATGATCCTTGCTTTACTGCGTTACGGAGAAATTGCTGTGTATGAATTCCATTCCATTTCATTGACGATAATACTTCACAAAAATATAATCAATTACTTGGCCAAATTACACTTTTGGTCCCCGTAATTAGAACGATTTTCCACTTTAGTCATGTAGTTTGTTTACTTCTTCAATTTTAGCCCCAATCACTAACCTCGTTCAAAATTCAAATTGAAGATGGAAATTTTGACGTTTCGGCACGTGCATGTCTCGTGTGCAACCATTTTCGAAATTTGACATTGTTGTCACCTTTTATCTTAGAAGGAAAAATAAATATAAGCCAATTTTTCGACCCTTCGAAATTTGACATTGTTGTCATGTTTATTTACATGGAATGGGTATTGGAATTATTCCGTTTCTCGACTTCCATACGTTTTGCTAGAACATTGTTGTTGGAATTATTCCAATATCTAACTTCCCATGTAACACGTGGAATGACAAAAATATTGCGAGGTTCGCGTTAAATTTTGTAATCTAATACTTGAAAAGTCAAGAACAAGATATCATAACCATTTTTTCTTTTTGTATCTTGATTTATGACTTCCTCGATTTCAAGTAAACGTGTAACGTTATAGAGAGAATTTAAACAAAGGACCTTTTTGTTGCTTACATTACAATGGCCATAAATACATAAGTAGAGTCTCGTAACTTATTTGTGCATCAAGACTGAAACATTACGATCACCACTAAACAATGACGTCTTCCTTCACCTTCAACCTGGAAACCCTACTACAACACAACATATCCCAGACCGAAACAACGAAGAATTTCGTATTACATATCCACCACAAGGCCACCGTTTCTTTCGACAGACTTAGGCGACGACCGGGTACGATGCGCATGTTGCAACACCTGCGATCCAGATCATTGAAATCAATAAGAAGCTACACCTCAGTTTCCAGCCAAAAACATCACTCACATTGACTAGTTTAGCAATCCGAAAATTAACCCGAAAAACTTACCACACATGTTCTTCCCATACTCCATCTTGAAGTAGCCGTTCTCGCCCCAGCTTTCTCCCCAAGAGTTCTTGATGAGCCAGAACGGGACGCCGTTTTCCTCTCCGTACCCGACTGCAAGAACAGCATGGTTCACATCCTGCAAACATAACACGAGATTAGGATAACATTTTTGCTTAATTTTGAAAATACACGTAGATTAAGACTAATCAAAAGTTAAAACTCACCATGGGACTGCTGCCGCATGTGTCACTGGTGTAAACTCCCGAATTGTAAAACCGGAAACTTTGGACGACCTGAAACGCCACGCTGACCGGCCGCACAAATGCAACGGCATGCTTCAATTCTTCTTCAGCACCCTGTATACATTTTGCACATAACAATTACAAGCTGCCTCTTGAAATTGAAACCATGTCAATTGTCAAAAGTGCTTATAAGCTCTGCGTTTCACTTTTCAGTCCCATTGGCTTACCAGGGTGATATTGACAGAGTCGAGGACATGGACGCCAACATTTTCCGCCGAAAATTTGCAAGCACCGTCGACTCCAACGTAGGGATACGCAGCCTCAGTGTCAAGACCGCCGTTGTACTTAATGTACTCAAATGCTTGAGATGGCAACCCACCATTGCAGCCATTGTTGTTGAAAGCTCCGGCGCAATCCACAAGCTGCTGCTCGGAGAGGGAGATTTGCTTTCCGAATGCCTGCACATACGCTGCCTCGAGAGCTCCAGTGGTGCTGCAGCAGCCATATATTAGTGTTAAACATTCGAAATACACGATTAAGGCGTAATTAGTATGCCTTAATTTACAATTTTCATTCGGTGATGATCGAAAATACTCGAGCTAGAAAATAAACCTGAATGTCCAGCAAGATCCACAGTGGCCTTGATCTTTAACTGGGGTCACTATGCCTTCTTCTTTCCAGTTTTTCTGTACATACACACAAAGGAACAGTCGATATTAACTTCAAAGCGGTAAATCTAGCTAACACGGGTTTATTAGTAACTGATCAAAATAATTGACGTAATTAGTGTGCCGATTTACTGCGTTATAGGGGTTTCTCTTACATTTTCCATGTCTTAATATAAAGTTGCGATTTGCGAAAGCTATTATATTGCAGTAGCGAACAACTATTTGATTTAGCGTCACTCAGTCTCTACTTGATTAGAAAATATCATGCGTTTGAATCTCATGAACGAAAAACTTATTTACCGAGTCAGGGAGAACGGCATCAGTGAGCTTGTGGTTGCCCTTTGTGGTGGCAGAGCAGTTCTGAGCAGCTCCCAACCTGTGCCTTGTGAACTCTTCCCAGCTCCAATCAGCAAACCCTGTAGTAGTGATCGGTCAATCGTATCAATTCAATCCTAGTTAGTAAATTCGCGTACGATACTTAATTACGCAAAAATTATGAGTATTTTATGGGAAACTGATTCAAATGATAAATTTACAAATTTCAATTGCTACACTAATCAAAATCAAATACTGATATCGATGAAACAAATCAAATACTGAAAAATGATCATTTCAACAATCGGAATTTATAAATTCATTATTTCAGCCAATTTTTCCGTCTATTTTCTCAAAATTTGAACCAGATGCATCAATAACTCAGTATAATCCAACCCAAAAACAAAATTAATATAATTTTTCAAAATAAATAATAAAATTAAATTAAAAAAAAAAACAGAGCGACATAAATGAAAAGGGTTAACTTACGATTAACGGCAAGAGTGTAAGACAAGCCCTTCCTGTTGGTGGATCGAATCAGCTTCTTGTTGTCCAAGAAAATCGCAAACCGCAGCTTCATCTCCTCCGCGCTCTCGTACTTCTTCCCGTACCTGATCATTCCAAAAACCAAAAAAACAAAGTCAGTTAATCGGACGGTGATAATCACTGATCACAGATGAAGAAGTACTGGGCGTGGGCCCCGCCAACCCACCTGTGAGCGAAGCGGGCGAAGGAGAGGACGCGGCGGGAGCTGCCGAGAACTTGGACGACTTGCTCCTCCATGTCACGGAGGGCGTCGGACACCAATCGGATTGGGTTGGACTCATCGAAGCTCGACGCCGCCGCGCCGCAGATGATCGCCGCCAGGAGCAAGGCGGCGGACAATACCAGCGTCAGCCGAGCCATGTTTTTGCTGATATGTCGGAGGAAGAAGATCGATGGAGATTCTGCTGATTGAATATTTGTGAGTGGGGTGGGGAGGACACTGGTGCTCTGGAGTTCCCTGATTGGGCTTCTTATTAGACCAACCTGACCAATCAGCAGTTGCCACGTTGGTGTGACTGCTTACGTACCTTGTTCAATTTTATACGTATTTTTTGCGGGGGTTTAGGGTTCCGTTGTCGATGACGTACGCCGTGACCTGAAAAGCTCTTTGAGCCGTCTCTTTCTGTTATTATAACGCTTAATTGTAAGTTTGTATTTTTGTATTGTGAAGCATTTTCCGTCCATAAACATGCTCATCATCAACACTAAAAGGATTTTCTTTTTCTTCTTTTTACGTTTTGTGATCAATAATCGTGAATTTTGCAACTTTTTTTTTACTGATCAATAAACGTGATCCATGATGTATGAACTCGTGATCTTTTCCAACAAAGTAAAAACTAAAAGTGTTCGATATTCATTCAAGTCTACCTAAACCAATTGCTTGAATGATTTAGCGGATTGGATTGGGAGTACTGACACGATTGGATCAAACGACGAATTTACTTGGTGAGAATCCAGTGTAATCAAATCAAGTCTAGTTGGACAACCAAAACCCATATTAATTTTCATCTAACTAAAATGTGTGATCATATCAGATTTGATTTTAAAATGTGAATTGACTAAATTTTATTGGTTTTGAATCGATAAGCACCCCTACAGTAGAGTAGAGATTCAATGGCAAACTGAAATTACAAATTCACAAAACAAAACAATCTTGAGAAAACTATATCATATCTTGTTATCCCTAATACTATATGAACTGCATGTACTCATTTGAAGATATTTTCAGTTTGTGGTGATGACTTTGCCTAGCTTCTCACTCTACTCTCAATAATTGAACCAGTTATAATCTTTTTATTTTTTTTGTCATTGTTGGACTCAACCACCACCACCATTTTGTCATCTTCAAAGAAAAAAGGAAAAATCTTGAGTGGTACGTACTATTCAATGGTACGACTATTGAATGGTTCAGATTAATTTGCAGTGGGCCTCAAATGAATCTTAGTCATTTAACAGTACGTACCATTTAATGGTACGTACCACTGAAGTTGGACCCAAGAAAAAACCATCGAATGGAATATTTATTTATGGGAAATGTTTTTTACACATCATTTCTCACCTCATACACACCTCTCTTATTTAGATCGAATAATTAAAGTAAAATTAAAGATTATAATTAACTAAAGGTGTGCACAAAGTTAAAAAAGTTGTGTTGAAATCACTACCCTTTATTTATTCATCGATAGAAAATGCTGCATTATAAATTGAAAAAAAAAACAGAAGATAGAAAGAGATATGGAACACTATGAAAATGATGTTCAACAAAACAAACCAAGACGAGATGGATAGTATAAATCGCCATACCTATCAATGAAATAAGCTTACATGGAAAAATATCAATTGGAATTGGTCCTACCACAGAAGGAAACCCATGTCTAAGATAAGATTCCAAGGAAAAAAAAATCTACTTGTATGGTTGGCGATGAATGATAAGAAAATGTTAATTAGGCTTGAAAATTACGCAATTTAATTTTTAAAAAAATTCTTATACAAATGATATTGATAGAGGGGAGAATTGAATTAGGAATTTCAAGTACAATTTGTAAAGATAAATGTTCTTAACCAACTGAACTACAAACTGTTGAGTTTTATATGATTTCCATAAAAAGAACACGGAGTATACAAATATTCGGAAAAATGAGAAGCTTGATTGTAAAATTAAAATGAAATAACATTTTGTTACATCCCGTCTCTAACTTTATTTTATTTTATTTCCCCGGTGGTGTAAATTGACGAAAATGTCCTTGGAGGCTTATTGAGTCCTACGTGGACGATTATTTTCTATCGATTTATTTTCGTACTTTTAACGTACTTTTCAGTTTGTACACCTCTTTACGAACACGTAGACGCGAACGGGACGAATTTCGGACTTGCAACGGACAAGTTATGAACATGGGCAATTTAGTAATTTACCAAATTGCGGTATTTTATGAAACAGTGGGTTGTTTCCCGTGGTTTCATTTGAAACCAAGGTGCTCTGCACCTCTGTAAATTTTCAGACTTTGGGTTGCATGCTTGTCTGCATGCATGTGAGTTTTTCTTTAAAGATCCTACTCGTGTAGGATTTTTCACCATCCTTACCAAACCAACTCCATTACTCCCTGTCCACTCTCTACTCCCCTCCTCTGTCTCACCCCCGTGGTCTGCACACTGAGGTTGTGCATGCAAACTTGTCTCACACTCACACACCCAAACCTCTCTAGCCACCCCGTGAGGCCACCACCCTCAACCTCTCGGCCTTCCTTCGATCAACCATCATCCCTGAGTGCATCATCATCATCCTCATCAACTTAGAATCTTTTAAAACCTAGAAACTCAGCCCAAACCCTAGCCCAGGAACTGAAACCCAAAACCTGGGATTTTCCGGCGACCTTTAGTTTTTCCCCGACGAAATCCTGGACATTTTGGACCTCGTTCAAGGTCAGTTTCATCATCTTTTAACTGCTGGGAGCCTTGGGAACACAACCCAAGATCTGCATGTGAAGAAAACCTCGAGGTTGGCGAGTTTCGATTTTGGCCGAAACTTTCGAGGCCATTTTCGGCCATCTCCGACCACTTTTTGGGTCCCTAGTAGGTAAATTCGAAACCCTCTCGTCCTTAGCTTCAATTTGACACCTTTTGGGTGAAAAATGGTTGAGAAATGAAGAACCTGTGAAATTTCTAGTTTTCGGCGACATTTTCCAGATTCCGGTGCCGGCGGACGGCGGCCGGAAGTTGCAGTGGTCACGGGAGGAGTGACGTCATCGAACCCGGTCCTGACGTCAGCAAACCGGTCTGTGACGTCAGTGGATCTGGTTCAACCGGTCGAACCGGGGGAATATTCCAAAGGTATATTCCGTTTAATCTTTAACGCCGTCAAGGAATATTCCCTAACGGTAACGGAATATTCCGTAACGCCGTTAGAGAATATTCTGTTAGTCAAACAAAATATTCTGTTAAAGTTAACGGCACGCCGTTAACTTTAACGGCGAGTGAACAGTAGGCGCGTGGGCCCGCGTGCGAGTGCGTGGGCGGGCGTGTGGGCGCGTGGGCGCTCGTGTGGGCGCATGAGAGCGCGTGTGGGCGCGTGTGGGCGCGTGTGGGCACGTGTGGGCGCGTGTGGGCGCGTGATGACGCGTGCTGCCTTGTGGCGGCGCGTGGCAGTGCGTGAACCATTTTTCCAACGATTTCAAGTCCCGAAACGAGCAAACAAAGGGGATTTCGAGTCTTTTCCTTATTTAAAATTGGAATAGACTTGTTTAATGATTAGTTTAGTAACTTCCCATATAGGTGAGACCTATCCCGAGGAGCTACGAGCTCAAGCGAGGTACGGAGGCTACGATCCGACTACTTACCAGTGAGTGTGCCCTTTCTTTACTCCAAATATTATATTATTATGTGTATAATTGTGATTTTATCACTTGTATAGCATGCCATGATTTATTAACTTGAGAAATGATTTACTTGGCATCTTACGACTTATTAATCATGCTTATTTGGTTTTATTGATTAAATTATGGCATGTCTATACGTTTTAGCAAATTATTACTTATTACGCATATTGCACGGTGTTAGCACTGTTCGGGTCAGGACCAGCTTCACGTGCATGTTCACACGCACCGACACGCTCACTTTGGATGCATCGTAGGTGTCAGCCTGTTCTAGGTCGTCTTGGTGACTAGACTTGTTGTGACGCGCTTAGCGCCAGCTTCACGTGCATGTAGTGCTAGAGCGTAATTTATTAAACACCCAGCCTGTCATGTAGCTACTTTCTGCATGACTTGTGTGCATTGATTATGCAATAAGTAATGTGATGTTTTATACTGGTGTTGATATCTTTTTCCCCGTATCCTTGTGGGCGTAGGCCCGTTTATTTGGTTATTATCACTATTGTTAGTAAACTTATATTTTCAGTAAACTACGGGTTTTACAGCGAGGGGTTATTCTAAACTTTTGAAAAGATTTTATAAAACTGTACTTGGCCCACTCACCTTTGTTTTTCGCCCCTCCAGGACATAGATCTTAGTTAGCTGACGAGACCGCGTGGCTGCTGCTGATATTACCTTTTTACCCTCAGTGGAAGTATGTTTATTTCTTTTAAGTTGTGTTCTATATCCATCCTACGGGATGGGAATAATCTTATAATTATTGCACCTAGCTCTGATATTGTGTATTCATGGGTTTTGACCCACACTATACACTTCCGCTCTATATCTCTCTTATTTTAGCACAAACTCTGATTTAATTTCCTTCATTATTTCTCTATCAATTTCTTATGACTTCGTCACTCCTCTAGAGTGATGGTCAGCACGCCTCGATATTCGGTGTCCACTTGGATATTCGGGTCGGGGTGTGTCAGTTTGGTCATGCATGATGCATCTTAATTACACATCAATATCAATCTTAGATGACATTTTAAGCAATTAACTAGACGGAAATGTCAATATTGGTTGGGAAAGGACCAATGAACGGATTATGACTATACACTACATGCAATAAGACATATTCTATCATCTCACTATTGTCAAGACAACAGAAGTAGAATAAGTGCTAGACAACAAGAGATTTGTAACTTAATTAATTTAGAGTGTTTACTCAATTACTCTTGTATTCGAATTATTGTGTTCAAATCCCTCCCCTCCTCGGATATCACTTCTATATAAAAAGAAACAGTCACAAAGGAGGCAGGTCATGAAGGAAAACAATATATGGACATATAGATGTTTCGGCCGGAAAATAAATATTGAAAATATAATTTGGAAGAGAACTATTTGCATACATATACTTCTTACAAGCTCAAAGGGATTGTGGGGAGTGATAGACAAAAAGAGGGTAGTGTAATAAGTTAAGATTATTGTAGACTTGGATCCGTCTAATAATTTATAAATATTCTGTAGATGATTAATTTTCAAGTACCCAAAAATTTGGGAATCACTTGAAATATTGATCCATTTCTTTGTCTTTTGGTGCATGAATTCATCTATATTGTTCTTCAGCCTAAGATTCGTTTGATCCGCTAATCTTTTGTCTAAAAGTTGGTTTGAAATTAACATATGGTATAGTGACAGGAGAATCTTCATTAATCAATTTATGAGTGCAATACAAGTTGAAATTTTGGCACCATAAAAATATTCAAAACTTAATCCTTTTTAATATTGTTTATCCTTTTAGTGGGGCTTTTGTTTTTCTCTTTCTAATTATCCATGATTTTTCTTTTTACATCATACAAAAGTCACTCTGTTCATCTACTTCCTAGGACGGATCAAATATAAAAAAAATTAACTTTATAAAGGTTAAGCAAAGATAATTTTGAATATAAAATCAATTTATTAATTATAGCCACCTAAGTTTGTTTTTTTGTTTTTTGTTTTATCAGAACCACTTAAGATGTGGAAAAATAAATTGATTGTGAATTTTTCATTCACGAGAATCGAGCATAAGACATCTCATTGACAAATAAAGAGTAATATCACAATACCATAATACTAAGGCCATGTTTGATATTTTTTTTTTCACTAAAAACTGTTTCACTTTAAAGTTAAGCAGATAAAAAGTGTTTGGTAAAAATAAAATATATTGCTTATTTTAAAAGTTATGACATTTATACAGCAACTTTTAAAAGCAGTATGAAGATTACTTTTAAAAACTATTTTTATAAGCAATGTTTTTAAAAACACAGCAACTCCAAACTGGTTCTAAGTAGCGACATCTTTCATTTTTCATATTGCTAAACTTTGTCGTGGGCTTATAACTTTAGGCCTTAGCCTATGTGACGATTCAGAGTGCTTTTGATCCAACAAAAACCAAGCCCATCTTTTACTTTCATTATCAACTTTCCAAGAAGCTCGACCATGCTTTGGGCCCTCGTACTTTTCTACCTACCAAGAATCCAACCACGTGTCAATACCAATTTCAAATACGAAGAGAATCTTATTTACAACCGAAAATATATAGTTTTATATGTCCATAACATGTGATTAGTGTCATAAACAGAAGGACACTTGGTCGGTTGTGAGATTTTTGGTGGCCCAAAGGCAAACTATTAAAATGGCATCCTTAAGTCCTCTTCATATCCTACATCCATTGCACATTTGTGTGATTTTCTTACTAGGGGTTATATCTCGAGGCCCGATGCAGTTGTTGCTCCCCTCAGGCTCGCCTTGCAAGGGGGTGATTAGTGAATTGCTAAGGCTCAATCGGGCATACACATGTGATGTAAATTGACTCAAAGTCACGTGCGTTTGTGTGGATGACTGAGCTTTGTGTTCTTTTTATCATTTTTTAAGACTTTTTAGTTCATCGTTGTAGGAGGATGGTAACATAACCCCTCTCGTCTTCTTCTCCTAACCTAGACAAGTTATGGAAACTAAACAATTGAATATTGATGATGCCGTCCATAAACAACCCATAATATCTTTCGAGAGTCAAGTCACATCACTCTCGCAGCACTATAAACATAATATCCCTTCCTTTTCATACAGTACTCCTTGGACAAAAAGGCATCCAGTGGACCGTTCTTGCACACAAAGTTAGTTATGTATCAAAACCTACGTACACATTACATAGCTCCCCCAATATTTATTTGCTGAATCGTCAGTCCTCACACGGTTCAGAAGAACAGATCATACATGCACACAGACCAAATCAAAGCTTTGTTTGTCTGTTTCTTCAAAAAATATAGGCCATTGACTTTTGACCTAATTAAAAACCATTGAAAACAAGAAAGGAACAGATTCACTCCTTGTTTATATAGTTCCTGTTATATTTACTGTATACATACATACATATATATTTGCAGTCATAGTATATATGTTAATGTTACGTGCTTAAATACGTACTCTAAGATCTTGTGGCCTAACAAAATCCAGGTTTGCACCACACGTATGCATGAGCTAGGCCTATAGTATTCGGTTTGGTTGAAACAGTCATAGTTTCCAATATTAGCCAAAGTCTCTGGTGGTTGAACTGAGCACAACTTAACTGCATCATGCTTACGATATATATATGTATAAATACAGTCTTTCCGGTTAATCGATCGGCAGTGCAAAAATTTGGTGCAGTTAATATTGTATTTGTAACTTTAGACTATAAACTTTGACGACTATAGGACAATCTTACGTTTATTGACATTGAATATCAATATTATGTTATAACACCATTAAACGCGTGTAAATATAATTAAGGAGCTCAAAAGTGGATAACGATGATAAATCCTTTCATGACATCCACTAAAGATTTATTATATACAGAGCACCGAGTTCATATTATTTCATGAAGTGGGTTCATTAATATATGTGACACATATTTATTATTTATATTATTTATAAACCAAATTGAGTATTTTCTTTTCTAATTTTTCTATGATCATACACGGCCCGTTTATTTGTCTATATGATGGAATATATTAGGAGAAAGTTGATCTGAAGTCAAGATGTAATACATAACTGCGTACGATTTCAAGAAGTTTGATTTGTGTTTGGTTGTTTGGTAAAATTCCATTTCCATAGAGAAGGTAGGGGTAGTTGTAGCTTGATTGAAAATTGATCCATTCTAATTCTTGACCTATTTGAAAGATTACTATAGAACAATAGTTTTTCATTTACTCACGTGATCTTAATACATTATTTTAATTGTGTTATCATGAGTGTGTGGATTACCAAAATAATATGAATGAACACTCTGAAATAGTATCTTTATCTTACTATACTTTTCATTGATTTGATTAATTTATCAATGCAATTTTTAACAAATTTCCTTTGAATATGAGATTATAAAAGGGAAATTATTGAACTGAACAAATAAAAAAGAAAATCAAGTGCCAGAATTAAGAGAAAGTGTGTAGAATATGAAAACAAACGTGTCGAAATCACTCCCCTTGAAAATAAAATAAAAACAAATAGGCTAGATGCAAGACTACTATATATCATGGACAGTCTCAAATAACAGCTCCTTTGTTAATTATCATCTAATAACTAAAGTGACATATGGGAGAAGTTTATAATGAAGGCTTATTAAAATTTCAAGGTATTAACTAACCAAGGATAATAACTAAGGTTTAAGTAGGATAATAAGGGATGATCTAGCAGTGCTCAAGTGGATATTAATTTATCATGAGCTTCCTTACTGAGAGGACAAGGTTTGATAAAGCAGTGATCACTTGAGAGGGACAGGGTTTGATTATTGCCTAGCTAGGTAGGAGGGTTAGGGCAAATAAATTAGGTTAATTTCTTCAGTAGCTAGCAGCCCCTGACGTCTTATATAGAACACCACAAAGGGTTAATTAACTTAATGTTATTGGCTTCTAGTTGTTAACTGCTAGCTGCAGCTAATGGTGGGGGGGGGGGGTGTCACTGCTGGTTGTAGTTTATAAACTAGAAAACAGATGAAACTACTTGCACAATACATTGAAAATCAAAATTTCTGTGAAGATTGTACTTCATCATCGTGCTTATCATGCAATATTATACAAAGTAAAAAATGAAAACATATTTTTATATATTGACATGTCAATTCAAAACACCTTTTTTGAAGAGGAAAAATATATGAAATGACTTATTGAAAATTAAAATTTGTATGAAAATTGTGTCCTTTGTGATTTTCATGCAATATTGTACACAGTAAATTTTTATTTGATTATTTATTTTGTTAAATATATTGACTTCAATTTTAAACATCTTTCTAGGCGCTTCTTTTTTTTTCAGTTTACTGAGGTAATTAAAGTCAAAGAAATTGATCTTTTTATTTACCAAAACTACCTTAAAGTAATCAAGTCGTCATTTGAATATGTAATATTCTTGCTTTGCAAGTTTCTAGTGACGATTAAAAGGCAAATGAAGTAGTCGTTTCTTTCTGGTCCCAAATGACAACAATGCCCATTGACATTCATGAAGTGACGAAAGAAACAATGTCCCCACAACACACACACCCATTTGTGACATCTTTGATGGATATAATTCTAATTCCATATTTAGCTGCCGAAGCTTCTTTCACACATCCTTTCAGTCGTCCTAGTTCATTGACAATATCCCTCTCTACTAATCCGTTTGAAACACTCGTTTTAAAACAAAGATTAAACATTGCCATTAGCATCATGTTACCATATGGCACCTCAACCACCCTACATGGGGACCTACTTTTGATTTCGATAAGGTCAACTTACAAATATAAACAATGAATCTTAATCATGATCTATCGAGATGAAAACTATGATTTATGCAATGTAATCGTCACACTATTACGTATTAATTAACTTGTTATAATATGAGCGGAAAATACATTTATGTTCACCATATAATATTTGTAAACAAAACACGTGTTATAATATGAGTTGATTATAATACCATTTGGCTTGGCGATGTTATAATCACACTGAAAATTTCACACTCGAAAGATATTCGAACTTGAGTGCATGACGACGGACACACTCTCCACTAATTAACCTAGTTCATGCATGCTCTCCACCTTGTACTCTATGATGACGCGGTGGAGAGAGTTGGTGAATATGGTATTTTGGGGATAATGCATTGTCTTAGGGCCAATGTTCTAGAAGCTAAAATCTATTGCAAGTGGACCAACCTTTTTTTCGTTAAACGTCTGAACTACTAGGAAACTCCATCCCATTTTCATATCTCTTAGTGTGAAATAGCTGGATTTTCTTTGTTTCTCTTGGGGATTTTTTCAATATCATCGCTGGATTGCTTTTGTTCTATTAGGACCTTTCTTCTTCAGCCACTTTAATATAAATTTATAAAATAAAAAAAAAGGGTAATTTGGTGCTAATGCTTTACACTTCATGATCCAGCCAAATGACAGAAAACAAACTTGTTAATAAAAAAAAATTAAGAAAAATTCTTAATTGTGCTTTTCAATCCAACTTTCCAAAGCACATAAAACCAATTTCTCATTTTTTTCTATTCTTTTTACCCTCATGCTAAAAAGTCAAGGTCAAGGAGGGTAACCGTGTCATTTAGTCTAAGAACCAACTATGTGGACTAAGGACTCATCACCCCATTTTATAAAAATAATTATAAAGTAATACCTAAAATCTCCAAATGTATAAATTAAATATATATAATAAGGTGGCGGAATTCCACAGAGCGATGCAAAGAATGTCACAAAAAATACAGAAAAATTCAAAAGGGGTTGATAGAAAGAAGTTGCAGACCTCTTTCTCTTAATCTTCTGTTTGGTTTGGAGGGCAGTTGGTGGTTTTTTTGAATATTAGGCCTTGTCCTCTCCTTTAAAGTCTCCCATATCATTTGATCATTTCATCACATATCTCTCCTCTCACATTTTCCAACCCAATTCTTTCATTCTTCCCAAAACCTTAAAAAAAAAACCTTCACCAAAACAACAACAAGAAATTTGGGATTGATCCGGAATCATTTGGAAGCGAAATAAGGCGTTTCGAGCTCTGGTTTTCGGAAACATTTTCGTTAAAAATGGCGGTCAAGAAGGTCTTCACATGGAGGTCTATTGTTCCAAACTGTTACAAATCTGAGGTTCCACCAAAAAAGAGCAGCAAGAAAGTGGTGGCAAAACAAACCTCATTCCAAAGGATTTCACTATCTGATTTGAGCAATCCAAGCTTAAGCACAACATTCTCGGAAGATCTTTCGATATCTCTTGCAGGCTCTAATCTTCACATCTTCACACTTGGGGAGCTGAAGGTGATCACACAGAGCTTCTCGTCCAGCAACTTTATTGGAGAAGGCGGGTTCGGGCCGGTTCACAAAGGGTTCATTGATGACAAGCTCAGGCCTGGTTTGGCAGCTCAGCCGGTGGCGGTAAAGCTCTTGGACTTGGATGGCACTCAGGGCCATAGGGAGTGGCTGGTGAGCTACTTTTTTTGAAATTTTCAACAACAGTTTCCCATTTTAATCACTTGGGTTTCCATAAATATTCTGTTTTTAATGATCTTAAATTTTTTTTCTGCAGACTGAGGTGATTTTTCTTGGGCAATTGAGACATCCACACCTTGTGAAGCTCATAGGCTATTGCTGTGAAGATGAACACAGGCTTCTGGTGTATGAGTACATGCCAAGAGGCAGCTTAGAAAACCAGCTCTTCAGAAGTATGTTTAATTTTCTCTACAAACTTTGCATTTTAGAAGCTTTCAAATTTTCATCCTTTAGTATATGTGCGTTAGGCCAGTTGATCATGACAGTTTGTATGCCGCTTGCATACCAAGTTCAGTCCCCCCACCCTATAGATTAAAATAGTTTAAAATATCGCCTCGTCTAGAAACAGATTCATCCTTCAATTTCTAATGTCTATTTTCTTGTTGTGCAGGATATTCGGTGTCGCTCCCATGGTCGACAAGAATGAAAATTGCGCTTGGAGCTGCAAAAGGCCTTGCCTTCCTCCATGAAGCAGAGAAGCCAGTCATATATCGTGACTTTAAGGCTTCAAACATCTTGTTGGATTCTGTAAGTATTGCTCTGTATTAATTTTCCAGGACTAAATAATCCTGTCCTTTTTGCTAATACTAATTTACAAAATGCTTATATTCTTTTCCTATTCTTTTTTGTTTACAGGACTATACTCCCAAGCTCTCAGATTTTGGATTGGCAAAAGATGGTCCAGAAGGAGATGACACACATGTTTCCACTAGAGTTATGGGCACACAAGGCTATGCTGCTCCTGAATACATCATGACAGGTACTAATTAATCCAGTCCAGTCCAACCCAATTCAATTTAAAGGCTTAGTCAAGTTAATTTTGGATTAGTTTCTAATACTTGTGTTAATTTTCAGGTCACTTGACAGCAATGAGTGATGTGTATAGCTTTGGAGTTGTACTATTGGAGCTTCTAACAGGGAGGAGATCTGTGGACAAAAACAGACCTCAAAGAGAGCAAAACCTAGTAGAGTGGGCAAGGCCTATGTTAAACGAGCCCCGGAAACTCAGCCGGATCATGGACCCGAGACTCGAAGGCCAGTACTCCGAAATGGGGGCCAGAAAGGCCGCGGCATTGGCTTACCAATGCCTCAGCCACCGGCCGAAACAAAGACCGAAAATGAGTATAGTGGTCAAGACCTTAGAGCCCCTCAAGGATTTTGAAGACATCCCCTTTGCATTTGTGTTCACAGTTCCATCTGAATCCGATAATTCGATTAAAGATGTCAAAGAAGGTGATGCACAAAAGGAAGTCAAGAAGAAGAACAACCACCATAACCACAAGCATCATCAGCTAAGATCACCAACCGAATCTGATAATTCGATTAAAGACGTAAAAGATGGTGATGCACAGATGGAATTGAAGAAGAACAACAACCACAATCACCGCAAGCATCATCCAATAAGATCACCAAGGTCTCCACATTACTTCTCGGAAAATATGCTGCAACAGAATCATAGAAATAATGGCTTGAGATCTCCTTTGCACCAAGGAGTCAAGGGAGCATAGAGTAGTACTAAAATACATGTAAATCATATCATACATTCACACTTTAAAATGTAAATAGAGATTTGTCAAAGTTGCCTTTGGCTGCATAGAGATTTGTCAAGTGTAACAACTCTTGTCATAGGAAATGTTAAATTTTCTTAATTTTTTGGGCCAATCATGTTAGTTTTTCTTGAATTATTTTTTTCAAATTTAGAAATTTTTTTTCTTCTCTTTGAGTTGTATATTGCGTATGGTACAATTAGATTATGATCCTAGCCGTTCATGCTTTCGATTAATTAGCAAAACTCATTTCAAAAAATGGGAAATCACCATCATATATATGTAGAGGGAAGGGAAATGATACAATTAAGAACTAATTCTAGTCATTCATGTTTGTGGAACCCACAAAGCAAGAACGGTCAAGATTAGCTTACTCACACTTACGCGATTAATTTAGCACACCTATAGTATAGTACTAATTTCAAAACAATTAATTAAATACAAATGAGCAGTTTGAATCAGATTTGTTGGTGACATTGATTAGCATTTGTCACATTATTTTTATAAAACTATGGGATCCCATCAATGCACATGTTGTTTAGCGAAAAATAACAAACAGAAGGTTGCTATGTGCGAATCAACATTGGAAGCCAATTATTTGATGTAGAAACACTGCAACTGAATTTCCTTGTCCACTGGCATATATATCAACTTATATGGATCACCAAACCCTAGTGTATAAAATATAAATAATAAAATAATAGGTTTGGTCATCTTATTAACAAATACTAATGACAATGACCCATGCAATGTGCATAAATTATTATTGGATTTTAGTTAACATTATTTTGTGCAAGTTCACAAATCGTTAGAAAAAATATAGAATTTAAATGGGCAGGCTACAAAAAATGACGATGGCAGCCTCTCAATAATTGATGATCATCATTATTTAGGTGATTTGGGACTGGAATTTTATTTGGTCAAAATATAGAATTTAAATGGGCACGCGTGCCCACCGGCCTTTCCTCAGCACTCAATCTCAATTATGAGTGATCGGGTTGAATAAATATTTGTGGAATGAAGCCGAGAAGTTCCGGTTCTTCCACCATTCTTCGCCAATCTCCGGCGATGTCAAGGATGGCTTCGACCCAGATTCTCCTGTGATAGAATATAGACTCAATGCTAATTGATCAAATGGTCATCAGCCACGATCATTCTACTCAGTGAATGATTGTGAAAAATTGTACCTATATATAAACTCTAGAGTTCTCACGTCTTCTTATGTCGGTCAATCAATTAAGAAACAAGGCATGTCCTGAGTTTTGATGCACGGTTGAGTTGTAAAATAGCACTAGGCTACGACAGATGTGCTCTCCGGTGCACCGAGTTCTAGATTAATGTAAAATACCGTTTGTATAAGAAAAAAAAAAAACAATACTAAGCTAGGAAACGTCATGTTGTTAACAAGGTCTGGGCCTTGTATTGAGCCCATTTTACACAAAATTGTGGCCTCTTTCTCGTTGGGCCTAAGGTTGCTTAAGAACACAAGCAGATTAGAAAAATAAATTAGGATTACTGTTAACGGATTATATCTCTCCAATATAAACAAAAATAAACCAATAAAAGTAAGAAATCACTGACTTTTTGTTGTTGTTCATTTCTTTGATCTTGCAGTTAACTACCACTAAGTCCATAACCCAATTTCAAATATGATTAAATATTATTCTTGTACGAAATGATCGACATGGATAACACTAATTAATAAGCAATTAAGCAATAAAATAGATTCTTTTTCGGATAGGCCTTGAACGGAGAAGGAAGGTTGGAATGCCAACACGCGTCTAATCTTTTTTTCAATAAAAGATCCACTAATTGTTAGTTAATGTATATGAATATTGTTTTGTTTCTGTGTTTAGCGAACAAAACACAATGGCAAACAAAAAGACGTGGCTATCTGAAAGAAAACAACAATTAGATACAAATATTATGAGTCAACAAATCCAGCTCTGCAACTTCCTTGCCGACCCAACATATGCAAATCTTCATGATTTGCTTACATATGAATATAGATAAAGGCAAGGCTTTGGCTAGCATTTTTAATATGTCATGAAATAAAAAGCAGGGAATTTGGAATGACAACTTTGAGTCCTCTGTTGTAGGAACCTGCAGACATTCAGGTGGGAACAAAACTCATCATCTAATCTAAATGCATCATAAAATTGTAGCCATTGAATTGTTATATGAGGATAAGATAAGGGTTTTTGATGCAGAACTAGGTGATGAATCCTAATCATGGATGCCTAGCTAACACCTGTTTACCAGAAACTTAGTAATTTGTAAAAGCTGCCTAAACCCTAGCTTGCTAGTAATTTCTAACCTAGAGGTAAAATGTAACAAGTTCATACGTACCTAATAAACCCTAGTCTGTTATTCATGCTTTTCTTCAGGAACAATGGGAATCTTTGAATTACAAAATATCAGTAAATTTCCGATATTTGAATGCGTTTATAACATGCTATCCAAAGCCATATATAGCTAGGGTTTTGAATAGTATAGTCAAATTTTAAGCATATGCACGTTAGATATTTCTAGTTCTTTTCTTTTTCATACTTTTAGTAATTGCAACCACTCGATGGGGTCTCGAAAGGCCTCATGCACTGTTCGAAGGGGTGTCGAGAGGGCTCAAGCATTGCTCGGAGGGGTCTCAAGTGACTATATTCCTTGTCACTTCCAGACAAGGGGCCCTATGCCGTGGGTCATGTAGCAAGTCTTTCGTCTTCCACCCATCTCCCCCAATCATTGTATTGTATGGAGCTCTTAGTCTTTGATGAGCTGTGGTTGTTTCGCTTGTTCAGTGAAATAGTCACTGTCAAGTCTCTGTATCTCCGGCTATATGTGTGGCTTTAATCATGAACGAGCCAAAAACGTGCATGTATAGTTGACATCAAGGCCTAATTTGCAACATGAAGGGAACTATAGAAATAATTGAAGGGAACTATAGAAATAATTGAAGGGAACTATAGCCTTTACGACTATATATCTATCACATTAATTTGCTTTTTGGCTACCTAACTCATATGAAATAACCTGCATGATTTCCACACCTTGAACAATTATGATAATTTAAGTGGACACAAAACCTTGCATTGGCAATCATTTAGATCATACAGAAAATAATGTTGCGCGGGCCTAACAGCCTAATCAGAATTTTTTTCAGGTTCCCGTCACTCTTATTGACCTGGAGTACCACGAATCATAACTTCACGCATGTATATTCAATTATCATCAGTCTGGTGCATCACTGAAAGAATAAAAAAAGAAATAAAACCATAACACATCATCAGCCTTCTCTCTTCCCTCTCCCTTCGCCGTCTCTCTGCGACACCGACGACAAATCTCCGACAAAAACGTCACCTCCACGCTACAAAATGTCTGCCGCTGCCATCACCAAGATCACCCACTTGATATTGACGCCCTCCACCCAGCAACCACATCACGCCCACCACTATGAGCACCCACAAGAAACTTCAGCCTTCATCGCCTAACAGAAATCTGGATTCGGCACCATCTTGTCATGCTTCTTCGTCATCTGAAATCTGGAGTTGGATATGCTATTTTTTACTTTAATTGTTTGTTATTTTTTTGTTTTGTTATTTGGAGAGAGACGGAGAAGGGAGAGAGGAAAGGTGAAAGAGACACTAGTAGGCCCAATCTTTATTAATTTTCTTTAATTCTTTAAATGCTTGGTCAGATTGGTGTTGTTAAAAGGAAAATGATATTTGTACATTTTTTTCTTATCAAATTACTATTTGTACTTCTCATTTAAGAATTGAATTGCATAATGAAAGGAGAGTACAAATAATAATAAAGGGTACAAATATCAGCTCACTTGTTAAAAATGTACATGTGTCAAGTTATAATTTGTGGGGTTGTGGAAAAATATCTCCAGATTAACATCATACGATAAATATCTAACAAACGTCACATATGTCTACATTACTCCCCATATTTTTGGTTGAAATTGAAGTTCATTAGAAAAGTAATTAGACCATAAATTATATATAAAAATACATTTTAAAAAAACGTGGTCGGCAGGATTCGAACCTGCGCGGGCAGAGCCCACATGATTTCTAGTCATGCCCGATAACCACTCCGGCACGACCACTTCACGGAAAGTTGTGAGACAATAACGTATATAAAACATATCATGGATTTTTTTTTGGTTGGAATAATATTCATTCAGACAATAGTGTAAGATCATATCATAAAATCACTATACAAATATTCATAATAATAAAAAAAAAAACACTACATAAATACTATTAATAAAGGAGGGATGTTTTCATAATTAAATATAAATGTTGTTGTTACAAACGATTTCAGAGATGAGTGAGGATGAGGAGTGTTGTCTCACATCTAACATAGATAGTTATTTAACTTGAGATCTCAAGTGCAGGGATTAACATTCTTAAACAAAGAGAAGCGCAAACCCAAAAACAGCTTCGAACCTCAAATGTGCTAAAATGAATATGCTCTTAACCAACAAGGTCCAATCACCATTGCCAAATGCAAATATAACTAATAAAGATGGATTGGCAGCCGAGGTTCCATAACAGCAACAAGTGGGAACTTCCGAGATGTGACCAATCCATAAGCTTCCTCCATACCCAAATCTTCCACTTTCACATTCTCAGGCAATTTCCAATTAAATCCATGCAACATGTTAGCCAAACAAGTCCTTATCATCTTCAGCCCTAGGTTATAACCTGGGCACATCCTCCTCCCCGACCCAAACGGCAGAAACTCAAAACTCTGTCCCTTCAAATCAATACCAATATTCCCTAAGAACCTCTCTGGCTTAAACTCTTCTGGTTTTTCCCACAGTTTAGGGTCTCTTCCCATGCTCCACGTGTTCACAAAAACTATGGTTCCTTTGCAAACATCGTAACCTGCCACGTTGGAGTTTTCAACGGCTAGATGTGGTACCAGCATTACAACCGTAGGATGCCTCCTCATTGTCTCTTTCATGATTGCATCTATGTAAGGAAGTTGTGCTAGGTCTTTTTCTTCTACCCACCTCTCTCTCCCGACCGCTCTGTCAAGCTCTTCTGTTGCCTTTGTTATGAGGTTTGGTTGTTTTATGAGCTCAGACATTGCCCACTCCAAAGTTGTTGCTGAGGTATCAGTGCCTCCAGCTATTAAGTCCTGGTTTTAATTTAATGAACAATTATGTTTTATAGATGGTTAGTCAAATACGAGAATGGTACAGTACGTATAAATTAAGTACATGTACTACTCGAAAAACTTTGTAAAACTACAGTAGAAGTACGGATATATATTTCAAAAATGAGTATTTTCCATAGAATTGAGGAGTGCAGAAAATGAATGTATTTAAAACATGTATATACGTATGTAGAATACAAGTACTATATGCAAATGTATTAAAATTTATAGATTCATGTTGTGGGGACTGGCTACAGTGCTCGCAAGCATTGGATGCTTACACCGATCTCACCCTCCTTTCTCCCCCCCCTCCTCCCTCCTTTTAACGGTGAGATCGGTGTGAGCATCAAATGCTTGCGAGCACTGTAGCCTACTCCCATGTTGTGTGCCTTTTCACAAAATTAGTATATAGCTAGAAATGTTTTCTTACCAGAGTGTGAATGACTTTTTCTCGAATGTGAATCCAAATTCACAGTCATATATCATAAGCATTTTGTCTGGAAACATACGTCCAATAAAAGAACATTATCCTATCTTACAAAATGTAATAATTTTGGGAGCATATATGATGTATACCTGAGTTAATGCCTTGACACTGTCATAGTTGAGCTTAACTTCAAGATCATTTGAACCATCAACCAGCTGCAGTAGTAAATCCACCATGTCCTTTGGCACAAATTCCTCCACTCCCTTCTTCGCCTTGTGTTTGTTGAGCACGAAATCATAAAACTGATCCATTTTTTTCTGCACGGCCTTCATTCGCTTTATGTATCCTTGCAAGTCCAAGAAACTAAGCCATGGTATCCAATCCCCAATGTTAAACACCCCATTAAGCACAAACAACTCATCTAACATGTCCTGAAATTCTTTGAGTGACATTATAGAGCCCTCAAATTCTGACACGCTAAAATAATCCTTACCCAACACAGTTCTGCTCATAACGCTAAGAGTAAGGCGTGACAGATGCTCTTTGAGCACAACAGTGTTACCTGACTTGGCGATGGCATAGAGCCGTGATATAAAAGTACGATTTTCGTCAACACGAATATACTCAAAGGACTCTAGTCTTTTGGAACTCAACAACTCGGAGAGGAAGATTTTCCGGCCTTGACGCCAATATGGACCGTAAGGTGACCAAGTGATATTTTGGTAGTCATAGGTGAGGTACTTGCCTGCTGCAGTTTGAGGCCTAGAGGAAAACACATGATCATGTGTCTTCAAAAATTGTTTTGCCATTTCTGGAGACGAGGCAATTAGAACTGGGCAGGAGCCAAACTTGAGCTGCATTAGAGGTCCATAAGTTTGGGACAATTTGTGAAGGGATTGATGTGGGAGAGGACCAATGAGGTTGAGATTTCCAATTACAGGCCAGGGTTTGGGACCTGGTGGAAATGTTCGGTTTTTGTGTTGAGGAAAAAAGATTTTTGAGACGAGAAGGGCTAAAGTAGCTAGGCATGCCAAGGCTAAAGCATCCCAAGAAAAAGCCTCCATTGTGTGAATTGTGGCTGCAATGGTGAAAGGCTCTGAGTTGTGGTAGTAGGTGGGTGGGTATAATGTTGTCGTTCTAAACTAGTGAAAGATATAGGTGTACGTGCAAAGTTTCATCCTCCTCCTCATAAATTAGAGAATATTTTATTGTCAAAAAAGTATTTTGAATTTTGGTTTTGCACCGCAAAAATATCAACATGAATGACATCATAATTCTGATAAAATAAAATGAAAATAAAAGAATGCTACATCATAATTTTAGAAAATAAAGAAGAAAAGAAATCAAGCTCTTTGGACCTTGAGCTAACTGTTTATTTGTTTATAGCAGTAGGCTTAATGCCGTTGTACGTACAAGCCCTTTGTGCTAGCTAGGTGATTTCTACAAACCCTAAACCCTTCCGAAAGATTGTTAAGCACCAAGGTCACAATGATTAATGTGCTAACTCAAGTCCGACAATAAAAATCTAAGGGAAAAACAAATGTTAACAACAAACCGAGGTTGCATTACTTGTTTTATAAGCTCGATTAGAATCAAGGGACTGGCTACAGTGCTCGCAAGCATTGAATGCTCACACCGATCTCACCCTCCTTTCCCCCCTCTCTCCTCTCTCCTCCCTCATTTTAATGGTGAGATCGGTGTAAGCATTCAATGCTTGCGAGCATTGTAGCCTACTCCTAGAATCAAAGCATCTTAATCACAATTTAGCCAGCCGTCTGCAATGGCAATATCAAATGTATGATACAATTTACCTATGTAAGCGTCTTAATTATGCCAACTTTGCTCAAATAACAATTCCTTTTGGAATGTGATTTTTACACACTTTTTTTAGCCTCTTACACACCCATGTTTAATCATGATCGTTGATTCCATTTGATTTATTCAATTCAATGACCATAAATAAAGAAGAGTGTGTGAGAAGCTAAAAAGACGTGTGAAAATCACTTCTTTTTCTTTTGCAGAAATTTTCGAGTGTGATCATAACAGCACTATGTAATTTACTAGTTTGATTTTCTTTTATATCTTTGTCATACTAGGTTGAGGGCCGGGCCTTGGTAGTATGCCCCCAATAGCTCTGAGATGGGTCATGACTGTGGCACTACCTTCCAAGTGTGGTGTAATAGACTAATCTGTAATCGAAATGGAGAGAACTGAATTGAGAAGAAGTTAAAATTGAATTCCTATGACAATTGTGGAATTGGCTACAATATTTATATGTATTTAATATCAATCTCGAATAAAATAGGGTTTAGGGAGACATAATTAACAAAGATGCCTCTTAATTAAGCAGTGCTAAGCTCAGTCGCGGTTGGGCTGGCCTTAGCTAATAGAGATGGATTGGGAGCCGAGGCTCCACGACTGCAACAAGAGGGAACTTCCGAGGTGTTGCCAATCCGAAAACTTCCTCCATGCTCAAATCTTCTGCTTTCATATTGTCAGGTAATTTCCAGTTGAATCCATGCAACAAGTTAGCCAAGCTAGACCTAATCATTTTAAGTCCAAGGCTATAACCAGGGCACATCCTCCTTCCTGACCCAAAAGGCAGCAGCTCAAAATTCTGTCCCTTCACATCAATGGCCTTTCCTAAGAATCGATCCGGGTTAAACTCTTCTGGTGCATCCCACTGTGAAGGGTCTCTCCCCATGCTCCATGTGTTTATGAAAACCCTAGTTCCTTTGCAAATATCATAACCTGCCACCACTACAAAACAGAATGCTATTAGCAAGGGCCGAATTTGGTCCAAAAAACAGAATGCTATTAGCAAGGGCCACCACTACAAAACAGAATGCTATTATCAAAATTTTTTGCTTTTGCGATGACATATTTTCGACCAAAAAATGTTGTCGGAAAATGTTTTTGCAACAACGAAACAGTATTTACGAGGGCGCTGCATCGTCGTAATTAGTATTACCGACAACACGTTTTTGTGGGCAATATATAATATTTTCTCGGAAATAAGTGAATAAAAATATTTCCGATGAAAAAGTATTGGTTAAAAATATATATTACCGAGAGGGAAACACAGTCGAAAAAGGTTATTATTTTATAAAAATGATACGACCCGTGGATGAATGCAAAAAAAGAAATTCTTATGCATAATACAGTGGTTTATACAATTATAGAGAACCAATACATAAATTTTCATAGAAACAAACAAGATCCATTTACTAATTAAATTTCAATTGTTTGTAGTTTTCGATGCAGAATCTGTTTCTTTACCTACAAAGGTCACTGGTTTCCATGTATCACTAAATTGTTCGTTCCCATTGATTCAACGGAAACCTTCACAAACTACTCTCTTCCTATTCCTCACAATTCCACACAACCCAGCTAAACAGCAAACACCATTTGCAAAAGCCCCAATAATGCAAAGAAAACAAACTAACTCTAAACAGAGAATTCATATCAACAGACATATAATCAACCGATTACTTTCGGGTTTGGACTAATTTATCAGCAAATCACAGAGATTAAATATTAACAGAAGAAAACAATCAATCATTCACAGAACAATCACAGATTACAAAAGCATACTAAAATCCATATCTATATATATCCAATTTGCCAAAATAACCATCCAACCATTAACATTGCATATATGCCCCTTTTTCCCAATCAAAGTCTAACCCTAAATCCTGAAATCAAGGTCACTGGTGGAGGATTCAATGGAGGACTCGTTTGCCAATTGGGTCTCAGAAACTGGTGCGAAAATAGAGAAGTAGTAGTTGTCTAATTAAAGTACGAATAGTGAATGAACCTTATCATTATTTCAACTCAAACATGAAATTTGTTTGATGTACGGAAGGAGGGCCCTCATCGCGGAAGAAACCGCGACCACCGCCACTGCGACCGCGGGAGCCTCTGAACCCTTCGCCGCCTCTGGGAGGTCGCATGATATTTGGGTGATTAAAGAATGGGGATGAGGAGCTTTGAGAGTGGGTGTTGGTTTTGGCGGAAGAGTGGCTTTGGCTTCCAATACAATGAATGAGTGAATGGCTTAGGGAGTCGAGAGAGACGGGTACTGTTCACCCGTGTTTTGGAAGCGCTTCTGTTTTTGGAGAAGCTGCTATCCTGCGGCTTCAGCTTTTAGGCTGAAAACAGCTTAAGCTTTAAAAAAAAGCTGCTTTGGATAAATTTACCAAACACTTTTTTCACCCCCAGCTTTTTTTCACCCCAGCTTTTTTTTTAATCACCTCAATACCAAACTAGGGCTTAGCTTGGGAGGCAAAAGTGGCTGGTCCAGTACAATTCAGGTGGATGTATCCTGTGGAAAGGTAATTTCAATGTTTAGATATTAATTTGATTTATAGTGTAATTTTCAGAATGGTTTTTGGAAAGGGTATGAATAATATTTTACTGTAAAAATTATTAACTTCCAGTTATGTTAAATTAAATTTTTTTTGTCCTTCTATACAGATCACAAAACTATACCACGACGGTGAAGTTAATAAGGAGATGCTTTCTTTGGCTCGAGGTCCTGAAAGGCGTGCAACTTATTATCCAGGTTATTATACCAGCGGGTTTAGGTTCCATACATTGCAGCGGGATGAAAATAAAAGAACACAGAATAATGGAGTTATGGTTAAGGGGGAGAATCAGACTGATGATGTGCCGTGGTATGGAACCTTACTAGACATTGTTGAGCTCCGTTACATAGAAGGGAATAGAGTTGTATTGTTCAATTGTGATTGGTATGATACAGCTAGAAAAGGAACAGGTTATAAGAGAGACCGTTTGTTCTAGCAACCCAAGCAACCCAAGCTTTTTATGTCAGAGGGATTAAAAATAAGACTTGGAGTTTTGTGGTGGAAACAAATCCCAGGAACGTATATGAGATGGCTAATGATGAGAGTGAGCCGTACCAAGAAGAAGAGACTCATAGCCGACGCGTGGATGCCAACCAATATGAGGTTGAAGATAATGAAACTGATTGAAGTAAGGATGCGATTTAACTGAATTCACATGTATTGTCATTGTGTTATTCTCTTCTTCTTTTTATTATATTTGATTGTGAAATTTGCGCTCATGTGATTGCGATTATTTAAATTTTATTGCTACTTTGAGATACATGTTTTGGAGTTAATGAATAAAAAAAATATTGCATTGCTCCTTAAAAAAAAACTGCATTGCTCCTCAAAAAGAAAAAAGATTGCATTGCTCCCTTAAACATAGTAATTCCAACGATGGCTACAAGCCATCACAAATAGATACCCTTTTGCGAGAGCTATAGATTGCTCTTGGAATTAAATACTCATTTTCAACAGCCTCTAATTCCCCTCGTAAATGCACAATTACTTCCGATAGTGAATAATTGCCCTCGGAAATATAAAACTACTACCGACAACCACTTTTTGCCCTCGGAAATAGCCTACCATTTTCGACATAATGAACTTACTGTCGGAAAAAGAGTAACTACTATCGACGACCGTGAGGTTCGTTGAAAATAAGTTTGGCGCCACAGTTCCCGCAAAAAAAAATGATATTTCCGACGAAAAATGAATTTTCTTCCGAGGGCATTTTGTGTGTCGAAAATAGTAAGCATCTTGTTGACTCAGTTCCGACGGACGTTGATTTTTCGTCGGAAGTAGTACCTTTTCCGACGGTTTTTGAAAGCCCTCGAAAAATTTTGGTCGGAAATGACTGTTTTTTTTGTAGTGCACATTGCAATCTTCAAGGGCTAGATGTGGTGCTAGCTAGCATGACTGCCACTGGGTGCATCCTCATTGTCTCTTTCATGATTGCATCTATATAAGGAAGTTGTGCTATGTCTTTCTCTTCTACCCATCTCTCTCTCCCAATCACTATGTCAAGCTCTTCGGTTGCCTTTTCGATGAGGTGTGGTTGTTTCATGAGTTCAGACATTGCCCACTCCACGGTGGTTGCTGAGGTATCTGTGCCTCCTGCTATTAAATCCTGATTTACAAGATGACAAACTTTAGGCATGTTTATGCAGTAATATATATACGTTTATCAATAACATGTCAGTATCTTACTTGTTAGAATAAATAATAAAGATTCAGAGTACACACATATTTAAATTGTCACATCATTTAGGGAACAAAAATTTATAAACAAATAACGTGTATACGTACCTGGGTGAATCCCTTGACACTGTCATAGTTGAGCTTAACTTCAATATCAGGATCTTCAGCCAGCTGCAACAGTAAGTCCACCATGTCCTTCGACACAAAATCCTTCACTCCTTCCATGTTTGCCTTGTGTTCATCAAACACATGATCATGGAACCGGTCAAATTTTTTCTTCAACGCCTTCATTCGCTTTATGTACCCTTGCAAGTCCAAACACTGAGCCCATGGTATCCAATCCCCTACATTTAGTACCCCATTAAGGAAGAACAACTCATCTAACATTTCCTGAAACTCTTCTAGTGTCACTATTGAAGTCTCAGATTCGGACACGCTAAAATACTTCTTACCCAACACAATTCTACTTATAATGCTAAGGGTTAGGCGTGACAGATGTTCTTTGAGCATAGTTGACTTGCCTGACATGGCACATAATCGTGATAGAAAACCGCGGTTTTCCTCAACACGAATATACTCAACAGAGTCTAGTACTTTCGAGCTAAACAGATGGGAAAGGTAAATTTTCCGGCCTTGGCGCCAATATGGACCTTGAGGTGCCCAGGTGAGATTTTTGTAGTTGTAAGTTGTGTACTTACCAGCTGCCGTTTCGGGTCTAGAGGCAAAGATGTGATCATGTGTCCTTAAGAATTCTCTTGCTATTTCTGCAGATGAGGCAATTACAACTGGGTAGGAGCCAAACATAAGCTTCATTATAGGTCCATATGTTTGGGACAATTTGTGAAGGGATTGATGAGGCAGAGGGCCAATGAGGTTGAGGTTGCCAATTATAGGCCATGGTTTGGGTCCTGGTGGAAGTTTTAGCTTTTGGGGTTGGGGAAAGAATCTCTTTGAGAGAAGGGATAGAGCAGCTAAAAATGCTAGGGTTAAAATGGCACAAGAAAGAGCTTCCATTGTGGGGAATTTGGAAATTGTAAATTGGTGAGAGTTTAAGTTCCTCTCGGAGGTACTTATAGGTTAAGAGTACTTAAAACATGATGGTACTATGATATTTCTTAACCAGTTTTTAATATTAATATTCTAATTTTGGTTAGTGTGTACAGGACTTGCATTAAGATTGTAATCGGACAAGAAGTCGGAAAAATCTTGAGTGGTACGTACTATTCAATGGTACGACTATTGAATGGTTCAGATTAATTTGCAGTGGGGCCCAAATGAATCTTAACCATTTAACAGTACGTACCATTCAATGGTACGTACCATTGAAGTTGGACCCCAAGAAGTCTAATCTTTCAGATCCTAACAAAATCACTACACAGATTGCATGTTCCCTGAGTACTTCACCTTCCACTTAGATTTTTTATTCACATAGACACTAGTACAATTTTTGCTATAAACGACAGTATTTTGTTGTCGTATGATTTGGTTAAAAACTGTCGTTTATGCACGTATCGTTTATTATAACATTGTAGACAACAGTTTTTACATATGACCCAGACGACAGTTTCACTTTCAAAACTGTCGTTCAATCACCAAAAAAATTAAGAAAAATAGGTTTTTCGTCGTCTCATAATGTCCGAGACGACATCATATAATTCGCATTGTCGTTTGTATAGTTAGCAGACGACAATTTTCACATGAAAAATGTCGTTGAATCACCTAAAACATTAAGAAAAGTAGGATTTTCGTCATCTCACAATGTCCTAGACAACAGTATATATAAGCACTGTCATTGGTGTAGTTACCATATGACAGTTGTTAAAATTGTCGTTCAATCACCTAAAACATTAAGAAAAGTAGGATTTCCGTCGTCTCATGATGTTCCAGACGACGGTATGTATAAGCATTGTCATTGGTGTAGTTACCATATGACAATTTAACATGAAAAATGTCATTCACAGATTGACCAAACGACACATTTCAATCCTTTACTGTCGTTAAGTTTATAATGAAAATGTGATGTCTACACATTAGTTTCATTGAATTGGAGTCAGTTTTCATTTGATCGACATCTTCCAATTTTATTTTTTATTTGTGCCAATTTTATTTTTGATGCACAAATCCAATTTGTACATCATATTTAAAGTAAGAAACTAATATTCATACATACACGTCTATACAAAGAGAGTGAACTAGTACTTCTTAAATAAGTCAGTGAAATAAACAAACATAGCAATACATTTTTGAATCAAGTACCAACTTAGCCTATACAAAAGATGCCCCCAAAACAATAATAATAATAATCTTCCCTCAATGTTTCAAATACACAAAAGCCGCCTCCAAGATAGTTCATATTCTTGACACCTATTTTCAAGATAACTACAAATTTCATAAGGTGTATCTATAGGCAGATATACATGAATATACCATGTTAAACCTTTCATTTACTGTTACCCAAAAAATTAGCCCCAACACCTTCCTACCCCATATACATGATCCAAAATGATATGCTCACTCATCGTGCATGTAATTTTGCAGGAAATCAGCCCACTCACAACGCACATCAATTTTCTGCTGCGTGTAAGTTCTACCCATTTTCTTCTCCCACTGTAACATGATAAGAAAAAATTAAGCAACATCCAAGTTCAGAAAAAAAAAACAATATTATCTTCTGATTATGATTGTTTCAGACAATAAATAAAGAGCAGTATGGTTGATTGATCAATTTATATTATAATATTTACGCAATCTAATATTTCTACAACATAAAAAGTCATAAGTTTATAGCTATCTTTATGTATTCATTTTTCAGTCAAATTTTCCTGGAACATAAAAAGTGACTTTATAGCTATCATCTTTATGAATGCTAAACTAAAAAAGAGTCACGGTCACGATGCAAAGTATCCAGCTAATTCAAAGCTACTAATTATACCTTGGTCATAAAAGTGGAGTTTTCATCTTCAATTATGTCCTTTATATACCTCATGACAAAATAGCCACACTCTTTATTAGTTGGTTGTTCAGGAGCACCCTTAAAAAGAGGAAACATTAATAACACAACAACATCAAATAAATTGCTATAAAGCTTACAAATATAAAATATAGACGAGGTAACATACTGTCATGATTTTCCACTGAACAGATTTACGCATTTGGATATTCCTTTTGGTGTTGAATATTTTCAACCCACTTCATTAAGAAAAAGAGTCAGTCTTCAATATTCTAACATGCTCATAACTATATTACTAATTGATTCATAATATAGATACTTACTTATCAACTACCAATTTCCACTCTTCTCCACCCGATCGGCGCCTAAGTGGGTCTGTGAAATAGACAATCCTTTTGTTCGGGTTGACAAGCGTTAATGCCCAATGTTTTCTATGCAATGGAGTATCTATATCACATTTCTAAGTAGACAGAAAATCAATTACCATTTGAAAAAATAACAATCTTACCCATGGTTACAAGGAATAAGAAAGATCTTGTCATTACAAGTTTTTGAAATATCATCTGCTAGTTTACGTGATCGTTTAGCGACATTCCCACACCCATTTGCACTAATTAGAGCAGGATTAACAAAACCAATCATGCTCAACATGTTCGCCTTTTTTAGCACATCGTACAGGTACCTAATTAATACATCAATTAGTATAGATATTGAAAACTTGAATATTCTGCACATAAGATGCAAAAAATAGCGAAATATATATACCTCATGTATAGAACGATGCAGTTGGCAATGATCTCTTTCATGGCACACAATCTCTCAATATTAGAGCCTAATAGATAGGATTTACAAATAAAGCCAAATACTTTCTCTTCCATTTTGAAGTGGATATACTTCCCATCATCCCCATCCAATGCAGCTTTTATAATGCACCAGATAAGTTTCCATATGCTGGAAAATCATTGATTGTCCACATCAACATCAACACAGCTTTGAGTGTGAAGTACTCTCTTTTGTCTACATCATACACTCCTAGAACCCCACCCCACAATAATTGTAAATTTTCAATCAAAGGTGCTAAGTACACATCTATATCATTTCTGGGTTGTCTAGGACCAGAAATTAACAAGGTTAGCATCATGAACTTCCTTTTCATGCACAAGTATGAAGGAAGATTATAGTTGACAAGTATAACAGGCCAACAACTATAATTTTTCAAAGAGCTGTGGGGACTGAACCCATCAGTTGAAAGACCTAGTCTAAGGTTTCTTGGGTCTTGACCGAATTCAGGCCATTTTTGGTCCACTAACTTCCAAGCAGGGGAATCAGCTAGATGCCGCATTATACCATCTATGACTTTTCTTTTCGCATGCCAAGTTAAATCTTCTGTTGTCTTAGCAGATTGAAACCACATTTTAAACTTTGGAATAGGTGGTAAGTACCATAAAACTTTAGCAGGAAAATCCTCCTTAATTTTTGAATTATTGCCTACCTTCCACCTTGAGATACTACACTTAGGGCAATCAGTAAGACCATGATACTCTTTTCTATACAAGATACAATCATTAGAGCATGCATGTATCTTTTTGCAATCCATTCCCAATGCCCGCAAGGTCTTCTTTGCTTCATACATAGACAAAGGTAATTCTTGAGAATCATGACCTAAGTCAGTAAAACACGCATCGGTCATTCCATGCTTGGCTTTCAAATTGTACAGTCTTATAAGTGTGCCTAACTTGGTGAATTTTGTACAACCAGAAAACAACGGTTTATCTCCATCAACAACGACACTCATAAATTCATTACACTCATTCTCAAATGTCGCATATGCATTGTCTTCCATATCTACAATTGCATAGCCAAATTCATGTTGCCTTTCAATTCTTCCCACATTTGTAGTTGCATTCATGGATGAACTAGAAGGTTGACCATGCCATATCCAATCTTGATAACTCTTATCAACCCCATTGAAAAATAGAGGCTCCCTCACAACTTCAATGGAAAATTGTTCCATATTTCCACACTTCGTACATAGACAGCTGATGTGGTTTGGATTTCTAGCAAATTCTAGTACAATGTTCAAGAATTCTTCAACCCTTTCTTGGTATGCACATGATCTTCTATCCGAAAACATCCATGACTTATCCATTGTAGATCTTCGGATTATACATAAAAAAATTAGCATAAAATGTTAAAGGATGCAATTTGACTTGTTCACTAGTGGTTGTTCATTCACATACACACAACAGTAATAAATAACATGCCAATTTATTAGTTAATGTCTAAACTAAAATAGGTGGTTTCTCATATCCAAGTGAGGAAGATGTAAAAAAATCCACACTTTCAAGTTAAAGCGCATCCACACAACGAAAAATCAAATTAGTTCATGGAGATTGAAAATATAACATGCCTAAAGCAAATAGTATTTAAACAAGCTAAGAAATTTAATATTAATATGCAATTGTTGTAGGAAGTAATATATGGAAATAGACATCGTGAATAGTTTGAAGAAATTACCCTTTTATACGCAACTTTAGTTGCATTTTTAATCCATACTCTTTATAAATCTCTTTCACTTCCTGTTTGAAAAGATTAAACATAAATGCTAGCAAAAAGATTAAATAAATGAAACAAAACCTAAATCGGCAATGATCTGGAAAAGTTGGGTATGTAAATTTAACTATCACCATTAAACACAAAAAGGGAGTGAACAATCTAAATAGGGTGGGCTGAACTAATTTTTACTTTTTTTTCCAAAGTAACTGAGGAGGAAACTTCTACATATCGAGTATTTACCCCAGCGAGACAAAGTGAGCACCACTCCCAGTACGATTGAATTGACAACCAAAACAATTGGGAAAAAAAAAAAGTCTAGATCCTAGTAAAACACAGATAACAGCTAATCTCCAAAAATCCAAAATGTTAACCAAAATGCATTTACTGTAAAAATTAACTCCAAATGTGACTGATTTCATTATCAATTACTACCAATCATTCAAAGTATTGAAATTTCCCGAAAATTTATCCAATACACGTTTAAACTTAAGGCAGCACACAAAAATGCTAATAAACTATAACAGGCTCAAAGCCACCATAGAACAAGGAACAAAATCAGAAATCAACTTCAGCTCACAATCATTACAAGCTCTGCTAATCCAGATTTCCAAGTTGGTCCAGTAACCAAATTTCATATTTCTTCAAGTAAAGATGGCATGTAAACAGCATTGTTTCAGAAGATATACTACCTATCTTATCCAACTTATCAAACAATGTCTAAACTCTTAAAGCCTAACTCCGATATGTGAGAGGAGCAACCTAACCAGCCATATAAAAACCTTATACCGCCACTAGTTCTAGAAATCTTTTTTTTTTTTAAACTCATTTATAGCTCTGCCTTTATTTATACATGTGCAATAGTTCAATCCTTATGCTCATTTCTGCATAGACTTGTCTAATGGACTTTTTTACAGACTAGCTAACATTGTGAGAGAATGAGACATTAAGATAGTTTGGTTAAATTAAAGAATGATAGATTATGCAAATACCTGACATCAGCTAGGGTATCACCATATCAGTACCACCACCACCACCACCACCACTAGCAACAAGCACTAACATCAGAATTTAGAACAAGCTTTCTCCAAGTTAGTGACTAACGCCTCAAGGCTTTCCTTGACTTTTAAGCAACTCTCAACCTAGAATTTAGGAGATCAATGAATACAAAACAAATGTACCTCCTGGACAAACATAAAAAAAATAAAAAAGGCCCCATTAAAATTTCTCCATGTATGAGGCTATGAGCTATATGCAGGGAGCAAGTGATATTTGAAAAGTATGCCATCAATTCTGATCTGAATACTCAAGGGATAAAAATTACCCAATTGGAATCCAAGAAAATTAAAGCATGGCAACGGAGAACTAAAACCATGGCAACAGATTAACCAAATAGCATAAAGCAGATGCAAATTAGGTCTTCAAAGTCCAAACACACCACCCAATTCATAAGCAAACCCAAATTAACACTAAAATCAAACATTTATGAAGAATTAAAAAGCAAACCCTAACTCGACCCATCTGACCTTATCCTTTAATTTGAGATATAAGTGCAGTGATATAGGAGAGGCGATGTAGGAGAGAATCTTGCTTGATGTGAAATTGGGTAAACCGAAGAAGGAATTCATGACATAGCGAGGTAGAATTTACCCAGGAGGGAGCAAAGCAGGACGAGATGATGAGGTCGCGTTTCTCGCTCTTTTTGTTTTTGTTTTTTTTTTTACTTATGCGGGCACGTAAAAAATTTTGGGTGACCGCCTTTTTTCATTTTGCCTTTGCCGCTTCTAGTGTTTTTCATTTTGCGTTTTATCGCTATTAACTTATTTGTACACGACACATTTCATTTTCCACGACACATTTCGTATATTTGTGTCGCCATGTGACAACTATAATCTCATAACCTTCTTTTACTCCTCTTTTATCACCGCCTGACTACAGTATTAGACCGAACTGTTGACTGCTAAAACAAAACAACATAATAACTTGTACATGTCGTCTGCACAGTGTCGTTTATTGCACAAATTGTACTAGTGAGAGTTTGACAAAAATAAAAAATAAATCACATATTGAGCTTAATGGAAGAGTTATCAAACCTTATTAAAGTATTGTTGAGCTTGCAAGATCTAGTTTGGCCTTTGCACATTGTCAATTGATTTTAAGTTAGATGTTGACATTCTAATACGATATATATATCAAAGTTAATCCAACAATCATACATATTCTCATGTTACCCAATATGATAACATGGGAGCACATTGGCCGTCAAGCTCAACAAGTGAGTTAACCTTGCACTGATATCATGAAGTTAAAGTTTCACTATAAAACTAATATGCAACCGGCAGATCTAATAGCCTAAGTCTTGTACTTGTAAAGTCCCTTAAGGGTTGTGTCGTATCATTCTTGAATTCAATTTTGTGTTTTTGAAACGAATATTAAAACTAAGTAATTTAGGTACAATATTCATCATTTATAAAAACCATAAATCATTTTCAATTTAATTACCAAACAACCCCTTAAATCTCTGTTGAGATTCACACACAAGCCTCATCTTAAAGAAGCTTGAATAACAATATATTGTTCTCTCTAGGAATGACCAAATTAAAATTTTATACAATTCGACTGACAGAGAGGCTGTAGTTCAAAGTTCAAACTTGGAAAATGAATAAAATGTTTCTAGTTCCTACAATTGAGGGATGATGTATGCTCGGGGTACTAACAAATTAGATAAACCAAACACAATTTTAACTCACAAGTGCACAAAATCAAATGCAATATAACAAAGGCAAATACGAGGTCGATCCCACGAGGATTACTTTTAATACCAATTTAACCCGCTAATTACGCAAAACAAAACTTTAAAAAAACGAATAATTGATTGATTATGAAAATTAATTAAAAACTACAAGTAGGAAGACGAATAATTAAAACACACAATGAATGAAAGTGTTGAAAATTCAAGTGATGAAAGCCTAAGGTCATGAATCCACCAATTTACAATCATATTTCTTTTTCCTAAGCCAATTACTATCCAATTATCATGCCGATGTTTAAGGTTGTTCTTTCTAAGGTAAGAATTAATCCATGGTCAGGCATCAACTCGTGTATCTCTATGTGATAACTATATCCTATTGGTTAGACATACAATTAAACACATAAAAACCTGTTAAGCGTAGAAGAATTTTGTCAACCAAATAGAGCTAGCTTGATATTGGTCATCCTCACTAGCTTATCTACTTTTCTTAATCTTAGTTCCAATAAACCTAATTGATTGGTCATTCTCTTAGATTCATCTAATTTTCTAGCAACAAGTTCACAATGATGCCCAGTCACAACATTCGAAACTAGAATAAATTATGCACAAAGATTAAGAATTAAACATGGCATGTAATCAAATAATAATCAACAAAGTACTTCGAAAATAATTATGTCATGGCTTCATCATAAACCTTAGAAAAATAATTTAGTTACACATAGTCATCATAATTATCACAATAGAAGTCATGGAAGAAGATATAACCCGGAAAGGAATTGTGAAACGCACGCCTAAGCTCCTCTCCTTTACTTTCAACGAATTTTTTGTCTCAGATCCCCTCTAGAGAGAGCTTATGACACTCTATTTATACTCGAAAAACCCTAAAAGGTCTGGTATAAACTCTCCTAAACGAAAACAAATTCCTAAAACAATTAATGACACAAACTAAAAAAGAATCCTTCTTGGCTTGGGAAACACGTTATCTGCCTTGGACACCCATTTTGAGGTCGTTCCTTCTTCTAGAAAATTCTGAAAAAATAGAAAACATGTAGCTCTATCTCCTAGCTTTCCAGGCATATATGACACAACACCAGGAAAAATCGGGAAAGACTTCGAATCTTCATTCTTCTACAGCTGCGCAGTTCTGACGGAATTGCAACTTCCTCGAAAGTTACTTGGAAAACTGGAACGTTTGTGAAATTGGTACCAGGCGGAATAACCTGTAACGAACACAATTTCTTGTCTATCTAACTAGTCTAACAACTAGTCAACTAGTTACAAGAATGTTACAGACAGCAAACCCTAATACAGGAAAAAACCCTAAATGACCAGACTACACAAGTAATCAAATATACCACAGATATAACTCAGCAGGATAGACAAACATCTAACATATCATACAAATTTGATATCATGAAGTGAGCATGCCAATAACTTAATAGGAAGGGTTAAGCAACTTATAACAAATAACACACAATAATTTTGGTGCCCGGAAAAACCCCTAACTGGGTTAAAAAACCGGGGGACTCCAAGGAGTCCTATCCACTAGTGATGAATAAGGTTCATACAAAGTTTCACACAACAAGCTCAAATCCTAGACATGTTCAAAGGGCAGCTTGTACCTTTGTGCAACCTTATTTAGCACCAAATGGATCTTGCTTCGGTCTTCACGAGAGGGCAGCTTGTCCTACGAGCTCAACGTCTTGTGGCACCGAATCAAGGCATGTACCAAGCAAATGGAATGAAGATGTATGAATGAAATGCAAATGTGGATTCAAATCTGACTAGTCAGTTTGTCTCATTCAAAATAATTGAAGAGAAAACTAACGTGAATCCAAAAACAATTGTCTAAGAAGATTTGGAGAAATTCAGGTTTTAGACAATAAATAAACACAACAGTTTTCAAAAGATTTGTGTAAGAAAACACAAGAATTTAATGCTTATGCAAAACTGTTTTTGCTGGGTTTTCAAACTCAACAGAGAGGAAGCTACAAAGCCAAAAACACTCTCTGATCTTTTTGGATATTTTCTGTGTACAACCCCCTGCTTTTCCAACGGACAAAACAACCTTAAGTAAACAAAAAGCAAGGGCAGAACAGCTGTCAAAAACAAAACAGATCTTTCAAGATCAACGGAGGGGGAACTGCTTTGGGGAACTGAATAGTGTCAGTGACCCACGTGGGTATTCTCAATTGGTGTGCCAGCTTTCAGATTTAGACAGACTCTATTTGATTAGACAAAAAGACTAGTCAAAAAGGCATAAAAAAACTTTGACATAAAATGCATTAAACATTACTGATGTTTGAATGCACATGCATAACCATACCTCTTTTGATTTCATGCCAGATTCTTCAAAATGATGTAACCTTCTTAATCTAATCTAATTTGGATTCATCTAAGAGCTTGTGTGATGTAAATTACAATTTTGACAAGGAAAGCCAAAAACACTTAAATCTAGACTTTACAGTTTGGCTCCATGGAAAATTATGAATATTTGGAAATAATGATCTTCAGCCTCTTAGCCTTCTCCTCTAATTGGTCCAGTACCAAAACTTCTTCGAAAAGTCGATTTATCATTAAAAATGTCCTGAGTGTGCAGATTAGCTGAAAATAGGAAAAGTAAATTAATAAGACTCTTTTAAGACCAATTCCTTGACAAAACCTAGGAATAAACGACATGAAATAATAAGAAATAATGCACTTATCAAGGGACAAGAAAGACATAACTTGTCTAATATTGTTGACACATACCTAAACTTCCCACTTCCTTCCATTAAACCCTATTTTCTACATTAGTTCACTGCTTAGGGCTTTTCACGTTGCTTAAGTTTAGAAGGAATTTCACATTGGATGAAAGAATGACTTATAAGGAATTAGACTGCTCCTCAAAATTTCAATTGGTTTTATGGTGAAACATCAATTTCTTTCAACTTCTATAAAAGCTTTCCAGATTGAGAATTAAAAATTGTCTATTCCATGACATAAGTGTTAGAAATATAACAATCAGTGACTTGATAATATTAATAATAACTAACTGTAGACAAATAGAATTCAAATATTACAAATATATAAACTAAATTATATCAAAAGTAATACGAAATTAATCATCAACAAATATAGATATGCTATATTATGAATTGAAATAGCTGACTTGGTAATGAGATAGAGGTCTACAAAATATAGATATGCTATATTTCAAATAGAATTCTCGGTGCTTGAAGTTCTGTAGGTGACTGCCTCCCAAGATTCAACTATCTATATTTCAAGTCCTAGCACTAGGGCTTGAAATTTGGCTAACGCTTTGTGTTTTTTCTCTCACAGAATGTATGAATGATGGCTGCAATTGATGATTTTAACCTCCATAAGAGGAACTTTGAATATATAAGCAGTGTTATGCATTTCCACGTGAAGACACATATGTTTGATTCAAAAACAAACAGTGCAACCGTTCAAAAAATAGTTTTCCTAATTAAATCCGAAAATTAACAAAAAAATTAAAAATTAAACTAAATCATTAGAGTCCAAGAACCCTATTCTTTGAATAATAAGTAACAGGAAACCCTAGAAATCTGGTCAATTTTATAAGCAATAGTACATAAAAACAAAAATTAGTGGTTATCTTTTTTAATAGCAAGCGTGGTTGTTCCTCATTTTTCTTGTAATAATCAGTAGATAAAACAAAGGCCAAGATGTCATTTTTTTTAACAGGATTTGCTTTATTGCCTTCCAATAATAGAATTAACATATATATGTTCGTCACTTACCTTTTCCCTCTATCTCCTAACCAATTAAAAGTAGAGGGTAGGGAATAAAGGAGATGATCACTAAGGATATATATAATGTGAAATCCAGATTTTAAAAGATGCTAGGGGCTAGGCGGGGGCTTAAGCGGACTAGGCAGGCCTAGGCGATAAGCTTTCTTGTTGCGCCCTCCTCTGCTAAAACTATATGAACTTTGAGACGTGGGAATGACCACATGTGGTAAAGCAGTAAGACTTCCTTTGAACAAAATGTGGTGTCACTAGAACAAATCCTACACCAAATCTTCACTCTATAGGAGATAACATAAGTTAAAATCCCATAAACAAACGGATGACATCTGTTTTCCCTTCTTTTCTTTTTTTTTCTGTCGATGAGTAATTACTTCATCAAAACAAAGTATAAATTTGGAAAAAAAAAATTTTTAAAAAAATCAAAACAAAGTATAAAAGGAAACTGTATGTACAACGATTTTGCAAAGTCATGCCAACAAAAAGTCCTAAACGGACTAGCGTACAAATAAGTATGTCACTTATAAAACATATATAACATGAGTAATGGAATGGTTCTCCTTTGCATCAGTTCAAACAAATACATAAATTGGGCTTCAACCCAATAAAAACAACCATACAATGAGGCATAAAAAGTGGCCACATGAGTAAAACCCTGGAAGCTCGAAAACCAGCGACGACCTCTTGAAAAATAAAAAATTGTATTACAAAGGGTAATGATTTTCACAGTCGTGATTTATCTTTCTGCACTCTTTCTATTTCTTATGTCCCTTTTATTCTTCTTTGACTTTTACTAAATCCCAAAAAATAAAGTGCTAAACACTATCCTACTACAAATTCTAATTGTTGAAACTTGAAAGCCCTAATATCCCAATATAACAAAAAAAAAAGGTACCCAATCAATAATTTAAAACTTGGAAGCCCAATAAAGAAGCAAATTATTACCCTGCTCCTTCAAAAAACTCCAAACTCCATTTGCAATTTTGCATTACTCTTGGATTAGCCGAAAGCCCAGTAGAATTCGTACGCGTCTATTAATTTCCCCGAAGCTGCTTCCACTCTCCCCAGAAACTACCTAAATTACCAAATTATATAATACAAGTTTAAACAAAATTAAATTATAAAAACCTAGCTCCCACCATTATTGGAAACTCATAGCTCATCATCATATGCTTTTTTCATACTCCTTTTCTTTCCAAAAACATTCACAGAATCTCAAACACTCTCCTTCTCTTTCTTTTTTTGTATATTTTTACTAAACATTTCCTTTTAAAATTTTGGGTTGTTTTTTTTTTTACTAATTTAGGTATTGATAATTTGATAGTACTGGTATTGATAGTACTTTTGATTTTTGAGAGAGGAAAATGGGGAGGGATAAAAGCATAGACATAGTCACCAAGCAGCATAAACTGCAGCGACGGAGACACAAGGAGAAGGAAGGCGGTGATGGCCGCCGCCGCCGTGGCAGCAGCGGTTGCCGTCCTATCAACTGTTTGTGTCGTAAATATTTCCTTTTTGTCATCTTGTTTTTGTTTCTTCTTTATGTTTGGCATCTGATTTTTGGTGACCAATAATAATGCATCGTACCGTGACTCAGGAGGTGAGAACTCGGCCATCCATGCAAGGTTATGCATCTTATTAGCCGTTCGATGAGAGTGGTGAGAAAATGTTTTGTACATCGATGGTTGGGAACGGTGGGTGGATGCCTGAATGGAGATCCATGCGCTTGAGTTCTATAACAATATTCGGTTAATTTCAGCATACAATTTGTAAATAATAATACGATGGTTTGAACTATTGAAGGGTTTAATCAAGTTAATAAAAGCAGTGTGTTCCCGCTATGTTTACTCAAATTCAAATTTCTCTTCTTGAAATTTAGATAAACTTATCCTTGAATATTGTTTGTATCAAAAATAAATAAGATAGGTCAGATAGTATAGTTTCTTTTCATGTAGTATGAGAATTTAGAAGTGTAGCAAATCCCAGCAATACTGGATTTTTCTTGGATTCATTAAAGAAAAAAAACTGTGTTTTTTTTGTTATTATTTATTATTTTCTCTTGTTTTTACGATGATCCTTGTGTGTGTACGTTTTTTTTTCTATTTATTCAGATCGTTGTTGATCAAAGAAAAATGAGAAGATTTGTGTATTTTTGTGAAGAAATAGAGAAAAACAGAAGGATTAATTTGTCCAACTATGTTTGATCAAAATTAGCAGCATCGACAAAAAGATGGTCGAATTCAAGTTGAATGGGGCTTGAATGAGACTTGGAATTAAAAGTGCATAAGCTAAACTTTGTTATACTAGTCAATGCAATTGAACTGGTCTGAGTCACAGATGAATGTTTCATGGTCAACTTGAGTGTTTTTATTTTGGCGATGTGACCCGTGAGTAGTGACCAATTTTTATGACAATCATTTAGAAGTGTGTTGTTATTAAACTAAGTGTTATAACATCTGAGGACGAAAAGTTAATATTTGACTTAGAGTAAATGGTGTTGATAAATAAATAAACATTATAACATGAATGAAATAATAATAGTACGCGACATCGAGGAACAATCATAAGATTCAGATGATTAAACTAAAGAATTTCCTATTTGACAAAAAAAAAACTAAAAAATTTCCTAGACCAAAACTAAAAGTTAAAAAGCAATATTTCGTGCTATATTGTTTCTGGTACTTATTTTTGGAATTGTACTCTTCCTTATGCAGCAAGAAACGCTTTCATCTTTGATTGTGTTGGCCTTGGCTGCACTAGAATGCATTTTTTGTCGCCACCTTTAAGTTAAGTGGTAGTGCTACTCATCAACTAAAAAAGCGTCATTAAATGCGTTTAAATTTTAAAATTTGTGTAATAAAAGGATTAAATCAAATTTATCTAGCGGAAATGAATGAAGTGGTGAGTGGTACCACCACAGGCAAAAATATTTCCGCTGTACTAGGGTTTCTCTCTTTGATGAAAGTACTGTACTTCCCTTAGGCCATTAGGAAGTTTGTTTTGGGCCCGGGCAACCCTTTCTCCAATATAAACAACAATTGAGCTACCCTTTCTCCAATATAAACAACAATTGAGCTATAACCCATCAATAATTTTGGGCCTAGAGTGTAGCAAACTCTGCTATGGGCTACATCGAAAATATCCCTTTATATTCGGGCTTTACCTAAACTCTGCCTTTTTGGGAATCAAGCCGATTTTGAGGTGGTTGATTTATGCTCTTTAGCAATATAAATGAAAGGATGCTGAGAACCTTGTTATTCGGACGGAGCTTGAGGTGGTTGATTTATGCTCTTTATGGTTCTCCTTTTTATCTTGTATTGTTACTTGATAACAAAATCGTTTAAGTTTTCAGTCATCTTTTAAATATCAACTTTGAAAAAAATTAATTAAATTATAGTGATTTAATCATTCAATTACTTTGTTAAAATTTCAGTGTTTATGTGAGAAACATGATTTGTCTATTTATTTATTACATAACTATTAAATGACTAAATGATTTCGATCTCAATTAATTTTTTGCAAATATAATTTTTAAAGGATGAGAAAGAGAGACGTGAAAGTAAAATGTGAAGATTCAAATGAAAAAGTTGATAGCATTCCCCTACCTAAAAAAAAGTAAAAGTTTAATTTGGATAGAACTAGAGCCAAGTCTTACTTCATTAATGTACACAATTTTCACTAAAGTATATAATAGAAGGCTATAAATCAAATACGAAAGTTTACCCCATGTTTGCGAAAGTCTTGAAACTTGAAGAAAATGATTTTCGCATATTTATTTTCTTTTTCTATACTTTGTCATGTATTTCAGTTTCTTCTGTAATTTTAATGACTAAAAATAAACAAAAGTATGCTGAGCCGAAAACTAGAGTGCAAAAATCACATTTTAAACCTAGATATTCAGTAGTGCTTTTTCTTAAAATATGAAACATAAAAATGTTGTAGAAATCAGATGCAAAGCAGATGGTGAAGAGTGAAATTTTGAATTACTTTTGACAGCAGCTGCTTTCCAACAACCAATGCTTTTGTTTTGTGGGATGAGTCTCTGAGACTGAGAGCACAAGGAAGGAAGAAACAGAGCATCTCTGCATGTGCAAACTCTCACAAGCAGCCAAAAAATAAGAAACACGAAGGGAACTTTCTGATTTGAATTTCTTCACAATTCACACTCTTTTATTTTCATTTTTTATTTTTTTATTTTTTTAATTTTTCACACACAACCTTTGAGAAGGCACACCTAAAGAGGGATATGATTGTATTTTATTAATAATAATCACACCTTGGAATGCTTACTCCTCTAACTCTTTAACCCATTAATATTTTAACTTACTTCTTGTTACTCGAATATTTTCTTTTTCATCACCAGTCAACCCACAAATTGATCCAGATATATATTGTGCCAACAGTTGGCTTTAATTTTGTATCTGTTAGAATTAGTCTGTTAAAAATGACGAAATTGTTATTAACACTCTAAAATAATTATTTTGTATGTAATTTATTAATTGCACGTATAATGAAGGAAACTGAGGTAAAAACCAATTGATCTTATTTTCACGTAAGGTTTTCTTAACTTCCCAATGTAAAATATTCTTTCACATCCTCACAATCATAGCCTGGCAATTTCGAACATGGAATGTTAGATGACTAGATCCGAGACTTACACATGTTCTTGTTTCATTGGCATAAGGTGTCATATGTGTGAATATAAGACTCAATGTATACACGATTAACACTATTCAACTAATCTATAAAGGGTTAGAACGACAATTTTTTTTATTTTTTAGATGAATAGTATGAGTCATTGTACAATTAAATTATAAATTTTATACTATTTTGCATGTTTGTTAACCAATTGACACATACACAACACATAGATAAACTCGAACATGACTCATTGCAACCGCATAACTTAAGAGTTTGCATTATTCTCAACTGCAATTGGATTTTGCTATATCCTTTAGGTAGAGAAAAGCATAATTCTTGCATAGACAATAGCTAAAAATGATGGTTGTGCATAATGTTTGCTACTTGGAGGAAAAAAGGTAACATTAAATAATTGTGTGACATGCGCAATTGTACATCATTTGTAGTGGAAAATGGACCTCATGGACTCATAGTGCTACATGCTTTTAACTATTTGTCACTTAAAAGCTTCACAAGTTTTATTGGACACCCAATTTATTTGGTATTTCCGTTCAAATAATGGGCAGCCTTTGTTTACTTAATATATAAAGTTCCACCTTGGAATTAAAAAATAATGTGTACCTTTTAAGTGCTGTACTGGCACTAACAAGTAGTAGACCCTCCCTCTCAAAAAATAAAAATATAAAAACCCAAAAAAAAAAAAAATTAGGATCTTTCCAAATCCCACCAAAAACAAAAAAATAGCACTATAAAGAAGTGAGGAAAAGTTGTGGAAGTGTGTATTGAGAGTTGTTGCACAAAGAGGTGTTGGGGATGGACCTCTTATCCAATATTGCTCTCTAGCTACAACATGAAATATATATAGTCCCCTCCCTCAATTTCTTTATTCCCATCCTATCTCTTTTCTTATGTGACGATATATCCCTTCATATTATCTATCTTCTCATATCATTTATTGCATGAGAGAGATAAGAAAAAGTGGTAAAAAAGTCGAGGCATGAAAGTTTATCTCTTACAACATAACAATAAGAAAACAAAACAAACTAAAGACTTGTTTCATTCATAACATATTAAAGTAAGAAATGAATGTAAAGGTAGAAGATTTTTAATTTTGAAGGGGGTAAGAGAAGAAATGAATCTCAACATTTTGTTGGAATTCGAAGAGATGAGTTCATTTATCAGCAATTCATCTTCTACCATCAACTTAAAAAAAAATTCGTCATTTCTTTCGTTTACCAATCCAATCATAAGCCCCCATAAAAAATTGGAGTGAAAACTCCATTGGCCTAACATCACCCATGTGAGCTGCCTCATTAGTGGTTCATTTGGTGCTCTGCTGATGTGTGGAGCCAACCAAAATTAGAAAGGATGAGAGTCGTAGAGAGAGACCCACAGATGCCCATCATGGATCCATCACAGGAGGGCTCTATCCTCTATGCATGTGATGATATGATATATATCTCCCAGATTTGGACAATTAGAAGAAGATAACAAATAAAGTGGCCTTGCGGCTGGCTGCACCTAGCTAGCTACTTCATATTATTCCAAGCTGCCAATTCTGTTGAGATACAGGATGTCGGGATATCAGTGTACTCGCGTCATATAAATTATTTTCAGTTGAATGGCAAATGAAGCACCCCATACACGGCAAGGTCTTATAACTTGTTCTCTACTTCCAGTGAGCAGTGCTAGCTAGCTTGGTTAGCTTTTTGATCGCACTACACTAGTTTCCGTTTTGGTCTCTAACAATTAGACCCAAACAACCTTATCTTGTCCAACAGCTACTACACCTCACTCTCTTTATTTTTGTCTAATTGGTGCGAAAATTCTAGTACCTTTTCGGCGTGCGGCATGCATGAGAATAATGAATATGACCAAAAAATCATGAAAGTTAAAGCAAATTGGCATAATTGGCACATTCCAATTATCAAAAGTGTGACACAAATTAAGTAAAGTAAGTAAAACTAGGCACATGCATACGATGGTAATTAAAGGAAAAGATGATGATGGTGTATTGATGTTGAAGTTGTTTCTTGGACTCAAAGGGGCTGATGAAAATTTAAGTCGGTGATATAATCGGGAATGAAAAGAGGACGGAGGGAGGAGGAATGGGAAATTGGGAATGGCATAAACCGCGTGGATATATGATAATTGGGAAACAGAAAGAGTGAGAGGAAACTGGAAAAAAAAAAAGCAGTGCGCGCGTGCGTAATCTACGCACTTTTCAGAGGCCTATGGGACCTATGGGGAAGGACGGGATTGATTAGCGCCACCTTCTGCGGGGTTTTACGGTGGGGCCCATTTCAACAGTCATGTGCTCACAGCTCACTTCATATCATGCTAAAAAAATAATTGAGCTTGTCAACGATAGTTAGTTGAGTTGTTAATAATCGTCCGTTACATTATGGCCTAAGTTTGAGTTCTATTATCAGTAATTTCTCTTGGTAGACATTCAATTCAATTCAAACATTCAAATTCCAAATATCAAAATAACATCCAAAATAATTTAATAACATCCAAATTTCAAAATAAACTTAATAACATTCATATTCCAAAATAAACATAATAACTTCCAAAATAATATATAGATTACATCATTACGAATTCCAAGCTTTCCATCCAACATCATTCATCATAGAATCTGCAAATATATATATATATATTAATTGATTATTTTCATCTCGCATATTTTGAAGGCCTCGTTGATCGAATCATTGAATTGAAGTGTATTAATTTGAGTTTAAAAATATTACCACAACTCCTTTATTCTTTTGAATTGTTTGAGTTTCAGCTACCTTTAATTTGCAGCTGTGAAAGTTTGCTAGTTTTGGTTTTGCGAAAGTTTGCTGGACTAGAAAATTGGAAATATGTCGAGTCGAGGAAGGAAACTCAGGAAAGGAAGAAGGACCGAAGCTCAGCAACTGCAGAACAACAACAACAAGGTTGAAGGTTGCCGTTGCCCTGATAATCAACGGTGTTGATTTAATCTCACTTAAGTGGGATTAAATCAACGGTTTAGAATCATTATATTCGATCCAGGCCGGGGGCCCGTTTATTTATTTTTCGCCCTGCCTCGCACAATTCATGGACCCGGGCCGCCCCGCCCTGTTTTGCTTTTAACTTTTTTGGACCCACTCCAAACTGCATGGATCCGTCCCGACCCGTGGGTCCAAGACCCGTTTGCCCACCCCTAATTTCAATTTCCTATTTTACAAATTTAAACATGAATTTATTAAGAAATTGAAGTTTGAGGCTTCTATTAGATTTGACTAGGTAAAATTCACTTTCATCTGAGTCCTAAGAAGGAATTACATGCGCATATGATAGAACCCTGCATCTACTTACCCGGTTACTTGAATAGAAACCTGCATCTTAAAACCGTGATTTTTTTTAAACTAAGCACAATGTAGAAATCTTATCATGTTTGAGGAGATTATCCCCTCACTAAATTTCACCACCTTTTGACGGGGTACACGTGAATGCCCAAGCGCATGTTTGACGAGATTATCCCCTCACTTACATGTAGAAAAAAAAAAAAGGTTATCCAACAAGATCTAAACAACCCTTGAGCTCAACAAAGCATAAATAAAGGGGATTAGTCTAACATGGATGGATATAACAAGATCTCACATGATCAACTTAATAGAATAACTATATCACAAATCGTGGCCTAACCATAAGTTATGATCATCAATGCTATTAAAGATCTTGACCCTGATATAAAAAATCTTAATCACGTCTATCTTCGCATATCTCTAAGTCAAACAACTAATTGACTTGATGATTGAAATAACGATTCTCAAACCCACCAATCGGGGCAAAGCACGTGCACCGCCGCGAGCTACTCTTAATTTGTGTTAAGTAAACATGTCCGTATAGGAATTGACTTTGCTCTCCAAATTCTAAAGGACAATGCGCGCGCTAGGGAGAGAAGAGTGGAGGTTACCTTTGATCGAAGAACATGCACTCCTAACTGCCACGTATTACAATAACTGAGAGATCCATCAACCTTTTGCAGTTACAAATATCCCATTGGATATTGGGAATGGCTGGGAATCCCATTCCGGTCAAAAAGAAGACCTAGCCGTTACTTTTCCTTTGCCAGTTACTTCAAAAATGGCTTGGGACTGTTGACTGTTGACTGCTGTGCTTTTTAGTCTTTTCCTATCTCCACGAGTCAAAAAAACGACAAAATTATACCGCATAATTTGCATGACTCAATTTCTTGACTCTCGTGCCATACATTTTTCATTCCTCCCAAGTTACAAATTTACCCTTCTCTTTGTTTTGTTTTACTGCTTAGACATTTGTGGGGTAAACTCTTAAGTAAGCAATCTAATTAAGAAGAAATTATAAAATCTATTTGTTTATTGATCTCGTTGAAAACCTTGCTCAATCCCGGCATTATTCAATAGGAAAATATCATATCACTCGATTCTTGTAATTTTTTTTGTGCTGGAGACTGTTGTTTTTTTTTGGATCTCGGAGTTTGGATCCAAATATCATGTTGGGAAATACTTTCGTATTTTGATTTTGTTTTGATTTACTCAATTAAAATATAAAAAATAATTAAAAATATGCAGAAAAAAAAATTTTCGAAAATCAATTTCTTACATGAAAATACTCCTTTTTTTTTTGTTGTCAAGCAATAGTAGATTCAATAAATTTTTTGAGAAATGTTTATAACCTTAGCAAGAGAATTGAACGCCCATTCGGAGAATAACAAACTCATTTATGCGTACCTCCACTTCTTGTTATAAACATTATATTCGATCATTATATTTGGGTTCTCATTAAAAAAACATTATATTTTTTTTTGGAATTAAAATACCCTTATATATTGGCTCCCATGATCTTATACCACCAGAAACACAAGTTAATTTACTTTTAAGTAAAATCATGCGAAGTGTGACTAAAATTTGGGTACAAATGTGACTAAGGGATCATGTCCAATCCTTAATTTACAATTGTGATTTAATTGCCTATGTAATAATGTATAGTACAAAATAACTAACAAACACGAATAACATGGACGGATCCATGATTTGAAACTCAGGTGGGTTAAACTGTAAGCCAATTATTACAAAAATTTGTACATTTTGATATACATCATCATACTAATATATGCCCTTTATTTTGGAAAATAATTATTGTGTTTAAAAAAAATATTTTTATTAAAAAGATGAAGAGTTTTGAACTTGAGATGCATGGGTAGAAACCCAATACCTTATTCACCAAGAAAATAAATATTATGTGTTACTTATGATTTTATGAAAACTTATCTAGCATTTTTTTTTCATTAAACTTGCATTCTAAAAGTAAATCTTGTGCAGTATTGAGGATCCTATGCAATCTTTAAAAGGAAAACTAATGAAAAAGATAAAAACTTTCAATCTTAACCAAAAGCACCCTAATAACTTTTATTTAATGGTTAAGACAAGCTCAACATCAAACCAACCCAAATAAAGTTGGCCCAACCAAAATAATAGGTCTAGTTTCCCATTTTATCCTGACGGCAACCTTTCGCTATTTATTTTATCTCCCTTTCTTGATATTTATCTCTGTTTTCGTTTTTGTTTCCAATTCAATTCCATTTCCTCCATTTTTGAAATCTCCAATCTTCCGAGAGCTTTCTGCAACTCCAGCTTGCCTCCACCGCCTCTCGAGCTCACCTCTTCAACAATGGCGGTTCCTTAATGCCTCTCAGGAACTCTTCCGAGTCCGAGAAGATGGAGGCCACCGACAGCTGGAACGCCCTCGACTGGACCATTGAGGTCGTCTTTTCTACCTCCGCTTCTAGGGTTCTTTCTCCATAAATTTTCAATTTCTATTCAAATTTTGTTCGTCGTTCACTTCGACTTTTGCTCTTAATCTTCAACTTCTATTGAAATTTGGTTTTCTAATTTTTGTTTTGCAGCTGGTTTCGCGGTCCGTTTCGCATGTGAAATTGGAGTGCTTGCTTGAAGCCGAGCAAATCCAAGTTGAGGTACATTGAATTCTTGAATAATAAGCAGAAATAGTCTCAATCTCTCTTTCCGTCTAGTTTCCACCACACTCGAGAGCTCTGTTACTCAACAATGGTGGTTCCGGTTCCTTACACCTAGGGAAAACTAATGAACACGGTCATCTCTCTAATGTGCTTCAAAGCTCCCCAGGTTAGCTATCTTTCATAGACAAATAAAATGTTGAATTTTGGGAATTTATATATGTGCATTTGTATTGTGTTGTTTAGGTTTTCGATTCAGAGATTGAGTATTTGGTGAAGACAATTGTCGCCGTTTTGTTGTCTTCCGTTCGTTGCAAGGTCTTTCTGTCTCCGAAAGACAAGATTTTGCTGGTTGGGAGCTCGATTGATCGAAGTGTGTGTTGATGTTCTTGAGAAATTGGAGGGACATGGTGGGTATACAATCCAATACTAGCTCACATTTTGTGTTCAAATTTGTGTTTAGAATTGTTTCGTATTTCGTAAAGTAAACATCTTCGATGATTTTGATTCTGAGATAAATGATAAGTGTAGTTTCAATGTGTTTGAATGTAAGCTTTCAGTTTCATTACTATGTGCCATTGTAAGAGTTGCAAGTTCTGCATCTTTGTACCGGTACCAGTCAATGTCCGTTCATGGCATAAAATCAGTGGATGCGAAAAATACCATGATCTCAAAGCTACTCTGTCATTTGCCCAGAGAAAAATTCCTTAAGAACAACAAAATTCCATTCAGGTTGTTGGAAATGTGTTTTATGTAGTTTGCAATTTTCTTGATCTTTTCCACGTGTTTTTGTAGTTATAAATGTGGGAGTTCCACTCAAGAGCTACATCATACATTCTTGGCAGGAATATGCCATAACAGAATAGTAGTACCAATGGTGAGTTGGTAACAAAAATGAAACATCTTTTGGATTTCTGATTGCACGCCCATTCGCAAAGCCAAGAGAAAAAGTAACCTTTTTTAGTATGTTTTTCATTAAACCCAGGTTGTCTTCTCCCTGTGCAACTCCATCACCGTCTTATGCTTCTACCAAGGAAACCCAGACTCATATTGATTAATTTTTATTTTTAATTTTAAATGCTTCTTGTCCTAAACAGTATATATAGGATATAGTTGAACAAGACAATTTACACAATCATTTGGATTTGGAATTTGGTATGCAATTAGACCCAAAATAAAACAAAAATAATTTGCATTTGGAATTTGTGATGTCTTGGGTCTCATTAATTTATTTTTGGAATTTGTTATAGAATTAGATCCAAAATAAAACAAAAATGCACCCCAATGCTAATACACAATCATTTGTATTTGTAGTTTGGATATGAAGATTTTAGAAATAGTCGGCATATACTTTTATAAATAGTTGGCATATATATATAAATAGTTGTGTATTTGTTGAATTTTTTTATTTTTAGAATTTGGTATGAAATTAGACCCAAAACAAAATCAAAGTTCACCCCAATGCTAATACACAATCATTTACATTAGTGATTTGGATATGAAGATTTTAGAAACAGTCGGCAAATACTTTTGGAAACAGTCAACTATTTCTAGAACTTACAATTATACAGCCACTATTTATAGAACTTCACACAACCACTGTCACTATTTATAAAATTGCATATTGCCACAACTTCTAGAACTTCAGACTATTTCTTGAACTTCATACATCGACTATTTCTAGAACTTCATACATCAACTATTTCTAGAACTTACACTTATACTGCCACTATTTGCAAAACTTCACACAACCACTGTCACTATTTATAAAACTGCACATTGCCACAACTTCTAGAACTTCATACATCAATTATTTCTAGAACTTACAATTATACAACCAATATTTCTAAAACTTCACACGACCACTGTCACTATTTATAAAACTGCACATTGCCACAATTTTTAGAACTTCACACTATTTCTAGAACTTCACACATCAACTATTTCTAGAACTTCATACACCAACTATTTCTAGAACTTCATACACCAACTATTTCTAGAACTTACACTTATACTGCCACTATTTGTAGAACTTCACACAACCACTGTCACTATTTATAAAACTGCACATTGCCACAATTTCTAGAACTTCACACTATTTCTAGAACTTCATACATAAACTATTTCTAGAACTTCACAGAACCACTGTCACTATTTATAAAACTGCACATTTGCCACAATTTATAGAATTTCACACTATTTCTAGAACTTCATACATCAACTATTTAAAGAACTTACACTTATACTGCCACTATTTTTAGAATTCCACACAACCATTGTCACTATTTATACAACTACACCACTGCCACAATTTATAGAACTTTCATACTGCCACTATTTCTATAACTTTAGATTGCCACTAATTTTTAAACTATGTTTATTAGTGGATATGCAAGGACAATATCAAAATCAACAGAATCTAGAAATCACAGAAAAAAAAGTGAGATACAAAATGTGTGCGAAAAGGAAACTAAGGCAAACAACAAAAAAAAGACAATAAAACTGTTGGAAAAAAAAAATGAATGTTGGAGGCTACGTGTCATTCAAGTGCAACATGATGAGGTTTTCAAATGCAATCCACACATACATACCTCTACTTCGAAAACGCAAAGAAGTTGCCGAGGAGTTGGCTAAAACACTATGTATTTGTTGATTTTTTTTTTATTTTTAGAATTTGGTATGAAATTAGACCCAAAACAAAACAAAAATTCATCCCAATACTGATACGCAATTTTTGTTTTGTTGTCGAATTTTTCAAATTTTGCATTTTATTCATGTCGCCTTATTATTATGATGTATTATTTGATACATGAATAATAGTGATAATTATAGCTTGTTACAACTCAATAAAAAAAATTAATTATAATTTTTTTGGTTGTGGTCTTTGGACTTTAATGAGTTAATGACATATTTGTAGATAATGAAAGTTTCAATTAAAATGTGACATTTTTGTAATTAAAATGCCAATGACATTTTCGTAATTAAAATGTGGCTGATTTGGGCTAACAAAGTTTGAAGTTCTATTAGGGGCAGATTGGGAAAAAAAAATTGTAGCTTGTGTAAGTTGGGCTTTGCTTTCAGCACATGGGCCTTTTATTTTTTGTCCTGTAGTGGTAAAGTTTGTCATTTTGATTAAAATTTTTGCTATTTTCATTAAAAAAACCTATTATGGTGCTTTTAGTTAAGAAAAAAAAATTAAAAAATGTCCTTTTCATTAAAGCTCCCATCTTGTAATCCTAGAATTCTTCTGTATCAAGTTTCCCCGAGAAAATTTTACAATCACACGTTATTATTCAGATGACGGCGGTAAAAAAATATATATATATTTGCAAAGAATCTTACTAGACTTTGAGCTATGTTCATAAGTTGGTGTTAGTAATTAAAATTAATTACATTACCTTCTCCCACGTATCAGAAATCCTATTGGTAAAAATTGGTGCTTGAGCAATGGACCCTTCAATTGACGCGCTTCCAGCTCGTGTCGATAGTGTCTCCATGTGTTAATTTGTTCTATGGACAAATTAACCCTATAGTCCCAAAACAAAAAACAATTTTGTTCCATTCACCAAAGTGAAGATATACAATACGGCCCGTGAATGCATTACAATAATTGCATTTCGTTTTAATGTATGTAATCTTCTATTAAATAATTACATTATATATGCTAGATTTTCTTCACACACAATATAAGTTTACAAGAAAGATAATATACGAGATTTACTCTTAAATGTTAGACGATTCACGTGATTATATTTATGATGAGTTCGATATTAAAAATAGATAATGCTATAGCACAATTTTATGTTAATTATTTGTAGATACAAATATATTATTATTATTATTTTTATACAAGTATCTTATTGTTTACAAAATACACGGTCTTTCCACCATGTTTTCTTTATTAGTAGGAACCAAGGTAAAGATTGAAATTAGTATCTAATTGTTAAGTGAATACTATAAAGGAAGTTCCATGAACATGCCTCTGGATTTCAAATCTAAACACTGAGAATTTCAACGCAAAATTAATTAACAAATACGAATCCTCAACATAATCACGTAGAATCCAGCTTTACTTCCATGACACTAATCCTAATTAACGATTAAACTAATAATTAAATATTAACCAAAACAAAATTGTGAATATTATTATAGGGGAAATGGCATCGGAGTAATTAAACCCAAACGAATGTCGTATTCGAGATCCCCACATGCTTATAAACCCGACATCGGTCTCTTTCTCCTTCTACCTTCTTCTACCCCTTTCCGACAGTCGCAGCTCCAGAGCGACTGTACTCTCTCACTCTCCCTTCATCTTCTACATTTCGATATACTAAATCTACCCACCACCCCACTAAATCTACCCAGCTCAAGCTTTTAAGCCATGGCCGCCGAGGCCTTCTGGTTCGGAGCTCTGCTTCTTCTTCTCCCATGTCTCTCAGCCATGGCGAAGCAGACTTACATTGTGCACATGAACCACCACTCCAAGCCGGAATCCTACGCCACCCACCACGACTGGTACTCCGCCAGCCTCCAATCCCTCTCCTCCGACTCAGATTCCCTCCTCTACACCTACACCGACGCCTACCACGGCTTCGCCGCCTCCTTAGATCCGGACCAGGCTGAGCTGCTCCGCCAGTCCAACTCCGTCATCGGCGTCTACGAAGACACGGTTTACAAGCTCCACACCACTCGGACCCCCGAGTTCCTGGGTCTTGAGCCCGAATCGGGACTCTGGGCGGGTCACTCGACCCAGGATTTGAACCAGGCCTCCAATGACGTCATCGTCGGAGTTCTAGACACCGGGGTTTGGCCCGAGTCCAAGAGCTTCGACGACACAGGAATGCCCGAGATCCCCACCCGGTGGCGCGGCCAGTGTGAATCGGCCCCCGATTTTGCCGCTACTCTCTGCAACAAGAAGCTAATCGGAGCTCGGAGCTTCTCCAAAGGCTACCACATGGCCTCCGGTGGGAGCTACTTGAACAAGCCAAGGGAAGTCGAGTCCCCGCGCGACAGAGACGGTCACGGCACCCACACCTCCAGCACCGCCGCCGGGTCCCTCGCGGCCAACGCCAGCCTCCTCGGATACGCAAGCGGAACGGCTCGCGGAATGGCGCCTCACGCGCGCGTCGCCGCCTATAAGGTCTGCTGGAGCACCGGCTGTTTCGGTTCGGACATTCTCGCGGGCATGGATCGCGCCATCGTCGACGGCGTCGACGTCATGTCGCTCTCTCTAGGCGGTGGCTCCGCTCCCTACTACCGCGACACGATCGCGATTGGCGCGTTCACGGCTATGGAGAGGGGTATTTTCGTCTCTTGCTCAGCCGGTAACAGTGGGCCCACTAAGGCATCGTTGGCCAACACAGCCCCATGGATCATGACCGTTGGAGCCGGGACCTTGGACCGAGATTTCCCTGCTTATGCTTTGCTAGGCAACAAACTCCGGTTCACCGGCGTTTCGCTTTACAGCGGGACCGGAATGGGAAACAAACCGGTTCAGTTGGTTTACAACAAGGGGTCTAACAGCTCTACCAACTTGTGCCTGCCCGGTTCGCTCAACCCGGATATGGTTCGTGGGAAAGTGGTGATGTGCGACCGAGGCATCAACGCACGTGTCGAGAAAGGTGGCGTCGTGCGCGCAGCTGGCGGGATTGGGATGATACTCGCCAACACTGCCGCCAGCGGTGAGGAATTGGTTGCTGACAGCCACTTGCTACCGGCCGTCGCCGTCGGTAGAAGAGTCGGTGACAAGATCAGAGAATATGCTCAGCACGATCCCAATCCCACGGCTGTGATTACTTTCGGCGGGACGGTGCTGAATGTACGGCCGTCACCGGTCGTGGCGGCGTTTAGTTCACGGGGGCCCAATATGGTGAACCCCCAGATCTTGAAGCCGGACGTGATTGGTCCAGGTGTTAATATTTTGGCGGCATGGTCAGAGGCGGTCGGGCCCACTGGGCTTGAGGAGGACAAGAGGAAGAGCCAGTTCAACATCATGTCAGGTAACGGCTAGTTTGTTAACAGTTATTTGATCATGACCGTTGATGAAGTTGACCAATTCGAAGTTGACTCGACCTTTATGATTTTGTTTCAGGTACATCCATGTCATGCCCACACATTAGTGGGCTTGCAGCATTGCTCAAGGCGGCCCATCCAGAATGGAGCCCAAGTGCTGTGAAATCTGCCCTAATGACCACAGCGTACACCCATGACAACACCAAGGCCCCTCTCCGAGACGCGGCCGATGGCACGCTTTCGAACCCATGGGCGCACGGCTCCGGCCATGTCGACCCGTCGAAGGCTCTCTCACCGGGCCTGGTTTACGACATTGCCACGGAGGACTACATTGCATTTTTGTGCTCATTGGAGTACACCAATGAGCATGTTCAAGCCATTGTCAAGAGGCCCAATGTTACTTGTGCAAGAAAGTATTCCGACCCGGGCCAGCTCAACTACCCTTCGTTCTCAGTCGTGTTCGGGAACAAAAACAAACGGGTTGTGAGGTACACGCGGGAATTGACGAATGTCGGGGCTGCCGGGTCTGTATACAGAGTCTCCGTGACCAGTCCTTCGACCGTGAGAACCGTCGTGAAGCCCACAAGGCTGGTGTTCAACAGTGTAGGAGACAAGCAGAAGTACACAGTCACATTTGTGGCTTCGCAGGGTGCAGAGAAAACAGCAAGGTCGGAATTTGGGTCAGTTGTCTGGGCAAACCCACAACACCAAGTGAAAAGCCCGGTTGCTTTTGCATGGACGCAGTTGATGGATTGATATTTTGGGCTTTTTTCTGCTGTTGGGCCAGAAAGTGCTTTTGGGTTTGGGATTTTGGCTTTTAGGGAAAGCACTTCAATTCGTTTGGCTAGAGAAAACTAATGTAATAGAATCAAGATATGACATACCAGTGTTTATAGGTATGGCTTTTTTTTTTTTTTAATGACATACCCACATGTTAATTTGCATAGTGGAGTTTGCTTGCATAAAATCTTGTTCCAATTGCACCTATCCAGTTGGATTAGTGATCACCAACGCGGAAACAAGTTAAAAGACCTTCTACAGTAATTTAGGCGAGTTTAATTCTATATATTTAGGCGAGTTTAATTCTCATATATAGGAATCAGACCGCTTGAGTTTGATTCGTATAGCAGTGGCACCATCTTTATGACCACCATTTTATATAGAAATCAAACTAACGAGACCATAAACAATTAGACTCAAAGTTTTCGGCCCACTAAGGAAAACTTGGGCACTAATGATTGTTATCCGATTTGACGCTTGTCAATCATTTAGCTCGAGGGTTTCTCATACGTAATTGTTTCTACCTGTTGATAGTCTAAGACCTACCTTGCGTACGAAGGTACAAATTCCTAGTGAAAACCATTGCAAGCCCACTCATAAATGAACATTTCTTCGACAGAGAGCGAAAAATATAGAGGGCAATACTTTAAAATTTACTTCGTAGCTCACATAATTTTTGTTTCCCTCAATATTTGCATAATTTAGACTAAAAAGAAAAAAAAAACAAAGCTTCCATAAGATAGTATAAATACTAAAAACATATACTACAAGGGTTACAACAGGTTATTCTACAACAGCAACATGGTCGTACCTTCGGACATTTAGGGCAAGAGCATTTCCATTTGCAGCAATTACCGCAAGAGCAATCGCCACAGGAGCAATCGGGACATGAACATGACGGAAAGGTGCAACAATTTCTGCTGCATGAATTATTTTTGCAGCAGTTGGACCGGGGACATGTGCAGCAACATCGCCACTTTGGTAGCGGACAGCAGGCACACGGATTACAGTTACATGGGCCGCAGTCACAGCAGCGTGGCATTCCTAGGTGGAGAGAGCACCCGTTGCAGCAGCAACAGCAAATCCATGAGCAGCTGAAACAGGGCATTCCGCTGTACCACAAACATACTTATGTCATATTCGGAACAAATTTACCTTTCCAATACTGCTATTTAAACGCAAAAGTCCATTAGTTCTATTGTAAAAGCACAAGCAGAGGGAAAGATGTTCCGAGCAGGAGCACAGCAGACTTTTGACTCAATATCGCAAGCAGTTAATTCGTAAGCGTTAGAAGACTTCTTCCTTAAACGTTTCTATAATATTACCACAATTTTTTTGTATTGCAGTCACTGTCGAGTATAAACTTAATTTCAACTTAATAAGGAGTAGATAATCAAAACTAGAATGAAAAACTCGTAAAGCAACATAATTCACTAAGACAAAAAAAAAATGGTACCATAGCCATTTCCAGAAGCGACATGACCGGCGTTTCTTTCGATTCCTGTTAGAAAGAGACAGAAAATCTGATTATCATACTCCACACAAGGTGCGCTAAACTTTACAAAAAAAATTGTTGACGTTGTTCTTACGTAGGTATTAACGGATCTGGGTTTGCAACCACAAAATCAGCAATCCTGCAAAGGAGTCAAATTCAAAATACAATCAATTGACTTACACCACATATAAAGAGACTGGAGTTAACAAATTTAGTAGGTTTTCAGTTTGACTTCTTCGAGTTCAAATTTTGATTTTTGAGAACTACGTGCTACAAAAGGTAATGGAAAGAGTGACATACTCTTTGCAGCATCTCGAAGCAGGTTGAAGCCGTTCAACAGATTTCAGTTCCTCCTGCAAACATATAAGGTAACTGTTTAACTTCCACGTAAAACCAAATAAGAAGAATCAAGTAAACAGCAATGATATATTAAGTAAATATCTTTTCAGTTTGCAAACTGTATGATATGATTGACTACAGAGGTAAATCAGCGCATTTCAGGGGGGTAAATCGGCGCATTACAATTCATTACAAGTTCAGGGGGTAATTCAGCACATTTCATTTCGGTTGGAGACACGCATGACTTAAATTATGAAAAGTACATTGGTTCCGACAGACGATCAAGTTGTTTACAACTACGGCAAATTCAATTATTCAGTGGAAAGCTACCACATTAGCATTTGAGAGATGAGAGATGAAACAATTTGAGCTCAAGTTGGAAACATCTTACATTTCTCTAATGCGTCGAGTTAATCTAATCCGGTTGAGTAGCATATGGATTATATATGAACACAAAGACCATCCTTATCTATTGGTCAGCAAACTTCTTTGGTATTATTGGCTGACATGTTAAACATAATTGGGGTACTAAAACACAATTATGAAACTAATTCTAATTCACGATCACTAATTCAAGTTGGATCAACCGGTGAAGATTATACAAAACCGGTAAGATAGTTCGCGGAGTTCATCCTCCACGCCGGTGGGGTTTGCGCTGCTAAACGAAGTTAATTACAGTCACCTGTATAATACTGACCAACACTTTCTAAACCAAGCAAACAGAGGAGTGTTACTCATTAGATCGGCTACATTAAGTTCCGAAACTTTCGAGCTAATTAATCCCTTGAAAGTTAAAACAAAACAACAGTGAAATGGTTTGTAGTAAATTAGGATCGCTCTCAACCAAATAATTTTAACTTGTTCAGTTCCATGTTAATTAACTTTAAGCTAAGTGTTAAACCAGGATATTGTCTAGCTTTATGAGCACACCCTCAAGGGGAGATTATCTTAATCATGATTTTATTGTACATAAAAATGGAAGTCCTACCTTTTCACTTTTCACAGAATTAAGCTAATGATTAAAGAAAAAGTTAAGCTTTTCCAGTCCAAAATAAGAAAAAGAAATGCTTTTTAATCCAAGAAGGATTTGCAAAAACAAAGACAGAAAGGGCTTGAAATCTTTAATTACCAACCCAAATGATAATCACATTCAAAGTTTTAACTTTTTAACTCAAAGAGGTTAAATTAATTAACTAAAAGTAAAAAGAAAAATGAAAAATCAGAGTTACCTCAAGAAAACCAATCTCCCTCTCAAGCATCTGAACCCTGGCAGTTTCTCTGCGCTTCCCATACAAATCAGGATACTGCGGCGGCGACTTTGGGCATGGTGGTGGCAGTGACGGCACAGAAGCAGAGCAACCAGAAGGAGCTGCCATTCCAACTAGTAACCAAAACCCAGTTGCTAAATCGCCTAAAACTCAGACCCCAAATGAAGAAAAAGACAGCGGAGATTACAGAGAGAAAAGCAGTTGCAGTAATGCTGCTGATAGAAGCACTGCAGTTGCAGCTACAAGTAATTACAAAAAAAAAACGCTCATCAATCAAAAGCACTCAGCAAAAAAGCACTTATGAAGCGGCAAAGCAAATGATGGTAGGTGTAGAAATGAAATGGTAGAAAGCAGTAATTAGGGTCTCTGACAGGGATAAAAATTACGACCTACAACCACAAAAGATAAAATGAGAAGTTGTACAGTGCATAAATGCTCTGCAAACAGAGAGGGGATTAATGGGGGAAGTTTAAAGATTTGAACTTTATCAAACATAATTAAAAGGGTATTAATATTAACTAGAATTACATAAAGGGGTTGCCATTTATTGAAAATTCTCACAACTCACAGGGCTCAATGGAGTAAATGAATGTTTGTTTTTCAAAAAAGAAAGATGGGTTTTTGGGTTTTTGGGTTTTGGTTTTGTTTTGTTTTCCTTCTCGAGGCACATCTAATTTGGGTTTTGTTTGCATGTTTTGGTAATTGCAAAGATAGTTAATTAAATAATTAATACTAATACTAACGGTAATAGTAATAGTAAGGACGGCTGTGCAAAAAGCCTGCAACTGCAAGTGTCTGTACGAACACATTTGGCAAAGTTTAGAGATTTTGAGTGAGATTTTTGGAGTTGGATTTATAGAAAAACAAGCAAAGACTAAAGCTTTTTTGTGTGTGTGTGTGTTTTTTAAATAAAAATAAATAAATTTGTTCAATTTGTATTATTTTTAGTGCGAAGGGGTGAGTGAGTTGCAGGATTTGCAGAGGAAGAAGCGAAAAGCACGATGGGGGAAGTCCCTCAGACCGCACGTGACCGCTGCGTAGGAAAGAGAAAAAGAGGGGGAAATCAGAAATGTTTGGGCAAAACAGAGGCTTGGACAAATCAGCCCTGATTTTGAGAATAACTAATCATCTGGGTAAAATCATGTCAATTTTACCTTTACCTTGTTCCACTGTAATTGGAGGAGGACTTCTACGGTATGGGAATACTGCTATCTAGATGTTTCGTGCTAAAAGTTTAATCTTATGTGAAGAAAAACTTATGCACGTTGTTATACCATTGACACAAGACGCTACGTTAATAATGTACTCGTGTTACGAAAGTTGCACCATTATCAACTTTTATCTTAATTTTTAGGTAAAGTTACACTTTAAGTAGTTTTTCATTTAGTTTTTGAAGTTTCAATTTTGGCATAGTTAATTTACTTTTGTAAATTTTGTAGTTGCAATCATTAACTTCGTTAAATTGAAGAAGAAATATTTGACGTGGCGATTCGTGTATCTTTGACATTTGAAGTCATTTGACTTTTTAACGTGTCTAAAACGACAATCTAGATTCATAAAAGACCATGAACATTCCGATTTATTCACGTGATATCCCCACTTTTCTCTTATTGATGTGTGTGCGTGTGGGTGACGCTTTCTTGAAATGGAGGAGAACAGCAAAATATAGATGCTGGTTTCATAAAAAATAGTGATCGTTTTGGGCAGCCTTGTACCACCATTCCCATACTATCGATCCGTCACTAATTAACGTATTTGTTAACACTCTCTAATATAAGTAGTCCTATATACGATGATAGTGCCCACTCCTATTGAAAATTGTCTCAACAAGTGTGTCTAACCAAAATTATTCAAATGAAAATTCTGCCAAAATTATAGAGAATAAAATGGGTAAACTGGGTTGTCTCATCGGTTTTGAACTTTGGGGGCCACCTTTTTTACTGCACCTTACACAAAAATGACAGTGATAATAGTCCTTTTACCCTCAGTCCCACTTTAGAGAAATTTTTGATATATTGGAAATATTCTTTCACCAAGATCTTTCCCAAAATTTAATTTCTACGTTCACTGTCACGTGACGCCTTAACTCAATAAAATATTATCATGTGAAGAAAAATTTGTACATAGCAATACATTACTAAACAAAAGACGTCACGTGGTGATGAACTCGTTCTATGTAAGTCTCTCCCCTCAAACCCAAAGTATGGTCTCCTCCTCCTCCTCCCTGCAATGTCATTTTTGTCAGGATCACCAGTCAGAGAAATTTAATCTCAATTAACCCACATCGCTTGAACTTATTGGGCTTCAATTATCCAGCTACATTCTCAGTAATTATGGTCCATAATCTCAGCTACAGCTGGCCCATTAATTATATTATTTTTTCAAATTATACATGAAAATATAAAGTCCCACACTTTGAATTTCTATGCCTCTCCTACAATAATTTGGCATTCAAAGCTTGACTTTCTTGTTATAAAAATGCATATATAAACAACTGCTCTTCACGCAACTTGTTGAGTGATGGAATATATGCTCCAATGATTCAATGCCAACACATGTTCATATAAGATTGATTTTTTATAGTAGATCTGAATCGTTGATCAAGTTGATTCTTTTAAATAAATTTGAATCGTTGATAAGTTTATTCTTTTGTAAATGCATATAGTTTAATTTTGAATTTGATTGGTCTATGTTATCAGATTATAATCATGCATCATTTTAGAATTTTGCGTTACGTATTCTAAATTATATATGAAACATAAGTTTGGTAAGATACTACTACAATATTTACTCGAAACTTGTAAAGACCAAGCAAACTTGCCAAGCTAATTACCAATGAGTCCTTTGATGTAGTGATTTTGTCTTACGTTTGACTTTCATGAATAGAATGCTGATACATATATGTTGTGAGTTTGACGCGCGCTTGTAGTTAGCTAATACATATTCGTTCACAATAAAAATGCCCTCTTCTCTCAACCCAAACTCCACCATGGGCAAACTTGCCGTCTCATATGCCAAACTCAAACGATTGTCGGGTGTGAGGCGGAATGATAATTTGAGCTAGAGATATCTTGATCAATTGACCTAACGTATCACCACAACTTTAGTGAGTGAAACAGAAACGAGCTTTGTAAACCATAGGTTGCAAAATTGAGAAAGAATTTATCAACAATTACACGTACGGTTGCGGACTAGTTTTTGAACTCCACGCGCCATCGGTGGGGGTGAGCACGTCTCTGGAGGGAGGTGGGCCACCGTGTTTTATTTCATTCATTCATTCAAGTGGGACCCGCCGGTGAGGCGACGCATCATGTAAAACCGATGAATTTCCTGCTCTTTCCCAAAGTACTACGGCAAAAAGAGCGGTCACTGATAACGTGTCGAGTGGGCCGGGCCCACCATCTCTCTCTCGGCTACAAAGCCCAAGGCACTGCCTCTCTCTCTCTGTCTTCTGCTCCGTAAAGTTGCTAACGTGCGCGGGTGGTGTGGTGGTGGAGGATTAGATAGAGTGTAAAAGCTGTAATGATTGGCGTCTTCTTCCTTTGCTATAGTTGCCCGTGCAACACTCCACACGTGCGCACGCTTACAGTCACCTTGTTTGGCAATGTGCCCTCGCAGACTCACAGGCAAAGCTCTTGGCTCCAAAATACCTAATAATTTATTTAATATTTATTTACCAAGACAAAAAATCAGAAAAATCAAAGAAAAAAAAAGATATTTTCTTTTCTTTTATGTCGGAAAATATGCAGGAGTTCTTTGTGTGTATGTCTTGAGCGGCCGAGTAACGTGGCATGAAAGGCCGTATTTGAGAATTTTCTCTTAAGAAGAAAAGGGTCGGGTCAATCGTCCATAGGCAAGTGTGCAATTTTTAACCGAGGATGAGACGTAAAAAAAAAAAAAAAAGTTAAACTAACGTTTTCTTTAATTCAATAATTATTGTTTACGAGATTTGAATGCATGGGTTTTTTGGACATAATGAAGTCGGAACTTGCTTTAGTATGACCATATTGTCCTTCAATGAAATTCATGGAAATTGTTTGTCCTAAAGAATTCGAAATTGAAGTTAACCAAGTTGTAATCGGTTGGCATATGGGGCCCGTGGAATGGTAGCCCATTGTCCTTCAATGGATATTTTGTACTTGTATGTCGTGATTGTATTCAGATAACGCATGTTCTTAATATGAATATCGTTTATGTTCTTATATGTTCTCGATAAGAACACCGTTTATATTCCTGACTTTCACGTATGAGTTGATGATGACATTTGTTGGCTATCTTGTATGTTTGAGACATTTATCCTTCAATGAAAGAAAGTCTCTTTCACAAAAAATAAGGTTAAAAAGATGGAAAGCAACCCTTTGACCAAAAAAAAGATGGAAAGCAACCCTAAATTGTAGGTTAGAAAACACAATCCAAAACAACGTTTTAGGTGCAATTAAGAGTAAAATTAACATAAATATGTAGAGTTGAATCCTTTGGTTAAATTTTTTGCAAACTTTGAAAGGTGACAAGCATCTCTTGCAAAAATTCAAAAGGTCATAGAAAGATATGAATGAATCTTTGAACTGCAGTCCAATTGGACTCCAAACAACGAACCCGAACGGCCTCTTTCGAAAAGATATGCACTTGGAAATATTCTCCTTTAAGACTTTGAGCTACCAAACTCAAATAAATAAACAAAAAGTTGAGCCAAATTAAGAAACTTGGTACACCTCTTTTAAAGATTAAACCGAAAGCCTCTTACCTTGAGCAGAAAACTGTTGATTCCACGCGAAAACTCTCTCGTTTCATTGGCCAGGAATCGTCTTCTCGAACAAGCAACTGCATCTCTGCCAAGCACATTTGAATTCACATATTCTTCCAACTTATACGTATTGTATATGCACAGTCAAAACTTGCCAAACATTTGAATGTAGAAACCGCTGCGTCCTATAACCTCCCTAAGGCAAGAAGCTTTCCTACTTTTCTCTATCTCTAAGCTCTGTGTATAAAAAGAAAGACCCTTGTTGGCAACGAAACCAAACTCGAAGTTGTCATCGAGCGCAGTAGAATAGTCTCGCGTAGATAGCAGAGGAAGAGATGGGGGCAAAAGACAATATGATCATGCCTATAATTAGCAAGATGTACTGTTCGTCTTCTCAGGCTGTGCTTGTCGTGAGGAGGAGGCCGCACGTGATAAACGGAGGTGGTTTTGTGGTTACGGATTGTAGTCAGAAGGTTGCTTTCAAGGTTGATGGATGTGGAATTCTGGGGAAAAAGGATGAGATGATCCTGAGGGACAGTGATGGAGACGCCTTGCTTCTCATTCGCCGAAAGGTATACATATATCTGTTCAATTCGAAAAAACGCAAATAGAATTTCAATCAAACATGCATCTATGAAGGATCACATGCATCTATGAAGGATCACATGCATCTGTGCACGTATAAGATAAAACATGTTTCAGTTTGAATTGTGGCATATGCATGAAGAGGTGTTAGGGATGCTTAATCAACTTACGTTCATGCATATTGATTCGTATATGTACCAGGGGGCAATGGTCGAGGCCCTAAGCATTTATCGGAAATGGAGGGGGTATAGTTTAGACTATGAAGGATCGCAGGATCAGATCGTTTTCTGTTTAAAAGAGCCAAACTCGTGTTTGGCGAGGACTCAAGCAATCAGAATCTCAACGAAAGCCACGAAAAACAGAGACTGGGACTTTGAGATCAAGGGCTATTTCCCTGATAAGGATTGTAGTATTGTTGACCCCAAGGGCAACACAATGGCACAGGTAACTAATTCGCATTCACGATGAACATATAAGACTTTCTTTGTTTGTAAATTGCTTCTGAAACGATTAAGGTGTGGATTTGTTTTGTCGTTGGTTATATTGAAACACAGATTGGGGTGAAGAAGGAGTTGATGGCAAGCAAGGATCTCTACCATGTTGTGGTGACACCAGGCACGGATCAAGCCTTCGTTATTGGAGTCATTACGATTCTTGACTACATCTATGGTGAATCCACCAGGTGCTAAATTAATAATACAGATTCTAAAGAGAAGCTTTCCTTGATTTCACGACGAAACAAGATATCTGCGATTCTGCAGCAGAGTTCAATTTTCTGCATTTTGGAAGCTGCTAATCCTTTAAATTTCAGTTTTCCTGGATTGTTTATGGGATAATCTTTTAGTTGTCCGAACCTGTACTAACTGGGAACTCATTTGTTAAAGCTTTTAGAAGGTATTTTTTGCAACTCTTTGATTTGTAATTGGTGATATACTACTTCACGTAGTTTGTGTAAATAAGACTACATTTTACTTTTCTCACCGTCGATACAGAATCCGTAAGCAATGAAAAGTGAAAACCAATTTCACAACGTAAGGGAAAAGAAAACAAGAAATCTTACCCGACTTCGCCATTTAATAGAATCTCGTGGAGGTAGCCATGCCGCTGCAGAAGCGGGAGCTTGTCATTCCCGTTGTGAGTTGCCGAAAAGGGGAATTTTAAACAAAGGAACATTTCTGAAATGAAACATGTTTCACTACAACTAATGGGATGGGAAATTTGATTGCAATAGACTGATAAATGATAATAATGCAAATTGATGAGCGGTATTCTGGCCCCCACATTATGCCACATCAACCAACTAACAGAAAATTTAATGAAATTAGACGACAGAGACTAAATTGATGTGTTAGATCAATTTCATAGACCAATTATGATAAAAACCCTAATAAGAATGATAACAGTACAGAAACTTAACGTCTTTGATGCTTACCTACCAAGTACTGGTCAAGATTTCAGGGCCTTCAGACATCTTAGCTTCATGTTTCTATCGTCTTCACGGGCGGGTGCCAGGAAATATAAACATTAGCTCAGATGCGTGATGCGTGATTCAGTTAACCATTTCACAGTAGGCAGGAGAAACGTTACAATAGTATGCCAAGCATTCTTTAACAACACCATACATAACAAACTAATCAATGGCACAAAAGAAGTATCGCAACATTCCATCACCACATAGAGGCGTAAAACGCCACAAAGAAATAACAATCTCAAATAACCATAAGGTTATACGAGTTGGCAAAATGAATTCGTGGAATCAAAATCTCGATTTCATATTAACATGGAATTTGTAATACATTATCCAGGATTATAATCCAGTATCAGTTAACAATGTTGAATGACGCGACTATTAGCATCATCAACATTGCCATTCCAACTCAACACTGTACAAGACACAACATTTTTAGTTACCAATCCATGATATGTTCCTTACAGATCTACCACAGTACTCCCAATGACGTGCCTAGCCTAAGGGAGAGAAATACCAAATAGATTGTTATGAGGCCGAGTCCTAAGGTCTTGTTAGGGCGCATGCCATTTCTGGGTAGCACAGCAAGCGACCAAAGAAGCCCTGATATTAGAAATCCCATTGTATAAAACAGGCTGTTATCTTTGGGAATTTTGTACGGTTCCGGCCTCTGAGACCAGGATGCAAGCAGCATTGAGATCCCCAAACCAGCAAGTGTGTTAAACATAGGCCCAGCATAACATCCTGACATTGCAATCTGTACACCATCTCCGCCATTCATTGCCAGTGCAACATTCGACATTAAATCACCCATTGAGTTGCCCCATGCTAATACAGTCAATCCAAGGATTGATGGATTTATTCCAAAAATTACGCCAAATGCCACCAGCAATGCGACCAGCTCGTTTGCAACGATGTAGAACCAGATGATGCTCATAAAAAACCCTCCTAAAACCCACGGAAATAAAAATTTGCGAGGGGGCTGGTCCGGTCTGGTGTGTAGATATGCAAGAACACCAAAGACACCACTGCAGAGAAAGCCTAGAAAGTAGGCAATTTCCTTACTCAGAGATCCGACATCTTCTTGGGCGTTCCATAAAAATAACAGAAGAATGGGAGCTAGCACAGCACTGGCAACAGCATAACCTTTGGACCACCTATCCTCCTCGACTATAGGGATTGTCAACCGTCTTGGCAGCGTCAGCGGAATCTCCAGCAGTGATAAAAATCTGAAAGAGGAAGAGTTTTCCTTCACTGTTTCATCCTCGTTCCAACCCCACAATGACCTTGGACTGTCTGAATTAGCCTTCGCATTCTGATTCGAATAAATTGCCACATTTGAAGCCCACATCCACTGCGGCAACTTACTTTGGAGATGAGGTACCTCACTGTCTGATTCAGACTCAAGGAGAGAAGCATATACAGATTCCTCCTCGTCGCTTCCCTGAGAAAATATACTTCCCCTGACCGGTAGCAACGGTGTTACAGCATCCAACCTCAATTTCCGAACGTGTTTCCTCAGAAGCTCGTTTGCAGCGACCACAAACGCATAAACCACATAAATCAAGACAAACGCTATAGCACCCCCGACAGTAACCTCACCAACCATCAACATGAGGGCAAGTGACATGACAGTAAAGAGGAAGAAACATATATCTCTGATAAAGCATTTCTTATCAATCTGAAACCCCTTATCCGCCACACACAGAGATATAGTCCCAACAACAATACAAGTAACAAAGACAGCTCCACCCAACACACTATTAAGACCAACTCCCCCGGCATCCTTACCCACAAAAGCAGCAATGCTGGCAAACACATCAGGAGCACCATTCCCCAGTGGAAGCAGAGACACACCGGCCACAGTCGCCGGTAGCTTCAAGAGACTCGAAAGCTTCTCCAGAGAACAACAAAAGTAATCTGCGGCGGTATTACCCAATAGATAGAACAATGCAGCTAGCCAAATTGCCAACACTACATACCCCAAAATGCTAACTTTCTCACAGCTGCAGTAAAAGAAATGAATGTAATTCAAATAACCACCGGAAGTACACTCCGGATGGGCAATCAAGAACTCACATTTGCTCCGATAGCCTTCGTGTTTGAACAACCCGGTGCATAATTGGGGATTAGGTTCTGATACCAAATTGGCATCCGACCCATTAACACTGACACTATAATTCGACGGAGAAACATCAACTTCGGCCATTCTCCTGTGAATAATTTCGACCCGAAGACCCGGATCGCCAAATCCATTTACTTTGGAGCTCCATCGAGGAGGAAGAACCGAATGCGAGCTACCCAGAAAAGGTTTTCTGAGAAAACTCTCCTGGTTGTAGAACAAGAAGACCAATACCAAAGTACAAATTCCATTGAAAAGCCCACGAAATTGGGAATTTTTCCCCCAAAAAACCCACTTGGGTTTAATCATGATTTCTGTACCCAACCCCCCACCTATCAAACCCTAAATTTCTGAATTACAAACTCGAACAGACGGCGATGGATAACCCCCGAGCAGGCGAAACGAAGAAACTCTACGGTTTTGATCAAATCAAATGGGAAATCGGCAAAGAAGACATCGAATTCGATAAAGGGTCGAGAAATTTATGTGGTCGGATGATAATTTTGAAATTATCCAAGCGAAATTAGAAGGGGTTTCAGAGAGTACCTTTGGCTAGAGAGAGAAAAAGAGAGAGGGGTTTAGCACTCTTTCTGCGAGGAGAGAGAGAGAGATGCAGAAAGAGTGCTAAGCAAGAAGAAGAAGGGAAGCAGCTTCGTCGTAGTTTCTTTCTTCTGAGGCCTGCCAATTGAGGAAGGAGAGAGCAGAGCAGAAGGCCGTGTCTTTACTCGCGCGTACCAACAGCAGTAATTGGATTTCTGAATTTTTGGTCCCAAAATCCGAAAAAATGTTGGGTGATACATATGACTGAATGGTCCCAAATTAATTTACAATGGACCTTAAATAAATTTTAAATTATTCAACAGATTTAGTAGAAAATACTGTCCTACTCACGGTATGAAAGTTTAAGACTTTTCAATGGGCTGGGCTGGGCCGGCCTAGATTAAAAAGATTGTTGATGGATCAACCGGCCCAATAGGATGACTCATATATTTACTCACGTGATGTTACTAGTCCGCGCATTATAACACGTTCATATATTTACTCGCGTGATGTTACTAGTCCGCGCATTATAACACGTTTTTTACTAAAATAGAAGAAAGTGAAATGAGAGTAATTCACAGTTTTTACGTTATCTTTTTCAATTGTGAATGCATATTTTTATATTATTTTTCAGAGAGATTAGCAAATGAATCAATAGAACTATGCTAAAGTAGCGGTGAAATGTTAATTTCTACTAGATTTTTTAACTGCTAATTTTCGATGCATACCAATAAATATAAATATAGTGGATGGAGTGTATTGTATATTTATACGGATCATCCCTATCAAAAGAAATATATAGATACTTTAATCTATGTTATTAAGTTTATACCGTTGGTTAACCCGATAGCTTTGTATCTAATCTTAAAGTTTTGATGCCAAATGCCACCAGCAAACTTTTGGCGCCCAACTCTCTCTCTCGATCGAGTTTTGGGGCTTGTTTGTGATTGTTTTCCACCATCTAATCTTCGAGTTTTGATGCTTATTTGTGATTGTTTTTGTAGGCAAATGGTTAGTATTAATTAGTTGTTTCAAATTGAGCGGTTACCAATCTCGATATATTTCTCTCTTAAGAAATAATTAGATTTTTGTAGTGTTAATAACAATTTTTTTTTTAAATGTATAGACAACCTCTACAACTTGGCATGACACCAAATTTCAAGAAATTTGGAAAAATAACCAAAATTTGAACCTCGTATAGAATTATAGCCACTTTTTTTAGTTTATGATAATTATAACCAAAAGTTGTTATAAAAGTACTGAAATTTCCTTAATGATTAAAAACTTTGATAAACTGCTATTTACATTACAATTTTTGGGGGTGATTTACAAAAATGAGCCACAAAGTTTCAATTTTTGTATTTTACACTACATAGTTTTCGAATTGCACCAATTTCACTGTCTAATTAGACGTTAAGTGGTGACGTGGCATAGACTTGACCCACATTTTAAGCACTCGTTGACCATCAATTTCTTAAAATGATTAAAAAAGTAAAGTACTAAATATTGAAATTGACAGTCAACAAGTGCTTAAAATGTGGGCCAAGTCTATGACACGTCACCACTTAACGTCTAATTAGACAGTGAAATTGACAGAGATGTTAAATTGGTGCAATTCAAAAACTACATGGTGTAAAATGCAAAAATTGAAACCTTGTGGCTCATTTTGCAAATCACCCCCAAACCTTGTGGTGTAAAATGCAGTTAACCCTAAAATGCAGTCACCCCCAAACCTCATTTTAAGGGTATATTAGTACTTTTATATTAATTTTTTGTTATAATTATCACAAACTTTAAAAAGTGGCTATAATTCTATATGAAATTCAAATTTTGATTATTTTTCCGAATTTTCCAAATTTCAATGTCACATAAATGAGCATCAATTTTGTAAATGGAAATGTGAAATCATTTTTTTGGTACCTTATGTCCTATTATATATTAGCATCTTGCTCGCGTGTGTGACAAGCGATTTTTTCTTGTTTTTCTATATTTTGTTAAGGGTGACAATTACTTAGGACTCTTCAACTATTGTGATATAACCTCCCACTCCTCGTCATAAGTTGATGATCATTTCATTTTTTTTTAATAGAGTTTAATTGAAACAATTTTTATCTCCAACTAAGGTCAATACAACTTGCTACAATTTATCTTAATCGATTTATCTTCAAAAGCACTGCATATTGATTTACCTAAGATGAAAAAATTGTGATAAGTGACATTGTCATTTAGCTTAACATGTAATTTTGTTTTTTTAGCATTAATGAATTGATATCAAATTCATGGAAGTAGATTTGGCGATTGTGTCGTTTTCGTATAATACCCGTTAAGACGGGCGTGTCGTGTCAAACTCGTTATCTTCATAAGTCGGATCATTTTACCTGTTAATTTAATAAGTAAATTGACTTGACCTGTTGAAAATCCATTAAGATAATGGATTGACCCAAAACCTATTATTTTTGTGTTATTTCGTATAAGAGTAACTGTTGTGCAAGAAATTGCCAAAGTGTACATGTAACATTCGATGATACAAAATACAAGAAGTCGTGTGTATACTCGCATGTGATAATCACTACAACTGGATAATACTTGGGTACTTATTAGTGAGTACCCTATATACTTATTTTTTGATTTGACTCAATCAAAAGATGACATGTGTTCTTTATTTTTAAAAGCAAAAAAAAATTAAATAGCATATGTTTCATTTTTTTAAAACAATAAAATATATGTTAAAATATTATTGGGCAAAATCATTCAAGTGTATAGAGAGAACTAACTAGTGAGTATCTAAGTATTATCCTAATCCATTTACGTTAGTGGTTGACACGTGTACATACTATACCATGTAAGATAACGATGGCTTTTATGTCAGTGTGGCGTGTCGTAACGTTCCAGCACTCCCATTTCTATACAAACCAACCCAGCAAACCAGTTAGTTACTCCACTCCTCCTCCCACTCCTCTCTGGTCCAATTATACGTCCTCCATTTCTGCTAAATTATTACAAAATAATCCAAAAGATATCCATTTCCCACAACCCCATTTCTCGTAATCCAAATCAAATCACCGGTAATTGATCATGATCATCAAAAAGTTTGTTTTTTTTGGTTTTCAGATTTTGGTTTTTTTTCTTTTTGATGAAATGAATCATAAGACACAGAGATGATGAATTTGCAGAGATGGGCTTTGCGAAGAAAGAGCACGAGTTTCTGAGCGCGATCGGTCTGGCTCCTGAGAATCCTGGAGGATTCATCAATGGCAAGTGGAAGGCGAGCGGCCCAGTTATCTCCACTGTCAGCCCTTCCGACAATCAGGTCTGTAAAATTGTAGCTTTTTAGTTTTTGTTTATTAATCTCCCTATTTTTTCATCGATGGCTGCTTTTTATTTGTTTGGTTTGCATAAAGATGTAATTTTGATTGGAAGAACAAGAAGATTTGAGTTCGATCACAAAAACCCAAAATTTCGATGTTTCTGATGATGTTGTTTTTTCGTTTGGATGTTAGGAAATTGCGAAAGTCACGGAAGTGTCGATGGAAGAGTATGAGGAGGGCCTGCGGAACTGCAATGAAGCTGTCAAGACATGGAAGAGCGTTAGTTCTTGCTATTTTCATTTGACTTGATAATTGGTGTTTAAACTTGTCTTTGTTTTGACAGATTTAATGTTGTTTTCGGTGCAGCTTCCGGCGCCGAAGAGAGGTGAGATTGTTAGGCAGATAGGAGACGCATTGCGAGAGAAATTGCAGCATCTGGGGAAGCTTGTGTCCCTCGAGATGGGAAAAATACTTGCTGAAGGAATTGGAGAAGTCCAGGTATGAAAAAAGATGATATATTTGATTAAGGGCTCGTTTGGAAGTTCTTTTAAAATGAATGAAATCGCTTTTGGTGGAGATTGTTTTTGGGTTCCAAAAGCACTTGAAGTGCTTTTTGGAAGAAGCACCAATTATGTGCTTCTTGTAGGAAGCACTTCAAGTGCTTTTCCATGATGCACTTGCATTTTTACCAATGATTGGTTTCAAAAACCTGCGCTTTCAGTCATTTTAAAAGAACTTCCAAACAATGTTTTTCATTCGTGAATGAGCGATGGAATTGTCCGTGAGTGTTTAAGATGGAATTTTCAGTTACCGTTATCGTTGTTGTCATAATCTTTGTCAAACTTTGTAAGTAATTCCGGAGCACCAATTTTTGCAGGAGGTGATTGATATGTGTGATTATGCTGTTGGACTGAGCCGACAACTGAACGGATCTATCATACCTTCAGAACGTGAGCTCAAAGTTTATATTTATGCTAATTTCTGTTTTATCATCCTTTCTCTAATTGTTAATATGTGAATTGCTTTCTGAAAATTTTAAAGCTCCAGGACGAGTAAATATAAACTTCCGTTGCTAAGCCAGTGGTTTTTTAATTTTTGTATAATCAACATAATCTCTCTGTCTGCTTTTTGTTTGCAGGTCCGGATCATATGATGTTTGAGGTAAATTGCTAGTTCTTACGTTGAACCTTGATCGATTTGTATATTGATGGGACTTTTACTATTTCATTTTACATAATTAGCTTGATTATGTTGTAGTTAACAATGATGTGCATTTTTGTACACCACAGGTCTGGAATCCATTGGGGATAGTTGGTGTCATCACTGCTTTCAATTTCCCATGCGCTGTTCTTGGTACGTTCCTGTTTTGCCTTAAAAGTCTGCAACATAAGTTAAACAGCTATGTTTATTATGTACAACTATTCAGTGCATGATTTTGGATCTATAGTTCATTAAGAGCATCCACAAACTTGAGGATTTAGTGTCATCTTTGATCTTGCTTCTTTGTTTGTCACCATAATTTATTGAATACATTTATGAATTTTATACTGCGAGATTTCCAACCATGCTTTTTTCTTTCTATGGTGTTTTAGGATGGAATGCCTGCATTGCGTTAGTCTGCGGTAACTGCGTTGTCTGGTAAGTTTATATGTCCTAATTTCAGAATTGGAGTTTTGAGCAAATCAATCATGTCAATGCATAATATAGGCATTTAAGTGTACTTAAAATATCTCGACTGTTTCATTGTTATACTGCTAGATATCTTAAGTAACTTGATATGGTATGATATTATCTTCTAAAATACTCGAGTTTTATTGCATTATTCCATTAACAAGATATGATTTTATAATGTAATGGTTACTTTTGATGTTTATGTTTTGTAGGAAGGGTGCACCAACAACTCCATTGGTGACTATTGCAGTGACAAAGCTAATCGCTGAGGTTCTTGAGAAAAATAACTTACCTGGTGCTATATTCACCGCTTTTTGTGGAGGAGGTGAAATTGGTGAAGCAATAGCAAAAGACAAACGGATACCCCTGGTTTCATTCACTGGAAGTTCAAAGGTACACTGGTCACATACATGTGCCTTTTAACATTCTTGCTCCCAGCACCGTGACGCTAAGCTTATATTCCACATTACCAAATATAGGTAGGTGCGAAAGTGCAACAAATTGTCACTGAGAGGTTCGGTAAATGCTTACTTGAATTAAGTGGAAACAACGCCTTAATTGTTATGGATGATGCCGATGTTGGGCTGGCAGTGCGTTCTATCTTTTTTGCGGCTGTTGGCACTGCTGGTCAGCGCTGCACAACGTGCCGAAGATTGGTAACTTTTTATCTAACAAATTCCATTTTTGTGATTTGATGTGGTTATAGAAGTTGAGTTTTTTTTCTTGAAAATAATATATACAAATTTGTTTTTTGTGCATGTACGGCTTCACTGGATTGCAGTATCTCCACGAAAGTATATATCAGAATGTGTTAGATCAACTAGTTGGACTTTACAAGCAAGTCAAAATTGGGGATCCTTTAGAGAAGGGAACTCTAGTCGGACCAGTACATACTAAGGCGTCAAGGGAGAATTTTGAGAAGGGGATTTCAACCATAAAATCTCAGGCATGTTCTATGTTTCTTGGAGAAGCATGAACACCCACACACACCCCAGAGGCAAAATGAATTCTTATGTCTTACATGATGTAATTTATTTTTTCAGGGTGGAAAGATCCTTACAGGTGGATCGGTTATAGAGTCAGATGGCAATTTTGTGCAACCAACAATTGTTGAGATTGCTTCAAATGCTTCTGTGGTGAAAGAAGAATTGTTTGGCCCCGTTCTCTATGTTATGAAGTTTAAGGTAGTCTAACTTCTGAAAAGTTTCTCTTGCATTATTGTTTTTATGCGCTTCTTCTCAGATAAATGTTGCGGCTTTTGTTTGAAAAAATGCAGACTCTTGAAGAAGCAATTGAACTAAACAATTCAGTACCACAAGGATTGAGCAGTTCAATCTTCACAAGCAAGCCAAGTACTATTTTCAAATGGATCGGGTAAGTGTCTATAATGGGCAATGACGTTAGAAAGTGACACCGATTATATGACGAATAAAGATTTCAAATTACAGTGTTTAATAGTTTTGCATTCAACCACGATGCAGGCCACATGGTAGTGATTGTGGTATAGTGAATGTAAATATACCTACTAATGGAGCTGAGATTGGCGGTGCCTTTGGTGGTGAAAAGGCAACTGGCGGTGGTCGTGAAGCAGGGAGCGACTCCTGGAAACAATACATGAGACGTTCAACATGGTAATCTTTCGTAAAAGCCTACGTATTTCCTTGAATCCTGTCTTACATATCTACATTGATTACGGGACTGTTTTATGATTGTTTCATCAATGACGTGAACAATTCTCATCCTTGACAGTACAATCAACTACGGGACTGAACTACCACTTGCTCAAGGTATAAATTTCGGCTAGTGAACCAGGCGTCATAGCAAAGCTCGGTCTAATCTCTCGGTCATGACGTGTCAAGGAAGGTACATTCTGCAGAATCTGCTGCTGTCATGGTTACGAGTACCGTGCCAGCTTGAATGTGTTAAAAAGAAACCTTAAACAGATGTTTATGATGTTTTGGTCTCTGGTTGATGCCAGATTTCTAATCTTGATAAATAAATGCTCTTTTCTTTGAGAAATAAAAGCAATCTGTATTCAAATGGTTATGCTTGTGCTTTGCGGCGCTTCTGCTTTTTGCTTTTGTTAAAAGTCCATCTGTGAACTGATCAAGTATACATCAAGCGGGCCCAACAGATGATTGTGGTAGCATAAAGCCTCTTTAGACTTTTTGCTACAAATATTGACTGGCCAAGCAAGTGTGGCTTTTATCTCCGGCGATCCTTGGCCGCTAAAGTTATAACGAGGAGAATATTCTCCCCTCACCGGTTGTATGCAATTTTGTGTCTGTTCTTTTTCTTCATTAAACAATCATTGCTATCACCGGATACATACAAGTGCGTATCTCTCTCTCTCTCATCACACAATCCGTTGCACTTCAAACTTTCTCCTTGCGAACCATCTAAGAAGTTGACATTGTGGTGAGTTGTGTAAATGGATTTTCCGGTCCAAATGCTAGAGACGGGGATGAAAATGTCTCTAAACTCTCTATCACAAGGGAAGTTTTGATAGCAGTACAAACATTATGTGTTATATCCTAAAGTAGGGGAAGCTCTAATGTCCGGCCGGCCTATCTAGATAGATTCTTCCATCCATCTCTCCATATGCGGCATTAGACTCATGGAACACCGATGTATTAAAATTTCACACGTCTCAAAATTAACCTCACCTCGTGAGTCTAATGCCGCATAGCGGAGGTGGGGGATAAAAGACTATTTTGTCGTCAAATGTGGGGCCACCGAACTATTTCGCAATATCTATGAGAGAAACATCGGACGGTTTCATAGAATATGGAGTGTCGTTTTATACTTCAAATGCAGTGGCATGGTAGAGTGAAGAACACAAAGGGCCATGATTAATTAGTTTAGCACATAAAAAACAGAGGCCTTAATTATTTTTTAATAGGTTAGGTAAACTACTTTACCAATTGCATAACGGAACTTCTTCTATGATTGATTCCATGTAGTTTCTAAGTCAAACAGCTGACTAGTGAAACAAGAAATAAGAATTATCATAAAATTCATAACTACCAACGAAGTTACAAAGCGTAAAGAAGTATCACTAAACTGACAACTATCGAGAGGTTTTAAATAAAAAGAAAATGATTTTCACACTTTCGTTATTTATTTTTAGTCATCGGATTGAATCAATCAAACAAAAACAACAGTTATAATTAAATAAGAGTGAGAGAAGCTGAAAAAAGTACGTGTTTATCATTTTACTAAGACAAAAATATGTTCAAAGGAAACATATATCTTATTTGACATATAAGCTCCTCAAAACTCTATTTCATTGTTAAAAACACTTAAATCACTGTTTGAAGAAAAAGAACTCGTAGACTTAAGTTTAACTGCTACTATATCCGATTGTAATTGAACCCAACTATAATTGCATGATAAGTCAGTGATTTTCTCCTGTAATGCGATTCTTCAGGTGTTTCTCACTGATATTATCAGTCGTAGGGGATACTAAATTACTTGACTAATAAAATTTGGGTCAAACTTCAATGGTACGTACTGTTGAATGATTTAAGATTCATTTGAGACTCACTACAAATTAATCTGGATACCACCCAATATTTTTCTATAAAATTTTGACATTATCAGTTGAAAGGGAATTCCAGATTAGACTCGTTGAGTGATACAACAAATCTTAGTCTGGCCAACTGGATTCTTTTAACTTTTAACACAAAAAAAAAAACAGAAAAAGAAACATTGAACGAACCCGACCCAAGTCACTAGATTCGGTGCCACTCCACCTGTCTCCCCACATTATTTCTTTATTTTGTCTTATTCGATAAAATATTTCAAGTATTCGGACCTGGGAGGTACAAATGTTTTTATACAAATAATCCAGACTCGCTTCAACAAGGATAGGAGAGAAAGACTTGTATGAAACAGAAGCGTAAAAGTGTTGAGGTGTCGGTGTCTCGAACCAATTTGTACAACGTTTTGCGGGAAAGTTGAAACACCGGCGACATGTGAATAGGTTAGAGACAGACATCGCTACCTTACCATCATAGTTTCATGTAAGTTTTATAAGAGTGAACTCGGTGGTTTTTGGATCAAACAACATTGTCTATGGGTAATTTCTCAGCAATGTCGTTTTGTGCTTCTAATTTCTTACCTTTTTTTTCATTTTTTCCTCCAAATAAGCCAATTTTACACTTAGCTAAAACAGATAATAACCAGCTAATTAGTAATTAAAATCTATAAGAATGGAAAGTTTAGTGAGGTGCATGCACTGAGGATTAGCCAGCAATGAAAATTGAATTGCCAGCAATGAAAATTTCTGTGTACAGAAAAAAAAAAAAATAACAGCATCCCAAAACATGATTGTGAATAATGGAAAGAAAATAAAGGTGGCGTATATCACTTTCAAAAATATCTAATTTGACCCTACATTCAATCACTTAATGCCCCTCGATTTATTTCCATTAGTCTCCCAACCCGAATAATCAAGAATTTATAGTTTGAGTTTAAATTTTATGGACGACAATTGTTAATTGCCAAAGATAATAAAAATGGCGAAACCAATAGCTATTTGGTCTCCAGGGTCTGAGTTTAAATTTCGTAGACGACAGTTGTTGAATATGAAAAACAATCTAAATTAGACGAAAGAGAAAATAAAATGTATTTTTGAAGCAAATTAACATATGAAATATTTACATTGAAATTCTAGAAAAACAAAATGAAACTCATATCAGTCATTAGTTTCCTCATTAACTTAAAAAACCCATTTCTCATAATCCCAATTAGAGCAAGAAAAACCGACCCAAAATTACCCAAATCCCAATTTGTTACTGTATCTAAATAAAAAACAGAGTTCCTCTGTTTCACATATTTACCTTTTAATCCTCTGCTTTTTACCATTTTCACCTAGACAGAGAAGGGAAGCAACTTCCCGACCGAACAAGCGGCGGACCCCGTACCCTTTCGACTTCTCCGAGGGTAGTACTGGAATTTGACCTCAGGGCTCTCGGAGTATCCAAGCTCCGTCGGAAAACCCGACCCATGGCGAAGATGGGGTGCTCTGTTTCTTTCTGCGACCGGAACTTTTTGCAGAAATTGATGTGGCGGTTCAGGGCTTCTTCGGTGGAGATGAGCCTATCTGATCGGAGCACTTCGTCTTTCACCGCCTCGACGCAGAGCCCGCAAATCCAACGGCCCTGATAGCGGTCTCGGACGCGGGAGATGTAGGCTGGGGTGCAATCCTCTGTGAACCCGCAGGAGTCGCATTTTACGCACTCGACTTCGATTGGTGGAGGAGCTGGGGATGGTTTGGTTGAGGTTTGGTGCTGGGAGTCTGTGCCTGTTATAGCCATGGAATGTAGCAGAACATTGAAGTCTCTCTCTCTCTCTCTATCTCTGTTTTTATGGAACAGAGGAGAGAGACTGAAGAGGTCTGTGTTATGTAGATGCGCGTGTGTAGAGAAAAACTTACATAGAACGAGAATTTAGTACGGTGGTATTTTCAATCAATCACGTATAGTAGTAAGTTTTAATTCTTTTACGTGTCAATACTTAATTGGCTTGAGATATCGCTATAGCGAGGTTTCCGTTACATAAAAGTTCTTTTAGTGTGTGGGGTGTATGTATTGTATGCAATTAAATTGTTGCTATGAATTAGGGGTTGTGTCATGGATTTTCTTACTATTTAGCCAGGGCCTAAAATGGGATTTTCATCATTCTGTGACATTAGGTGGACAATGGGTCATGGGAAATTTATGAGACTCATGGCCATAATTTTGGTAACTACCGTTTTTTGTTTTGGCCAATATTTGGTAAATTCCTTGAATATCCCAATGATTGATATCTTAGGAGAGATTTGGCATGGAAAGGGTGATACGATATGTTGTGTGCCTAAGAGAATGTAAGGCCTCGTTTGGTGGTTAAAAGTGATTAGGGTTGGTTCGGTTGGAGTAAAAGCTAATTTTCACCATAATCTAATCATGTGTATTTTTGTGATTGAGGTTACTTCGACATCGTGACTTCTAAATTTTAACTCAAAATCTAAGGGTTTCGGCGCTTTGAACCCTGTTTAAACTTGGCGCGCTGTCCCTTTGTAATCAAACCTTTAGAAAGAATATTTTGTGTAAGCAAAACTTTATCAAACTCAGTTTTTCCAGCATCTTTGAAAGCCATTTGAGATCGTTAAGATTTCCAAATCAAATTTTCTATGAACAAGTTGTGGTTGATTTGACAATTTGATATGAACATGACCATGTGGAAGATAAACCTTATCCTAGGATAGAAAAGGAAATAAAAAAAGAACAAAAATCTTATCAAACACATTTCAAATGTGAGACGTAGTACACATTTCTTAGGTCCTCAGAAGCACTTAAGAATTTTTGGACATTAGTAATCTCTATTCTTATTCATCATGAATCCATGATTAAATGAAAATTAAAATTTTACAATTGCCCAACTCCCTTCTTTGGAAATTCTACGCTGCTTCAAAGCATCCTACATCCTGAAGTTTTTACCGGTTAAATCCGGGTCCAACTTCAGTGGTACGTACCATTTAATGGTACGTACTGTTGAATGGTTTAAGATTCATTTGGGACCCACTGCAAATTAATCTGGACCATTCAATAGTCGTACCATTGAATGGTACGTATCACTGAAGAATTTTCCGTTAAATCCTGTCATTATATTTTTGACCACAATCTAATAACTAAAAATTGCGGAATATACTAAAAAATCCCGTCTGTTTAACCCTAAAGTCATGTTTGGCATGCAAGTTTTTGTGAGAAAAGCAATGAGTGACTGGCTTTCTCCGTCTCTCTATCTATAGCAGTATCCTGACAACTGCAGTTTTGTTTCTCATAAAAAATATGAAGTCACACAACATTGTGAATGTTCTCACATAATTCCCACTTTATCATCCTTGTCGCAATATTCTGGGAGATATTGCAAACAGGCCTCATGGCTCTCAAACATTTGCTCACCTCATTTTCTGGCTTTTTTTTGGCATGTTTGCTTGCCTTCTCTCTTCAAATCTACTTCTTCTCCCCAATATCACCAGATTCACTTCACCTCCCTCCAGCTTCCCACCTTCCCAAAAACAACATATTACAGGTTTCATAATTATCTCGTTTTCAGTTCTCAAATGGAAAGCTCATAGCCGGCCATTTTATGACCATTTCGTTTTTAGTTTTTGTAACTATTTGGTAACAAAACTGAAAATCGAAAATGAAATGTATGGCCCGTTTCATAACTATTTCGTTTTCGTAACTGTTTAGTAACAAAAACTGAAACTCGAAAATGAAATGGTTAGCAGACGGGCGTGAGCTTTCCGTTTGAAGTACATTAACTTGTAATCATGGTGTTTGTTTCTCATTTTTATTATCTTGTTGGGGTTTTTGTAGAAAGTGATTAAACTTGGGGACGGAGTGCTTCTGAAACCAGAAGATGTTGATGTGGATAAGGAAGGCACACTCTATACAGCAACTAGAGATGGTTGGATCAAAAGGCTTCACAAAAATGGGAGTTGGGAAAACTGGAAGAAGGTGAATAGTGATACAGTTCTTGGAATCACATTCACAAAAGATGGTGATCTTGTTGCATGTGATACTGATCAGGTAAGAGCAGTACATTCTGACTCTCAATCTCTCAGTGAGATAGAGTACACCCTTTAAACCCTAAGGCCCCGTTTGTTAGACAGTCTTAGCAGGGATTGGTTTAGCTAGGATTACTATCCTGCGTTTGGTGCGAGCAAGGACTGACTTTAATGAGATTAAGTCGGATGCGTTCGGACTATATGTCGTTATTTAGTCCGGAGCTGCAGGGCGGTGTTACCTAGGACTGTCGTTGCCAAGTGTTGTTCTCTTCCCCTGACTCTTCCTCCTTCAAAACAAATATTTGATGAAGATGAGACGCATCCTGCCCCCATGCCCGAAGAAACCAACGCCAAATCTTCCATCTCCAGCTTCTCAAACTTACCCAAACTAAAATTCCTCAAAGCCTGCACTCCTTTTTTTTGACGGTCGCTGAAGCTTCACCGTTGACTTTTCGCCGAGCCGATCAACCCATTCTCAAGACTCAAAAATTTTAAACCGTATTTAGGAATAAGAATTAATTAAGAATTTGAGTTTATTCTTTCGAATGGGTGGTTCCAGGAGAAAGGATATTTCAATAGCTTGTGGTTTTTGGAGAGAGAAAGCTTCTGGTGTTAAGAGTGAAGCTCCTGATTTTTGCAGAGAGAGAACGCTTCTGTTTTTTGGAGAGAGAGAAAGGAGAGTTTCAGAAAACGATAACTTTGGGCTTGTCAACAATAAATTTTTATAATTAATTAGATTTTTTAAAGTTAAAAATAACTACAAAATAAAATTTATAATATAAAAAAATTAATGTTTCATTGTCTTCCCTCTTAGTCCGGTACTGCACGAAACGTTTCACAATTCTTATATTACTTAGTCCATGTCAAGCTAGTCCAACTTAGACTCTTAGTCCAACTTATTTTTTATAAGTTTTTCAAATCACCGAACTAATTCGCTGTAACAAACGAAGCCTAAGTCTCCGATTACACTATCTCACTCACGGGACTTCTAGCTTAACATGTTGAGTCAGGTAATGAGTGAGATACTGAGTCACGTAATTAATGAGATAGGGAGATGTGGTAAACCCTTTAAACCGTAAATCGCGGATTACACATAAGAATCTACATTGTAAAACTGGATTTTGCATTGTTGCCCCTTGTATAAACTGGTACCTCTTTAACTCTCTAAAGCCTGTGGCTTTCGTTGCTCTAATTTGTGCAGGGTTTGCTGAAGATTACTGAAAATGGTGTCACGGTTCTCACTTCACATGTTAATGGGTCCAAAATAAGGTTAGAGTACTTTCCATTACACAATGTATCCTACTGTCCAAAACAGTTCTCACAGTTCTGACTAACGAGCTTACTTTCTATTGATGACATATCATATGATTTATAAATATGGTATAAATAGATAATCTTTCTAGCATTTTCTTTGATAAATGTATACATTCGACCCATTATTTGTCTTAGAATATATGAATTTTTTCACATGCAAAAGGAGTTAGAATTGTTTATAATACATATGAACAAGTGAGCAAGGAGTAGGGAAAAAAAAAAAGAAAAAAGAGGAGCGTGAAAATCATTATTTATGAGCAAGCGCCGAATATTGACCGAGGCAAAGATTTACCCTCGAGGATAAAATAAAAACTAGATGAATAGGTAGGCAGCGATTCCATCCAACTGTGGAAAATGACTGGAGAGAGCAATGTGTTCACTTATAAAAAACATCCATGTGCAAGCCATGCCAAATACAATTCTGATGTGACACCACGATAACAATACAAATAAGGTCATCTTATTACATATTGTGAGGCGTGGCAGTTTCTTAGACATCATATTTGAATAATGACTTACGTGGAACAAATTTATTGTTACGAGACATCTTGATCAATAATTTGTTGTTACGTGTAAATTTTTTCCAACATAACAATGTATTATTGAATTGAAATATTATAATAGCGGTTGATCCGTTTCATATAAACTACTCTTTCGTATAATAAAACTATGAAGCAAGGAATCTTTTTCTTAATATTTGGGACCGATTGCTACATGTCACACAAACATCATGGTTTGTTGGTTTGTAAGATGAATCCATGACTGTTGCCATCAAAGTTTGGTACTGTTTTTGTCCTTCTGGGGAGGATTTGTTTGGATACATTCAAATCTCAGAATTTTTATTTTTTTGGTCTGGTTTCATTAACTCTCTTTCAAGTTTCAACTAAAGAGAAATAAAAAAACGTGATTCAGTAGAGAGACCATGTTGAAGTGATGAGCCCCCCTAACCCCACACAACTATTCCACCTGTATTTTTCATGGAGCTAGAGTTTACCAATGTGGACCAAAGGTCTCATGGGTCCACAATTCTGCTATCGTATCAAGGGATGTATGTGCTTCTTATCCCAAAATAGCCCAATAAATGTTAGCAAGAGTTGGGAAATATATTTTTTTAGTGTTAGGATGAATCCTTGCACGCGCTCAGACTAATATGAATATCTCTATTTTATGAGTTTCACAGTTATAAATGGCCAGAATTAAGTTACATGTGCATACTCGATTGACTAACATTTCTCGTATGAAATACATTGATGACTGATCTTGGCCGTTTTTCTTTATGGATCCTATAATCATCAATGGTCAGAATTAGCTCACATGTACATAGAATTGTCCCACAAACTTAGTACATAACATATTTAACTATGTTGAGTACTAAAAGCATTGATTCCGCTGGTTCTTGTCCGTCGTTTTAGGGCATGTCTCTAGTTATGCATCCACTGACTCTAGCATTTCTCAAACTAAATAAATGAACATATGTTGATGTTAAACTTCATAAGAGGGCCAAACCCTACTTTTTGTATAAGATCTTTTAAGTTATAACTTACATGTTAATTACAATCAGATTTGCAGATGATGTGATTGAGGGACCAGATGGTAGTCTATATTTTAGTGTTGCAAGCACCAAATTTGGACTCCATGATTGGCATCTAGACGTGCTAGAAGCAAAGCCCCATGGGCAGCTGCTCAAGTATGATCCATCATCCGGAGAGACTTCAATCCTACTCAATAATTTGGGTTTTGCTAACGGAGTTGCAGTGTCAAAAGACCAAGATTATCTGGTGGTTTGTGAAACATGGAAGTAAGCTTGATGCAACACTTCTTTCTCACTCTATATTTTTGGATAGGACAAAAGTAACGTTATTTAAACACACAAAACTGACTACATTGTAGACACAGCCGGTTCTTATATAGGTGGGTCCCATTTACAATGGGATGGCGCACCTCTGTTTGAGAGTGTGTCAGCAATTTGATCGATTGTGTGTGTCGAAATAGCATTATCGAGAAGAAAAGTACTTGGCAACCAATTAAAGCATGTTGATAATATTCAGTTTCATGCGTAGATTTAGGTGCTTGCGGCATTGGCTGGAGGGAGATAACAAAGGGAAGACGGAGATCTTCGTTGAGAATCTTCCTGGTGGACCTGACAACATCAATCTTGCTCCAGATGGGTCTTTCTGGATTGCTCTACTTCAGGTAGTACAATCCTAACTGTTCAGATAGCGTTCGTATATCTTACGTGGCTTTTGTTGATAGAACGGTTCATACAATGTTCGTATGTCATATGCGTTTGTATGACGTGTATGTATGCATGAATGCTGCAGTTGACTAGGGAAGGGTTTGAGTTTGTGCACACCTCCAAAGCAGCCAAGCACCTAATAGCAGCGTCTCGGAAACTGACCGAACTAGTGACCGGAATGCGAACGAGAGCGATGGCAGTGAATGTGGCAGCCGACGGCAAGATAATCAAGAAGCTTGAGGATCCTGATGGAAGCGTGATGTCCTTTGTGACAAATGCTTTGGAGTTTGAGGATCATCTTTACTTGGGAAGCCTGCAGACTAACTTCGTTGGCAAGCTACCACTCAAAGATGCATAATTTGTACCTCCCAGTTGCCAGCACCAGTAGCGTGAATCGAAATGAATAAGAAGCATATGTAGGAGGAACGAAGAACTGGTTTTCCTTTCGTTTTCGTCCGGAGATGCATAAGCCATGCTTGTTTTGAGGTATTAGGAATGCTGCTTCTAATAAGCTATCCGAATTATCAATCGCGGTCGACAATGGCAGTCGAATTTTCTTAGCAATTTACAATTTACCGAGGGACGAAAATCAGTGAGGAGTATGCTGAGTTCATAGATTGCTACGCAGAAATGGTTAAATTCTTTGCCATCAAGGTGGAACAAAATATCGAATGTGATCTAAAAAATAAACGTAATCAGATATACATCATCTCTTCAACCCTTTCTTTGTGCCCGGCATAAATCGGTACATATGCATAAAGCCAAGATATTCAACCTAATGCAACCTCATTTTCTTCTCCAGATTCTTTTTAACTCCATTTGGTGACTGCTTTTCCGATGTGCTTGACCTGTTGTCTTTCGCCTTTCTGGTGTTGATGAACTCTGAGAAGGATGGAATTGACGGAAGCGTTATACTTGGGGAAGCACTTTGCGTTACAGAAGTTTCTGATCTAACACTCTCGTGGAAGTCACTGCTGGGAGCTTCTGTTGGTCCCTCCACCAAAAGTGATGGTGTTGCGGGAGGTTCTGATTTGGGCAGAGCGTTCTCTGATGGGGAACTGTTAATGGTTCCCAGGCGATTAGTTATGGCAGTAGAATCTGCAGTTGATAACCACCTCACTGTGCTTGCCACTTGAGAATAATAAAACGATTTCCCAGTTCTCCGATACTTGGTGTAACACTCGTTTTCAAGGAAAGAGGCCGATTTTTCCACTTCAATCCTACACAGAAGGATAGTTCCAAAGTGGTGAGAGAATTTAACATCTCAAGTGGTTAACTGGTTTGTTGCACTAGTAAAAGCAATGACGTACGTTAAGTTACCAAGCTGCTGCTGAGCCTGCTTGAGAGCAGTTTGTAATCTTTGCTTGCTTGCTTCCCTCAGCGTATCAGATATAGCATTCTTGTCGGGTTTGTTCATCTGTCATCAAATTAGGCAATGATAGGTGTTCTGGGGAAAAGATATAATATTAAACAAAACAAAAAACTGCAAAAACCAATCAGATTGAACCTGCTTATCAGAAGATTTATCCTTGTAATATCTTTCTTCTAAACGCTGCAAGCACTCGATCTTCTCATTGAATCCCAACTTTGCTGGCAACTTTGACCTGGCAAGGTTCTTGGTAGCAAGACCATCTGCGATTTGATGGAGATAATGAATGAGATACATAACTTGCAGTGTTCTTTAAATCCCCCTTCCCTCTCCCAAAAAAAGTACAAAGAGGACTATATTGTAAAAAATATACCATCAGAATCAGATATGTCTTCCTCAGAACAACTTTCTTCATCATCCCGATTCCAGAATTCAGAGGTTCGATCTTCATTTATCATATCTGAGGAGCTGAAAGTGACAGACATAAATGAACAAGCAAGCATCCGGGTTACTATTCAATGAACCTTTGTTTGACTTGCTAATAAAAAAATTCAAATATCAGGACTAGGTAAAAATAGAGCACCTGCTCATAAAAATTCGAGATGAACCAAATTTTTGCCGGGTGACGCAAGTAGTTGTGAGCTCCTCTAAATACTTGGCCACTAGGTTTGGATGTTTACAGGCATCACATGTTTTCTTACATAGTGATGCAGGTACCTGTTCTGAATGAAGCCAGTAATTAGCTCTTTTGGAGCATTGATATTGCGCTCTAAAGTACATATGAAGCAAAACCTTCACTAGGTTATACTACCTGTTCACCAAAAGTCTCAAGAATCTTTTTTCTACGGCATCCAGAACCCTCACAGTACTCGACCATCTGCATGTGTTTGAATTCAGATTCCCATACACATCAATTACGTAGAGAGAGTTCATTCATTCATTATACAAGTTATTGATGTCACCTGCTGGAAGTCGGTCAAGGTTTTTTTTGACAACTCTTCCCGTGAGTTTGAGGCCTTTGACTTCTTGTTATCAGCATTGCTTAGAATAAATTTCTACAATAACCAATTGAAAGAAACTCAAGTGAACAATGGAACTAAGTATACACCAGCATCGACGTAACTAGTAAGCAGTGTTATCTAACTAACCATTTTTTTGCAATCATCAATTCCGTAGTACAAAAGGCTTCTGGAGAGTTGTTGATCACGACCAGCTCTACCTGACTCTTGGTAGAAGGATTCCATTGACTTGGGAATATTAAAATGGCAAACAATTCTTACATCTTTTCTATCTATGCCCTTAAAAATTAACCACAAGCCGTCAGAGGCACATCAGATCTGCTAAACATTATCTCCAACATGGAGACATGAAAAACAAAACAATAAAATTATTGTAAAGAGTTTTTTAGATGAACAGTAATTCAGTTTCATACCATCCTGGAGGGACACCAAAAGTTCAATTACTGTCCATGCACCAGAACAAGCTCCAAACGCAAATATAGAAAGACAAAGAGGCAAGGACATCACAATCCCAATCATGAGCTGGGAGCAATAAGATAAATTCCCCTCACCCGCACACCCAAAAGAAACAAAACAAAGGTTTAAGTTATATATACAATCATACCCAAAAGCCACCGTGGCCACAACAACTTGTATCTTAGAGGAAATCCAATTATCTAGGACAGAACTTCGTAACTTATCATTCAACCCTGCATGATAAGCTGAAAGAAGCAAAAGAAACATTAAGAATTATATATATTATATGTGAATCAAAACACAAAAGGTAAATGGGCAATTAATTTTCAATGGGAAAAATTTGATGTACCAGCACATGAAATTCCACTCTGTGATAGATGAGCAGCCAACTCGTCACACATTGTACGTTCAAGGCAGTAAACAATTGCACAGACATCTCCGCTAGATTTTAGCACACCAGACAGATCAGCATAGACATCATCTAAAAGATCTTTGTATCGAACTGCATTATAGAGAAACTTGGTCAGATTTGTCTATATACATGTGATGTGAGGTAATAAATATTAGCCAAGAGACAATACAAAACAGGATGTGAATCAAGTCAGAGAAGCAGGGTGCACCTTCATAATGTATATTAGGACGATTGAAGGAAGATCTTAGGGTTAATGGATTATGAAGGCATAAGGACTCTATCACATCCTTCTCAACTCTGCAGAACAAAAGAATACGATGATCAAGGATATATATTAGTTAGTTCCTCTCACTCTAAAAGAAAAAATACTGCTCTGTAATTTTAAATCTACAGAAGAATGCATCTTTTACATAAACCAAAATAAAGAATAAGAAAAAGATCAGAACCATTGCTAAATACGAGCTAATTTCTATGCAGGGTGCAACAAAAGACTCACTTAGGAACAGCTGTAGCTGTTAAAGCCAATATTGGTGCACCTGGGAGGTGGCTCCTTAGAGACGACAGTTTACGGTAGCTAGGCCTATTTCAATATAACAAATAAGGAGACAAAACCAAAAGAAAGCACATGTAAGAGTTTCTATAGCATATAGTTCAACATTGCAGCACTTCATTCTCGCTTTATTCAAAATGTGAAGCAGACATTATATCTGAAACACAAACCTGAAATCATGGCCCCATGAAGAGATGCAATGTGCCTGAAATTTCCAAAAGAGAGACGAACTTATACAAAAGATGACAACTTTTTTAAGAAACTCAAACGTTTACATATACTGGTAACCAATACAAAAACCATCTAGCTTCACACCTCATCTATAGCAATGAGATTCAACAACCCTCTTGTGTGAATCTTTGTCAGCTTTGTCATGAATCTAGATGTTGCAATCAGTTCTGGAGTCACATAAAGCAGCCTCAGAGATGGCTTTCCAGAGTCGAGGTCTTCATGGATCTAAAATGCAAAAGAGAAACATCAAAATTCTCATACATAATAACATATGCTCATCGCAATGTGAAACTCATTTTAGTGAAAAGTACGAGAAGATCTTGAAAACCTGAACTCTACCTTGTTTTTGGTTTGGGTTGTCTGAGTCGAGGAGAGATACTCAGCAGTAATTCCTTTCTCCTTCAATGCCATCACTTGGTTTTCCTGGTCAAATAAGAAACATGCCAAAATCCCACACCTCAATTCTCAGAGCACGAAAGTTACCGAAATTCGACGAGAGTAATCATAGGCCTACCTACCATCAAGGCTGCACACAAAATGTAAAAGAAAATTAGAGCCAAGTTCAAACATTTTCATTTGCTAAAACATGTAAAACATCAAGCAGGATATGTAATGTACTTAATACAAACACACACACACACACACACACACAATTCACCTATTAAAGGACAAACAACAAGCACAATTCCAGTTTTCTTGGCGAGAGCCGGTATCTGATAACACATGGATTTCCCGCCACCAGTAGGCATAAGACAAAAGCAATCTCTCCCTGCAACCCACAAAACGCAAAAACAAAAAATGGGGTTTTTCCGATGTCAGCTGTTGACATTTTCCCGCATTTTCTCAGCAACCAAACAAGCAATTCCCTAACGCACTGAGTAAAATGTAATTAAAATACCTGATAAGACAGCTTCAATGGCTTCCAGTTGCTTGCCTCGGAATTCAGGATGCCCAAAATGCCACCTCAACAACTTCACCAGAGCTTCCTTCCCCAAACTCTGATTCTTGCTGCTGCCGCTTGCATTCTGCAACGGCAATGGCGATTTCTTCATATTTTATTTTTCACTTGCTCGGTTATCCGCGTATCCAAACACCACCCAATTGAAAGCCGATGAACTGCCAGCCGTTAACCTTTGGAAAAGCTAATTGCTTGGATACTTGTATCGGATGAAGAACTTTTTTATGTGTTTCATAGATTACAGAAGAAGCTGATCGGCATTCGTGAAAGCGAAACTTTTTTTTTGGTTGGGGGGCCGAAGAGGTCAATAGCATGGGCCTAAATATTGGGCCGGACCGGAGTTCGGGGGCCCAAATTTACAATCTATTAACGGTTTCACTATCACCCAAATTTAGTAACTTATACTCATGTCACGTTAATTATAATTAATGATAGACTACATGAGATTCGTAGTCAAGGGCAGAATCGGAAATTTTCAAAGGGACAGGCTATAATTTTATTTTCCTTCGGTTATTACGCATGGGTGACTGACTAACTTTGTCTTAGGAATTGTTAGGGTAGAGTGAACCAATTTTTGCTCGAAGGTGTGAACTAATTTCTAGAACAAATCGGGGTGAACTTCATGAAAATCCAATTACTTGGACTGGGCTGAAGCTTACCCTAGTCGAAAGGAGGTTCCGCCCTTACTTGTAGCTTAAGTAGTTAAGTGCATCTCCTCGTACACTCGAAGTCTGGTGAATTTCTTAATATTTTGTTCACCCTTTAATCAATTTAGTAAACTTATGGAACAAAAATGTGATCACTTCCACATTTAGGGTCGGCCATTAATCTGTTATTATGCTTGATCCCCAAGAAACTTCTTATTGATGAGTGCCCTACAAACATCCCATTCGATGCCCATACATATTGTATCGCTCAGGGCACTTAAATAGCCTCAAAAACCAACTGTATGCTTGACACAAACTTCCTGGTCGGCCGAGGACGACGCGACGGAGAAAACATTCACATTCATAAGATAACTATATGAATTTCCCTCCAAATCTTCCCAGCTGCTTCCCTTATTTAGTATAAAATTTGTACTTATTACATCCACCAATAAGACCATAAAATTGGCCTGCTTACATTTTGGGAAAACAGTTGTAAGACTGATTTTCCCAATTATTTGACATATATAGCACAAAGCTCTCTTCGTATTAAGTTACACGGCACTAACCGTCATCCCCTGGAGGAATATTTCATCCAATACCGGAACCCTCCTTTATGCACCGGACTGCATGGCTGCCTTCTGAACAAAACCCTTTACGTCGAAAGCATCAGCGCCCGTTTTTGTAATAACGCCCTGCTTAGAGAACAAAACACCATCAGATTCAGGGACAAAACGCTCTTATTGAAATTGATTGTATCCCACAGCGAATGAGTGAGAATACCTTCTCGGTTATGATGCCAGTTATTAAATTGGCAGGGGTAACATCAAAAGCTGGATTCCAGACAGAAATTCCAGATGCAGCAACTTGTTCCCCGAGCCCTCCGTGTGTGTTCAACAATTCCTTTGGGGATCTTTCCTCTATTATTATCTCTTCCCCAGAAGAAAGAGATAAGTCGACAGAAGTGAGTGGTGCAGCCACAAAAAATGGAATGTTATGGTGCTTTGCACTTACGGCAAGACTGTAGGTCCCAATCTTGTTTGCAGTGTCACCTGAATTAAGTAAAAAAGAAATCAGTTACACAAACCTCCGTATTATTAGAATGCTAAAGCAGATGAATGGTAGATTTCATTTCAAATACCATTTGCAGCCACGCGATCTGCTCCAACTACTACAGCATTCACACGTCCAAATTTCATTAACGCAGCTGCAGCTGAATCTGCTATAAGAGTGGCAGGTATGTCATCATGCACCAACTCAAATGCTGTGAGTCTGGATCCCTGCGATTTTAGAATCATAATAATATGTATCAATAATATGCAGTAGTGTATTTTAAATACTTTTACCTAAGTAACGACCGAACAATTACATCACAGACAATATAAATAACACCAAGGCAGGCTTCCCATCAAGTTCAGATGCATCTGAAGCATACTTCACCCATCTTCAAACAACACAATGCTACTCCTCTCAAGACCGCTTTGTTTAACTAATATCATTACTTTACGTATGTGGATACCATGAAAAATGACGTGGAAGAAACTATGAACAAAAAGAGTAGACACTCACTTGGTTGAATGGACGTGTCTCTGTACAATAGGCCCTTTCTAACACTCCTTCAGTATGAAGGGAACGGATAACACCCAGAGCAGTACCATAACCAGCTGTTGCAAGACTGGGAGTACAAAAAAAATCACATTCAAAAACGACCTATGAGCAAAATTCAATCTATATATGCAAAACCTCCACGTGTGAAACCTACTCAAAAACCCATACGGGTAACTACGTAATGTAACAAGTTATAACCAAATCATCAAGGATGCGTTCCGGGGAATACCTGCCAGTGTTGCAATGCGTCAGCATAGAAACGTTCTTAGAATTACCCAGTAGGTGCTGAATAAAACTTGCTCCATGAGATCCAATAGCCTTGTTTGAGGCAACATCGTCCTTGAGCATGATTTCAGAAGCTTCTATGTAAGCCTATAAAATTGAACAAACAAAGCAAGGACAATGAAAGATTAGCATTATCAAATAGATTCTTAGGGGCATAATCAAATCACAAGAAAAGTAATATTTCGAAGGAAAGAGCACCTCAAACACATTCCTTGCGTCCGAAGTAGTAGTAGCAACTGCGGATGCAATTTGCTTTAGTTTATCTGCAGCATCCGAAAGATTGACAGCAGTTGGTCGGCTAAAAAGGACACCACACAATCAGAATGCCGCCTCAATTCCACAATTCAAACACTTAAAATTAACAATAACATGCTAAACCTGGAGACAAGGTACTCCAATTTCATGACAATGAAAGAAAACGCTTCGTCTGGCGTTCCATTGAAATCCTCCAAGTTAAAAATTTCCACAGCCAATGAGAGAGCCGCGGCAATGGCAATGGCGGGTGCGCCGCGCACCACCATATCTTTGATTGCATGCCTGAAAAAACAATCACCCAATTGGTAAAATCGGAAAATTAAAAAGTTAATAGCGCTTGGAAAGCTTAAAGCTTCAGTCTTTTACCATACGTCTGTGGAGTCCCGGATATCCAAATATGTACTTTGCAATGGGAGCTTCGTCTGTTCAAAACCCACAAACCTAAATAGTTAATTCTACCATGTTTTTACTGAGAGATAGCTTAATTCCATAAAAAATTAAAGAAATTAATGAATTCAATTGAATTGTTAGAGAGAGAGACCTGATCGAGTAGCTGAAGGGAGCCGCGCTTGTAGCAGATGGCCTGGAGGGAGTTGGGGGTTTGGGTTCCGTCTGTGAACTCCGAATTAGGGGCCATTTCCAGCTGAGCCTAGTACGACGACGTGTCAAATGGTGTTGGAGTTAGGGTTTTCAGTGGAAGGAGGAGGAGGAGGAGGAGGAGGAGGAGGAGGCGAAGTTAAGGTTACCTGACGGTGCCGCTTCTGCTTCCAGTAAGCTTCTTTCTCTCTCTTCTTCGTTTTCTGTGCTACTGCTGGAGAGTGACGCGAGCAGTGGAGGCGTGAAATGAACCGTTTGTTAATGGGCCATCTTTGTGAAAGAACACACCTGCAAGGCAAGAAGAGGCCCAATGCCAGAAATTGTAGGGCCCATTTGGCATGTGATTTTAAAGGTGGTTTCAATTTTACAAAACTATGGCCCGTTTGGCATGTGATTGTAAAGATTATTGTCTAGGAATGCTTTTAGAAAAACTAATAACGCCTACTTACAAATAAAATTACTTTTTATGAGAAGTGTTTATTGGTAGAAGTGTTTTTTACAAAAGCAAGCTCAAATAAGTCCGTGCTCTTGAACTTAGACCACAACTCACACATGATAGAATTAGTTTAGAACTCGAAATCTAGTACCTTTGGCTCAAAATATAATCTCAATATTCGAGACCTGAAATATAAATCATAGAAACATGAAGAACATAGAAATAAGGAGGAATAAGGAAGGAATGAAAGAACATAAAAATAAGAAAAGTAAGGAAAGAAAATTGAATCAATTAGTTAATTTAATTTTTGATATTGAAATATTTGATTACGAATTTTAAAAGAAAGTTAACAATTTTTCAATTTCTTACGCGTTAGTAAACACATGAAAAAGTTTAAATGCGAACTGATTTCGTTCTTGCATTTTAGTAAATATAGATAACTTAAGAATCAAAATAGTTTCAATTCTTATTCCTTTTAAATAAAAACATATTAAAAAGTTTAAAAGAAAAATACAAATTATAAAAATGTTTCTACAAGAAAACGATGTTGTCACAAGTCAAAAGTCGTTGTTTCAAACCTAAAATTGATGACAGTAAATTGACTAATTAATTATTTATCACCGATTAATCATATTAATTTTGATACTCGTCACTCGTCACTCGTCACTCGTCGTCAACTTGTTTGAATAATCGTACGGTCGCTTTCCACAACTGTAATACGCCTGAACGCGTCACGTCAAATCCCGAGCCCTCCCGCGACCAAAATACCATATTTTTATTAGATTCCCAATTTAATTTTCCGATTATTTTTTTTTTCCATTTCCCACTTCCCTCGACTCGCTGTCTCCATTTCCCCTTGTTTTTTCAAACAAATTTCTCACGCGTCTCTCCATTTTTTCCATAATTTTTCAATAATTTTCCCAATTCGTTCGCAGATTATATTTACTATTTCTGCAACTATTTCTAATTTGTTGTTTTCGGATTCGGTAATCCGTTTCTGGGAAGAATTGCTGGCATTTCTTTGCTGTTTTCGTCTCAGGTAATCCAATCCTTTCTTCTCAGATTCAGCTAAATTTACAATCTTTTTTCCCAATTTAGCTACTTGCATACAGAAAACGAAACCCTTTTCAGATCCGGGGTTTTCCATTTTTGGATTCGTCTTCTGTTGTGGGAAATTTGTACTTCTGTTTGTGCATGGTACTGAGAAAATGGAAACATTGGGTTTCAATGGATTGATGGGAAATTAGAGAATGCTATCGTTTCAGCTTCGAATTCGAAATTTTGTACAAGTTAGAACAAACCCATGATTGCTTTAGCCTTCATATGCTAGGATTTTGTTTCTGCAATCAATTTGTTTGAGGTGGGGGAACTTGTTAGATTACTATTTATCAATTTAAACCATTAGTTTATGATGCATCTTTGGCTCTTTCATCGTTTTGATGCGTGTTTTCGTGCGGTAATAGAGCGAATCCAAGTCGAAAGATGGAGTTGTTATTTCTTTGTGATTTGTAATGTGCAGGCACAATTCGATACCTAGAAACCGTGTAAAGTTCTATGAGGGTTTAAGTTCTAACCTACTTGTATGATTTTGTATTGTGGATGTAGAATGAAGGGAAGCTTTTATGGACTGAAGGGTAAACAGCTCTCACTTATTACGATTGTTCTCATGTGCACCACCATTCTTATATGGGGATGGGAGAAAACCCCGACTCTTACTAACTTGGTGCCGCCCCAAACCCGTTTGCAGTTGGATTCAGGTTTGTCTCTAGTAGTGCATTTCTTTTCCTTTAGACAAGCATTGTTGGTTTTCTGTCAATAGCTTATTCGTATGTTCCTTTTGGTGTTCGGTGCAGAGATAAGGGATGATTCTGTAGATAACTCTGTATCATCGGAACAAGAAATAGATGTGGGCAAAGGGGTAGCAACATTGGCCCAAAAAGATACTGTAAAAGAAGAATTACGACTCAGAGCTCCGCCAGGTTCAGAACAAAGCTCTGACAAAAGTGAAGAGATTAGTAGTGATATAGCATCAAACCAGGTTGAGAAGAATGGTAAGATATTGTTTTCTTTTGTGCTCTTGGAGTTAGATCCTTATGAAGCGTTTGTGATTGATATGTTGGTTTTCTGGTTGTATATCTTAAGTTGTCGTACTTCCTGAACTGTTGTGCCAAATCATATTTTCTCTCAAAATTATCTTGTTTTTCTTTTTGCACAGTTTAACATGTTCAAATGTTGACATTCATCCCCGTAGTTCTATTTCTCTTGTTAACAGTACAGTCCCGATGTCATCTATATGCTTTAAACATCATGATATAATATGGACTTGAATTGTATGTTATTATGGTGCAGGGATTTTAACAAGTGTGTCAAAAGAAAGAGAAAAACATAAACAAGTTCAGGAAGCGGAAATAGATGGCAAGGCAGTTGATGCAAGACAGAAAGAAAAAGCAGAGGAAAATAATTCAGATGTACAAAAGCAGAATGTGGACCTTGGGACATCATTAGGTTCTGCATATACAAATACCTCAGTTGACAAGTTGATAACACGCAAGCGAACTCCAGGTAATAATCTCTTTTAAGTTATATTATAAATTATGTTTTTAGTTTTTGTTTTTAAATGTCTTGTATTTCTTTCTAAATCCTTGGAAAGCTCGATCACAAGAATCTACCTAGACCAATTTGTTATTGTTGGCTTTCGTGATTATATTACTGATTGTCATTTATATGACAATAGCTCCAGTCTGCAATTATGCGAAAGGAAAATGGGTTGTGGACCATAAGAAGCCTCTGTATTCTGGGCATGGCTGTAAGCAATGGCTGTCAAGTATGTGGTCTTGCCAGATGACACAGCGTACGGACTTTGCCTATGAGAAGGTTTCATGGCAGCCAAAAGATTGTCAAATGGAAGAATTTGAAGGCTCTAAGTTCTTGAAAAGGTAATAAAATGTTAAAGTTAAACAGTTTTGATCATGTGCAAGGTTTCATTTTGTTACTTTTTTTTGTCTGATGTGACCTTAGTGTTTCTGCACATAAGTATCAATCGAGGATTCGGTGCTTCATAGACCATTAGTGTTTCTGCACTTGACCTTGCTAAGGCTTGCAGCACTTTCCAAATAATGGACACCTCATAAGCTACCTTGCATTTTAGTTTCTGTTGTCCGTTCATCTATTTGAAGAATTTAAGGTTTTTAACCTTTTTTTTCTGTAGGTTTTAACCTCTTTGGGCGATTTATTTGCTTCTTTTTCTTCTTTATTTGGCATAGCGACTATAGCCTGACATATTATGATAATGTGAGTATTGTATTATTGTATTCAGGATGCAACACAAAACTCTAGCTTTTGTTGGAGATTCATTGGGCCGACAGCAGTTCCAGTCTTTAATGTGCATGATCACAGGTGGTAAGGAGAGGCATGATGTTATAGATGTGGGGCCGGAGTATGGGATAGTCCAAGCACGTGGCGATGTCCGCCCTGGTGGGTGGGCATATCGGTTTCCAAGCACCAACACTACCATCCTCTATTACTGGTCATCAACCCTCTGTGATCTGGAGCCTATTAATGCTACAAACCCAGCCACTGATTATGCCATGCACCTTGATCGGCCACCCGCATTCTTGCGCCAATATATTCACAAACTTAATGTCCTGGTCCTCAATACAGGGCACCACTGGAATCGTGGAAAGCTTAAAGCTAACCGCTGGGTAATGCATCTTGGGGGTGTGCCAAACACTGACAGGAAGATAGCAGTGATTTGGAAGGCCAAGAACGTGACAGTCCACAGTATCATTAATTGGGTGAACTCGCAGCTTCCAAAGTATCCAGGTCTCAAAGCTTTCTACCGGACCATCTCGCCTAGGCATTTTGTCGGCGGTGAATGGAACACAGGAGGAAGCTGTGACAACACCACTCCTATGTCAATAGGAAAGGAAGTATTGCAAGACGCGTCTAGTGACTCAGATGCTGCAGGCGCAGCAAAGGGAACAGGGGTTAAGCTCTTGGATATAACAGCTCTATCCCAGGTTAGGGATGAGGGTCATATATCCCGGTTCAGCATAACAGCGAAAGCAGGCGTGCAAGATTGTCTGCATTGGTGTTTACCTGGTGTTCCAGATACATGGAATGAAATTCTTTTTGCACAAATCTAGTCCAATGTAATTGATCCCGATGAAATTTTTCTCAAACGCCTCAAAGGGGCTCCATGGGTCAGGTCAAGGGCTAAAGGCCTCCATCCCAAAGAAGGGGAGATGTCACCAGCGAAGTTCTACATAGAAGTTGGGCGCAGACTTTGATCGCTGGAGAAAATGGCAACCAGATGATTCACAGACCACAACATACTGTGGACAATGTGAATCCCTGTGGTGTCCCAGGTTTAGTCTCTTGTTGTAGGTTTGCAGCTTGGTCGATCGATACCTTCTCTTCGGTTTTTGTAACCCTCGAGATTGAGGGTTGTTTGCGAATGCACGGCAACAGATTAGAAGGGAAGCGAGATTTCAGATATTCTGCAGAGGGAGGTAGGATTAGAGATTCGTGAACATATATGGTATGCGTTGCTGTACTCATATTCTCACATTCCAAATAGTCGAATATATAGAGTTTTTTTTCAATTGGCATTTTCTATGGGAATTTTGTTGCTTCCGTACACATTCATCTGATCCCTAAAACGAAGTGTATGTGAGCATGTTGGAAAGGAAAAGTTAAACACAAGAATCAAACGAAAGAAACTGAAATTGATCAGTGATTTATTATTGTGTTTCCGATACAAGCGATATTCTACTTCAAAGTATTGTGAACTGCAGGAATGAGAACTCGAATTCGAGTGCATAGGAGAGTACATCTCCTATTGGCTACGCCCACGTCTTCTAAGCTCAAGCTTGGTTGTTGTGGGTCAAGTCTTTTGACCCTCAGACAATTAGACATAAACCTCGTTTGGCGGGCTGACTAGGATATGAAATAAAATCGACATTGTGAGCTGATGTTTGGTGAACTTAACAATGATGAGACCGAACTTGTAAAATTAGACAACTATTCTACATACTAGAGAAAATAAAGCTCCATGAAAGAGGAAAGACTTATTTACTAATTTGTAATTTTAATTTTTTTTCTTTCAAAATATCTAATTATTTACAATTTTTTTTTTAATGCTACAAAAAAATGCTAATTATTTATTTACTACTTAAGATATTGATCCTTTAATTTGTGACTTTTTAAGATATTGATTAATGTTGGTAAAAGCTCATTTCATGTCAAATCTACCCATCTTAGTTTCATAGACCACCGCTCTCCCACTAAAATATTGTATTATTGTTAGTGACAGAAAGACGACATCCCACATGATGTCACCTCAAGGCTCCACGTGTCTATGTCGTAATAATTTTTTAGGAAAAAAGGATCCATGTCCTAATCAATCCCACTCCCTAATTACCCACTTAATCATCCACGTAATCACCCATAAAAGCCAGATTAACCTTCCTATCCAAAAGCCACGATCACGTGCTTCTTATTCACTAACGCACTCAACTTTCCAACCAATACCCGCGCATCCCAACGCGCCAAACATGCGCCACTGCGTCCTCCGCGTACCACCAGATCCAAATGCCCCGCCGGCCCTCCACGCGTCGATATCCCATTCGCAAATTCGCCAGCTGGTTTTCGAGCGCATCGAAAACCAAAAAGGTCTCTAAATATTTCAAAAAATGGAAAAGCCCCAGCATTCCCCAACGGTCACACGCATCTCTCTCTCCCTCTCTTCCCTCTCTCTCTCCTCTCTCCTCTCTCTCGCTCCTCTAATTCTGCGATCGCCAATCGACTCGCAATTCGCTATAACAATCCGATTTCCTGCAGTCCCACAAATTCTCGGATCCGAAATTCCCCATTTGATCGTCCGAAATGGCTGAGGATTTCTCCAAAGCCGTGGATGACGGTCTCAAGCTCTCCAAACGACTATACTTCGGGAAGGATCGAGCGGTGTCGCCGCCGAAGCCGCCGCCGTCGATGGACAAGGCGACGTCGTGCGCCTTCCTCCCAACGGCGCCGATGGTCTACGCGGTCATCTCCGACCCGGCCATCGTCGACAACCCGGACATCCCCAGCTACCAGCCCCACGTGCACGGCAGGTGCGACCCCCCGGCCCTGATTCCGCTGACGATGAACCGGGTCGAACTCGAGGTCGATTGCTACATGGACACCGCTTTCATTCGGATTTCCGGGTCGTGGAGGGTTCATTGCATAAAGAGTAGCAAGAGCTGCGGTTGCCGCGTTGCCATTCCTATGGGTGAACAGGTGCTTAAATTCGAAAAAAGTTCGAATCTTTTTTGCTTTTTTGGATTCAATCCGTTAATTTATTGCTTTTGGAGGCTCTGGTTTGTTGAAATAGCTGTTGGGTTTTTGAATTTAGTGATGATATTGTTGCTGAAATGTGTAAATTTTGAAATTGATTGAATTTTTGGGTGTGTTGATTTTGATCCCTCTTGTTAAGCAAATTATATATTTGTGCTAACAGGGTTCAATTCTAGGTGTTGAGGTTGACGTAAACGGTAAATCGTACCATACTCAACTCAGTCAATTGGAAGATGAAAAGGAGATGGAGAGGGTGGCTCATGCAGAGGGAGGCTTTCTCAGAGTCAAACCTCATATATTCACATTAACAACACCTCAGGTAATAATAACTTGCAAAGAATCGACATACTTTTCGTTTGTACAGTTTGCGATTTTTGTTATCATTCAGAATCTTGTACTGTAATTTTTGTTCCTTTCTGTAAAATGTACTATTCTTGTTCTTTTCAAGGTCAATGGGGGAGCCAATATCTCAATCAAAATGAGTTGGTCTCAGAAATTATCATATTCAAATGGCGATTTCTCTCTGAATGTACCATTCACTTTTCCGGAGTATGTCATTCCGCCGGGAAAGAAATACCTGAAAAAGGAAAAGATCCAATTAAACGTGAACTCTGGCGTTGGAACTGAAGTTTCGTGCAAGACAGTTAGTCATTCTTTGAAGGTGCAGCTTTGATCATAACTCTGTGGGCTTATTATTTTTGTAAACAAGGTGGCAACCTTTTTATATTTTTTCTCTTGACTTAACAGGAATTACGGGGAATAAGCCAAGTTGGAAAATTGGGTTTTCTGTATGAGGCAGATGTTCTCAATTGGTCGAACACCGACTTTAATTTCTCATACACGGTAAGGCTCGCATGCATTTTTTTTCCAGCTAGGTGCATGGCCATAGTTGAGAAATCTTTTCAGGTTCATATGGATAGATTTTACAAGGTCTTTGTCATTCTAACATAGTTGTACATTTCTAGGTCTCTTCAAGTCATACACATGGCGCTGTTCTTGTGCAGTCACCGCCCATGCATGACATTGATCAAAGAGAAGTTTTCTCTGTGTATCTTCTACCAGGACATGAGCAGAGCAGGAAGGTTGGTGTTATATTAAATAGAACAACTACATTTCATTTTTCTTAAAAAAATTATTCTTATCTTCCCTCCTAATTGGTCTTTCAGGTTTTCAGAAGGGATGTAGTGTTTGTTGTTGATATTAGTGGAAGTGTGCAGGGAAAGCCACTTGATGATGTTAAGAATGTACTATCTGCAGCCCTCTCGAAGCTTCATCCAGAAGATTCGTTCTGTATTATAGCTTTTAATGGACAGACTTTTTTATCTTCTACATCAATGAAATCGGCTACCAAGGAGGCTGTTGAAAGGGCCATTGAGTGGATTGGCATAAATCTTATTGCTGGCGGTGATACAGATATATTGCCTCCCCTTAACCAAGTATTATCTCAAGTTCCTTTGCCTCTTTGTGAATTCTGCCGTTAAATTTACCAGTTATGTTTCTTTCTGATTCGTCCATGCCTAAGCACATGGCTATCTCTTACGGTACATTATAGTAGTCAAAAATGATAATTTTAAGGAGTATTTATTTTTCATGGTCTAGTCCTTCTGCATCTGGATGTGTGTGTGTGTGTGGATATGTATATTCGTCAGTTTGCCTTTTTAATTTTTAACCCCTATTTATATGGTCTGCAAGGATTGTCTAAAATGATATCATTTGAGATTTATTCATTATCTTTTGTTGCTTCTCTGTTTTAGGCAATAGAGATGCTATCCAATACTCGGGGTTCATTTCCTGTCATCTTCCTTGTTACTGATGGGTCTGTTCAAGATGAGAGGCACATTTGTGATGTAATGAAAAATCGTCTTACAGAAGCTGGTCCTATTGCTCCACGTATATACACTTTTGGAATAGGTAAGGGTTTTTACTATTTGTGCCATTATAGATCAGGCTAGTATTTTATTCCTCAAGTGAGATTATAAACTCTTTCTGATGATTTAAGATCAGTTGAGAGCACTTTTTCTCTGCCAGCATAAAGTCACATTTATTTTATCGTCAAGCACACATTGTTTTTGGTACACTCGCATTTAAAGAAGAAAAATAAACTATATTGTATGCACCTTCTGGCTAACTTTCATCTGAAATATTCCAGGTACATTCTGCAACCATTATTTCCTGCGGATGCTTGCAATGATTGGCAGGGGCCAATATGATGCTGCGCATGATATAGGTCAGTTCACTATTTTCTTCTGGGAAAGGATCTTTTATCGCGGAGACTGTGCTTTGTTCTTAAAGTATCTGATATCTTATAAAAACATATGAATACTGGTCCTTAGGGCTTGTATGAATCTTGGTCTGTTTTGTCAAATAAATTATATGACTCCCCTTCTGTTGTCATATGACCCTGAACTAATATCTTAAAGGTATATCAGAAATTTATGCTGACTTCTTTTAGCTGTTGTACTTAATTAAATCCTAATCGCTATATATTTATTTGTTTATTTTGTTTTCAGATTTGGTCGAGTCTCGAATGCAGAACCTATTTACCAGAGCTTCATCTGTGATTCTTTCAAATATAACCCTTGAGATGTTGGATGATCTTGACGATGTTGAGGTATGCTCATTCTTTTTTAAAAGTTTGTGGACCTTTTGTATTTACAATGCAAAACCAACATTACACTTTGACTTACCTGCTGTATTGTTTTGGACAATTTATCCAACTTACATCAACTTTAACAATATATCTTGACTTATCATGACATATCTGCAATTTATCCATTAGGTGTTCCCTTCCCAATTTCCAGACCTCTCATCTGAGAGTCCATTAACTGTATCTGGCAGATTCCGTGGAAAGTTTCCCAGCTCACTTAAAGCTAAAGGTCTTCTACCCGATATGTCTAATATCGAGATCGATTTGAAGTTACAAGATGCAAAGGACATACCTCTTGACAGGGTAAGGGCACTACTAAGCCATTCACTTATGAGCTTAACTACAGTTTGACTTCTGCTCATAAATCATTTTAGAATAATTTTGATGAGTAAACATGTATATGGGCTAGTCTGATAGCTTTGCCAGTTCTGTATTTTCATGAACTGAATGATGGTGTTCATTGTGTTACCTCCTACTGGATTGTACAGTTCTGTCCATGCTTGCACGGTTCCAGTTCCAGTTCATGTTTCATTTTATCTTGGTTTAAGTTGTAGTTGCTTAGTCCTGTACAAAATATCGGTTTCAGAACTCATGCATGATCACATCAATGACTCATTTCTCCATTTCGGTACAAGTTAGGGTTCTCTACGTTCTTATTCCAGTTAAAATAAATCCTCCTGTCTTACGAATTTTACAAGAAGCCATCAACAGGACTGTACCTTATTTCCTGTTTCTTGACAGTTTTTCCCTTTTCTGTACAGATATGTGCAAAAGGACAGATTGAGTTGCTGACTGCTCAGGCATGGTATGCAGATAACAAACAGCTTGAGGATAAGGTTTGTTGCTTGCTTCATTACATTCCCCTACCCCGAAAACTAAAATGTAGAGAGGTTACGAAAAGATGACCACCTCCCTCCACGTCCTCTATCTCTCTTTTCCTCCACGTATTTCCTCTCTATCTCTAAACCAAAAACTAAAAACGAAAATCTTTCCTTAATTTCCGAAGTTGTGCCATATGCCACCTAATTGAACGAATCAGTTTCAACATCATAATAATTACGAATATTCTGATGTTATATCCTACTAATTGCAGGTAGCTAAACTGAGCTTGCAGACCAATATCGTGAGTGAGTATACACGCATGGTGATACTTCACAAAGAACTATCCGGACCACAAGATGTAAGCATTTTTCTAAAACAGAACTAAAATTCTGCCGTGTTGATCTACTGGGACAATTGATAGCGCATCGTGTGGTTATCATCAAGTCCATAACTATTTCGTCGTGCAAAATTAGTGTTACTTTCTAACATTTTTTTAATTTCCAAAATGATTGCAACTTAAATAGATGAAAGAGTGTAATTTCGTATATTTGATTTGATAGAATATAATGGATCTCTTTCTCATTGATTCTTCAACAAACATCATAACAGGCATCAAAGAAAAGCCGCACAAACAAGATGAACGATTCTGAAAAACCGACGTTGCTTCCGACTCTATCCATTGGCTTTGGCAACTTAGTGGCAACAGCCGAGAACATACCTCCGGGATCCGAAGAACCAAAACTCCCGGAAGCTGCTGAAATTTTTGTGAGAGCAGCTTCAAGTTGCTGTGGCTCAATGTGGAACAGATGCTGTTGCATGGCCTGCATCCAGTGTTGCTTCAAGGTAAATCCGCAATGTGTAAACGTACTCACTCAGCTCTTCACTGGTCTGGCGTGTGCCGGCTGCTTCAATTGCTGTGCCTTCTGCTGTCGTGGATGCTGTGGCGGAGATGGCGGATCGTAAATCTCGGCCGCACGAATTGGGCTATCTTGTAGAATAAGAATAGTGTATAGGATTTTGTTCATGGCATGAAATACGCACAGCTAGACAGCGCTTAGACGAGAAATTCACACTGTTATATACAATGTTACTGTTTTGGGATCTCTTTTTTTACAGTGGGTGAACCCTGTACATTTCAACAGGAATGATATATATGGTTAAAATTAAAAGTTAAAAAGTCTGTTTTTTACTTTTGGAGGAAATTGTTGTGTGCTTTCGATTTGAGACATTCTTTCACATTCTCACAACCATAGTGCTTCCAGAAGGCTTAAAACTTGCATTTGGATACTAATTTATGTCCGATTGCAGAAAGATTTACGTTCGAATATGGTACAAGAATGTCCCGAATAAACATTCGAATCTGCTCGTTTTCTTCAATCATTATTTCGATAAAAAATTGAAGCACGGTGCAGAAAGAGAGTTCTATGTTTTCCTACAGGTCGATATGAGTTTCTCTGACAATATTTCCAACTTGTTCCTCAACCTCTACTTCTGACTTATCTTCATGCTCACCCGATTCCGAGTCCACTGTTGTGTGATGGAACGTCTCCTGGATCTTCGTCACGCCCTTCTCGACGCCCTTCTCGACCGGCCCTATTGCTTGATTTATGGTCAACACAACATCCTTGACAACCTGCTTACATTGTGCAAACCGAATATGTAAATCTAAAACAATCTAAACAGACTACATAATATCCACAGGATGATTATCGATAGGGAAGAAACTTACGCGCTGACCGCCATCAACAACAATGTCCTGAACACTCTCAGTGACACTTGTTCCGGGAGCTTCGACCTTAGTCTCTTTTCTTTCGAGCATAGCTGCGGCGTCGCCTTCCTCCAACTTCACTTCTGCCTTGGTTGTTTCAGTGGTGACCTTCTCATACTCGTACGCAGTAATATACTGGTATGGTTCGGTTGAAAAGACAAACACGTGTGCCACCGCTGCAATTGCCATCTGCCAATCACACAGATATAAACCTGCATTATCTATACGAGTAAACAAAATTATAACGAAGCTTTGTGACGATCATTGATCGAGGAGAAACAGAGTTGCTAAAGCAAAAGAGCCACTTACTTCGATACAAATCAAGAAATTCTGCAAGCCGCTTTGTAGTTTATCCTCCTTGGGAAGAACACCGAATGCGCACAATAGCGCAATGCCCACACCTTGCCACCAAGTGGCGAACACAATAGCCTTAAAGCTGATGAACTTTGCGAGCGGCCTTATCGGTTCAAGTCTTTCGTGAGTTACATTGTAGAATTGCACAAGGCAATACAATGCCCACATCTGGCTGAAGTTAAGTACAACGGCCAAGTACGGATACCTGCATAGAAGTAAGGCTTACAGTGTGAAGAGGGAGATGCATCTAAGCATCCATGAAGAATGCCAGAGCTATACGCCATATGAATTACATACCCGTAATACCACTTGAATTCTCCGTCTCCGTATACACCAAAGAGCTCCAACACTAATGCTAAGAATGCACAAACTGTCTTCAGAATCATCTGGACATACCGGGCACGTATTAGAGCCAACAAAGTTAAATTAAATTTACCGGGGAAAAAGAGTAGCGACTTACATATTGTACAAGGCCAAATTTTTCTATGTTGAGCAAATGTTTCCCAAGAACAGATGGTCGTAAGAAGAAGTTGCGAAGAGACCAATGTGGCACGGTGCGATCCTCATCTGCCCCTCCTTCTATCAATGGTTTGTTGAGCAGTTTTTCCGATTGGTTTTCAAGTAGTTCTATAACTTTTCTTTCTCCTCCTACATAATAACCATCAAGAGTGATTAGGAAAATTATAACATCCTCAAATATTATTGATTAATTAATGGCATTTACAGAGAACATTTTACGGTTTTAAGGAACTACTTCTAGCAAAGCTTGGAAACAACGTGTTTTTACAGAGTTTTTCAGGGCAAAAGAAAAACAAACAGCAAATAACTATTTGTAACATTACAACTGAGACAAAGATGCACACACTATCCTAAAACTCTGCCCACATCAAGAGAAAAAACTTGCCTACAGTACTCCATCTCCATGTAACGAGAGCAACCTACATCAGTTACGCCATCGGTTACCTTGTTTGTCTTCCTAGATAAAATGGTTGATCTTATAAATTTACAAGAAATCGCTAGAAGTTTGTAACGATTCCGAGTTTCAAGATATTAAGCCCTCTAGAAACACACGTTCATGTTTGATTACAAACACCCCAATTATATTTGTACGTACAAATACGACGGTCAAACGTTGTATCAAGGCAGATACAAGTAGTGATATATATATGTTTCTGAAATCAATGCAGGAATTAACAAGTGACTTACCAAGACAAGCAACCAAGTAGCTTCCGAAAGAATACAAGGCAAATGCTTCATAACAGTTTCTTAAAATGTCACAGGCAAGAGAAAGGTTCGGGTTCCACAAGGATAAAATCTGTAGAAGTCGAAAGCAGAAAATTAATGCCGATGTTGCATGACCGGAGTCATTAAAAACAAAAAACATAACAGAAAATGAATCTGTTGACGAAGGATACAAATTCGGTCCAGAGAAGAAACCTATAACATCATGTTTCCTTCTCTTAGAATAAATTCGTGTCCGAAAATATTTTGTTTTTCTTCTGAACTGCAGGCAGTCTACCAAAAATACAAGAAGACACGGATATGATATATATTCGGAGAGAGGGAACCTTACTGACTCAGTAGTATAGACAGGTACCATGAAAACTACGGCGACGAGCCATTTTTGTTCCTGGAAAAGAAATCATTAGGGAATTGAGTACAGCTGGTCCAAACTAAAAACCACCAAGCAATTAACATGTCTATTTTTCAATTTCATAAATATATGAATTAATACTTTACATATTAAGCACAAAGAAAAGATGAATTTCAAGATAATTTGCTACAGTGGGTTATTGCTACAGTTATATATATATATATATATATATATATATATATATATATATATGGTGGGAGGAGAACTAACAGTGGGTTTATTGTACGATTTGAGATGTCGGAAAATGAGAAAAATGGAGAGGACGAGTGCAACAGCTGCAAAACAGGCTCCAATGATAACAGCTGGTTTGTAGAGATCTCTGTATATGTTTCCATGGACTGAATAAGTATAATCTGATGCCATTACTCGAACATGTTCCACTCCCAAATAATTCATAAATCCTAGACCCTAAAGGAGAGAAAATTATCAGTACAGCTATAAGCCTATTAACAGCTCTCACTGTGAATACATATGAACCTGAAAAGTTCATAAATCCTCGATTAGATGGAAAGAAAGAAAGTAAACTCCAAAATTAAGAAAACTAATCTATTACGCTATTACAAGGCTTAACAATGCATTCAAATTAAACCCTTCTAATGGAAAGTGATTTCCACAAACCTTTTTTCACATTCTTGACGATCCCTTCCTAATTCTGGCCCTTGAAATCTGAATCTTCGATTAATTGTTTAATCTAAACAAGTAGGGGTGCATAGAAGGTTAAAAAAGACATAAAAATCATTTCCGTCACGCTTATAATCAAAACCCATGATTAATTTAGTCTATAAAAAAATAACCAAAAACTAGCTAAAAAAACAAGTAACACTAAATAAACATTACTGCACTAAATTCAAGCCCCAATTAATCCCAACGTAGATGACAACATATATCAATCCATAAATCCATGCAAATTCCCGCCAATTAAGAACCAAACCTTATAAAACGTGGGAGTTGTTTTGTCGGCCTTGTCCTTGTGATGAACATAGTTTTGCCATTGCTGAATGCTGATGCTGCTGCAGAAAATCTGTCTATCTATCTCCCTTCGAATCCCAACTGATAAGTTCAAAGACAGCAACGGCAGTTGGTTACTATCTATTCGGCAGGCTTATATTATAAGTTCACATGTCGTGTTGACACGTGTACTTTGGTTGCAACTTTTTTCGTCAAACCAACGACACGTACCAAGACAAAGAAAACCAAGTAAATTGCTTTTATGGAAACAAACGATGTTAAAAGAAGGAAAAGACAATTCTGTTGTAGATAAAATATAACATGTGTTAAATGTGATTGTGTAAATCCTAGGTAGATATGGATTAGGCTATTCCGTTCTGTAAGGGATTAGTATCCTATTGTACTTGTACTTCTATTACTATAAATAAAGGCACCTGGTATGTGGAATATATGAATTACATATTCCACATACACTACAGTTTCACCAAATTCTCTCTATTCTTCTCTTGCCGCACCCTTCACTAAAATCTGTCCACAACACGTTATCAGCACGCTCTTTCCGCTGTGCTCAAGAGAATTATACCGGAGTTTTGGCCATCTTCAATCATGGGGAGTATTAATTTCAATAGTTTTTACTTTGATTTATTTATTTTTATTGAATTAATATATTGCTATTGATTCAATTTTTTTTTCCCCTGTTATTTTGAACAAGATTCAACGCATTGACGATGGAAATCCGGAGTTGAAAGCAATCCTGCAAACAAATTGTTCAACAATCATCATCAGCAATCCAGGTTCTTCTAAAACACGGTCTCGATTGTCGATATTTTGTCAGACCTGATTGCATGAACCTTCACCATGATGCATAACCCAATTTTCTGCGTTTAAAGAATTATTGATCTTCTGCAAATATTGTGTTAGCATCGACATTTAATATATCTGAAATATATTAAGTGAATTGATGATCGTGTGAACGAAGGAAAAATTAAGGGTTTTTTCTTTTTTTTTTTTTCGCTTTTCTACAAAAAACATCAAATTTCGTTTTTCTGAAAAAAAAACTAGAAATTCTTTACTGAAAAAAAATTTTCGTTTTTTGAAAAAAAAAGAAAAAAAACCCTAGCCGAGCCGAGCCGGCCTGTAGCCGAGCTGAGCTGGCGCTGAGCCAAGCCGAGCCGAGTCGACATCGGCCTGCAGCCGAGCCGACCCTGCGCCCAGCTCCAGCCGAGCCAGAGGAAGCCCAGATTTTTCCTTGGGCCTGTTTTCTTCCCCTCGGCCCGCGCCCCTTTGCTGGTACCTGTAGTCCAGCCCGCGCCAAAAGCCCAGATTTTCTCGGCCCGTGTCTATTTGCTTGGCCCCTAATGGGCCAGCCTCACTTCCAGGGCCTTTGCAGCCCAAATGCACAGCAGGCCTGCAGCTTGCTGCTGCCTTCCTTCCTTCACCCAGCCCGTGTGGGCTTTGGAACCCAGCCCCTGTTTTGGGCTCACTTTGGTCCAAAATTCTTCATTTTTTTGTTGGCCAGCAGTCCAGCCTCTGTTGGTTGGGCCTGCAGCTCCAACCACGACCCACCAAAAATTATTTGGGTCATATTTGCAAACCCCAAAGGTCCCGTAGATCTATATTTCACTACCCATTCACAATATATGTTCAAATTTATTATTTTTTTTATTTTTGTTCTATATATATTGCGTTTGATTGCAGGTATATATGAACTTAAAGTTCATAAATTCGAACCTGAAGCTTCGAATAAGTGCCATGAAACCTGAAGTTTCCTTAAAAACTAAATACCCATGAAACCCGTAGTTTTCATGAAAATTTAAACCAAACCATGTCTTAGAACCCGAATGTTCTAACTTTTATGATTATGGAGAATTTATTTTCCATAACCATAAGCACTAACCACAATTTTTGTTCCCTCCATCTAGTGGATTTTCGAACAGTAACAAATTCGAATTTCACTAACATGGAAGTTTCTAGTAGAAACTACTTTATATGGGCACAAGTTGTGAAGCTCCACTTGACTACTGAGAAGTTGAGAAACATTGAAGCCAACAATGACGTGGATAGAGCTAAATAAGCCTCCGTCATGATCTTCATCCGAAGACTTATGCCTGAAGCATTATAAATGGAAGCACCTCAATGACGAGGATTCCATGGCTCTTTGACTCACTTTACGGATCGTTCTAATCATGCAAAGATGATCTTGCCCGAAGCAAGACACACCTTGCCCGAAGCAAGACACACCTTGCCCGAAGCAAGACACACTTTGTCGAAAGCAAGACATACCTTGCCCGAAGCAAGACATATCTTGCCCTGACACAAGGCATGATTGAACCCCATCCGTGAATAGGTACAAATTCTGAAGTTTATAGAATCCGATTGAATTTTGACTGGAGAAGATTTTCTCGTCCTTCCATACCTCTAAAATGCTCCTGAAGAAGCACCCTAGAGAATGGAGGTTCACTAAATTCTCGGATCTGATACTACCACTTTGCTCACTGAAAAGCACAACAGTGAAAGCGGCACCCCAGTGATTCGGCTGGGATGTACCGAAGGTCTTGCTCTGTTTCGGCAGAGGTGTACCGAACTTAAAGGCTCTGCTTCAGCATAGGCCTACCGAATCTACTCTTCATTCTTCGGCTGGAGAGTACTGAATAGTGGTAGAATCAGGGTCAACCAAGGGGGTGGCATCACGACCAAACATGTGATCCCTTGGCAACTAAGACCCAAAACTTCAAGAATAAGGGACAGTATTCCTGAACCTCAACCGTGCAAAATCTACCTCCATTTTGATGGAATAGATCATTGGCTATGCACTTATTTGTGCCCCTACCAATGTTGTTGAGAAGTACCATTCCTGTAATCAATTTGTGAGACTAATTTTGCTTCACCTAACACATATGGAAAAGCAAAATTTTGACATGGAAGGCCCTGTTGGCCGAAACCCCATATTTTTTGGTTTAAGTTTTGAACAATTTTTCCTTTTTGTTTGGATGATTGTTTTGGTATTTGCTTTAAATTTTTTGGATATTATTATGGATATTGTCCTCGAATATGAGTTAATTGAATCATGTTTCTTATACATGTGACCAAATTCAATTAACATGTGATAAGGTATAAATGTGGGGAAGTTAGTTGTCTGGATGAACGTGCGACTATGCACACTAACTTCATACCTAAATCACCCCTATAGCAACGAATTCAGGTCTACCTAACCTGATTAAGGGCAATGGCACTGCACCTCGTTGTATTAATGGTACCGAATTACTATTAAGGGGCCTTATATTCTCCGTTCCGGAAGAACGTCATTGAGTTATAAGGATATTCGAGCGAACAATGATCATAAAAACCACTGTAGAAAATAGAGTGACGTATCTTTGCATCACCTTCCAAAATATGAAGCCTGAAGCTATGTTTTGGGGCCAATGGGCTACCTCCCAACTGGGACCTGCCACATATAGGCGGGCTTGAAGCCGGGTGATTCGAGCAGTTTACTTGCTTTGGCACGACCGTTTGGAACATTCAGGTCAAAACACGATGTAATGTGTTACACAATGCATTACCTTACCTGAAGTAAGGATTTTGTGCCTACAAGCACACTTTGCTAAGCCTGCTCGTTGGGGAAATTGGATTTCTACATCATCCCTAGCAAAGTTACTACATAACCCTCTTTTTCACAGTGGATCAAAGGGAATAAATGTGGACTCTTCCAACCAAAAATGCGGACCATGTAAATATGGTTTTTGGTTGATATATCAACACAATGGTCACATGTCTGTCCACATACACATTGCTGCTAAACTCCTGGCCAATTCTTACTTAAGGGCTCACCACCCTAATTATCCCATAAAGTCTAGAAGACTGGATAATGCCGGAGAGTTTATATCGAACAGTATTCGATAAGTATTGCATGTTGTTGGGTTTGAAATTGAACATTGAATTCCCCATGTTCAACCCCCAAACAGCCTCGCAGAAGCGATCTTAAAGCGCATTATCAATTGATCGCCCGGACCTTGGTGAACGCACCAAGCTTTCGGTTTCTGCCTAGGGCTATGCAATCTTGTATGCAGCCATGTTGGTCCGCCTGAGGCCCATTGCTACCCGATACTTTATAGCGTTACAATTGGTTACTGGGTACGAACCTGACGTTTCGTATTTACGCATTTTTGGGTATGCACCTTTTTGCCATATTGCGCCGCCGCAATGTACCAAAATGGGTCCTCAAAGAAGGATGTGAATCTTTTGTCGATTACGATTCTCCTTCGAATTAGCTCTTTAGAGCCCTTGCACGCGATCTCTTTACCGCCATTTTGCGGATTGTCACTTCGATGAGACAGTCTTCCCGCCGTTAGGGGGAGATAAGAACGTCAACGTTCCTGAAGAACGACGCGAATTATCGTGGACGTCCCCACTATGTCTCATCTCGATCCCCATATTCTAGATTTCAGAGTATTGCTCCAGACGCTTTCTTTTATCTAGATTAAGTGACGAGATCACATATACCAGCTGCAAACATGCCTGCAAGGATAGACGTACCTAGCGGACGTCGAGTCAACATCCCCGAAGGGTGTGCCGCCCCTGAAGGACGGTTTGGCCGCCCCTGTTGGACGGCCTGGTACGCCGACGGCTAGCCAATCAATCTGTTCTCGGCCTGAAGCGCGACAGATCATTCAGTTCAAAGGATTCACCTCCCTAGAAGTGGAGAAGTATGGCACAAAATGAATCCCTTCCTCGTTCGCTATCTCAACCATTCCACCTCATGAAATTAATCCGGATTATCCCGAGACCTGTAGTCTTGGTCCATTATGCATGCATGGATGAGTTATGGAATTGGAATGAGATTATCATCGATGATATTCACGTATATGGTAGCTACCCAAAATAAGTGAAAAGCGACGATATCGAACTGCGTTCCGTTGATGAATTTCGACGTAGAACTGATTGGTCAAACTGGAAACTAGCAATCCAGGTCGAACTTGATTCACTTGCGAAACGTAAAGTGTTTGGGCCTGTAGTTCCTACACTTCCACATGTGAAGCCCGTTGGCTACAAGTGGGTTTTCGTAAGGAAGCGTAATGAGAAGAATGAAATAGTGCGATACGAAGCACGCCTTGTGGCGCAAGGTTTCTCTCAACGCCCTGGGATTGATTACGAGGAGACTTATTCCCCCGTAATGGACGTCATAACGTTCCGCTACCTTATCAGTTTGGTAGTTTTTCCGAAAAACTGAATATGCAGCTTATGTACGTGGTTGTAACGTATCTATAGGGATCTTGATACGGAAATATATGTGAAAGTTCCCGAAGAACTTATAGACTGATCCAAATAGTTCTAGACCACAGAACACCCTCTCTATTGAATTGAGGCATTTCACTTTACGGATTGGAACAATCCGAGCGGATGTGGTATACCCGTCTAAGTGAATATTCGATCAGTTAGGGATATGTGAATAAATTATGCCCCTGCGTGTACAAAACCGAATTTGCTAGAGTTGCAGTCTATGTCGATGACATAAATCTCACTTAGACTCTGGAAGAGCTTGAGAAAACTGCCTCGCACCTGAAGTCGGAATTTGAGATGAAATATCTTGGGAAAACTCGTTTATGTCTCGACCCGAAGTTTCGAGCAAAGTTCAGATGGTATTCTGGTCCACCAATCGAACTACACCCAGAAGGTGTTGCCTTTGAGTACACCCATGACCGTTCATACGCTAGATGCAAATGAGATCCTTGAAAAGGTTGTGGAACCTGAAGTTCTATATCTAAGTTCAATTAGCGCTTTATTGTACTTAGCTCATTGCATTAAGCATGACATCTCATTCGTTGTTGATCTTTTGGTAAGATACAACACTGCGCCTACACGCTACCACCAAATAGGTGTTAAAGACGTTTTTCCGTTACTACGGATTTGGGCTTATTCTATCCCTGCGCATCTCAGAATTAACCACAACCCCTTGGTTATCAGAATGATGCTTACCTTGTGGGATACGCTGACACAGACTATCCGTCTGTTCCGCACAAGGCACGTTTCCAAACGGATTATGTCTTTACCGTTAGGAGCACCGCAATATCTTGGAGGTCAACCAAATAGACCTTAGTTGCGACGTCTTCGAGCTCATCGCCATACACGAAGCCACACGTGTACATGGGAGCATATTCGAAGCACTTGTAATTCTTCATCCTTCGTTGAGTTCCAACAACGATCTATGAAGACAACGCCATATGTATCGACCAGACCATAACATGATACATCCAAGAAGTCAACACCAAGCATATTGCGTCTACATCATATCAGCATGAGCATCAGAAGATTGAAGTCAAGCATATCTGATCCGAAGACAACCTTGCCGACCTCTTCACGAAGTCATTGCCGAAGAAGCTTGTTCGAGGATTTGGTATGTGCAAATTTTCTCATTTGCTACGCTTGTAGTTCTCAGGGGGAGTTTCGTCGAACTCAGGGGGAGTATCCTGAAGTATACTCACTTGACCTTAATGTACTCTTTTTCCCTACGATCAGGATCATTTTTCCCATTGGGTTTTTGTTGCCTGACTAGGTTTTAACGAGGCACCCATTCTGGGCTGGTCATACTCTTGTGTGTTTTCTTACTACTTACGTCTTGAAGATGTTAAGTATCGACATTGCATTAACTCACTTTTCTCCTAGACTATGGGTTTTGTCCTGTCTTGGGTTTTACCATAGCCAGGTTTTGTGAGAGTTTTTATTCTTTTTATATGCAAGTTCCCTATATGAGACTCGAGTGTTCTCTACTGTGCCTACGAGACGACTTCATCAACTATCATCATCTTGAAGATCTGATGCGATATCTACTTGAGTATTTGCACACTCAAGGGGGAGTGTTGTAGATAAAATATAACATGTGTTAAATGTGATTGTGTAAATCCTAGGTAGATATGGATTAGGCTATTCCGTTCTGTAAGGGATTAGTATCCTATTGTACTTGTACTTCTATTACTATAAATAAAGGCACCTGGTATGTGGAATATATGAATTACATATTCCACATACACTACAGTTTCACCAAATTCTCTCTATTCTTCTCTTGCCGCACCCTTCACTAAAATCTGTCCACAACAAATTCTTACATGAAATGATAAATACATTTTTTTTTTTATATAGTAGAGCGATAGTGTTAAAGATTAAATAATTAGTTGTTAGAAAAGAGAAGGAGAAATCGGTGAGAATCAAACACTAAGATATATAGGCATTATTATTTTTCGTCACTGTTGTAAAGCGACATCTGCAAACATACTTTTTTTTTAATTTCTACACATTCTTGTTCAATTATGTTAGTTAATTCTATATAATTTATTTAACCTAATGGTTAGAAATAAAAAAGATGTAATACTGCTTACATTGTGCCTTGGGATTGTGATCACAATCCCAAGGATCACACAATCCCGTTGCTCATAATCAATTGACTAGTTTTCAAGTTAAATGTGTGTGATTTAATGGCTACATTTACATGCTGAATTTGAGAGCCATAATTGACTGAAAACAATTCTGGTGATAAAAAATACAACTTTTTTTTAAATCAGGAAGGAGAAATTTTTTATCATGCTCCGGAATATTTGAAAGTAAAGACCTAACTTTTAGTGAAATCCTATCAACTGGAGTGGGATACAATGTAGTAAAGCGAGAGACAATTGCATGGAGTAGACAAATTAAGGTTGCTCCATAGCTATGCGTACTACGTAGCACACAGGTTAACACGTGTTGGTCTGATACGGTCCGATGAGTCATCATCACTGTCGTCATTTGACACTTGGCAAATCTCCTCACTAGCATCACCAACTTGCTTGGGGTTTAGGGTTTAGCAATGGATTGAACATGTTCACGTGCGTGAACCCCCCCATGAACATGTTGGCCCGGCCATAGATCTCATATCATGTGAATTGTGATTTGTAAGGGAATGGATTTTGGTGAACAATTCATATTTAGTTATGTAAAATTCATAATACTATACACACTTTCTCATCAAGCCTATGTCCACTATTAATCAAGTAATTTGTTTGAGATTAGTGGTGGATCCATGAATTTTCCAAACGCGACTTTGGTTAATTTTTCTTGGCTACCTACTTAGCCTTGGTCTTTTTTAAAGCATTTTATCAACTATCTTGCCCACATATAACCATGCTCAAAATGAATATTATATTACAAGAATATTGGATAATGTAGTTAAGGTGGAGGTAATTGCATGCATCGGTGTTTATGTGAATCCGTCATTGTTTGAACATATGTCAAAATGTTGTAAAAAATAAGTGAGATTCGAAGTGCATTGAGATTTAAATAAAATAGACTAATACATTATTCCATCATATTACATAACATTAGTCAAGGTAGTTTTCTTCATGACATTAATTAGGGCATATTTTAGTGATTCTTACAGTTTAAGATATGGTAAAATTGGTATTGTCTGTGTGTTCTTGCTCATATGCAGGTTGCTTTTGCTATGGTGAATTGGAAGATATATAGATACTGCATGTCTCCAAGGATTTTTTAGCATCCCCAGTTTAGGGGGATTTGCATGACAAATTATGTGATCAAATATTCATCAATTTTCAGAATTCTTCAATTAGTGGGAAATCTGGTGGGGAACAAAAAATAATAATTTACTGGAAAAAAAAAGGAACTAGTTGGGAAACAGAAAATTTTTAGGGGATCAAATGCAAAGAGATGAGAGAGAAAAAAGGCGGCAAAGTAAGTGTTTGGGAACCTGAACTATGAAACTTCTCAAATCACAATTCTATGGGTTTAACTTCAGTGGTACGTACCATTCAATGGTACGTACTGTTGAATGGTTTAAGATTCATTTGGGACTCGCAGCAAATTAATCTAGGCCATTCAATGGCCGTACCACTGAATGGTACGTACCACTGAAGAATTTTCCCAATTCTATTCTATATATATAAAGGCTTTTGCAGCTAAGCTCTCACTGGCTTATGGGATCTGTGTACACAAATTAATTATCTTTATCTCAATAAGCCCACTTTTATCCACACCCTTTCTCTAAGCTCTTTTGATCTGCAAACGGCCTGGCTTGCTTCTAATCACCCAAATAGAAGAAGAAACTTCAACAAATGAAGGTAAGAGGGATTTTGACTCGTTTAATTGCATGTGCTTAAGATATAGATACAGTGACATATCAGCTGTAAATAAGTTTCTCTCGTAATTTAGAAGGGTTTTGACTCGTTTGATTGCAGATATTGAATTGGATGCAAAGCAAGCTCACTGGGAAACCCCGGATTAAAAACCCAAGCTCAAAAGTCTTTGATGGTAATTAATTTTTATTAATTTGTATTTGCTAATTATTCTTGGATCAATATATTTAATTTGTTCTTTTTATTCTTTTATAGATGAGAAGGTGCAACAAAAACCTTCCAAAGAAGAAGCCAATGAATGGCCTCATGGGTTGCTGGCAATTGGAACATTAGGAAATGGTGACTTGAAACAAGATCAACAAAGCAATCCACCACCCTCCCCCAACGACCACCTCCATGATTTCACACCAGAGGAAGCTATACACATTCAGAACGAGTTGAGCTCGTACTTGAACCAATCAAATTCAGCTGTACTACTAGAGCTTGAAAAAGTTCCTAAAAAGTTTCTAAGCAGACAGTTGAGCTTGAAACCTGAGAGAACAAGTACTAACAATGCAGATTGCGACGAGCCGAAAGAAAATGTTAGTCGATTCCAACGCAGCACGAGCGTCGTTCTCAGTCGTGGGAAGGATGTTTGTTTGGATAACACAAACTCTGCCATTGGGAAGAAGTCACTCTCTTTTCTCCTCAAGAAAGTATTTGTTTGTAGAAGTGGGTTTTCACCAGCAGCAGCTGCTGCTCCTGGTCTAAGAGATCCAGTCCCTGAGTCAAGAATGCAGAAGGTACACATCTATTATACCAGAAATTGACATATATACATAGCATATATAGGATAAGGATAATGTTTGTGTTCCTCACGGGGACTTACTTGTCTCCCCACTTACGATTAACGAGCTTTTACCGTCCGAACATCATTATCGGAACCGTTCATTCTCTTTATCATCATCTAAAAATCATATATGCAAAACATTATTCAATTTAGAGATCTTTTAGCCATTTATATGCATAAAACAAATGAACGGTTCACCATGAGGATGCTACTTGTTACAAAAATCCTTGATTGGTTTAACACATATGAATGACTAAACAATCTCTAAATTGAATGATTTTTTTGTATATATGATCTGTAGATGATGATAAAGAGAATGAACGGTTCTGATTATAGTGTTCAAATGGTAAAAATCGTTAATCATAAGTGGGGGAACTTACTTGTCTCCCCATGGAGAGACACAAGCAGTATCCACATATATATCGAGTCATAATATGTTGATGGACTTATATTGTCTGATTGTGAATCTAGATCATACATTAGGTGACAAATATTCATGTAGCAATCACAATGAAACATTTCTCTATATTAACTATAGGCCATAACATTAACATGCCTGTATTTCAATTGCATCAAATTCGATCAACATACGTAAATTTCTTGTACGAAATGGTCATGTGCGTGGCATGTGAGAGGGTAATAAATTTAAATAATTCCATACAATAAATCAACAAAAGTTGAAGGATGTCCTCGTATTGGAACAATTTGCCAACTATATAGAGTCATTTGATGAAATTGAAAACGCAAGGAGCAAAAATGAAACTTTGTGAAATGAGAGAGCATCAAATTTGGTCATGTAGTTTACAAATTAAACTATTTCAATCCAATAACATTATTTGTAAACTTTTCGTTAATTTTTTGTACGAAATCGTCATATATGCGGATACGAGTAATAAATACCATAAATTTAACATATTACATAGCAAGAGATCAATAGAAGTTGATGGATGTCTTCGGATTGGAACGACTTCCAATACTTCACAAGAAGATTTAATCTATTTTTTAGTGCATTAAGAGAATTTTTTGTTTTTTTGTTTTTGTTTTTGTTTTTGGTCAATGCTAGACACTGAGGGCAATACTTCACAAGAAGATATATCCCCAACGCTCAAGTACTTCAACAATGTCCATGAAAAAGTACTTGGAGAACAGGCACACCAACCCCAAATCTGCCAATCAGGAGGAGGGGAGTAAATGGGACAAGACTGATTCTGAATGTAAGCACTTAATTAAACATGATTATGACATGGATTAAGTGGCTGTTAGTGCAAAGACCCATATGCTTTGGAAAATTATTTATTCACAATTATTTATTTTACTGGTTGCAGATATCGTTCTAGAGATATAGATTTACTGAATTACTTAACGACTTTTTGCAGCTTCAAACAATACAGGGTAAGTTTTTAATGTAGCTTAGTTAATTAATTGTCTCCCAAATTTTTAATCTGTTAACTTTTTACTAACATTATTATGTTAAATTTAACTTGAATGTGCAGATTTCTGTCAATGCTAGCCGGAAAGTTGATCGGTTGGGCGCCACAGTTGGCTCTGTGCAATGCAAAGTGTGACATTTTGGCCTATGTTTGATTGTTTAGAACATAATCAAGAAAAAAAAATACCGAAATAAATTACTGTATTTTTGCACGGCAGATATTTCTAAAGTGGAGACTCTTTGAACTCTTACTTTTGGTATGTTGTGTATTTTTTAAATACAAACGATATTCATACTTGATTTGAATTTTGAACTTAGAATGCAGTGAGTTGAAAATAAAGATCCTAATTAACCACAATGATGCAATGAATTAAATAAAATAGATGTATTGAAATAAGGCATCAAAACAAATAAATGTGTAAACTTTTTCTTAGTCCAAATCAACAATATAAGAGCATCTCCACCCATGTCCAATTGCCCTTGCAATTGGGTTGGGTTGCCCTCCAAAACCAAAAAACACACTCCACCGGTGCATTTTGCAAAGGGCAAGAGGTGCGCCCAATCAAGCCCAACCTCAAGCCCGAGCAACTTGTGCCCGAGCTAGCGCTAGCAGGCAAGTTGACGTCACGCTGACGTCAGTGTGACGTCAGTTGCTGTTTTATTTTTTTTAATCAGGCGCGTGCACAACACACGCGGCTAGGGGAGAGTGGGCGACAAAAAAGTCAGCGTGGGACCCACGCATGTTGGTGACACCAGCCAGAGCCAACGTCTCTGTGACGTGGCAAGCTGCTGGCCGTTGGATTTCCAACGGTTTAAAAAAAAATTTTACCAGATTGTGCCATTCGATTCAAATTTGAAAAAAAATCAACGGCCAGGATTAATCCGACCGTTAAAAATTCAAAAAAATTATTAAAAAAAAAGATTTTTTTATAAATAGCCCCAATCATCTTCTTCATTCTTCACACCACAACTTAATATTTTTTTCTTACATCAACTATATTTGTTTTTCACCTTCCAAATCCTTGTTTTACAAAAAAAAAAAATTATGAGTGAGAAGGCAAATTGGTCGATCGCCGAAGATATTGCATTAATGGAGGCTTGGGTGCATGTGACTCATGACCCGATCAGTGTGTGTGACTCATTTTTAATTAATTATGGTTGTTGTAATGCTATGATTTGGTTTGTAGTTGAAATTAAATTATTTGAATTAGACAATCGTTTTATTTTCAACGAACAAATTAAATTATTTAAATTATTTGAATTAAATAATACTTTTTTTCTTGCCCTTGCTCAACGAGTGGAGTTGCACAAAGACAAACACTATTTTTAAAGGGCAATCAGCTGCCCTTGCCCTTGTCCTTGTTCTTGCTCTTGTCCTTGCTCAACGGGTGGAAGTGCTATAATACCTACCTCATATAATGATTATGATAGTGGTAGACTTTTACATAACTCCATGATTAGACATGATTAGAAGTGAACAAAACATTTTGTAAATAAGTAGAAGTCTTTTTTTTTCTTAATACAAGCTATAATAAGAGAGAGAGGAATCGAATTTAAGAGCACAGATAAATACTCGTAACAACTATAAGCTCCTTGTAAATAAACTTTAACCTTTTCATTCAAAGGAACCTTTGTTTCTCATAAGTGTTTTTCTTTTTTTTGAAAACCTGATTTTTAAACAGAAATTTTATATTTAACATTATTTCTTAACCTTTTCTAAAGGAACAAAACATTATTCTCCAATGGATTCATGTATGATGATGGAAGGATTACGTATGAGGAACGTATAATTAATCAGATCGTGCAGATCTAATTTCGGCGCCACTCGATGCTACCAAAATCAATCTAATCCGACGCTCCATAAATAAACCTATAATTAATCAAAGATTTCCCCCTTAAGCGAGAGATATTAATCCCAATTCACTGTATCCAGTAAAAATAATATAATTATTAATGGATGATCACACACCTATTTTTAAATTTCACACATCTTTCAATTTTCGACATTAGATGAAATAAATTAAATTATTAAAGATGATTAAATAACAAAAATTAATGTGTGAGAAATAAAAAAAATGTGTGAATAACAGTGTCCTTATTAATAATCGAAAAAATCTTGAATGGTACGTACCTTAATAACCAACAAATAATTAAAACATGTTGGCAGAGGGAGAGAGAGAACCAATAAAAAGATGTCATCTTTTCGGCCAAGCCGGTGACTTTAATGGTCCAAACCCAACTCACAATCTTGATCTTTTATGGGTATTGTGGGAAATTTGGAGTTAGGGTTGGTGGTGGAAGTGTCTGATTGAAAGTTTTGGGCGTTGGGGATTTTTTTTTTGGTGGGAAGAAGCCAATGTCACTGGAGAAGGTTTAAGGGTTCTTCCTTTTGGTTGCAATTTCAAGTTCCCAATTTTCCCAGTAGGATTAACAGAAGGAATACTTCTTACTTCATGTCGTGGGCTGGGGCAGAAGATACTTTCCTTTCCACTTCTCTTGCTACCTATCTTGACAGTATACTCTTACTCTCTCTCTCTAGATCTATTTCTTTTGTGAATTTTTTTATGTTTTGTATGTTTTAGCTGTGAATTTCCTTGTGGAACTCTGTTCTGGTGTTTTTCTTGTAAAATTTGTTAGGGTTTGAGGGCTGCTGCTTTACTGTTTGATTTGCAGAATCCTTATTGTATGTGCTGTTTTATTGCATTTTTTTGAATTGATATGAGATATTAGGAAGATAAACGAGTAAAGCTTCAAACATTAGGTGTCTGCACTGAGTAGTTATAGTGATGTTGAATATCTAGTATCCAAGTGTTATTCGATTTTCCAATTTTTACTATCGAAAACATATCTTTGCTTCATAAGCAAAAGTAGAAATGGAATAAATATTTTCTCAAAGAAGAGGGTGATGATGAAGCAAGAGATGTGAATACGAAATGATAAGCCATCCATTCGGTCTTTTAGAAACGCTTGCAACATCATTTCCGTTGTTGAATAGTTTGAGAAATGGAAATTTAATCCTTATTCATAATGCCTCAAGATTTAGTCCAGTAATAAGTATGCTGATAGTGCTTTAAGGTAACTACAGAGTCTTTATGTGATTGTGGGGATTGGTTTTATGTGCGATGTATCGGTAAACTGATTGATATTAGAGATTGATTCATTACAAAGTATGATTTTTTATTTATTTTTCAGAAAAGCTTCTTGTCTTACTGCGAGATGGACGAAAGCTGTTGGGATTGCTACGGTCTTTTGATCAGTTTGGTAATACTAATCTGTCACTCCACGTGACTTACTGAGTTCTCATTTTCTTCACTCTTATTATTTCTATTGAAACCATAGTTAATGATGGTAGTGGTCTTTCATCTGCACAGCTAATGTTGTTCTTGAAGGCGCATGTGAAAGAGTAATTGTGGGTGACCTTTATTGTGACATCCCGTTAGGTCTATATGTAATCCGTGGGGAGAATGTCGTCTTAATTGGAGAGCTGGTATGTTGCATTCTCTTTCAGTCCTGTGAGACTTGACTACTGTTAATATCTTTTACTACATTATCAGTTCATTTATTGAATTCTTGTTATCAATTTTATAGGAATTGGATAAGGAGGAGCTTCCCCCTCATATGACTTTGGTACCAGAAGCAGAGATAAAAAGGGTAAGTCTGTATGTTTAATTGGTTAAGACTTGAATCGAAAATTCCAATCTGCAATGCTTACGGTGTTGGCATTAGGTCATATTAAGAAAACTCTGATTTTGCAAATGCATATGTGCCGTAGATAAATTCTTTGCCCCGAATCCTAAATTGTCCTGACACGGTTAATAAACAAGCTTCTTTATGTGCTGCTATTTTTGATTGGGAATATAAGTTCACTTTGGTTCTTCCTAAATAAATAACCTCTTGTTACGGCTGCATGCGCAACCTTTCAGTTAAATCCTTTCCTTTTAAGATTATTGTATAAATAGCAATCTTTGTAATGTATTATTCAGGTGGTTGGGTTGGATTGTTCCTTGCTATTATTGTCTTCTGCACTTTACAATAATTCGAGTACATTTCTCCTGTTCAGGCTCAGAAAGCGGAGAGGGATGCGACAGATTTAAAAGGCTCCATGAGAAAAAGAATGGAGTTCCTCGATTTTGATTAACTTGCTCTCCCATTTTATCGTGGGTTCAGGCCATGTCCGCGAATTTTAGTGCGACAGTGACCCGAGATTTTCACCTAAATAGGAGCGCCAAAAAGAAGAGAAGTCGTATCAGTTCTGAGGACTCATTGAGCGGAAGTTGTGTTTTGGGTCTATTAGATGTGTGGCAATGTCGATGATCTTCCCCTGTTTCATTTGGATTTGATTGATACGTGCAAGTGTGGTTTCGGGTTCTGCAGAATTGATTCGGGTTTTAGATTTGCAATTGCTTCTGTGTTGAATATAATTTGTTTTGATTTTCCATGGGTTGTTACCTGTTGTGGAGCTTCACTTTTCATGGCACCTTCGATGTCATTACATTTGTAAGATATTCATGTTCAATCCATGTTATATTTTATATTAAGATCTGTATGATCAAGCCAAATCAATGGATCATCAAATCTGAACTCTGAACATTTAAGTATGTGACACGATGTTTGAACAATCCTCGGTCACTTCGAAACCATAAACATGTAAAAACTCCGAATGAACATTGAGCTAATACAACCATAACATTACAGCAGCAAATGCTTATGCTTCTTCGGGGAAGGTAAGCAGCGTTATGAGAGCCTCGTAACCAGGAAAGAGAGGAAGAAGATCGGAGCGTTTTGCCAACTCGAAATCCTGGAACTGAAAGGCAGGCGCACAAGTACATCCCACGAGAGAGTAGTAAGTCTCGGCATCCCTTGGAGCAGCTTCGAGCAGTGCCCCTTCTGGTGAAATGCTATAGTCCTTTGTTGGGAAGGAACCAAACCACACATTTGGAGGCACTGTGTACTGGGGTTGCTGATCCTCTCCCAAATCGGGTCCGAGGCAGGTTAACTTGACTTTCCCGTCTTCACCCAACTCCACTACCTGATAGCAAATACGGCCGTGTTAGGAGAGATATACAAATCCTTCCAGGGGAGCAGAAATTTTACAGTATCTGTTTCTCTATAAACATAGCGCAGAAATCGGATGAGAAATCTCTACCAGGAGTTCATAGTGAAACGAATTACTTTGAGTGCAAATGTAAGATTAGGCAAGACATAAGATCATGTCAGTTTTATTAAGACACTTGCTAAAACATGAGACAACAAAAGAACATAGTTTAACGAATCACTTTGAGTGCGAATTTAAGATTATCGATCTTAATGCAAAAGCCGAGGCCAAGTATCAACCAATTTAGCTGAAAAGCTACACAATTCCGAGCATAGGCGAAACAAATGTCCTAAATATATTGGTGTGGTAAGATTGATATGCATCATATGAAATGACTGGAGAAATGGCATGTGAATGCAGAGTGTTTCAATCTATCTGTGAGCCATGAATCGAAGGGTACCGTAATGGGTTCTCCCACATAAAAGTGCCAGGTTTCTGCCATTGGTATACGATGAAGGCGCGACACATTCCCAGACGGAAGCAAGAAGTAGATAGATGAACTCACAGGGCGCTCAACCTTGTCTGCAGATAAGCTACACTTCTGTTAGTAAAAATAAATGGTAAAAAAAATTCCCATACATAACAATTGGTTCTATTTCAAAATTCAATTGGCCAACTAGCAGTGATGATCATAAAAAGATTCTCACATCCCACATTTGAATGCGGATATGTCATCGATACATTGTAGATACTAAGGGCATGTTTGGTAAGTGCTTTAACTGACTAAAAACGCTTTTAAATAAAATATTTTTGGATTCCAAAAGCACTTGAAATGCTTCATGCAAGAAGCACATGACTGGTGCTTCTAGGAGAAAGCACTTGAAGTGTTTTTTTCAGGATTAACTTGCAACTTTACTAAGGATTGGTTCCAAAAACATTTTCTCTAAATGCATTTTCAGTCATTTAAAAGCACTTGCCAAACGAGACATAATACAATGCTATCGAGTATATTGATACCTCAACTTTACAATTGTCGATAAGCGATCAATCTAATTAAAAAGTGCAGTCAACCGCATTGGAGAATGACTATTTGCAATCCAAGCCTTAAATTCCAATAAAAAAAATTTTCAATTGCATACAACACAACACATTAATCAAACAAACTATTCAATTGCACTACTTATGAGCTTCCAAATATTTTCCAAAAATTCTAAATTCAAGATCCAAATGCAAATAATAATAAAACCCAAATACATAGGGACACGAAAATAAAAATTCCAAAATTCAGATCATTGAAAAACATGAGAAAATTGCAGGAATGAATGAATGAGAAGAAGAACTTACAGTCTGGGGGAAGCTGACACAGAGGCAGGGCAATGGAAGTGTCTCTGAAAGTTTCAAAGTAAAAGCCACCTTCAGGGTGGGGAATCAGTTTCAGTTTAGCTACAATCTCTGATGCAGTTCCCATCTTCCTGGGATCTCTGAACTGTTTCTCTTCCTCGGACAACAGCCACTAGATTCGATTGTGATCTGTGTTTGGTTTGGTAGGTAAAACCTTAACATGTAGTAGGTTTTGGTAATACGACCAATCGACATATAAAAAGAGTAAAACGGAGCTACTTTCTTGGTCAGACATGGCAGCCTAAAGGTTAAACCCAACACCCATCAACCCATATGAGCGGTGTTTTAAAAAAAAAAAAAACCCATATGAGCCGTGGGCTTGGGCCTCTATTGGAGTATCTTCAAAGTGTTCGAAACACCGCCCATTCGTTGTTACTATTTCACGCAGACTAAAAGTGAGATATATAAAATATTATCGTTCACTGATATTTTATTTAACACGTGGAATGATAATATGATGTGGCAGTGTTACTGCTACACACAAAAGTCTTCCCCTCTATTGACAAATACATGAAACTAGCTATACAAGTTCTTCATGAACAGTGAAGAATTTTCACTGGAGGACGCATTATTTCATATTCTTTTTCGATACAAAGTGATATTAGGGGTTTGATCGTATGAGGAATAGAACACAACCTCAATAATAGGAGAAAAACTTCACATGACAAGAAATGCAAATATAAAGTTTTATTGTACGTGTCGAATTTAGAGATACTTGCTCTTAATTAAGTTCTTAAAAGTCATTTGCGCCGATGTTTTCTTATTCAAATCAATTATTAATTGTTTTTTCTTTCTCCATTTTATAATCGTTATTGGCACATATATAGCTTTTGATTATCGGTTAGACTACCAAGTTTATTCACCAAATTTTATTCGTCACATAATGCGGCAATTTTCTTTAATTCAGTCGTGAGCTTACCGTCAACCTTAATTATTTCTAAAAAATGGAGCTTTGCTCATTGATAAAGTTAAGCATAAAACATAGATGTTGACAATCTCTTTGGCAGTTTTGAAAGCTTGATAAATGACAAGTCATTAAAATAAAATCATGTGATACATGTATGTTTAGTCAATGAACATGTATGTACATGAATGAATCTCTCTGTTAGTATTCCTAAAAAAAAAAAGAATTTTATAATTATGGTTCCTTCTCTGTACAACTAATTTAAAAAAGAAAAGAAAAAGCCAAGAACTAAGAACCAAACCTTCCTCCAGAATAGAAATATCACTTAATTTATTCAGTAATTTTCACTAAATTCCATTTTTCTTCCCTTGTTCCAACCCAGCACTGATCTCTCTCCTACCCCTTTTTTAACTCACCTATATATATGGTAAGGAAAAAAAATCCTGAATTATCACCCTTTTTTTATTTAGTAATTTTCACTCATTTTTCCATTTGCTTCTGTGGTTCCACTAACACTCTGATCCCCTCATCAGCCCTTTTGATTTCTCACCTTTGTAAGAAAATCCCATTTGTATTGAAGTAAATCCATTGAAGAATATATAGCAAGCATATTAGCACATATATTTGTATATATATGCATGCCTGCATGCTTCTCAAACTTGTACGTCTTCAATCCTCCTAATGGCTTCCCTTAAATCAAGCCTTTGCTCAGGCTCACTCTTAGTGCAATCAGCTCCAACCATCAGAAGCTGAAGCATTTGATCCACTGAGTCTGTCTCACTTGCTATCTCTGGGTCTAGCAACTCTTGTTCTCTTTGCTCAGCCATGGCTGATTGGACCCACTGAACGACGTCGGTTCCGCCTTTCCCGTTGCTCAGATACTGAGATGGGAACTTCCCGGTGAGGATTTCAAGGATCACAATCCCAAGGCAGTAAACATCAGCTTTCGGAGATACTTGTTGGGATTCTATGTACTCTGGGGTCCTAAAAGCAAACATGGATTGTGCAGCATTGTTAGGGTTTATGAGGGGATGGAAGGCATAGTCATTGAGGACGGGCTCGTAGTCTTCTTTTAGTAGAATGTTGCTGGACTTTAGGTTTCCATGGGGGAGGTCATAGGATGCAAACTCTGTGTGGATGAATCCCATTCCACATGCAATTCCTTGGATTATCTTCAGACGGGTAGGCCAGTTCAGCTCCGAATGAGAAATTCCACGATCACCTGCAAATTCAATATTGTACATATATTCATCAGTCTGGTATGTGCTACACATAAACTTAATGAAGTATACCGCCAAAAAATTAAAATTGAAGTTTCTAGCCCTATTTGTTGGAAGTTTATGCTGCATTAGTCTAGTGAGAAGTGTCTCTTGTCAAACAATTTGACATATTATATTGCTAGATTGTCAACCTAAATCGTTGATTAGGTGAATTCTAATTAACAGTGCAGTAATTTAACGTGCCAAATTTGTAACAAGAAACATAACCCCTTAGTCTAATTTTCATTAGATTTGTCACACATCATCTCTATTAGGGAAAATAAGAGGTTGGTACTATACCAATTTACAATGTACCAAGAAACAGTAGAATGGTAGCCAACATCTCTAAGCAGAAAAAAGGGTTTGTTACGGATACCAATTTACAGTATTTGGTACATTGTCGATATTTGGTCAATAGTCTACTGATATTTGATAATATCGACCAACTTTTAACGATGTACCAAGTATTTGCATATTGGTATGCAGTATTAGTCAATTACGTATCAAGTAGTGTAGATTGACACTCTTTATTAGTCAATCGGAAAACAATGATTCTACCATATATAGAGGCCTAAAACAAGATTAATTGAAAAAACTAAGACAAACTCATACCATGCAGAACGTATAGCAAGCTGCCCTTAGGAATGTATTCTGAGATCAACAGCTTCTCCTCTCTCCTATAATGGTAAGCCAAGGGAGTCAAGATATTCTTGTGGCTTAATCTTCCAAACCTTCTCATCTCAGCATCAAACCCATCTCTCCCCAACCTATTCATCTCCCTCATCCTCTTCACCACCACAGAAAAACCATTAGACATCACCGCCTTATAAGCCGATCCCAACCCTCCATTCCCCAAAACCTCCGCCGCCGCCTTCATCAAATCCGGCAATCCAAACGTACCCTTTTCCTCGTTCACCATCAAAAGCTCGTTCATGCCGTTTTTCCCATGATTCGACCCCTTTTTCGCGTCCCCGCCACCTTTTCTGCTATTGCTTTGGTTGACCTCCACGCTACGATTCGACTCATTCGTACTTCCCACGCTGCGATTTGTGGTGCTTGGAACATGAACTTCAACCACCTGCTCCTGTACATGACGATGGTCATCCATGATCTGTTCTTTGCCGAGCACGTTGAAATCGTCCTCCCGTTTTCGCCTCTTCTTTGTGAGCAGCACGTAAAGCAGGAGCAGAACCATGATAGCGGCAATGACGCTGATGACTATGATGATGGTTTTTGATCTTTTATCTTCATCTTCCTTCGTTGGAGTCGAGGTCGGGGGCGTTGATGGGGATTCTGGCGGAGGAGATGACGGTGTTGGAGGTGGCTTGCATGATGACTTGAGTGGTCCGCCACATAGTCCTTCGTTTCCTTCGAACCCCTTGGGGTCGAATTTCGACAGGGTTTCCGGGATAGGACCTTGTAATTTGTTGTTTGAAAAGTCGAGCGAGTTCAACACTCCTGGTTTTAATTTTGGGATAGGGCCTGTGAATTGGTTATTCTCCAAGTGAAGTTGTTCTAGCTTGGTCAATTGGGTCAATGACTCTGGGATTTTTCCTGTGAAATTGTTACCGTTGAGGTAAATTTTCTTCAGCGACGTCAAATGGGAAAAGTAGTCTTTAGGGATTTCACCGGAGAAGTCGTTTCCCGCCAAAAACAAGGACTTCAACGCACCAAGCTTGTGGAAATCTGGAATCGGACCTGAGAATTTGTTGTTCATGAGATTAATGGTTCTGAGGGTAGGAATGTCTTTCAATGCATCAATGTCAATATTTCCGGAGAGACCCATGTTGGAGATATGGAGACCAGTGATGACACCTTGGTTGCAGACAATCCCAGCCCATTTGTCGTTGCATGGGGAGGTGTTTGGGTCCCAGTTGTCCAAGGGATTGTCTGCAGGAGAGAGAGATTTCTTAAGCTTCAAGAGAGCTTCTTGTTCTTGTGACAAGGAGAGGGAGAGGTGAGGGGAGGAGGAGAGGAAAATGAGGAGGAAGAGGAACGAGCGAACAGCGGCCATTTGCTGGGCCGGAAGGGGGACAATGTGGTGTCGTTGTCTCCACCGGATAGAAAACGAGCCGCTGTTCGAGATGGGGTGGTGGTATTGCGTGAGGGTTTGGTGTGTTTGTTGATCATCAATGTAGGGTGCATGGGGGAGGAGGGGAAGGAGGAGGAGGAGGAGTTGGGTGTGACATGTTTAGGTGGGTGGGGTGTATTGGGGGAATGAAGATTACCAGATTTTACAAGACAAAATCTAAGAATAGAGGTTGGGGACAGAAGAGAGGGCTGTATTTGCCTCTTGTGGGGGACTTGAGAGGGGAGAAGAGAGAGAGAGGTTGTGGAGGTTGTGGAATTTGCATTGACCTTGTCAGCCACTGGATGCCCTACATTTCAGGACTCCAAATTCCAAAAATTACACACAAAAACAAACATTCTTTTCATTCAATCCTATCAGTTGGGTAGAGTTGGTAGAGGGAAACACCATATTTTTGTTGTTTTTTCTAGCTGCCACCCTTTCATGATTCATCACAAGTCAATGTGTGTTGTGGAAATAATACTAGCTAGATAGCCAGTAGGAGAAACTAGATTTTCCATCTAGAGGTCTTGATCACTAAGTACTAGTGTTATGCGTAAGTGAATGTCACGTGAAATATGAAATATATATATATATAGACACACATACACATATAATATGGGCATGCGATTAGTTTATGTTATCTCGTGTATCAATAACTAATAATACACGTGTTATAATTATCAGAAACTATAGTTAACCATGTGTCCAATACGTTTCTTCGATTTGAGAAACTTTATTTTTAGAAGAAAAGGTAAATTACAATGAATTCAATCTCTAAAGGAGCTAGTAATTGTAATTTGGTAATATATATATAAATGCTTAAGTGAATAACAACCAATTAAGTACAGAGACTATTTAGTGATGAGAGTCGAGGAAGAATTAATATTTACTAGGGCTATGAAACAGCCGAGCTAAGCCAAGTTGAATATCATACCACATAAGTGTATATATTGTTCACTACAAAAATTGTTGGATCATAAGCATAAACTGTACTCAAGTCAACTTTTAACAAAAAGAATATTCAAATTACATAATGCAAGAGGTTTTTCTTGGCTGCTTGGTATGTACAATGTATTTGATCTTTATAACAGAAGAGAGTGTTGCTAATGCACATAGACACTTGCAGGCAGTTTGGTGTTCTTGCAATTACAAGAGCCTTCATTCCAGGAGTCCTCAAAAAGTCCTCAGCTTCAATTTCAATACTGTGAAGTGAAAGCCTGCACACATAAATTGTTGGCAACAATTTATCAACACATGAAACTTCATAACACCGAAAACCAAGACCAAAAAATACGTTATTCTTTGGAGATTAATTAAGAGCAAGTAATGAGTCTTTTCACATTACCGAAAATACGTTGCAGTGGCCAGGATCTGCAATATGAGCCATCAAATTGTCAATTGGATCTTTCCCTGTATAAAGGGCTTGAAACAAGAACCCTACGAAAGCGAGCATCGCGAGACGCCCGTTTTTAATCTCCTTTGTTCTCAGAACCATGACAGGCTCAGGAGACCCTCTTCCCCACATCATGGGATCAAACCAGAGGCCACCAGGGTACCCTACATCTGGTTTAGGGTTCTTTTTGTGGGGTAACTTAGGCTCAATGTCAACACTTCCAGGGTTAATTATGTCAGCCCATCTCCTTCCCTCAACCCACCCCATTAATGCTAATTGTACCACAAACAAGGTTGTGGGGTCTGCAAAGTACTCTCTCTCACCAGCCTCAAACCATGAGAAGTTCTCTATGAACCCTAATCTTTCAAGCCACTCTGGAATTAGAATTCCAGCCACTGCCAGCATTGCCCATCTGCCATGCATCAGCTCAGCTTGTGCATTCCATTTTAGTAATTCTGGATCAGACCCTGCAAAAATTATCAAATTGGGTTTTTATATTTTATGGAAATTAAAAAACTTAGACCATGTTCATAGAAGTGTACAAATTATATAAAATTGCATAATTTTTTATAGTATAAACACGTATTAAGTACGAATACCTACAAATGATCCATTAGATGTTGTAGTAAACTAGACCTTTGAAAATGATGCTACACCACTAAATGGGTCTCGATAATTGTATTTTCAAATGTTCGTATTGAATATGTGTTTGTACTGTAGTAAGACTCCTAAAATTGTTCTAAAAGTAAAAAATATTCTCACCTAATCCAAGGGGGTCAAAGCCAAAATCACCAGGAAGGCTACAGTTTCAACAAAGAAGTCAGAATGAAAGCATAACTTAATTAATTACTTAATTAAATTAAGATTAATTCAATTGTGACCTGCCATCAAGCCATTCAGGAGGTGAGCTGCCAGGGAACCACAATGGCCTATCTGGAGGAAGTGGCTCACACACACTTGAGACTCCTCCTTTCGTTGCATGTAAACGGGTGGTTGTGGTTCTTCTTCCCAGCAAGCATGTTGTGACTACTTTTCCCGAGGAAAATTTCCAAGGCACTTCCCTGTAAAATAATTCCATCCATAAGCTCACTGCTTGGATATAAATAACAAGATTAATATATAGTTATTAAGGGAGTGATTAATTAGGAAATTATTGTAATTACCTGGTTGGAATGCTTGAAATTGCTGAAGAGGCAATGGCCAACGCCATAGAGATGGCAATATATTTCAGCAAGTCAAACTGTGAAGAGTTTGAGACCTTCCTCTTGCTCTGCAGATTGTGAGACAGTTTTTTTTTTTTTTCTAGTAAGATGGATAATTCATGATACAACAAGGACAAGAATTTGGCACGTGTCGTCGAGATATGAGGCTCCTATCCAAGCCTTGTAAAAACTTCAGTAAGAGTTTGAGGTATAGATTTGGATTTTTTAATAAGCTGCTTTTTAAATAATTTCATCAATCCCAAACTAATACTTAGTAGCCAAAACTGGCGTTTGGATACAGCTATGAGCTAGAACTACATCCAGTCAATCAACATTATAAAAGAACAATTTGGAATGCATAAATTCAGTCCCATTGTTTTACTGAAAGATTTTTGGGTCAATTCAATTATCTCTAGCAGTGCAATGCAGGTATATGATTAATTGGTTAAGTCAGTGTGACCTGTTGTTACAGCCCGTACCGGAGAATAATATTATTTTATTTCCGGAGGTGCGAAATGACGATTTTGCCCTTGGTTGACCTTTCGGTTGACTTTTGCGTCGTAACTCGTGCGACGCATTCACTTGTATTTTCTTGTCGTGCTCGTCGCTACGGACGCGTAGACGCGAGCGGGACGTCATTCGGAGTTCGAATGAACGTTCTACGGACGTAATGAGGTTATGTTTCATATATGGGCCTTGGGCCCAGTGATTTCTGTGGGCCCAGCCCACTGAGTCTCTGCCACCTTGTCTCCTTCACTCTCTGTCTCTTTCCCGAGTCTCACACTCACACCTAACTCACAGCTTTGCTTGCAGCTTTGCTGCAAATGGAAAGACCAGAAAAACACTTAAGACACCCAATCCACCAAACCACCTGCATCCTCAACCTTCTCTTGGGCAAACTCGACCCCGTGATCTGTTGTCCTCAACCTCGAGCAACCCAGTCGAACCAATTTGCAGAAAACTCAAACTTCAAAATTTCTCTACACACCCGAGTTGAATCACACCCAATTTCTACTCGATCTAGTGAAGCCTCGAACCCAGGCTTATTTCCTCCACTCAATCTAAACTCAGGCTGCCTGAAAACCCAGGTTAACAGCCCAAAACCTCGAATCCAGAAACTTCGATTTTTCCGGCGAGCTTCTCTCGGCCAGCCACGGCCGTCTCAGCCTCGATTTGACCTGCAAATCACATTTTTGGGCTTCTGGGAGCCTTGGGATTCAAACCCAAGGCCTGCATGTGACTGAAATCGCGATCTCGTCGAAGTTTGAAATTTGGCCGAGAACTCTTGAGGCCGACTCCGGCCAACTCCGGCCTTTTCTGGCCCAATGGTAAATTGAGCTCTGGTGACTCACATCATTTTGGTGTCAATTCTCAGTGAATGGTATTGGATTTTGGATAATCTATACTCTTTTCCATAAATTCCTACCATCTTCCTTTATCTGGCCAAGGCGAGCGCATGACGGCGCGGGCGATTTGGCCGTCGGACTTCTAGCCAAGCCTGACGGCTGGCCAGCCAGCCAGGATCGCCACAGTGATCTTGGCCCAACCCGGTCGAACCAGGAATATACCCGAGGTGGCTCCGTTTTTTTTTTAATCTGGGCTGCCGTGGAATATTCCTAACGGCGACTCGAATATTCGTAACGCCGTTAGAGAATATTCCGTTAACATAATGGAATATTCCGCAAAGCAACGCGCCGTTAACTTTGGACCCGCGCGTGAATGCGCGCGTGGCCGCGCGTGGCGGCGCGCGTGAGGGCGCGTGTGACCTCACAACTCGCGCGTGGCGCGCGTGAGGCCAAATGGCAATAAGGTGGCGGCGCGTGCGACGGCGCACGGGCGCCCACGGCAAGCGGTTTTGGGGTTTCCGACCCCGAAACTCCGTTTCTGCATCCAACGCCGCTTCTTGTAATTTCGTGTACTTTACTAATTTGTGGGTTTCTAAATAGGTTTTGACGACCTGCATGCTCTGTGAGGACGGCATTTGACTCCTATTTCTGTATTTGTGGGAGTGGGCCCCTTCCCCACTTAAATTAAATGTTTTTATATGTTTTAGTTATTAAAATGGTTTTGCCTATGCCTTAAACTGACCATTACTACACCTAAGTTGGCAAACTTAATTTATGTCTACACTTTTAGTGACTATAGTTTAGTATTAGTTCCGTATTTGTAAAGGACCTCGTACTTCGTAGTATTTACTATTTATCTGATAGACTTGATGTTTGTGTAATTCCACTCCTAGAATGGGGACAGGGCCATGGAAATTAGTGGACCTCGACTCCATATTTCCATTTGGATTTTATGCCATTAAATTGGTGATTTATGTATTATCTTGTATGCGTATTACAATTATCGTACCAACCCTATTTGGGAGGGTTTAGGAATTAATTATTTTAATTCCCTATTTATGCATTTGGATCTTATATTTCGTTTGATTCGCCATGGGCCGTATTTGGTGAACTTTGGAAACGATAATTTCCCCATCATATTTTGGGTTCACCTAATCTACCATTAAGTTGGTATTTCTATACCTTGGTACCCGTATGGTGTATTCTTGGTATTTTACTTATTGTGGTTAATTACCTTGATATTTCTATATGTAATTCCGAGAATGCTTTATTTAGTGGTAGTTTAAAGCAAGCTATCCCAAAAGGGAAATTACCCTTATACCGTTTAATTTAAAATACTCCGTGGCATGTTTTTATACGCTCAACTTGGGAGGCTTACACGGTGGCGACAGTGACCGTCCCTGCCGGGGGACTGGGCTCTCCTTCACGTGATTGTTCACACGCACCGATACGCCACTCATGGATCCACATGCAAGGTGCCGCCGTTCGCAGGTCGCATGGGCGCCCGAACTCGCGTTGTGATGCGATTAGCGCCAAATGCCTTCACGTGATCGTAGTACATGAGCTGCAACCTTATTTATACACCCACTCGTTCATGACGTAATATATCCGTATGAACTCGTGTGTCCGCCTTGCCTAACCGAGCATTTATCTTGTAGTTGGATTGTGTTATTATCTCGGGATTTTCACCGATGCCACTGATACTTGTATTTGATTTACGTCTTCTCGTATAACTTTATTTTATGAACCTTTTGATAAAAGTAAATTGCGTTTCTAACGGTGGCTTTTTGCTCAAGCTGACTGGGTAAAGTACATTTCCGTACTTACCTTGATTTTCTACCTATTATTATATTATGTTTTCAAGAAAGGTTTTACGAACTTATTACCTGTTTTACTTGGCGTAGGGGTTAGTATTTTCAAAAAGGAAAGGTTTTCACAAAATAACTAGTTATGGCCCACTCACCCTTTTGTTTTCACGCCTCCTCCAGGTTTGGGCCGCCTGGCCAGTTATCGACATCGAGACCCGGTGGTATGAAGATCGTGAGAATTCCTTGAAATTGTAAATTTCCGCATTCCGTACCTTGTACGACTGGCTATTGTATTCAATTGTTCAATTTATTCCTTATTTTATTCACTTGGGCTTTCGTCACTCTACGTAGGCCGGCCAAAGACATCCGACTTCTGGTGTCCACGTGTACATCCCGGTCGGGATGTGTCGTTTGGTATCGAGCACGGCTACTACTAACCTACGCTTTCTTTCTTCCGCACTCGTACCCGCTCGCTGGGTACGTACTCACCCCTTGAATTTTGGCTATTCCTCTGCATTCTACTACCTCGCCAAGTTCATTGTCGAACTTTGTGTTCCCGAATTCTTCTCTTGGAATTGAGAATTTTTCTAAACTCTGCCAACCTTGGTGTATTGTTTCTCCTTGGTTTAATTCTAAGTTCTTCTTGTGTCATACCACTCCGACGTCACCAATGTGCAATTTTTTGGGTAGTTTTTCCGACTTGACTAGCTTTGCCTCGTTTTTCTGCACACATAGTTTTTGGGTGCTTAACCTTGGACGACTTGGAGGTTACGTGTGACGTTGGATGTTTTCCTTACTAACTTGTGTTGAAATCGCACCGAATCGGGAAACTAATCTGGCTTATCGTATTCGCATTCTTGGTGTGGTGCCGCTTGACAATAAATGATGATTTTTCATCAAGTACCCTTCCCTGTGGACGACGCTAGCGTAGTTTTTGGCGGAACTTGCTTCGCGTCCGACAAATTCCTCAGGACGTACCTAGAGACTTAGTTTCACAAATTCTTTTCAGACCGACGTTGTTTTACACTTTAAACCGACGACTCTACCAACGGGTGATGCTTGAACAACTAACGTTGTTCGACCTAACGTGCTTTTCAAATTTCGTGGCCGTAGGGCGGCGATCGGGCCGAGCACGCCGCAACAGACATACCCAAATCAAGTAGCGCTGAAGACTCGAGACGTTTCCTCCCAATTATTCCAATCACTTTCCATTTTCATCCCAAATGGAAAATTACCACCGTGAATTCCCAGGCCAAAGCATCTTTCCGCACGTGACGACTACAATGACTGATGATCAGAACCGAACCCGGCTCTGGCCGACTTTTCTCGAACTATTCGTGACCACTACTTCTTCCGTAGTTGGGACAATTTCCATCTTCGTGATGTTGATCAATTGTGTTGAGTCTCTACGACTGTGTTGTTTTGTCGTGACTCAATCTTTCTAATGCTCAAGAACTTTTCGTGCTTCGTAGTCGACACTTCTTTCCACTCATGACTTTGGGTTGGTCTAAATCGATCATCTTCCTTGTGCATGTGCGGCCATCTTGACCATTCGCTTCGGCGACGGTATGGATTGCATATCCACGAGTGACTAGATTGAATCTCTAACTTCGCTTGGACTCTAATTGCGCGTATCTACCTGCTCCGGGAAAGTACGCTTGAATTTTACTCGAATCTTCGTATTCGAACGCCTAATGAAAACAAAACCACCCGCATTTAACCCAGAAACCGATATTAGCCCCGCTTGAATTTTAGGACTCCTACGAAGCCCTCGAGCTTTTCCGTCGAGTTCCTAAGGGTCCCAAGGACCGGAATCAGCTCGACCGCTTAAAATGGCCCTGGATCACTGCCTGAATCGAATTCTTTGCACCCGTAGTTTGGGTATCGACGATCATTCTTTCGGGTCTCCGAAAGAATCTGCCTTTCAATGTGAAATTTCAGCCTCCGAAACCTTCTATCATCAATCTACTTTCTGGGTGGCATTTACACTCGCTATGCAATGTCATTCCATACTGAACCTTTCTCCACTTTGATTATTCCGCCCGTATCCCGGTGGTGCCCGGGTCGTTCTTAGTAGCGCTAGTCACACTGAGTGCAATTACCTTGACCAAATAGAATACTCCGAACGATCTCGATCTTGCCTTCTAACGTTAATCATTCTTTGGTTTTTACTGCATCCAAATGGATCCAGACACGTTCAAATATTTCTTACTCCTTTGGTTACTCAAACTACTGACCATGTTGTACTCCTACCGGCACAATTTGGAATCGCTATGCCGTGAGGCAAAGTTTGTCTTGTTCCTCTGGGGTTGCTCCAGATACTCCGCTATCATCGCTAATCGTTTTGCTCGCCAATCTTCATTCCTCCGGGATGTCGGGTTCTCGACGTGATCCAAGGAATGGATTGTTACCCCAATTTCGTGCCAATGTGGATGGATCGGCTTAGGTTGACCACTTTCTTGCCACCCGGGCATACCGACCGGTGGCGTTTACGGTGAGTACCTGAGAAATCGACTTGGTGGTCGACTTTCGCCTACGAGTACAAATAAACCTGCTGAGTTAGGGCTTGTGATAGTTGTATCACATTTTTCGACGTTAGTAGAAGGAAATTTTCTGTTGACGATCTACCGGTTGTCAACGAATCCTCCCGAGACTTTTTTCGACGATCTATCTGATTACCGCCCGATCGAGAAGTGAAATTCACCATCGATCTTTCGGTATCGATCATATTTCTCTTCCTTACCTCTTATCTTTGCTCCACCCGAAAGAAAGTGAGTCAAAGGAATTTCAAATTTTTATAAAACTTTTCTCGTCGCATTCTTTCAATTTCGCACTCCACCCATGAGCTCCTGGGGTCTTGTTTGTTCGAACGAAGTGACGGTATTCTAAGGCTCGCATCGATTAGGCAAATGATCCGCAGCTGACGATTAAAAACCGTTACCTCGTGCCTAGGATCGATGACCCTTTGACCACCCTCCCGAAGTGCATGCTTTTCTCTTCGAGATTGATCTCAGTTCGATTGTTTTCACTCAAGATCAAGAATGTCAGTTTACGTGACCACCTCTAGACTCGCGAGCCTTACGAGCTTTCCTTGTCATACCTTTGGGATGACACCGCCCATTAAATCTCATGAACTTGTTGGTTCGAGTACACCGCCCGTATCTCGACAAGTTCGTGATAATCTTCCGTCGACTTTTCCTCTCGCGTATTCCAATTCCCGTGGCCGATCATGCAAATGCACTTACGCATGATTTTGTTGAAGTTTAAGGAGCTTTCAACTTGTGCCACCCTACCCTAATCATGTGTCTTTGGGACATGTGATTTCGCGACTGCTTTTCTTGTCAATCCCTGCATGTCGCAGTTGGCTGATCCGTGGTGACCGGCAGAGTGTTACAAGATTCAGAACTTTCTTGTTTTAGTCGATTCTCATCGACGTTCGTGAGTGATTCTTCTTCGTTATTTTGCCCTCACCAAAACTTTCGTAATTGTTAATTCGTGTGAACGACGACCACGAGCAAATTTTCCGACCGCTCGAGTTTAGTCTTACTCTTATTCTGTATTACCGCCCCTTCCAACTACGCGTACTACGTGTTCTGCGCTGATGAGTCAAATGAGCGGTTTGGCTTGCGTACTCATTACCACATGGATGGATAATTCACCATGCTTCATAGCCTAAAACCGCTGTGAGATGAATTATCGTACCTATGATTCGTATTGGCCGCGCAACTTTATTTTAAAGTTCGCGACATTTTCTTTTTTTGGTGAGACGTGTAGACCGTACACCGACCACCAAAGCTCGAGGCATCTCTTTTCTCCTGGGAGACCTCACCCTACCCATGGAGATGGATTGAGTCGCCGAGTGACTACAATTGCACTATCGGCCACCTTCCTGGTCAGGCAAACGTAGTAACGGGTATTCTCTATCGTGACGTCCCTGTGACGACCGATTTCTCGCCGCCCAGAGGTATTATTCCTCTTCGATCGATTTTCGGTGTGTTCTATTGTCACATTGAGTTTTGTGATGATGGAGTGTTCTTAGCCGACTTCTAATGAGACACTTATTATTTCCTCTACTTGCGTTTCTTCGAGGGAACCTCCTGGGGAGACGCATTTCGTGGACTGCTTGTACTCGTATCTACCTGCTGTACTTCTTATGGAAATTTTCGGGGACGAAATTTTTATAAGGGGGTAGATTGTTACAAATTTCGTGACCGGAGAATAATATTATTTTATTCCTGAGGTGCGTAAATGACGATTTTGCCCTCGTTTATCTTTCGGTTGACTTTTGCGTCAGAATCCCGTACGACGCATTCACTTGTATTTTCTTTGTCGTGCCTGCTACGACGCGTAGATTAGGCGGGACGTCATTCGAGTTCGAATGAACGGCTCTGCCTGACGTAATGAGGTTATGTTTCGTATTCGGGCTCTGGGGCCCAAGTACTGGGTGGGCCCACCACTCGAGTCTCTCGCCACCTTGTCTCCTTCACTGGCTCTCTTTCCCGAGTCTCACACTCACACCTAACTCATGCTTTGCTTATGTACTTTGCCGCAAATAAAGACCGTAAAAACACTTAAGCACACTCCAATCCACCAAACCACTCGCATCCTCAACCTTCTCTGGGCAAACTCGACCCCGTGATCCTGTCCTCAAACCTCGAAAGCAACCCAAATAACCAATTTGCGTAAAACTCAACTTCAAAAAATTTCACACACCCGAGCTAACCACACCCGCTTCTACTCGATTCGAAGGAAGCCTCAAACCTGTGCTTATTTCCTCCACTAATCTAAACCTCAGCCGCCCGAAACCTGTGTTAACAAATTTCAAAACTCGAACTTAAACTTCTCGATTTTTCCTAGCGAGCTTCCTGGCCACCACGGTCATCACCGATTTGACTCCGCAAATCACATTGGTTTTGAGCCTTCGGGATTCAAACCTGCTGCCCGCATTTGACTCAAATCGCGATCTCGTCGAAGTTCAAATTTGGCCGAACTCTTGAGGCCGACTCCGCCAACTCCGCCTTCTCGGCCCAATCTTAGGTAAATTCGAGCTCTTGGTGACTCAAGCATCATTTTGGAGGTCAGACTGTGGAAATTTGGTATCGATTGAGCAATTCATAATTTTCCTAAATTCCCAGCCATCTTCCCCAGATTCCGCTATGGCGAGCGGCGGACGGCGGCGGCGATCGCCGTCGGATTTCAGCTGCCCGACGTCGAGCCACAGACGCCGCCAGGACCTGGCCCAACCTTGTTCAATCTGGGACATACCCGAGGTATACCTCGTTATCTAAGGTCAGAATATTCCTAACCACGACTAATATTCGTAATCCGCCGTTAGAGAATATTCCGTTAACATAATGGAATATTCCGTTAAAGTTAACGTCGTCGTTAACTTTAACTGGGCCAAGTGAACAAATAAGGCTACAAGCACAAGGTGGCGGCGCGTGAGGGCGCGTGTGACCTCAGCCACCCGCAAGCGTGGCGGCGCGTGAGGCCAAATGGCAAGCCGTGTGGCGGCGCGTGCGACCCGCGCACCCGCGGCCCACGGCGGCGGCTGGGTTTCCACCCCAAACCCGGCTGGGCATCCGAACGCCCGTTTTTCTTGTAATTTCTGTGTACTTTACTAATTGTGGGTTTAAAAAATAGGTTTTGACGACCGTGGCGTTCGTGGAGGATCGGCATTTTGACTCCTATTTCTAAGATTTGTGAGTGGCCCCCTTCCTCACTTAAATTAAATGTTTTTATATGTTTTAGTTATTAAAATGGTTTTGCCTATGCCTTAAATTGACTATTATTACACTTGTTGGCAAACTTAATTTTAAGGCCCACACTTTTAGTGACTATAGTTTAGTATTAGTTCCGTATTTGCACTCGTACTTCGTAGCATTTACTTGGCTTCATCTGATGTAATTTGATGTTTGCAGACCGACTCCTGGGTAATGTATTAGCCATGGAAATTAAATGACCTCGAATTCCATATTTCCATTTGGATTTATGCCATTAAATTGGTGATTTATGTATTATCTTGTATGACATAAATTATCGTACCAACCCTATTCGAGGGTTTAGGGAATTAATTATTTTAATTCCCTATTTATGCATTTGGATCTTATATTCGTTTGACGGTCAACGGGTCAGATTAGTGAACTTTGGAAACGACAATTTCCTATCATATTTTGGGTTCACCTAATCTACCATTAAGTTGGTATTTCTATACCTTGGTACCCGTATGGTATTCTTGGTATTTTACGTATTGTGGTTAATTACTTGATATTTCTACTGCACTCTATAATGTTTATTTAGTGGTAGTTTAAAGGTTATCCCAAAAGGGAAATTACTCTCATACCGTTTAATTTAAAAATACCCGTGGCATGTTTTTATACGCCCAACTCGGGAGGCTTACACTCAAGTGCTTATTGTACCGTCCGGCCAGACCACCCCTTCACGTGATTGTTCACACGCACCGATACGCTCACTATGGATCTATAGGTGCAGTTGGGCTGTTTGGTGTCGTACTGGCGCTTCAACTTGCTATGGAGCGATTAGCGCCGCCTTCACGTGATCGTAGTACATGAGCTGTAACCTTATTTATACACCCAAATTTCGTTCATGACAAAAATATACTGTACGAACTCGTGTGTCCGCCGCCTAACCGAAAGATTTATCTTGTAGTTGGATTGTGTTATTATCTCGATTTTCACTCGATGCCACTTGATACTTGTATTTGATTTGGCGCCTTCGTATAACTTTATTTTATGAACCTTTGATAAAGTAAATTATGCGTTTAACTAAGGGCTTTTGCCTGCTTTCTACCTGGGTAAGTACATTTCCTACTTACCTTGATTTTCTACCTATTATTATATTATGTTTTCAAGAAAGGTTTTACTTAAACTTATTACTCCTGCTTTTACTACGTAGGGGTTAGTATTTTTCAAAAAGGAAAGGTTTTCACAAAATAACTAGTTATGGCCCACTCACCCTTTTGTTTTCGCGCCCCTCCGTGTTTAGCGCTTGGAAGTTATCGACATCGAGACCCTGGTATGAAGATCGTGAGAATCTCCTTGAAATTGTAAATTTCAACATTCGTACCTTGTACGATCGTTATTGTATTCAATTGTTCAATTTATTCCTTATTTTATTCAATTTGGCTTTCGTCACCCTACGTGGTGCTCGCCATCCGACTTCTGGGTGTCCACGTGTACATCCGGGTCGGGATGTGTCACCTGTGACCAATTTTTTACAGGCATATTAATTTGAATAATTTAAAATATCATCTTGTTAAAAAAAAAATATTTACCACTTGTAGTAACTATTGAACAATTTTTGCCTACATATACTGTAGATTTGATTGATTTTTTCTTTTTTTTTTGTTCTCTTTTTTTTGGTCAAAGAGCAAAAGAAAATGTAAGGACATTTTGAAAGAAGAACAAGACTTGGCTGCTGAAAATTCAGCAGCCACTCTTGCTTATATCTAATTTTGTATGAATACGTGTCCAAGTTTTGATTAAAAAATCAAAACTTGGACACGTGTTCACACGAGATTGGGTATAAGCAAGAGTGGCTGCTGAATTGTTCAGCAACAAAGTTATTTCCTTGAAAGAATGTTATGCAACAACTCAACTATTTTTGTTTAGAAATTTGTGAATTTGACACTCACCCTTTAATCAAATAATTTAGAGATATATACATCATAATTAATTGTTAACCAGTTGAGTGTGTTAGGTGGTGTGGTTGATCCATACATTGCTTTCTTGTAGCGACCAAGTAGTCATATGAATATTGTAAACCTGTCACCAGTCGACTTCTTGATGTATCATATATATGTGTGTGTGTGTGTATATTTCTGCAATGTTATTACTTCACACTGCAGCAAAAGAGATATTCGATTTGCATTCTATTGTGTAGGCTACAATAATGAGTTTTTAGAATAAGGAAAATCATGTTTGAACTTTAAATTAATACACAAGTTTGATTGACAATTTATTAAAATAAATTTGGAAAAATTAAATGTGACACTCTTGGACCCATGCACGGGTCTAGGCTCGACTGAGGTGGGCTCCAGCTCATCCAAGATTTTTAACCTACAACTAACACCTACCTACAATACCCCATCTAGCCCACCCTAATTATCCAATTATCCTAATCCATACCCTTAAATCTAGAAATTATAATCTTTCACTTCCCTTTACCCTCAACTCTTATGTTTGTCTGGTACTCACTGGACTTATTGTTGCTTATATAAGTTTCTTTTCTTTTTATGCTCTCTTTTCTTCTTCATTTGTTCTTTCATGCTTCATTATTTTCTTCTTCTTATGGTCCAACCTACAAAAGTTGGACTTCTTCCTCAATATTTCTAATTTTTCTCCTCATCTTCCTCTGCAATTTTGTAGTCTTTTTTTTTGAATTACTCAATTCACTCTTATATTTATAGATTTGTTTTTCTTATGTTGTATTGATTGTGTATGATTTGGGGAATATCATATAAACAAAGAAGACTATACCCAATATTTAAAAAAATATTTTCTCCAATGAAATTTAGCACCAAAATTTAGCCCATCCGAGTTTTAAATCATGTATATGTGCCTGCTCAAACGTAATGAGTAATTTCTCGTGACTCTCGCCATTTGGTGTTTTGAATCTCGCTTATGTTATAATACATGGTTTATTTATTAATAATATTTCCTAGGTCTTTAAAATATTAATTTATCGTCCACTATACTATAATATGTAAGTATAATATACATGCCAACGTAATCTTGTCACTCAAAATTTCTCCTGTGACAAAATCAATAAGTTTTTTCTTTTGATGAACACCACCACCTATGATATCAATTCATTTGTGCTATAAAATGTAGAGTTTGGTTTTCCTAGACTCTGGTGACCAAGAAAAAGGTGGTGACTCACTGTTAGATCTTAATCCAACAGTTGGTGCTCATTTAACTTTTTTGTTGTACTTTTTTGTACTGTTGAATTAAGATTTAACGGTAGGTGACCATTATTTTCTTGACCATAAAATATACAAATGACAAAACAAAATGTTCTTATTAAATAACTCATTTTTGAGATTACCTAAACATTTGCCTCCCTGCAAATTGTTGACCTAATAAAGGAAATTAATCATAATTTTCCAATACGTGGATTTGGCAACTGAATACTTTAGTTAGAGATTTTATATGGTAATCTCGAGTATCGGATATCCCGAATTAGATCTAACGGATAAATGGTATTATACTCGGAGCACCATTGAGTAAATAGATAATCACGATTTCTGGACACGTGGCCTCATCTGATACAAGCAGCATGAAATTTTCCATGATATCAACTGTTCAATTGTCACTTGCATCACTGCGAAAGTTCCAAACTTTGTTTTCTGGTTTGCTGAGAGCAACAACATTCCCTTGAATTGCACTCAATCTTCCCCATTTCACAAACCAAATCCCTGTCACTCTCAATCTCAATCTCCACCAACATTTAACGTCTCACCCAATCGGGTCCTATCCAATCCCTTCAACCAAACACAACCGAAACCCAGAAATCCCATGTCCTCAAAAATCAAGCTCCCCCACTTCCCCAACCTCCAATCCCCACCTCCCCTCGATTTTCCGACTCGAATCCGAACAACCCAGTAGCCCATTTTTCACAAGGATCACTGCTTTGGGGTTGTTGCAGAGTCGTATTGACCATGGTGGAGACTTTGCCGGTAGGGCGGTTCCACCACCAGAGGCTCGACCTGAAGCGGTGGTTCCCCACCTTCTTGTCATCCCACAAAACCCTCTTCACCGTGCTCTGGATCGCCGCTTTCGCCTCGGTTTTCGTGTGGCAAAGGAACATTGTTGATGGGTTTTCGATATTCCGGCGAGCTCCGGCGAGGGCGATGCCGAAGCTGAGGCCGGTGGCTTTCAATTTGACGGATTTTGGGGCGGTGGGTGATGGGGTTGCTTTGAACACTGAGGCGTTTGAGAAGGCCGTGCTGGCTATTTCTAAGCTGGGGAAGAAAGGCGGTGGGCAGCTCAATGTGCCCCCGGGCCGGTGGCTCACGGCGCCGTTTAATCTCACTAGTCACATGACTCTGTTTCTTGCTGAAGATGCTGAGATACTTGGGATTCAGGTAAAGCTTTTGGTTTTTTGGTCACTGTGTTATCTGTATTAGTTTCTGCTTTCGTTTTGAAATGAGAAAACTTGCCTTGAATTTGTATCTGTTTCGTATCGAAATGTGAAAACTTTCCACTTTGCTACGATTTATTTGTTTTCGGTGAAACGGGAAATCTCAGCCGTGAGGACTTTTAATAGTTCTTTGCTTCAAAGGGCTGCAATTTGATTTGGATTTTTCGATATGATACTTATTAGAACTTGACATTTGATAATAGTTATAAATGTGGACTTGAATCCGGTGATTTTTTGGTATCCTTTATTTGGTTTTTCTTTTTGGATTTGTATATTAGTTCTCTTTATTTGGTATTGCATAGTTTGGAAGTAATGGTGATTATATCATTTTTGTGGTTACTTTGTTCTGTAAGGTGTAAAGGTACGGCTTTCAATATATTTTCCTTAGACTAAGATCTAATATAAAGTTTCAAATGGGAAATCTCGGTTACGAGGACATTTAAAGTTTATTCCTCATATATTTCATTTGGCTTTTGCTATAAATGGATGGGAGTGACTAAAATTTTGTTTAGGACTTGTAGTTCAATAATAATAAAGGAAGACTGTTTATTGAGGTGCATAGGACTGGTTTCATGTTTGTCAGTAATAGAACGAAAGTAAGCTTCGAACTTAAGTAGGTGGTGGTAGCAAGCTTCGAACTTGATTTGACCTACCACCATTTGTTTTACTTTGAATTAAAACATGGAGACATCCTGAATATTGCTGTAGATTTGTAGATTTGAGCATTATGATTTTCGTGTCTAGGATCCTGTAGCAAGCATAACAATGGTTACATATGATGCTGACAGTTACATCCCAGACTAAATTGCCGGGTAATTATATTATGAGTTTTGGAATAATATGAACCCAATAGGCAAGTACCTTAGAAATTTTCCTTGTGCTCATTTAATTGGCATTGAGTTGGATGTAGTAGATGTAGTATTCATGCATTTTAGATGCATTCAGGAATTTCTGCTTCTGTATCTTATTCTTTTATATAGTTGTTGTGAAAAGCCTGTATTCTTTTTCTGAAAATGAGCGCTGCATATGGCTTTTCCAGATTTGTACGAAATGTTAACTTATACCAGTACCTCGATCTGTAGAATAGACGTGATATGTCTATTACCTTAGATGAGAATTTGACTTGAAAAGACTTAAGGAGTGCATGACCCGACCATTTAAATACTGTACTTTTGAACTGTTGCACCATCACCCACATGTCCCCTGTAAAGTTTATTTGAAACCTTTCATGAGATGGAACAAACCAGTGAAAAAATCTATCATTTTTAATCACAAAATACACATACTGGCAGGGTTTTGCTAATTGGATCCTTCTATTGTGACTCTCTCTCTCTCTCTCTCTCTCTCTCTCACGCACACATCACTACAATGATTTCTGATGCTGCATACTCTTATTATTATCTCTCTGTCTAGTACGCACACATCACTATAGCTATTTCTGATGCTGCATACTCTTATGTGCATGACAGGATGAGAAGTATTGGCCTTTGATGCCTCCATTGCCTTCATACGGATATGGGAGAGAGCATCCAGGGCCTCGGTATGGAAGTCTGATTCATGGTCAAAATCTTAAAGATATTGTTATAACAGGTTAGATATTTCATCCTTTTCCTATTTAAGTTATATTTTTATTTTATAGCAATGGTGTTTAACTGGAAGGTCAAGGTTTTAGTTTAAAAAGCTAATCTAAGTAGGACTCCAATGTGATATTAAACGCAAATAAGGTTTCCTGTGGTTGTTATAGCCTTTGGCCATGAATACTATTTGTTGACGTTAGACATTATTAAAAATCCAAATTAGATGAATTAGCCATCCTAGCAGTAGAGCATGATTTGCTATCAAAACTTGTAAATGAAATTTTTTTTAGTCATTTCTCTTTCAGAGAGAAAGCAGGTTAAATTATGATAGTGGATAATATTTATCAACATTATTTATTTTGGTCCCATTTAAATTTTGACCTTAGGTCTTCAGTTGAATCGGGTTGATCTTCACATTTTATATGGTATAGACAATGAAAGAATTGAAAAATGATTGTATATATGTGACATCCCACATCGACCAACGGAGAGGGGGTGATATGCCTTATATGTACATGCCCACCTCCATTTAGCACGAGGCCTTTTGGGAGCTCACTGGCTTAGGATTCTATCGGAACTCTGAAGTTAAGCGAGTTTGGACTAGAGCAATCCCAGGATGGGTAACCCACTGGAAAGTTGCTCGTGAGTTCCCAGAAACAAAACCGTGAGGGCGTGGCCCAAAGCGGACAATATCGTGCTACAGCGGAGACGGTCCGGGATGTGATAATATAACACAAATGGATTGATAAAAGCATCTTAGTCGATCATGATTATAATACCAGAGGAAGGTATTTTGACTTGAAAATACTCTGTCAGACAAGGTCCCTTAACTTGCCTTTGTTTCATTTCTCTTCATTCACTTGGCCATCATGTATTCTAGGGAAGTTAGTGATCCTAAAATGTCCAATATATGGAATAGCCTTCAAATGTAGAAAATCACTCTTTCTAGCGATAATTTTTTGTTTGTCAAATCATCATGCTACACTAGTAAAATGTTGTGGTTGGTTTTAAAATTTGCTTATTCTTTATGTCGATCAAGAACTCCTGTGGACATTATTATCGTAGAATCCAAGCTGTAAATTTGTCTTCTTTCCAAGTGTTCAATTTCTTGTTTGTGCTAATTATATTTATGTATTCACTGACCAACAGGGCATAATGGTACCATAAATGGACAGGGTCAAACATGGTGGAAGAAGTACCGCCAGAAGCTTCTCAACAACACTCGGGGTCCACTTGTTCAGATTATGTGGTCAAGCGACATTGTGATCAGTAATATAACTTTGCGTGATTCTCCATTTTGGACACTTCATCCATATGACTGCAAGAACATTACTATTAGAAATGTTACAATTTTGGCTCCCATACTTGAAGCTCCGAATACTGATGGAATAGATCCTGGTAAGTGGGTCCTACAAAGGGGGCTTCTTCCTCCAACTTTATGTTTGATATGCTGAATAACACTGTTTATTTTGAATGGATTGTCATTATGTAAATGCACCAGTTTATAAAAGTAAGATATGGTGCGAAACAAAGAGCATAAATTGAAAAGTGCATTGTGCAGTTAATGTTTTAACAAGACGTTCAGTAATGTGAGTTCATAGGTTTTGTGGTTTTACGGACCAACTAAATAGGTGTGTTGATGAACAGGGAGTAGTCAATTGTGTTTTTTAGGGATGATGACTGAAAAAAGCTTACCTTGCCCTTGCTATTTGGTTGTGCTTAGTCTGGATGTTGCATGAATTGCTTGAGTATGGAAACCAGGTTACCTTGATCAGGAAGAATAAAAATGTATCATTTTTCTTGTATGCCTTCATTCTGGTACCGTACACCCCCGCCCCCCACACCCCCCCACACCCCCCACCCCCTCCTCCCTTCCCCTCTCTCTTCGACGCTTAAGTATGCACTCGTGCGAGAAAGAGAGAGAAGACAAAATTCACTTATTTTCTTGTATGACTTCTATCTGGAATGGTTCTGGGCACTCTTCGTGTATAATTTGAGCTATAAATTGTTAGTTTTCTATTGTAATTTTACTGGTATGCTTCATTCTTGTTTATTATCTAACCAATATTGAATAACTTTGATTTTGTGGTATAAACAGATTCATGTGAGGATATGGTGATTGAGGACTGCTACATAAGTGTAGGGGATGATGGGATTGCAATAAAGAGTGGCTGGGATCAGTACGGTATTTCTTATGGACGGCCATCGAAGAATATACTCATTAGAAATCTTGTTGTCCGCTCTATGGTCAGGTAATCTTATGCTTCTAGCAGGCTTTCATTGCATTCTTGTTGCCATATTTAAGTTAAAAAAAAAGTACTTCATGATTGTATATCCTGGCTCATGTTATTTTCTTTCCTCACTATAAGTAGGGAGCGCCAGTCACGCTCCATTGCAGGGTATGTATTTACCCTTACACGCTAGAGTGGGGGAGGGCAACAGGTAATGAGAATAGCACTCCCGTTAAGATTCCCTAATACTGTGTCCGGGCATTCTTGTACTCTAGCTCCAATTATTCTTCTCATTTGGAATATGATCATCGTTTTAGATCATAAGATAATTGACAGTTGCTCTGAGTATGTCTTGCCTTGTCAACCCAAAAAATACAAAATAACAACCAAACACAAAAAAAATAAAATATAAAAGAATAGGTGAAGAGAATAAGGAGAATTGCGAGTCTATCAAGCTTCTGAATGGGAAGTGAGGAATGACCAGTTCATCAAGTTGAGTAGAAAACTGTTCGGATTTACCTGTATGGCTTTTGGGCCCCAATTCTGGATGTCATCCAGCAGTAAATGCACTAGTAAGGTTAATCTTTCGTATGCGTGTGTTGCATGTAGGCTTCACTCATCTGTTAGTTAACCAATGTCCTGGTGGTTACTATTCCTTTACTTCCGTGTCAGTATGTATAGAATGTTATGTCTATTAGAAGTAGCTCAAAGTTACTCTTGGCTGTAATGCAACAGTGCTGGAGTATCAATAGGCAGCGAGATGTCTGGTGGGGTTTCAAATGTCACGGTGGAGAACCTGCTTGTGTGGAGCTCAAGGCGTGCTGTTCGGATCAAGACTGCCCCTGGAAGAGGCGGATATGTGCGACAAATAGCTTATCGGAATCTGACATTTGACAATGTCCGAGTTGGAATTGTTATCAAGACAGACTACAATGAGCACCCCGACGGGGGCTATGATCCAAAGGCTCTTCCAGTGCTTGAGGACATAAGCTTCACAAGCGTCCATGGACAGGGAGTGCGCGTGCCTGTCCGTATCCATGGGAGTGAAGAGATTCCAGTCAGAAATGTGACATTTCGAGATATGTCCGTGGGGCTAACATACAAAAAGAAGCACATTTTCCAATGTGCCTTTGTTCAAGGTCGTGTAATAGGTACCATCTTCCCTGCCCCGTGCGAGAATCTTGACCGGTATGACGAGCAAGGAAAGCTGGTGAAGCACTCTGCATCCCAGAACATGACAGACATAGATTATGATTTTTGAGAAGGTGAGAGGTTTTCCGTTTCAATGGCTCAGATTTTTGGAGGTCAACCAACTTCAATGTCTGTTAATGAAGCAACCTGGGAGAATGAAGATCGACGGAGCATTTTATGTTATTTTTATTTTCTTGTTTGTGTTTCGCTCATTCCCACCTTATAGCTTTTTCATTAAACGGAGTTGTATATACCGAAATTTTTTCAGTTCATGAAAAAAGGGAGGGGCATAGTTTGATGTTGTACACTAATCAACTTTGCTTACAATTGCAATTGCTTGTGTTTTATGTGTAAAGACCTCCAATCACTGCACACTCAGAAAAAATCAAGAGATCACTTAACCATATCGAATTCCCAAGAAGTTGGTCTAGTGAAAAACGAGCAAAGGTTTTCTGTTGCTTCAGAAAATGGCCGCATGCCCACTTTTGTTTTAATCAAATCGCCATAATTCTTCAAGGAAATTAGGCTCAAGTTAAGCAAATGCTTGCGGTCAAGACCAACCTCTGAAATAATACAATTTTTATGCTTCTCTCCTCCACAAAAATCAATCAACCAATGCGTGTCTCCCTATGCAGATACATTTTTGCTACTTTCAAACAAACATGGGGGAACTAAGAGTGTATTTTTCGCCATGATGATGATCTTGTGCCCAATGTATAAACATACGTAGACACATTACTTGACTCACAAGAAATACAAACAATCTTGTGAGTGCTAGTTATATTGTCAAATCCCATGCCCTACCAGTACCGCGGTCTACCACTGGGGCTTGGGGGCTTTAGAAGTTCTCCCCTGAGAGGATGGAGCAAGAATAATGTACATCCATATCCCCCTTTCTGTTAAGCCAAACAAGTTACAAAAAACAAATTCTACTCTGTAAGTATCCGACCGGGAGAAAATCTTTGTATTCCGGTGTTTGCTTTTCGTCAAGCCGTGCTGCTTGCCATAGCATTTCAATGATTGCAATTCAAAGGCGCTCCCAAAACGGCACCAGTACTGAGCAAGAAGCATAAGTTGCGGTACTTCGGCAGGAGCAGCACCAGTGCTTAAGTAAACGCGGAGCGTACAGTGTAGCAAAAAATGGGTTTTCAACTATGTTTAGAGAGCGCTTAGATACATGTCGGACGTGATGAAGTGATTTTACCGGCAGTCTTATAAGATGTCGAGGATGATATCATTGCGTTTCTCTCATCCCTCCTCCGCTTCTCCGTAGTTCCTACTGATCACTCATCAAACAAATTAATAAATTAGTAGTAGCTTTGAATAGGTATCGAACTCATCATGCATATCGTTCTAAAATTGCATCCGTTGGATGTTCTAATTTGTCACGTTGGAAATAATAAAAACACAAACAACTTGATGTCATATATTCAGTAACATGTTCGAGTACATTAAAACGTATCAACAAATCAAGAAGTACTTAATTACCTTTTATCGAAAACAATAAAAGATGCGGTATCAAAACTCGTAGACGATCGATGCACCCCGTTAAAAAATTTCTTCCACACTTTTCATCGAAACAGCTTCTTCGAAACCTGCAAACACTATCCAGAGTTCCCTTGATGTCAGCTCCAGCCATTCTTTGTCAAGAAAAAGAATGCGTTGATGTTCTGGTGCTTTTACATATATGTAAGTTTTAGTCTTCTGGGGTTTTGTTGTGAAGAAGTTGAGGTTTCACCATAAAATCAATTGGCAATATGGGACTAACCCAATTATTTATAAGCACATATAAGGTCTCTCATTTTTCTAATGCGGGATTCACTCTCAACATGTTGTCGTGTATCTTGAGTGGGAAGGAAGCTAGTACAAGATGAATTGGAATGGAAGTCGTGTGTTCCCAGGAAACTAACAATTCATTAATAACTAATCAAGATTTTGATCAATACAACTGAAAAAAATTTCAAATAAAATTTGGTTTGGCTATCGTTTATTTGTTCAACAATTAATCTCGTGGACAAATTACTTGCATGACACATTGACAATTATAATTCATTAATTTGTGTTAGTAATTTGTTTACTTGTATGACATTTAATAATTTGTTTAAAATTTTCATTAAAAATTTGTTAAAAGTAGACCAAAGAATGCATATATGGGAGTTGAAACTCATGTAAGAGATTCTAAAACTTTGCTCGCTTTCCACTAGACTAACTCCTAACAAAAAATAAAAAATTTAGAATGAACCATAAAAGAAGCACCTAGCTCATTCTTTTTCTCATATTGCTTAAGTATGAAGTTTCGTGAATTGACCATGAGGTATCTTGAAGAGAAATTCCTCCTTAATCCTTTGAACCAAGTTTTTTCCTTTATAGAATAATAATCAATACACATAGAGAGAGAAAGAGAAAATGCATGCGAGCCTTACTGTGTATGAGAAGTTAAAGTCGGTATTTGACCAATTGAACACATCTGCCTCATACAGAAAACCCAATTTTCCAACTTGGCTTGCTCCCTATAATTCCTGGAAAATCAAGAGAAAAAATATAAAAAGGTTGCCTGCTTACAAAAATTCTAAGCCCTCGTAATTATGTACTTATGAACAAAGTTGCACCTTAGAATGACTGCACGAAATCCAACGCCAGAGTTTCACGTTTGTCACAGAACTCCTATTGATTCGTGCCCTATGATCAATAGCAACGGTAGCAAAGGAACCAAACAACTTAGTAATTGCGTCGTTGTCTTTGTTATAGGGCACAAATTCAAGTCAATGTCCAGTTGTTTGGGTTTGGGTTTGGCTTTGGTGGTCCGGACCATTTAATGGTCTAGCTTTTTAACACTCCGGATTTGTCACTCACCCACTTACACTCTCATCTTCGCATCACGGCCGTCGAAAAATCCGGACCATTAAAGATTTTTTCTAGTTGTTTTAGTAGTGGAACTGGAAGCTAATGTTTGAATGTAGTGAAGTAAAATTTTGATATACTAATTTAAAACTTGTGCATGTAGTTGCTGGGAAATTCTTTAATTTCCCTTTCTTTTAATGATAGAGATATATATGTTGGGTTCAAGTATGATAAATTCTCACAAATTGAAGCATTTAATTTTCTAATTGATATATATGTATATAGTTTGAAGTTGGTACTAGAAGCCCTTTATAAACTCCATAATCGGAACCGTTCAACTTCTTATTTTTATTTGAAGATCATCTCTACAAAAAATTCATTTGAATCAAAGATCGTTTAGTCATCCAATTGTATGGAGTAAATCAACGATGTGAGTACCAAATAACATATTCATGATGAAATGTTCATTTATTTGATACATTTGGATGACTAAACAATCTTCGATTCGAATAATTTTATTGTATGGATGATCTTCAAATGAAAATTAAGAAATTGAACGGTTTCAATTATAAAGTTTTTACGATAAAAATACGTTATTCGCAAAATGTGGAATATGTGTATTCCTCCATAGAGGAACATAAGTATTATTCTTAATTTTATAATGATAGGGACATATATATTGGGCTGACTCATCTATTCTATTCCAATTTGATTAATAAGACATGCCACATTGCAGTCAAACACAAATGATTAATTATTTCTTTCGATGGATTTATTTGCAAAAAGATTGATAACAATAATAAAAATATTTGCAAAATACAGAAGAAAAAAATAGGATAAGTGATCGATCTCATATATATAAGGAAATGATCCATGACACCATATTTTAAATTTAAACACAACTTTAGACACTAGATTTTAATCATTAGATTAAGACAATATTAATGGGTGAGATTAAACAAGACAATTAATTTTTTATTATTCTTTTAACTCAAAATTAATATTGTTTTATCAAAAATAATAATAAGTTGCACAAAACCCTAACCTCAACCTCGCCAAATGTGCAGCAATATTGAAAACTCGTCATCTTCTCCATTTCCCCATCCTTCTCTAAGTCTCTTTTCTGACAATTGTATACCCAGAAGAGCACATCGCATTTCTTGGTCGGCGACACATGAAACCCACATCTCCAACGACCTCGGATTTGATCCACGTCTCCGGCCAACGCCGATGTCATCGGTTTTGGTTTAAGATTTTTTGGGTTTGTGCCCACTGATTTTAGATGGTTCTTCAGGGGAAATAAAAAATTCCATTGAACTACCTTTGATTTTTGGCAAGACATACTCTTATTGGAAAATTTGTTAATAGAAAGAAATATGGCTTGAACTCTCTGGAGCACATTATTATCATGAGACGTGGTTTGCGAGAGGCTTAAATTGCCTTGTTCATCACCTTTAAATGTCACTTAACAATGTTTTTATAATCTCAATTTTGTTAACTTTAAGCACCAATTAATGATCACTGCCCAAACGGGGTTAGTTGATTTTTTTTAATACGTTGGTGTCGTTCAAGAACAAGGATTTGCATAAAATGTTTTCACAAGAGATGTGGGATGCAGGTGTCCACGACCAAGAAATAGGATAGTACTCTTGGTCTGCAACGACGGGCAATGGAGAAGAAGAAGAGAGATACAGTGTTGACATAAAATAATATTAATTTTGAATAAAAGTATTGTTAAAAGAATAATAATAAATTAATTGTCTTGTTTAATTTCAGCCATTAATATTGTCTTAATCTAATGGTTGAAATTTGATGTCAAAAATATAATGTCATGGATCCTTATAATATATGTATTCCACATTTGTAAGAGTGTGGTAGATGTCACCTAATTACTCCTTTTTGTTCGAAAACGTAGATGATAACAACCCAATAAAGTAGAACAGAGACTGCAAGTTAATGCATGGGAAAATGATTGGTTTTTTTATTTTATTTTTTGTACAGTATGAGAAAAATAATTGGTCCACCCACGTCCAGAATTAGAAACCAATAAAATATCGTCCTCGGACAATACTTGGGTACTCACTAGTGAGTACCATATATACTCACTTTCTGATTTAGCCAAATCAAAAGATGACATGTGTTCTTCATTTTTAAAAGCCCAAGAAAAATTAAATAGCATATATTTTATTTTTTAAAACAATAAAATATGTGTTAAAATATCATTGGGCCAAATTATTAAAATGAGTATATAGGGTACTCACTAGTGAGTACCCAAGTATTATCCTATCGTCCTCCTAAGATAAAATTAAATATAGTATTATTGCAATTTGCATGCACCAGGACAAAGTCTCAAAAGCCATCACTAATAGCTCCAACAAACTTATTTTTCAAGTGGCCAACGCAAGTGATTGAATTTATCGAGTCCATATTGTTTCCTTCTATCTTCTACTTGAGCTATATAACTTTGAATTAATTATTGTGTACTCATCACTTATGTCAAAAATGTTTTCGTGGTTATCAAATGATCAAGAAATATAGTAATTAAAAGTACTTTCATTTATTATTTATTGTTAATATCAAATTTAAATGTAGGTGATCACGAACCTTTGACCACAATATATATATGTTAACAACTAGCTAGTAATATTCTTTTATCGAACTTGGGTTGTCAAAAAAATGGCTTAAGTTGGTTGACCATGTGAAATCAAAACGACCAATTCAAGCAAAAATAAGCTCATCAGTAAACCAAATTCATAATATGACACTATAATAAGATAATACGGGAAGAGAACATTGCTCTCGCATGTTGGGGGGTGACTGGTAAATCGGATGACACATATGATATGGCTTGATTTTAAAGGAAAAACATTTATAAGTTGAATAAATTACTCACTATTGGATGTTAAACTAAACATCTCTAGAGTTGTTGCATTAACTTTGCAACTAATGGATGAGTACGTACTGTTAGCTAGGACCTAATACTTAATCATATACCAGTCCAAACAAAGTAAAAAACACTTATTCATAATTTCATATATGGTACCACATTGTGACGTGCATGCAGGAAAACATATATATAGCACTCTTTAGTCTGGTTTACGTGAAAACATTTATCATTCTTGCAGGCTCTGTGATTTATCCAGCAATAATACCGTGTGTGGAATCGTCCAAGGACCACCCTCCCCTATGTATTGTGAAGACTACATAATCGTGCTACGATTAGTCACCCACACTCACTTAAATATTTTCTTATTGCTCATAAATGTAAGAGGCTTGCATCTTATCAACCATTAAAAACTACTTATGCATGTATAGACGACTGATCTTAGTAAAATCTAAGCACCGTTGCAGCAAACTTTCCATTCAACTGCATGTGAGAGTCCATCAAATTCATGTGCTAATTAATTAACAACAATACTACTGGTTAGGTAGTGCATGGACCTCTAACCGAGCTATCATCCTTTCTGTCTGGCCTCACAAACCATAACGTAGACTAATAGTGGTCCTCAACTTATGTTCTTTAACTATTTTTTCCCCCTGCAATAGATATTCTAGACGTTTTTTTTTTTGTTGTCAAAAGATATTCTAGACGTTGAATATGAAAATGATTTCTCCTTTGAATTGTCGCTTGTGCACATGGAGGGGTTATGAACTAGTAATACACCACACATTCATCCATTTGTAAGATTATTACAGGATAAAAGACATCAACGCTTCATAGTTGTTCACGTATTATGTATAAATTACATTAGTTGTAGTTTCGTTTGTTATTTATAATTTAAATAGTACTAAAAATTATACCTAAAACAATTTAGAATTTCCATTATGTCACTAATCATCAAACTTGGCCCGTGTCATCTTTTACCTAAAACTGAATACCACATAAGTCTTTCTCTTCGTATAAAGGCTCCATAGAGAAATACATTGTAGGAAAGAATCTTGATTAGGGCATTCCCATTGCATGAGCTTGCTCACCAGAAAAAAAAAAAAAAAAAAAAAAAAAGGCTTCGGTCGGACTTACGTGTTCTTCAAGCGCTCCACAGAAGCAGTGACGAAACTGGCTTAAAGAATTTGGGGAAGCTAATAACACATTTGTAAAGCTTTTTCTAGCATAATTATTTACAAGATTGAAATTTTGTAAACCAATTTCATAGATCCACATGGAGGTTGGTGGTCGTAACAATTCTAATCTACATATAACTTCGCCCTAAAGAGCCTTGCATACAGCCAAGATATCATTGTAACAATACTTGAAATCAATCACACTATCACATATTAATACGCAATTGACTTGAGCTACCACATATCATTGTACCTCTCTTGTATGCTAGCATGCACAAAAATCATGTTTTAGACGATACTCAAAATGGATGGTTAATAATGCACATGCATGGATATTTATAGAAATGAGTGTCCCAAAATAGATAAAAATGTCGGTAACCCCGTGCATTGCAGGATAGTAGTCCAAGAGCTCCTTTGAAAGTGTTTTTAAAATGACTGAAAGTACTTTTTATGAAAGTGCTTTTGGAACCAATTCTTAGTAAAAATGCAAGTGAATACTGGAAAATCACTTAAAGTGCTTCCTGCAAGAAGCACAGAACTAGTGCTTCTGGCAGAAAGCACATAACTAGTGCTTCTGGCAGAAAGCACATAATTAGTGCTTCTGGCAGAAATCACTTAAAGTGTTTTTGAAACTCAAAAACAATTTCACTAAAAAAGCTTTCAATCATTTTAAAAACACTTCCAAACTAGTCCCAAATTAATCTAAAAGTGGCCAAATTAAAACATAAATACAAATTCAAATTCGACCAAATTAGGACATAAATACAAATTCAAATTAACAAAGGACCCCAGCCTTCTAAACGGGAAAAAAAAAATATCCAACAGTGGGGCTGGGGCCCGAAACGTCACCGTCGCACGAGTAAAATGTTCTCCTCTATCCGTACAACAAAGTTGCGCCACGTGTGATGCATGTGCACCCTGCCCCATCGTTCTCTCCTTTCTCCCGCGTTTCCCACACGGGTTTGACAACAGCTGTTTCACTCGTGGTTTGTTTTGTTTGACTCCATTATCGGAAACCTGAAAATAAAATTACATAAATTAATACAAATAAAAGGAGAATTAGAAGGGCTTTTTTTTTTTTGGTTTAGAGGAAATTAGAGGTTGATTGGTCTTGCAACATTGTATCGAAAAGGTATTTTTATTTATACTTAAAATATTATTATTTCATTCAAATTATAATTTGTATATTTGTTTGTTATTAAAATACTCTAGAAGTGTTGTTACAGCCCGTCTCAGAATTTATAGTATTTTATTTTTCGAATGTGTGAATTGACCAAAATGCTCCTAGAAGGGCAATGGTTGACTTTCTATGACCTTCGTGTCGTGACACGTATGACCTTTTCTCTTAGCTTTTTCTTGTTGTGCTCGTTGTTACGAACATGTGCACACGAACATAATAGAATTCGGAGTTGAACGAAGATTCAGTGAAACTTTAATTTCATGAGCATTCTCGTAATTTCACGAGGATTGTGTTTTCAGTTTGGATTCAGGGTCCAGTGGGACCCACCTATTGTCACCCATTCCCCGTGCAAACTCTCTCACTTTCTTTCCTTCACTCTCTTTCTCTAGTCTCCTCCCCGAGTACAACACAAACACCCCGATTGTGGAGCCACCGTTCCTCGTCGAACCCAAACCACCCAACCACCACCATTGTGACCTTCTTCTTACCCAGAACCCATTCCCGATCTCTGTTTCTTGATTTTCAAACCACTGATCGTGATTCGAGGAGCTTCGACACGAAGCAAACTTCTCTGCGAACTTCTCAGCGTTTCAGGCCACAACAGGCCTTAAGGTAATCACATTTCAACTCCCCATCGTCCCAAGATCTAGATTCGAGATTTGCATGCTTAAATCTGTTCTGAAATCGAGGAAGCCAAGAACTCCGATTTGGGACGAGAGATTCCGACCATCTCTGGCCACCAATCAGACTCATTTTAGGTAAAATTGAATATGTCTCTTCCTAAGCTTCATTTTGACATATTATATGTTGAAAATGGTTATGTTTTGACCCTGTTATGGTCTTGTGAAAATTTCTGGCAAAAAACACAAATTCCGGCCAAACTCCGACTAGCGGATGGCCAACGGCAACGATGCGGCGGACGGAAGTTGTAGCGGCGAGCTGATCCAGACCCGCCCTTGACGTCATCAAACCCGGTCCAGATCCAGTTGCCTACCACTTGCCTTCTGATTTTTGGATAGCTGGAGCTGGGTTTTAGGATTGAAGTAATGATGCGCTTTATTTGTATGAGCATCTGCTGCTAGGATACCCAGAATCAGAGTTGGTGGAGTTGGCTACTTAAGTAATATTGGACACCAAGCACTTCGCGAAGAAATTTCCAATTAGGGCAAGCGTAATGTAACTATCATCTAAGTGCCTCTATTTGCCTAAAGTCACCTACCGTCCGTTTCGGAAAGCACACAGCATTGAACCACTCCAAGCCATGGATGAGAGAGACTCTCTATTACTATAAGGAAAATCTCATATATAACAAGTGGAGTTCTTTCTTTCAGGCCTCCCCAGAATGAGTTGTCGCTTACTCATTGAGACAGTGCAGAAAGCAAGGTACTGCGCAGACCCAGGATAATAGGCAAAAGGATACGCAATAAGCATAGGGGATCTACTGAAATTTAAGGGCATCTTTCCAGCCTCTGCAATTGCCTTTTCAAGACAGGTGGACATGCTCTTATGAATGTCATTCCTTCAAAAATAGGAATCTCATTCCCCATTTTAAGTAGGACACATGCATATATTGATCCTCTAGAGTAAATAACAAGGAAATAACATGGAATTGAAATACTCTCATTCTAGGACACATGCATATTTTGCATCATTCTTTACTCTTAACATCGTATGATGACAAATTGATTTGAGAGCCATCCCTTTATCGAAAATTTTCCTTTTCCTCTGGTTATGATCTAATTCGAATAAGACATAATAATTGTGCTTGGGCAAAAGTTATTTGGTAGCATTTCATTTCGCCTCGACTATCTATTTGGGCTTGGCGTCTTTTTGATGATAAACTTCCCATGGAGGTTGTACTACAATGACATGGTATTTTTTGGCTTCTATTTGTTGTCTGTGTCATGTTTCTGAGGAATCTACTGCTCATATTTTTTTTTCGGCTGCAAATTTTCTAAGCAACTTTGAAAGTGGTAGCTTGTCAATTTGGTACATCTTTGTCTTTTTTTTTTCTTCAAATTTTTTGGCTGTTTTTTGGGATCCTTTTGTGTGTAAGTCTTTTTCCCATCAGTTGCACAATCTTTGGGCCTTTGCAGGTTTTTTTTACTATTTTGGCTATTTGGAAAGCTCGAAGCAAGTTTATTTTTCAAGGCCATTCAATCTCTTTCCATCGTCTTTGCATGTCTATCATTTTTGGGCTCGTTCATGGTGGGAAGTTTATTTCTGGATACTCTTAAGGTTTAGATACTCATATCATTTCTTCTCTAGGGATTCGGCCTATTCCTCACAAGGCCTCTACTATTCTTCTCGTGTTATGGTATCCTCCTTAGTTTTCTTAGATTAAACTTAATACAGATGGTTTGTCTAAAAGAAATCCTGGTTCTATTGCTTGTGGAAGCGTTTTTAGGGATTGTCATGGTCGTTTTCTTGGTGGTTTCTGTCACAATATTGGTCATTACAATTCTTTATTTACAGAACTTTATGCAATTATTATTGGTGTAGAATTTTCTTATCAGAGGGGTTAACGTTGTCTTTGGTTAAAAAGTGACTGTTCTAGTGTTATTTCCGTTCTCCGTTCGAATAATTTTGATCCTCCTTGGCTTCTTCGCACAAAATGGTTTATTTGTTTGGCTCGCATTCACGAGATGACTTTTTGCGGTTCTCATATATTTCGAGAAGGGAATGTTGTTGCAGATAGCATTGCTAACATAGGTATGTCTTCTCCTAATTTGGTTTGGCATGATTCTCCTCCGTCTATGGTTCGTGCTCATTTGTTTTCAGACTTTGTTGGCTTGCCTAGCTTCCACTTCTCAAATTAATGCATATTGCATTTTTCAGGTGAGAGATTGCTTAGCTAATTATGGAGTTGATCATCCAGGTGGTTTATCCGCACTTTCGCTTGGCTCGGTTTGGGACTGTGGTTCGAAAAAAAATTTCTTTCTTCGTCCAGTTTTTCTTTTTCGATGATGTATTATTCTTTTCTTTGCGGGTTTTAGTTTTATCCCCCCGATTGTATTTATTTTGTATCACTCTTTTTTCATTTCATAAAATTTAGAGACAGGAGACATAGGGGTCATTCTATCAGAGAGTTAGTCATTTCTAATTGCTCTGAGCGGGAAGTAAGTAATATACTTTGTAGTTAATGGCTAAATCTTGGGGTCTTGGTTCTTTCTGACAGTCTTGTGCGGGTGTAGAGAGTAAGGTTACTGTGGTAGACCAATGACTAAACTTTATATGTAACTCGACTCGCCTAATCATTTGTCATCTTTTCTAACCAAAGAAAAAAAGAAAAAAATACTATCATTCCTTATATTCTGTTTCCTATTAGTATAAAAATTAAAAAGGAACAAGAAAAGTATAGAATCATGTTCATCTAGTCACAACGGTTTCAAGTTTCAACTCAGTCGGACAACAAATGTTGTGATCCATTGTTCTTTTTCTCTTTTATTATTCATATCCGAGTCTAATTCAATTTCTAATCATGCATTAATTGGCTTGAAAAAAATAAATGAAAACGTATATATATGCATATGCCTAGATTTTTAAAAATCTCACTCATTTTTGCACTACTTTTCAACATTATCTAAATTTTTTAATCATATTTAAACAAACAATACATTTATAGAATATTCATCAAAATTGTATAAGGATTCTAACTTGCAGAAACTAAAGAGTAAAGAGTGTTGTACATTGCATTTGTTGCTAATTCCATGTCTTTATTATATATTTATTTTTGCTGGGAAACAGTAATGAATAGGAGACCGCAACTTATAGGAAATAAGTTCATTGTGAAATTCCATATTAAAAATGTCATTGGTTCATAATATGAAAAAAAATTTAAATGGTACATACTATTCAATGGTACGATCATTGAATGATTTCAGATTAATTTATAGTGAATTTCAAATAAATTTAAAACTATTAAACAGTAACCACGCCCCTAACGCTGTTCGTTCACACCCCCACAAGTGGACTAGTAACGCAATTTACCAAAATAAACCCATCGATGATAAATCATCAGTTTTGGCTCCCTCTGGCAAGTTGGGAATGGTGGGGTAGGTAGTGGGGACCATGGCTCCGTTGAATGTTGACTCTTTGAACAGCTTAGCATTACTTAATAAATTAATTAATTTTTATCCAAGAAAATTTAGACATTTTTCTGATGTCTCATATTTTACAGCTTGTTTGTCGAACTGAACAAGCTTAAGAAATTAAGTTAGATTAGCTTAGCATGTAATAGCTAGTATTAGAATAAAGCATTTGATATTGTGTCGGATTAAGGCACGGACTAAAATATTTTTAAAACTCAACTTTTTTTGCTATTTTTATAATTCCTTTATGAATTATAAAAACAAAAAATTAACATTGTATTAGTTTTTAATCATTTTTGGTCCATCTCTCTCTTCATTTCCTTTCGTGACCCATTCTCTTATTTTCCGTCAAACATCATTCCTTTTCTTTGTTGTCAATTCAACTAGACTCCAATTTGGGTTTGATTCAACATAAGACTAACGCACTGAGGAAGAGTTGTGCAATCAAAAACACAAGATTTCAGATCTCTATTAGTGGTTCAAAAAGAAGAGGAAGGATTGTAAACATGGTAGACCAATTAAGAGGATAGTTGAACTAGCTGAATCGCTGATCATCTTTGCAAAGAAGGAAGAAGAGTTGTGGTCATATATGCAAAGCCCAAAAAAAATTAACATAAGAAACAATTTGTCAGGATATAAATTGCAGATCTGGAAGGGGAGTTGGTAAGGAGAGAGAGAAAGAGTCAACAATAGTTGGATTTCAAATCTGAGGTGTGGGTGGGGCGTTGGAGTTGGAGACGATGGGGTGCCGTAGACGGGATTGGTTAGCAAATCCATGCTGAAACACATGATTCGTAATACCGTGAAGGAAATAGTCCACACAAGTCCGAGCTAATATCATTTACACTAGTCCGCACCAGCACCAAACATAGGAATGGAGTCCCACTTAAGCCACTCTCACCTAATACCACGTAATAAATGGGGCCTAAGTTGATTTGTCTAGCATATTATGTAAAGATGGACAACACAAATTTATGCAACAAGAGTTAGATTGATCAGTTATAGCTTCATATTTTATATGTTGATTGATATTGTTTATGTTATTTCGATAAAAACAGTATGTCAATTGTATACGGATTAGACAATGATAGAAGATATTTCAAGTTTGAGTGTATAACGTGAAATAAAGGATGAAAAAGAATGGCGAGAGAGGACAAGAAATAAAAAACAAAATCGATTCGAAAAATAAATGAAAACAAAATTGATTCAAAGTGAAGCCATTTAAAATAATTTTTTATTTTTAGTTTCATCTTGTGCACATTTCTTTGCATTTCTTCTATATCTTTGTATAACACCTGTAGTCATTCAAGGTTGATAAATATCTCTAACATGTATAGCACCTGTATCTTGTGCACATTTTTAGTTTCCCTCATTTATCACATGTATAGCGCCTCTATCTCCAACACAAAACCAAAATTAAAAAAAAAAAAAAATCAAATGGGTCTATAATAGGTGTGTTTTTCACAATGATCAGATTGGAAACAACTTTTTTAATTTTCGTTCCAAAATTTTAGAATCAGATCACAATTTTCAAAATCAGAATTTTTGGCATTTTTGGAAATTTCGAAATCAGAGCAATCTCTGAAATTTCGAAACATAAATCATAAATTCTTATATTTTATAAGTTTTTAAATATACCGCATGGCTAGCTCGCCCGTACTCAATAAGGCAGAAAATTCTTTATATACTGTCTATCCGCTCTCAATCTCTCATCTCTAGATTCCTTGCCAACCAGAATTTATTCACCTTCCTTCTATTTATCAGATTTTTGGAAAGTGGTTTAGATAGCTGTTTTGGTAGAGCAGAGGACAGAAAATTCTTATATTTTATTTTTTTTTTAATATTTGGTATATGGTTATGTATAAATTCAATTAATTTTGTGGTATACTAGTATGCTTATCTTTTTAATATATAAATGTATGTTTAGTATAAAAACAATGAACAAAATGTATTCAAAATTAACAATAAAATACAAAATTTGATTACAAAATATATAATTTGAGTAAATAAATATAAAAAATTGAAATATTTCGGAAGTTTTTTTATCGAAATAAGTTCAAAACATTTTGAAAAAATTCAGATCGGAAATTCGAAATTCTCTGGAATCTCTAAAATGCATTCCAATTTCCGTTCTAATTTTTCAGAAAATATTTGGATTAGGAATATTCAGGTTCGAATGCAGAAATTTTACTATTGGAATCGAAAACACCATTTCAACTTGCAACCCTAGCCTATAGTTATACCTTTTTAATTCAATTGATAAGACCAACGAAAGACATAGGTATTCATTTTGTAAAAATTTTTGAGTGCTCCGGAGTAGCGGCTACTCTGGGTGTTTTAACCGTTAGATCTTGAATTTTGTATTTTTAAACAAAGATCTAACGGTTAAAATATCTGGAGTATCAGGTACTCCGAAGCACACAAGAAAGTCCCTTCGTTTCGTTAGGCCATTAGTTTCCACTCAAAATGAATATTTTGTTTTACCACACATACTTCTTTATACACTTTCATCTTATTGTTTTAATTCATTGAAAATTACTTACTTTTTTCTCTACACTTTAAATGGTATTTTGTTTGTTTCGTTAGATGGAAACGAACATTGAACCTATTACCTACTATAATCTTAACCCATCATCCTATTAACCCTCTATCTTTTAACTATTCTTAAGCTACATACTCATTGCAAATCTCTATCACGTGACTTTATTATGTACAATTGATGCATTTCTAATTCATCTTTATCTATATTTTATGATCCACTAACAATATCGTCTCAATCTCTTAAGACTTAGAAATCTCTCACCCAAATATATATATATATATATATATATATATATATTCTAAACTCTATCTTTTCACAAAAAAAAAAAAAAAAAATATATATATATATATATATCCTAAAATAAATACTAAAACAATCAAGCATTTCAAAGCATATATATAATGATCGTATTTCTCATGCAACACGGCATTCTGTCCGTGTTCTATTGTGAGAAAGGCATTGTTATAAATAGTGTCAATTTATAATGAGTTGCTAACCGAACCAGTGTTTATTGTTACCTCACTAATCCGTTTACAAAAACATCTTAATCCTTGGTTTTTTTCCTTGTCTCTGCCAATCGACATAAACATATTACAAGACAAAATACAATAACAAAAATATAAGAAGACAAAAAATATAAGATATTGCAATAATAAAAGAGCAGAAATATCAAATGGCTTATTATTTTAGTGGATTGAAGTGCACGCGAAAGAACCCTCGATTTATTTTTTAGAAGTAAGATATTTTAGTCATATTTTATTCTTCGATAAAAAAAGAATAAATATTTTATTCATTGAATAAAGAACACGTTTAAAAATAATTCAATTTAAAAAAAAAACATTTGCAATTAGATCTGAAAAAAGCATGACCAATCGCAAATAATGAGCAGATCTACAAGAACTTCGTTGAAAACTGAGCTCAACAAAAAATGAAAATTACAAAAATAAATAAAATTACTAAATTTTGTGTTACACAGAAATTATGCAAAAAAAAAAAAAAACTCTCCATATTGGGAATTTAAAACATGTATTTGTGTACCTATTCTAACAAAACCTTGAACATTATGGTGCCGAAGAAAAAAGAAAATTAGAATATCATTTGTAATGAAAAAAGAAAATTAGATTAATTATTTCTGAACTTTAGCTCAATTGGAGATTTGGTCCCTAAATTAAAATGTGTGAGTATTGGTGCATAAACTTGTTGAACTTTTTGGCTAACTTCATTAGAATTTTTATCCATTTTTTTGCCCTTTTAATCTCTTTATTTTGAATAGAATTTCTAACGGTGTTATCCAAAAGAATCATTGCTGCATATTGTGATAAATTCAATGATCAAAACTCAGATTTTTAATTTTTGGACTAAAATTCATGAACAATTGCTTCAAAATTTTCTAACAAATAAATAAATAAAAGATGGTAGGGCGATGCTGTAAATAAACTGAAAATGCATGGGTCATGCTGAAGTTGGCAGATAGGAACGCGAACCTGGACGTTACCAAGCGAACGCAAAGAACACGTGTTTGAAAATGTTAAACCGACGAGTGATGGGATCCACGCGGGATGGTTCGAGGAACCAACTCAACTCTCAATGCCTTTTTTAAAACACACATATATTCCTCGTGCTTTTTACCTCAAAAATACAATAATAATTAAAAATAAAATAAAATAATAAAACAGCCAATAGATAATTAAATAATTACTTTTTTAAAAAAAAATTAATAAATAAAGATAAGCCTGTGCGCTGCTGATAAAGGAAGAAGAGGAGAGACAGAGAGGGCCGCAAGTCTTCTCTCACTACAAGAAGGGTATAAAGAGGAGGTTTCAGCGCCAAGATAAAAAAAAGAAGTTTTTTTGTCTGGAAAAAGGAAGAAAGATTGGATTTTGAATTGTGGGTTGTGTTTATTGTGTGATTTCGAACTGGGTCGGTGGGAAAAGATTGGATTTGGAGTTGTGGGTTGTGTTTGGATTGTGGAATTTTGAACTGGGTCGGCGGAGAAATGTCGAGTTCGTCGGAGACAGTGGAGGTTTCAGGGCAGAGAGGGATGAGGACGGCGGAGAAGCCGTCGAGCTTCACTCAGACATGCAGCATGCTTTGCCAGTACCTCAAGGAGAAAGGCAGCTTTGGAGATCTGAATCTTGACATGGCATGCAACAACATGCAACAATCTAATGGTAAAGCACTTTCTTTACTTTTTAGCTGGTCTTATTTTCTGTTTGGTTGCCGAGAAAATCAGAGGAAGAGAAAATGAATTTCATCTAGAATCTTATGTGTGCATGTCTATATGTGTTTTAGACTTTTAGTTTCTGTTTGGTTGCTGAGAAACCAAGAAGTTTCCCAATTGAAAAAGAAAAACAGAACAGAACAGGGAAAAAAATTAGTCACATAAACCACCTGAATAAATTGGGAAATTTTTTAATTTTTCTTCATATTATTTTTCTGTTAAGATTTAATAAGATCTCATTCAAGTTTGACTGAAAACACCTGACAATTGCAGTAAAAAGCACTCTGTTTAATTCATCAAAAGGGTTTCAGAATTTTCCTTATTTGGTTTCTAAAATTGGAGACTGTTTTGACAGGAGGAACACCTGAGATGTTTCTTCAGAAAGCCCCACCCATGAATTTCTTTCCATTTAAGGAAAGTTCTCGGAACATGCCAACGGCCGCTAGAGACGTCAAATCCATGGATTTGTTTCCTCAACAAGCTGGTTTTGGTCCCTCTGCCCCCACTCCCAGCGTAGAGGTCCCCAAGATGGCTGATTCGAGGTAATTTTCCGAAATTTACGGCATTGTAGGGTTCCCATAGCCAACTTGTTTGTCGATATTGGAAGGCGAAAATCGGATTTCTGAAAAATTGTAGCAACATATGATTTTGTGGAGTTTGTGTGTGAAATCTTTGTTAGCTCATTATGGTTTGTTTCTCATGCACTAGTGTGAAGAAATCTGCTCCGGGAGAGCCTCAAAAGGCACAAATGACCATCTTTTATGGTGGACAAGTGATCGTGTTCAACGATTTTCCGGCGGACAAGGCCAAGGAAGTCATGCTCTTAGCAAGCAAGGAAAGTTCTCAGAGCCACACCGCTCCGGCCTCAACTCCGGACAAGACTAACAATGCCTTTGCCTCTCATTTGGGCAAGAGTCCTAATTCCAGCAGTTCAGTTCCTCCGAGCGCAAACATGTTTCCCAAGTTTGGCAATCAAGCGATCCAGAAGGGCGTCGAGCCATCCCCTCGACCGATTGTTTGTGGTAATTTTCTCTCTGTGATCGCCGTGTCTCGATATCTCAAGTAGTCCTATAAATAACATGTTTCTAATCAATGATTTCCTTTTCGATTGCAGATCTTCCAATTGCAAGGAAAGCTTCGCTTCATCGATTCCTTGAGAAGAGAAAGGATAGGTAGGCATCCGAAAAACCTATAGCATATTTTTCTCTCCAATCATCAAAACTCCCAATTCATGCTTTTATGATCCATTTGATTGATCTTGTTTGCAATTTCTTTCTGTTTTGCAGGCTCAACACCCGAGCACCGTACCAAACGAGCAGCCCTGCATCCGGCCCGGCGAAGCCAACCGAAAGCAAAGCATGGCTAGGGTTGGCTGCTCAACAAACCCATTGATATGAGCACTTGAGTTGTTGTTGTTGTATGCATCCCAAGGCTTTCTTATAGTTCAAGCCTCTGCTGTATTTTCAATTTTGGCGGGTTTAATTTAAGCCCGGAATTTCATTAGCTCTATATTTTTCTGCCATATTAGATCTACTAACTGTTGGTTAATCTTAATTAGTTTCTGTAAGCATGTAATTAAGCTCTTGGTGGGGGTAGATGTATACATGGTTTGCTTTAAGCACGTTCAACATTTTTATTTATCGAGTGGTCCTCAAATTCTTGTTTTCCCATCAATTTACGTGGGGCCCCATTGCTTTGTGGTTTGTGTCTAAAGTAAGAAGACTATGGTACATACAACATGAATTCCTTGTTTGACCAAATAAAGAGTAGCATGTGGGTTGTAACGTGGGCAACTATTTTATGTGCCTTTTTCTTTATTTACAAGTCTCGTTGATGAGATATGAACTAAAAAATCTGAGTGAGTGTCGTAAACTCGGATGTTTTTCTCAAACCAAATATTTATGCGAACTTTGAGTGTCGATAGATTAAATAGTTCACATAAAATTAGATTGTTTTCCAGCAAAGTAAAAACTCTATGTAGACCGTTTTTCAACAAAGTAAAAACTGAGTGGCGTGAACTCTGATATGATTGTTTTCAACAAAGTAGATGTTGAGTGCCTTTAAACCAAATAGTTATGTGGATTCTGAGTGTCGCTGGATCAAATAGTTCACATGATTGTTTTCTAGCAAAGTAAAAACTGGATGATACTGTACCAAATAGTCGCGAGAACTCATATCTTCTTAACATAGAAAAAATTGATTGAATGTTACGAGACTAAATGCAGTTGATAAAATCACACAATGCACTTTGACTTGAGGGAAATGAGTTTTAATGTTTGAATAGCACGGACCACCACCTCTCAACCACTCCTCTCATCTCACTAGATTTACGTTGCTCTAGTGGTTCTCACGATTGACTTGTTCAAATTGGCCAAGAAAATTAACACGCAACAAATTCAAAACAAAAATCCCATCCCACGTTTATACGAGGAAAAAACTTCTCTCACCTAATTATTATGGTTTCTTATGCTCTTGGCTCACACAGATAGCGTATGGCCTCCATCGAGTTTATCTTCAAAACACGCGCTTTCAAACTTCAACACGGAAGCCGCCTGTCTTGTTTTTCTTAGGTTCTCCCTAATTGTGTATATATATATATATATATATATATATAGAGTATACAATAACACCAATATACATATATAAACAAAAAAGTGAGCAGTACAAATTAATAGTGGCAGACACTTTGCTTTGCAAGGCTCTCATGCAGCACAAGGCACCGAGCATCTTTTTAACTTTTTTTGTTTTTTTTCTGATTTCAAATGGGTTTGAAATTGTCACGTTGTTCACAACTGTTTCTTAACTTCTCCATTATTTATACATTTATCTTCCATGAGAGCATGATTGATGAGTGGAGATATATATACGTATTGCCAAATTTATTTAGTTAATTCGGCATAGCAACAAAACAATAATAATATAATAATAATAATATTTCGGCATCACATGCTATGTTCAAGGTGGTGGGCCCGCCGGTGGGGTCGCCTCTCTTTTTTGATCCAATTCTTTTTTTTCTTTACTTCATGGTGATAGATTCCATGAATTGAAGAAAATTATTCTTATATAAATTAAAATTACAATTATTCTCTATTTTAGGTGTAATTCATAAATAAAATATAAATAGTCTAATAGCACCACGTAACAGCGTTCACACAAACAATTTACGAAACAAAAAAAATACTCATGCTTCTGCAATTTTTTTTTTTAAATACAAATGATAATAATACTTGAATTTACACAAATAAAAAAGAAAGAATTTAAATCCAAAATACAGTAAAAAAATATAAAAATTTAACCATCAAAATAATCCACGGCTTGCTTTTGCAATTTTGCGTACCCATTTTGTGTTTGACATTTGCATTTACCAAAGAGAGATGAGGTTTCGGGTGCCTTTTAAACGTGGGTTTCATTCGTCATGTTTGTGTGGTTATGATTCTCAGCCCAATAACTAGTTGGGTGGTATTGAGTTTGGATCATTTGGGCCTTTGCCCGTGAAACAAAAATGAACAAATCAAACCTTGGGCATATTCTAACCCAACATTTAATTTTCTATAACCACTTAAAGTATGTTTACTTACTTGAAATGTGTAATGCAGTGAACTGAGATACGGATAGAATGAACGAGTATAGGATCAACTAGTCCCTAATTGATATGATTCATGAATTTTCAAGTATTAAATTACGAGTTTTGAAGTGGAACCTACACTTTTAATTCTATTACATATGTGAATAATCACATAAGAAGTCAAGAATTAAGATAATTCCAGTACTCGCCTGAAAGGGTTGAATCATCAACTTCTAATTGAAGTGGACAAGCAGTTGTATTGAGCTACCAAATCTCTCATGTCTCAGTCTTATGTATATTGGTGAATTGAATATATTCTACAAATTGGAGTCTAATGGCAATTGAAGTCACCATACTACTTAATGAGACTTCAAATTAGGCAAGTTACTGCTTTTGTGGCTCAATCTATGAAATTGGTTGCTTTGTGGCCCAACATGGAGTGGACTTTTTTAGTTATTTAAAAAAGAACAAGAATAGAGGTCTCGAATTAATTTACGATGAATTCTAAATGAATTCTAAATTATTCAACAATATGTATTATTAAAATTTGACCCGAAAATTTTATTTGAACTCAGCAGTCAGCAATCTTATCTCTACACCCAATATTTTTTTGGTATATTTAATATTCTAATTCTGTCCTTAAAAAAATTGGGCGTAGAGAGAAAATTGTTTATCAACCACCCAACCCAACCCGATCGACTTTATCCCAACCGGAAAAATGAATTATCACAGTTTCTGCTTTCTTCTTCCCTTATTCTCTCCCGTCAAACTCACCTCCTCCCGATCTGACCTTTTGCTGAATGTAAATAGCTACAAACAATTTCTTACAGGAACTGGCCATGGGATTCCATCGTAGGCAAGGTATCAAATTACACCGTGGTCCATGGGCTGCTGATATGTAGAATTTCAGCCCAACCTGAAGAGGGATGAAGAGAAAGGATCAGTGGTCACTGCGTCATGAGAGCCACCATTGGCGGCTGGGTGGGTCGCTGGAAATTGAAAAGAGCGATCGTGGGAGAACGATAAAAAGTAAAGAGAAGAGGGAGGAGGAGAACGATAAAAAGATGACACAAAAATAGAAATAGGATAAAGGCTATTTTATTTTTTGGGGTCTTCGTGGTGTCAAAGGCACTTTCACTGTCACCTGCGAAAAAGTTGTTAACTAAATTTTCGTGCTGAGCTCCGTTAACAATTGAGATCCAAACGGAAATTTTTGTTAGTTTCTTATTAAATAAACTAACGTGAGTCTTATGTAGAGAGGCTAAATCTGTCTTTTTCATACCAAATCAAGAAACCAGAAACATATATTGTTAGATGCTAGGGTTCAACTGAAATTGGAATTGACTTAATGAAAAAGAGGCTTGAAATTTGAACCACATCGAAGGGTGAGGCTGTGGCTAGTGATGAATCCAGCGAAAATATGACATCCCGCGAGAACCATATCTAGCAGCTCTTGTGGCTGCATCCTTGGCGAACACGAGAGTGAGACTAATGCGTTGGGTGTCACAACATATGACAAATATTTCAGGACAGTAAAGTAATTTTATTCTTAATGTAGACAATGTATTTTTTTTCTTTTTCTTTTTCTCTTTCACTAGGATTTCGTACACTTTCTGTTTGAATTAACCACAAGTCTAATTAGTAGCTGCAAAGAATTGACTTTGCGCCCAATTTACCAAAAGAAATTACCTTTTTTTTCTCTTACAGTTGCTATGTGTTGTCCAAGTGACCAAGATTGATGAAAAATTGGATGAAAAATTTTAAAATCTAACGGCAGGGGAAAAATTGGCTATTTATAAAGTTTAGAGGGGATAATCGGCTAAAATTAAAGTTTGAGGGGAGAGAAATTAACAATTGTATACAAGTTCAAGGTACAAATCAATAAATAAATCATGTAATTAAACTATGCACAACCTTCAAATTTTGATTCACTTGTGTGGCTATTAGTTTTGGTGTTGGACCTGGAGCTATTAGGCCATCTTCAATGGCCTGCTAAAAAGATAGCCGAACCATTGGCCTTAGTTCTGAATTTCTTATGCAAAGCTCAAACATTTCCGGCCTGTATATGCCTATTAATTTTGAACCTTAGTATATGACGACAGATGTTTTTAGTTTCTTGATTTGGTTTGAAAAAATGAATTTAGCCTTCATAGTGAATTTATTTAACAAAAAACTAACAAAAGTTTAGATTTAGACTTCAATTGCCAACGATAGTTTACTTAATAACTTTGTTATTATAAGAGTGACATTAAAAGTGCCGTGACACCGCGGGGGACAAAAAAATTTGGCCTACTACCACACAAAAAATAATTATTTAAATATTTTCTTACAGTCGAAATTAAAAAATTAGAGTAAAAAAATGAGCAGATATAAAAGCAGAGACTTGCTCTACTGATTCTCATTTTCGTCAATCAATTCCCAAATCCTTTGCTTTTTCCTTCTCATCTTTCCCTCCTCTTCGAGAGGGTTTTTTCTTTCTTTTTTTTTTTCCTTTTTTTTTTGGGTTTTCATTGTTCCTCTTATTTTCATCTTCTTCTTCCGCCCTCGTTTCCCTTTGTAATTTCATCTTCGTCTTTGATTTTCCCTGAAACCCTAACCCTAAAGATTGCAATTGCACAGAAATTTGTATAAAATCCCCAATTCTCCGCGTTGTTTGAGGAGGAGGATATGCAACAACAGAGGTTCAAGCAGCAAGCCATGATGCAGCAGTCGCTATACCAACACCCTGCCCTCTTAGCTGCCCCTCAGGTTCTTATTCTCCCCTTCTCTCTCTCTCTCTCTCTCTCTCTCTCTCTCTCTGTGGTTGCTGGGTAAAAAACTTGATTTTTTGATTGCTGTTTGGATATGGGTATTTGTGTATAGGTTGAAATTTGTGGGAGATGTTTGGCCAAATGTTGGTTTATTTCCATTGGAAATATTTATGTATGGGATTTTTGTGTTTGGTTGATCTGTGTATGGTTTTGTTTTACAAGGATCCTAAAAGTTGGATTTTTCCAGAAATTTCTGTAATTTTTTAGGAATTCTGCTGAAAATATCTAAATTTATCTGCAACTTTTTTTGTTGTTGAAATTTTGTATCAACTGTATTCATGTAATGCTGTATACTTTCTGGGTACTTGGAAAACTCTACCTACGTTTTGGAAACTTGTAGCTTGTCCTGCTTGTTATTATATCCTTGTTTGTATTAAGTTACTATTCAACTAGGGCCTGTAAAGTGTGGATAATGGACAGAAGGAACAATATTAATCTCAGTTAATGACCGTGCACTTTTAAGCATTAGTGTTTGATACTACTACCTCTAATGATTCTATGCGTGGTTTCCTTTAAAAAATGGAAATTGCAAAAGAGAGAACTGTATCGGTTCATTTAAGTATGTGGGTTGAGCTCCTTATCCTTAAGAAATCTATTAAAGCTTATGATAAGTCTCTCGGGATAGCTCGAAACTGATGGGGGAGCTATTATATATCATAGGTTGCCCTCTTTCTGTCAATTTTGTAAACATATGCAAGATTGTCTCCAAGCCTGTGGTCTTCTTTTTTTGTTTCAACCATTTGTTTGCCTATGCATCTCTTTAAGTTTTTGTGGGGAGTGTAAATTCATTTCTTAGGTTTTTCCCCTTTTCCTTTTGCTTGTTTTTTACATTTTTATTTTTGCAGATAGAGCCTATCTTGAGTGGAAATCTGCCTCCTGGGTTTGATTCAAGTACTTGCCGCAGTGTGTGAGTGTTGTATAGATATTTTTCTTTTCTATTTTAGTTTATTTTTCTTTACAACTAGGTTCCTTTGTACTCGCTGAAAATAGTTTGTTTTCTTGCCTGAAATATTTAGTTATTATGTAAATGAATGCAATCTATTGTGCTAATAATAGTCTGCGCATGCATAGAACTCAGGCACAGTTGCCTTTTTCTGCTATACATATATATTTTATTATTTATGTTAAATATATTTATAATGGGTAAGAGTTGTCGTATATTTGAAGCATCTGCTAGGTAGATTACATTTCTCAGTCATTTTATCAGATTGCACGTTATAATATTGTAATTCATGAAAAAATGCAGTTATGTCGGAAATATTCACCCACAAGTTACCGAACCCCTTATGCAAGAAGTTTTTGCCAGTACTGGTCCACTTGAAGGATGCAAGCTCATAAGGAAGGATAAGGTGGGGTTTATTTTTGCCAACTTTGTGTGTTTTTCTTTGGATGGGGAGGTTAGATTCGATGATAGATTCTTCTTAATTCCACGAGAATTTCTGTGTGTTTGTACTATTTGAGGATGAGCTGTGGGTTCATATGATTAACTTCTGTTGCTCATAAATGTTGCTACTTTGCATTAGTGACCTTTTAGATGTCCTTGGTAGACTTTTTACTTACATGTTGTTTCCTATGTCTTCTCAATGCAGTCATCCTATGGATTTGTTGACTACTTCGATCGTAGGTCAGCTGCTCTTGCTATTGTGACTCTTAATGGCAGGCATCTGTAAGTATAAATCTTTACAGAATCATGATTGGCTCTTGTTTTTTGGTGGTGTCCTTTGCTGAATGTGCTGTTTATTCAGGTTTGGGCAGCCGATTAAAGTTAATTGGGCATATGCAAGTAGTCAGAGAGAGGATACATCAGGTTTGCATATGCATCGGTTATCATGGAGTGATGTGTATGCATCGGTTATCATGGAGTGATATGTTTCCAAATTTTAATTTCTTATGCTTGTTATGTTGGCATGCAGGTCATTTTAATATTTTTGTTGGTGATCTTAGCCCTGAGGTTACTGATGCTACACTGTTTGCATGCTTTTCTGGTTATTCCAGTTGTTCGTAAGCTCCAATTCCTTGTCTTTTGTTTTTTATTCAACATTAATATTTTCTGTTATTCTGCTGATGTCTTTTGATATATTGTTATTTCGGTTGGATAATTGAAGTACCTCTTTCTCAAACATACTCTGCTGTATAAATTAATTTGATCTGATTTCTATCACAGAGATGCTAGAGTTATGTGGGATCAGAAAACTGGGCGTTCAAGGGGCTTTGGGTTTGTTTCTTTCCGAAATCAGCAGGTACCGAAATCATTAAACATTTATTTTTGCATTTTCCTTTTCACTCCTTGTTTTCTGGTTGGGCTCATTATATGATTGTGCCACTGGTTTTCATGGTTCAGGAGGCCCAAAGTGCAATTAATGACTTAAATGGTAAGTCAATGTACATTCTTTTGATGGAAATTTATTTCCTTGCATATGTTTAGATTTTGGTTAGTGTGACTACCCATTAAGAAGTGCTACGATGACATAACTCTTAACTTGATATCTCAGGAAAGTGGCTTGGAAGTAGACAGATTCGGTGCAATTGGGCCACAAAAGGTGCTACTTCCAATGATGACAAGCAGAGTTCTGATTCTAAAAGTGTTGTAGAGCTGACGAATGGAACATCAGGTGAGCTGTTTCATCAGTGATGAAGCAAGTTTCTGTAGTTGCTTATGTAGCTGTGGAAGCAAAATTGTTTTTGTGCTCTCCCTTGGATGTTACTATCCTTGACTTGAATGAGTGGTGTAGCTCTTGTTATGGTTATTCTTGATAGTTGGGATGTGTAAGAAACTATTCTTTTTCTTTTATGAGGGCATGTTTGCTGGGTGATGATTGTTTGTAGATCTTGCAGCTTGAATCTGTTGTCTACTCTTCGTTTTTCCAAAATATTTTTTTTTATTTGTCCGAAATTATCTTGTATTGGAATCAGAAATCTATGAGTAGTGATGATGTTAGATATGATGTTCACTTTCTAATTTTCTGCCACATTTGTGTTCCCATAATGATGAGCTTACTGTTTTTGTGTTTTCTCTTGCAGACGATGGTCCGGAGAAGCCTAATGAAGATGCTCCAGAGAACAATCCTCAGTATACTACAGTTTATGTGGGCAATCTGGCTCCTGAGGCAAGGATTTCTTTTTTAACTCGTAGACTATTAAACTGGTTGTGAATTGGCTATATCTTTTCTTTTCGCACTGTAATTACAATATGTTCTTATGCAAATGAAGTCAAATACTGTCTAGACTAAATACATTTGAACATAGGCAAATAAAGTGCGGAAGAACCAACTTCTTCAGCAAACTAATGTCAGCTTATCACCTCACGGTTAGTTTTGATTGTGTTATTCTATATATACGTGGTGGACAGCTGGCCCACTTTCAAAACTGCAAAGATACCAATGTTATAAGGTCATAGGTTAATTGCGTGTTAGTGATGGGATCCACGGCAAACAGCTCTGGTTAGCATGGAACTCCCAGTGGGCCTAACAAATAAATGTCTACATTTGTCAAATTTGCACAAGAAACAAAGAAAATTGTTCTAAATATGATTTACCATTAATCCGCAGGTTACTTCAGTTGACCTCCATCGTCATTTCCATGCCCTTGGTGCCGGTGTCATTGAAGATGTTCGGGTGCAGCGAGATAAAGGTTTTGGGTTTGTGAGATACAGTACCCATTCTGAAGCAGCTGTGGCTATCCAGTTGGGGAATGCTAGGTTTCTCTGCGGCAAACCAATTAAGGTACACTCTTGACGGAGTTTACAATTCAGTTGGATTACCAACAATTGACAAATTTTCGGCAAGTATGTTAGATTTTAGATGATTGCTTCTTTTCTTAGTTTTAGAGTGTGAGGTGTTGTGTGGAGCAGGCACATATGCTTGTTTTAAATGTTTGCGATATGTATGTCCTAATGATGTCGTCAAATGATCAATTGGCTTTATCATCTAATGTTTTAAATATTTGCGATATGTATATGTCCTAATGATGTCGTCAAATGATCAATTGGTTTGATCTTTGAATGTTTTTCTGTTTCTGTTAACAGTGTTCGTGGGGCAGCAAGCCTACTCCACCAGGGACAAGCTCGAGCCCCCTGCCGCCACCAGCTGCAGTTCACATGCCAGGCTTCTCAGCCGCTGACCTAGCAGCCTATGAAAGACAAATGGCATTGAGCAAAATGAGTGGTGCGCAAGCCCTCATGCTTCCGCAGGGTCAGCATGCTCTGAAGGCAGCCATGGGGATGGGTGCTGGAGCCAGTCAGGCCATATACGACGGTGGCTACCAGAATGTAGCAACAACTCAGCAACTCATGTACTACCAGTAATTCTGAGTCGGAAACCCCCCGATATACCTCGACACTGAGGAATAAGTGTTTGAGAAGACCTGTAGGATGTGTAAACGTTTTTCGGTTTCCCCTTTTTTTTTCTTTTTTTTAATCTCGTTTTAAGGTTTTTTTCTTTGTATTTTTTATATTTTTATGTAATTTTATAACTTGTACCTGCGCTGTGTATGGATACTGTGCTTTTGTTTTTAAAATTTTTGGGGGTTATGACCTGACTCAGCCTAGCATAATCTTTTTTTCAACTTTCTATTAGCGAGTTATTACTAAGAAGCCTCTTTAAGAATTATTGTCGAAGTCTTGATAGCTTCAAGAGCTTCGGTTGGAGTGGAGAGACTTCTTGCATACACCCGTCGGAATTCTAACATGTAATCGGTTGTATGTCACCCTCTCTTTATCTTTATACTGGAGCTCTTTTTCTATTATTTCTTTCTGCTGTCTTTTTTGCAGCTTTTGTAGTCAACTAAAAACCTTAAGGTCCCTGCTAATGGCAATTCAGGAGGGATCCGGGTAACCGAAGGGATACATCATCACCAATTTGGATCTTTTCCTATCCTTACCAGACTTCTTCACTTTGAAATCATTACCAGACACTGAGCCGGTCTGGATTTCCAACGCCTCGGGAAACTGGTCGAGGGCTTCTTCCTATACCTATGAATTTCATTGGACCCAGAAATGATACATTGGAAGAATCTTTCACCCCAGAATGAAAGGGGGACGAAATAAAAGAAGTGTTTCGTAAGACATTGTTTCTTTCGTTCACGTATTGAATCTCAACAACGAAAGCACTTTTTCACTCTTTCATATACTAGGGGATTTCACTTGGAAAAGAAAATGTTCCATACTAATGGATTCGATTTTTTCCAATCAAAAAACGGATTCAAATCATTTTCTCGACATGAGTGTTTTATATCGAAAAAAAAATTCCAAAATTAGGATACATTCTGGGAAAATAAAACTTCCATCGAAGAGAAGCATTCAAGAATTGTTTTTGATCCAATCCAATAGAAAAGGCAAACCCCTTATGATACACCAGATCCGGCTCAGTTATTGATAGAGTCGCCACCGGAGCCACAAAGGGCTATCTAAATGGATTCGTTTCTGCCGATACCTTTTCCCCAAAAATAAGATGAAAAAAATCATGAGTAACTGTATCTTTCACACCCCTATTAGCTTAGTTGGTTAGAGCAATTCTCGTTTGACCAAAGAAGGGACGCCAGGGTACGCCAGAGTGTAGATGGCCCCTCACGGTACTTGTACGCTATCGGTCATTGAGGAATACTTAGGCTTAGAGGGTGCTTCGACACCAGCAGCTACTTAAGCGGAAGCTCCTGTTCAAGGGAAGGGTTCCAAACCCAGGATGGCCCAGTTGCGCCAAGGAAAATTTGGGACCCTGCGGATCCACTCTTTTTCCTATTCAAAGATCAGCCTGTGTTTTCACATCGAGAATTCGCAACAAAATATTTTCTTTGTGCGGCGGTAAAAAAAAATATGCTTTTTTGGAGGCAAATAGAGCTTTTGCACATTTTCGTTAATCCATGAACAGGATCTATATAGACACAGGAAAGAAAAGGGATAGATGACTAAAAATCCCGCTTACACTTGCTATTTTGAAAATAGGTTTTGGTTGCATTTTTCAATTCACTGAATAAGTCTCAATCAACAAGGGCAAAATGTACCCTGCTTCACCTTAATTGTTATTTGAACAAGTAAAAGTTATGTCTTGGTCCGAGTGGGGGTAGCATTTCAAAATCGTGGTGTAACGTGTATCCCCCCTGTTCCGGTCATGGACTAGATGAAATAAATCAAAAAATGGGTTTCTTGTAAATTATGGCCAATACCAGGTATATAAGCAGTGATTTCACCTCATACGGCTCCTTGAAGACCAGAAATAAATATAAGGACCGCGTTCTTCCGTGATGAACTGTTGGCACCAGTCCTACATTTTGTCTCTGTGGACTGAGGAAACATAGGATCTAAAATAGATCACTAAAAATTGGCGCATTCGTTTCCGGGCCTTTAATAATGAATTCTGAAAAAATGCTTTGACGTCTACATCAAGCAATTGTGGAGTGCTACTGGTCGGTGCTTTAGCAAGAATTATTGCAGTAGGATAATGGCTAGGAGGATTTGAAAGGCATTATGGCATTCCATTTTTCGGGGTCTCGAAGGGGCGTGGAAACACATAAGAACTCTTGAATGGAAATGCCCTCAAAGTCCTACCTTATTCTTTTTTGATATATTAAAAAGTCTGCAAAGGAAAAACCTACAACATGGATAGAAATGTGCTGATCGATCAAGTCTCTTTATCTCTAAAGATAGGATGTCCTAACCACCCACATAACATAGAAATCACACTTGGAAAGGGTGGACAATTAGCTAGAGCAGCAGGTGCTGTAGCGAAACTGATTGCAAAAGACCTGATTAAACAAAGAAAAAAAAAGCTTTCTTTTTTACGCTAATGCTACCCCCACTCGGACCAAGACATAACTTTTACTTGTTCAAATAACAATTAAGGTGAAGCAGGGTCACACGGAAAGGGGGAACTGGATTTCTGGGAGCCTATTCTCATCAGACAGAAGACCGGCCTCTGGAATCGATCTAAAAATTTTTAAAAAGAAATTCGTTTGCCAGGCTCAGGCGGCCATTAGAAGAAATATAGATAAAAAAAAAATCATACCGGCAATTCCGCCCATTTCGTCGAGATAAACAAGACGTATTCTATCATAACTCGTTCCGGCCAAGAAAAAAAGTCTATCCTGTAGAGGTACTCAAATTGGATCAGTGATCGATTTCTAGGTTTCAGACCGATTCCCTAAATGCCTTTCTGGATATTCCTCAATGTCCCGGCTATTCACGGAACGTGAGAAGCAGATGAATAAGCATCTGCTTCCGGAAGAAATCGAAGCGGATACACCACATAAAATAAAGAATTAACCAAATTTGAAAATGTATTGTGCAAGAATCCACAGCCCCCTTTTTGTTATTGATTTACTTTACTAATATGGTTCTCTTTAATGCCTGACCTTATAGTGGGACTACGGGATTATGATTTTAATGAAATACCCTCGAAAGGTTGATGCAAATAAACGAATTTTTGTTCTACGCCGCATTTCGCTCAAAGGGTTGAAGGGAGATAGACGATGGGGGATAAGCTTCATCGTCGAGAGGGAAACAGCCCGGATCACCAGCTAAGGCCCCTAAATGACCGCTCGATCAACCAACATTTATCAAATTTGAAAAAGAGTCAGGTCATGTGTTTCCAGTATTTAATCGGTTCTATATATCTCCCTCTTTATTGCGCTTATCAAGTGACCTAGTCATGTGACGAGAGAAACAAAATAGTTGCACCCGAAATTCTGCCATTAGGTAGGGCCACAAGAGTTCTGGGACTGGATACGACTAGTCGACTATCATATAAAAATTTAAGATGGACTATTGCATATGCCACAATAGTTGCGGATAGAGGAATAATCCGCACACTTATTTTCTTTCTTTTGCACACTATTCTTCATTTGTCTCTTGATTCCACTTACTTTATATAATCTGACAGCCAAAATTACACTTGGGACTGTCGGGAGAGAAACAAGTGTGCGGAAATCAGTTCTCTTGTAAATATTGTGGCTTTACAAGCCCTTTATAGAGGAGTGAGACTCTACAGAATTGGACTGGACTTTCCACTTCCAGGCATCCATACTCAATAGGATATGGATGCTCTCTGTTGCTGGACATTTAATTTTGGGGGGTCACTGTCTAATATTTGGAGGAAAGTTTTCAAAAATGAGGTCCAACTGTGTCCGATTCGAAGGAGAAAGCTTTCACTCGAATGGGACGGGATTTGTATAGTTTGTTGTATAACTATTCCATAGAACGAGGTCACCGACACGTGACTTCTCAATCCAATAAAACATTGTCATGTGAAAAAAAAATTGCACTTGATAATGTATTATTGTATACGAGACTTCACGTGGCGGCGAACTCGTTCCATGTAAGTTATTCTCCCAATAGCTAATTTGGTATTTGGATTAATTTTTTTTTTCTCACTTCACATATTTGCTTATACACATCACTTATTTTTCTTGAAAAAATCATAACATTCACAAGCTTCTCAATTCTTGTTTCATTTGCCAATTGCCATACTTGTTATGAGCAACAATATTTTCCCTCTTTTTGCTTTCATCTTTCTTGCACCAACAACAAAATAAACCAACGGATGAGATTGAGATAAAAAAATTTAATTCAACAGTTGATAAGTGATGAAATCTACCAGTGTCAAAATATATATATATATATATATATATATATATTTTAGGTTAAAATATTCAAAAAACAAAATTAAGATAACACGTCCAAAAATCAACTTAAAAAATGTTAACACAAAAAAAAAAAAAAAAAAAAAAAACTTACCACGTAATAAAATTACTACATAAATAAATATATAGCCCTATATAGAATCCAGAAGGTATATGGTCCCTCTCCCTCACTGGAAGAGATTCTTTTTTAGACTAGAACAAAATCTTTTTTTAGAGATTGTCCGCCATACGAACACAGTGTGAACCGTTTGATCTTCAGAACCACAAAACTGTTTATGTTTGAACATAATCGTTTTAAGAGTTTGTCCGTCATACAAGTACAGATACGAGCACAGTATATATGAACCGTTACATCAGCAAAACCACGATACTCGATCTCATCCATCCAAGTGTTATTGAAATCAAGGTTTATACTTGTTCTTTATTATTCAAATTTTTTTTCATGTTTGTCATCACAACAGAGAAAATACAAGCTCGATCGATATAATTTAGCCAAAATTTTCCTTCTCTTTTCCTCTTTCTTTTTCCTGCTGTTAATTGGAAAACAAAAAACAAAAATCCTCATACATATATATAAATGTATAGATCTCAGTATGGCCTACTATGTAATTTTCTGCCTTAAATCACAAGAATCCCAGTGGAGAAGAAGATCTCATCTCTCGAACAAGACGAGCTCGAAACATCTGCAGATCTCGAAGCTTCTGCTCTGCACCGCTCTTTCCTCTCATCGGCAACTATCTGGGTTGACCGACATTCTGTGCTACAAAATGCCTTTTCTCCTCTGTAAAAAAAATCATCACACAAAATATTAATTAATCACATAATCAAACATAAAACCCAACAACAAAAAAGTTGAAACACAAACAAGAAAAAAGTTTTTACGGTTTTTATCGAAGTTCGAGTCTTCTTTATCGTAGTTTAGATTGGATTAATTAGAACATCGCTCGAATAAAAGAGCAACAAGAAAAGGGTTTTAAGGTTTTAATACCTGTACATGTATATGTCCTTGCCATGGAGGTTTTTCTTGCACAAATGGCAACAACTGAGAAAATCCGACGTGGGAAAAACCGAACTTTCAAGATCATCATCACATATAGTCAAACCACCGCCACTGACACGGCGGTGCATGGCACTTCCCGCGCAGTCACCACCGTCGTAGTACACCTTTGTGCATGACTTGTTTTGTCGACGAAGAGTCACGTAAGTATAATTCTCCAAACTATCTTCCTCAAATTCTTGGCCACCTCTCGATGAAAACCCATCATTGTTTTGACCCGAATTCACCGGAATCGGGTCGGACCGGTTCGTGTTCGGACAGAACACAGCGTATTTTGCCAATATTTCACGTCCGTTATGGCTTGATTTTTCCAAGGCAGCTACTATGCCCAAACCAACACCACCAACGTCATAGCTCTTTAAGCCTCTAGGACTAGAGGAAGGTTGCATCTTGAGGTCCAATGGACTTCTAGGGCTAGTGCCCGCGTCGGAAAACCCGGCGCGGCTGCCGGAAACTAGGAGTTCCGATATCTTTCCGATCATCGGGAGAGGTCTCTTGCCAAACTTCAACATAAATTGTGTGTACAAATTTTATGTTTAGGCTCTCTCTCTCTCTCCCAATTTAAGAAAAATGAAATGAAAGTGTTGAGTGTATTTGGAATGCCTTTAAGCTTTAGGCTCTCCAATATATGATGGAGGAGTGGGTGGGCATTGGACTTAGCCCATGGTTTGGTTTTGGAATTATGTGGGTGATGATTGTTTTAAAACACCCATGAAATCATTGAATTACTTTACTTTATGGGAAATGATTTCGGTATGAGATATGATAACCAGATACTTTTTTTTTTCTTTTTCTTACACTTATCTTTAAATATGAATGTCGCTTTTGTTTAATTTAATCATTTTGATAGTTAGAAATAAAAAATAGTATGTAAAAACAGAAAAAAATATATTTAATCATTCCATTAGTATTCTTGTTTAATTCTCGTTTGAAATGTTGAATTTAAAAATCTCAATCGCTCAACTGTTTAAAATCAAATACTAACGACCTGTTTATCAAATAGTGACAACCCATCAATCAAATACTATAAGAATAATAATTTTAACAATTAAAATTTGTTAAATTCACTGTTTTAGTTAATTCCTCTATAGAAAAAAGAGTAAAAACTCACTGCAGAAATCACTTCTTTGCTTTAATTGTTTGGAAAATGGTAAGAAAATCATATTTTGTAGACTAAATATGAACTCCCTCAGAGGTGGGATTTAATTATATTGGTAGACCCTATTTAAGTTTAATTATTATTATTTTTTCATAAAATTGATTCCAATAAAAGTCATTTGTCGAGAGGCAATTGTTTAGAAATGTCCTTCTCCAATTATTGGGACCACATACTCAGTTAGGGCCCACCATAAGATTCCTTGAGCATTAGCACCGTTGGACTGGTTGCACGTGTCAGCGATCCAAAGCAATTGGGCAACAGCAATAATTACTAAACCACTATAGAGAGCTGTGTGAGCCCACTGAAAACTGAGGGCCCATTTCTGACATTGAAAGCGATGCGGCCTGGTTTCTTGTTTGCAACTCTAAATGACCATAATACCCTTGCATTATGATATTCCCATAAACGGACAAAATACAATTTGTTAGAGTATTAGCTGTCTTCTATGTTTTTTATATTCTCAATTTTTAATTGGGTGAGTAAAACGTGTAGTTTTCTTGTTAATTTGGTGTTTGTTTGAATTTTTTTTTTAATTTTAGAAAAATATTTATTTTTAATAGGTCTTAATTAAGAAACTTAAATGGTTATTTTAAGTAATTCCCCAACATTTTAAATAAAATTTCAATTTTAAATTATTGGCTATGACACTTTTCTCATAATTGAATATCTTGTTATTTCTTTTGCATTTTATAAATAAAGTGCAATAAGTTAAATGAGACGACTGTGTTAAAATTATTAATTTATGGATAATTTTTTTATTTAACAGGGGACCATGGTGAAGTCACAACAGTCTATTTTTTTGGGGCAAAAACGACTCACAGAGTCATTTCAGCCTCCTTTGGGCACCATCATGTGAATCACTAGCACCATAAATTGAACCCCAGAACGAGCTGCGTGGAATAAAGACCTGAAATTTACCCCAATTACTAGGCCACCCCGTGGTAGTCACTAACTTATGGAGATTGATTTGAAAAAAAATAAGTCATGGTAATAATTTAGAGTGCATTTTTGCTCACATGAGGGTAATGCTCACCCCCATTGATTGTTTTTAGATTAGATTAAATTTTGAAATTTGTGTCTTAAATTAATTAAACTATACTAATCTAACGACAATCAATAGAGGTGAGGTGAGTTGAGAGATACTTTAGTAATAGGATTTTTTTTAAATATTTTTTTTTGTGGTGATGAAAGCCTCTAATCTCTATGTCATCATTTTTTATTTTACATTTTCAATTTTTCATATAATGAAGCAGGCAAAATTTTTTTAGTGCTCCGAAATATTTCATACTCAGAATTTTTTAACTGTTAGATCTTGATTTTTTATATTTTAAAATAAAAATCTAATAATTAAAATATCTAAAATACAAAATATTCTAGAATATATAAAAAAAAGTCCCTAAAATAGGTTGTGGAACAGTGGAACACCAATTCAATGCTAGAAGAAAGGGAAAGGCTTTACTATTGTATTACCAACAGAGGGCAATTTTGTCACTTGGTTAGGTACATACTTTACAAGAAGAGAAAGCCCCAAAACGTCAATAAACCACGACGGGGACATGAAAACCATATGTGGCGATCTGTGATTGGATGGCTTAGGTAGCGCCATGTGAAGGTGACCGAGGATGTAGCAAGAGTAAACTATAACAATTTGTACAAAACGAATTTACTTTTTCATAGTGTCTAAACACATTACAAATTGATAAATCCGTTTTATATAAATCATTTTCAAAGTCGACCCCTCTCTTAGTGGCCAACGACAACGACCTAAGAATCATTTATACAGGAGAGGGCGTCAAGATGTTGACAACATGCAATTATTAATTCCAATACAACAATTAAAATTAAAAAACAAAAATATTTAAAAGTAAAAATATAATGAGAAAACAAGTACCTTTCAACTTCAATTATATCTTTTTAAATTATAATTTAAGATGTAAGATGTCGACGTACCATTTTTTTACGTTCACCTTAATGTTCGAAAGCGATATCAACATTTGGCATTGTATGGACTTTTGCTACTCCATTATGTTCTTTTTGTTTTTGGTCAAAACTACTCCAGTATGTTCTAGTCTTTGACAGTTGATTAACATTGACCAACCAGTGGGCTTCATATGAAGTATTGGGCCGAGTAACATGAATTGTGGCCCAGTTTGAAGAATGGGCTTACCATTTGTCGAGGTCGTGTTGTAGCCCGCTAAAAACCACGTCTTATGATGCCCGTCTCTCGTGAACCTAAAAATTCTGAATAATCTATCGATTCGACGGTGGTCAAACCTAAGCGAAGACTATTTTGGTGTGCTAAAAGAAGGGGAAGAAAAAAAACCCTAACCCTAGATGCCATTTTACCGAAAGACATCACCATTGAAGTGCATATTTAGGTTATATTGCAGTACTTGATGCACATTAAACCCCTTGAAAAATGCTCAAGAGAGCAGTCTTGATTCACATCGGCTAAAAACGTTGGAATAAGATTTATGGCTGTCATTCACAAGTTCTCCAATTTTTCTTCAGTAGTGACTAACAAAAAAATGGATGGTTAAGATTGAATTAAGAAAATACTATTTTTCTCTGCTTTCCAATCTAAAGGATAAAAAATCGGACTACTGGGTAAACCAGACTACCAAAGACGAACTCCAAGTTCATGGAAGACTAGTTTTCTGGCAGTCTGCAGAATGTACCACATTTTCAAACACATTTTCTTCTTCTGCACATCTTTGTTTATTTATGTCTCTTGATTTTCATTTGCTTTCTTCAATTCGAAGGCCAAAATAAACAGGATTGTGTATGAGAAGAAAACGCGTGTGCGAAATCATTACACTTTTTCTTGAAGTGCTTTACTGTTTGTTTGGTTGCCGAGAAATTATGAGCATTTGAGGGTTTGGTCGTCCAGCTTCAGCTGATTGATGTTGTTGTAATCTTTCCCGTTTCTGTTGGCCTTTGGGCCACGCTCAAACTTTCAATTATTTTGGTTTTCTGGTTTAGCCCTTTTAAGTTGTTGGCCTTGTGTCCTTGGCTTTATCTCAATTTTCTTTTTGTTCTTATCTTGCAATTTTCCAGATTTTCACTAAATGAATTTTGGCTATTTTCTAAATTGCAATTTGCATGTATGTACAGACTACAGACGAAGGTATGTGATGTTCCTGGTGCCACATATGACATCTAGAGTCAAGCTTGTTGCAATTGTTTTGTGAGAGAACCAACGGACGATATGGGTTTTCTTAATGAATAAACTGCGTCTAGAGTTTGACGGGGAGAGAGAGAGAGTTTGATTACTGGAGCAGATAAAATGAATTCCAATTTATGCTATGCAAAACTAGAAACACTAAAGATCTTTTGGTTACATATTTAGATAGAACTTTCTGTAAACTTTAATACGTTTCATGCTCATCAAAACACCTTAATCACTTACCTGGAGAAGAAGACATCTTGGACTTGCATAGAAAACTCAGAGACGCAAGGACATAGATAGGTCTAGGCTCTTCTATGCACTGCTCTTTAGTCACGAACTAATAGGGAGTTCTAAGGTTGTGATTGTGTTAGTAGTATGCATAGGGACCTAAATCTTATATAGTGCTCAATGCTTCTAGAATCCTACCCACTAACGGATTCAAGAAACCCGCCTATAACTAGAATACTAAAGTCATAGGATTACTTCCTTTTCAAGAATCCGTTATTACTCTAGTAATTAAAACCGGGTATCACAATTACTTGAGGCACAAGGAATAGCTAACCAAATACAACGCTAACTCTTTATTTATCTCGGATACAACTATGTAAACCAATTAGGATTGGACTTTAGAATTTAATTCCAACACTTTCTACATTATGACGGAGATAGCTAGCTAGCCTGGGATGTCACTGAGTAGAATAACCTAGACCAGCTGGTTAAGTAACCAAATACCTTATGATTTTTATCATCACGTATACCTTGCATAATATATGGACCGTCACAAGGGTCCTCTTATTATTCATCTTCCCATAATATGAATGGAAGGGAGAGTGAATTACTAACTGTTTCTGTAGTTGCGTTAAACTATTGTTATTTTATTTTCTTTTGATGACAGAATAGTAATAAGATAAGACTACCTAAGTATTGTCCATTTGCTAATACACTGAGCATCCAATTAAAAGACTCCATAAAACTGACCCAACCTCGGCAAACTCTCTCTATTTGATAGTAATATTTGTCAGGATGTCAACTAATTTTGAAAAACACGAAAACGCTTGGTACTGATTCGGTTTATGGTAATTTTATCCAAAATTACATCCAATCGTTAAATTTTAAATTTTGGATAACTTCAAAACTGGATATATGTTGGATATCAAGTGTTTGATTTTTGATATTATTCTAACAGTCTATCCGGTGGGAATTATTGTTATCCAGATGTTTTAAACAATCAGTAGTTTAATTTCGATAAGACTAAACATATTGGTTTATGATTGTTTTTTTTCTTTACTCCCACGCTATAAATAGAGGACATCTCTTCCTCATTCATACACACCCGTTCTCTTGTTAGTTCAACGATGGCTCTCTCCAACTCTTTTTGTTTTGCGTTTTGTTTCTGTTTTTCTGTGATCCTTTTCAGCTTTTATGCTAATGCTATTGATGTTTCTCATGATGGGAGAGCCATCACTATTGATGGGAAAAGGCGAGTGTTGCTTTCGGGTTCAATCCATTATCCTCGAAGCACACCACAAGTAAGCTTTCTTGTTTTTAACTAGTACAATCTAATTTAGTGTTTTTCATGTGCTTTATGCAATCAAATTTATCATGTTGTACACAGATGTGGCCAGACTTGATCAAGAAGTCCAAGGAGGGTGGACTAGACGCAATTGAGACCTATGTCTTTTGGAATGCGCATGAGCCAGTTCGTCGTCAGTATGATTTTACTGGAAATCTCGACCTTGTTAGATTCCTCAAAACAGTTCAAGATGAAGGACTTTATGCTGTTCTTCGAATTGGTCCATATGTTTGTGCCGAATGGAATTATGGGTACACCTTTTCATCAATTTTTTCTAATAGTTTTACATAATATTTTGTACCAAACACAATTTAACTATCTGGATCTAATAATTAGAGGACTTCCCGTTTGGCTGCACAACTTGCCTGGTTGTGAGATTCGAACCGCAAATGATGTCTACATGGTAATTGCAATGACTTTTAGTTTATGCAAACCTAAATTCGATTTTTATACTAAAAAAGTCAACATTTAAACATTATTTTCTGAATTTACTTTTTTTTTTTTCAGAATGAGATGAAGAATTTTACCACATTGATTGTTGATATGATGAAAAAAGAAAAGCTTTTTGCATCTCAAGGCGGCCCAATTATTATTGCTCAGGTATATGCATATACAGTTTGCATTCGATTTAATCATATTATGTATCAAAATATAAATTTATTGTGATAAATTTTGGTATAATTTTGTTAGATTGAAAATGAATACGGAAATGTGCAATCACACTATGGAGATGCTGGTAAATTATATATGAACTGGTGTGCAAATTTTGCCGAATCGCTTGACATTGGAGTTCCATGGATTATGTGCCAACAAAGTGATGCTCCTCAACCAATGGTACAATATTCACCTATTTTCTGTTCTGTGTATTATGCTAGTTATTTATTTTGTTCATTTTAGTGTTTATAATTGATTAATTATTTATATAATTTTATCAACAGATTAACACATGCAATGGTTGGTATTGTGATTCATTCACACCAAATAATGAGAACAGTCCTAAAATGTGGACCGAAAATTGGACTGGATGGTAAGTTCTTGAATATTAATTGACTCATTTTATGATTTATCATTTTTGTGTTGTTACTTAAATTCCTAAATTTTTATGCTTCAACTGTAGGTTCAAGAGTTGGGGTGGTAAAGATCCACTTAGGACAGCCGAGGATCTTGCCTTTTCTGTTGCAAGATTTTTCCAGTTGGGAGGCACATTCCAGAACTACTACATGGTAAACAAATTAATTAATTTGCTTAAAATTGTATTTAGTTCATATAATTTTTTTTGACATGTTTGTGTTTTTTCGTGTAGTATCACGGTGGAACAAACTTTGGTCGAACTGCAGCTGCGTACATCACTACTACTTATGATTACGATGCTCCTCTCGATGAATATGGTAAGCAAATAATCAAATTTTAATTAGTTGTAAACATTGCTTTGTGTTTGGCTTTATAACTTCTTAGTTCTTACTATTTTTTGGTCATTTTATAGGCAACTTGAACCAACCTAAATGGGGGCATTTGAAAGAACTTCATCAGATTTTGAAATCCATGGAGTATACTCTCACGCATGGGAATGTTACAACCACAAATTTTGACAATTCTGTTTCAGTAAGATTGTCCTTTTGAATTGATATAACTAATAAATCAAAGTTTTGTAGAATTTCAAATTGATACGATCTATTAATGTTGTATATATTTTAGGCCACTGTGTATGCCACAAATGAGTCATCAAGCTGCTTTTTGGGCAATGCAAATACCACCACTGATGCTACAATCACTTTTCAAGGAAATACATACACCATTCCTGCTTGGTCTGTTAGTATTCTTCCTGATTGTAAAACAGAAGGATATAACACTGCAAAGGTATGAACAATTATATATATATAAATAATTTGATTTAGTAAGTATTTCTGAATTTCATTTACCTATTTTTAGGTCAACACACAAACAACAGTTAAGGTGAAGGTAGTGAACAAGGCTGAAGATGAACCCGAATCACTTGCTTGGTCGTGGAGGCCCGAGACCATTGATGACACCAGACTCCTTGCAAAGGGAGAAGTTACTGCAAATCAACTTATGGATCAAAAGGATGCTGGAAACGATGCTAGTGATTATCTTTGGTACATGACAAGGTAGTGCAGATATTTTATATTTTTATTTTCCACTTGTTTTTTCCCGCCAAATATATCTAGTATTTTGATTTGCTTAATTTATTTATCTTGGATTTTTGGCAGTGTTCATCTCAAGAAAGATGATCCAATTTGGAGTAAGAACATGACTCTAAGGGTCAATGGCACTGGTTTTGTTCTTCATGCATATGTCAATGGAGAATATGTTGGTAAGACATTGGTTAATCTTAAATATACTTAAAAATTTGTTGTTTATGGTTATTTATTTTCTTATCCTTGGTGAGTACAGGTTCTCAATGGGCTAAATACAACGTCTTCAATTATGTTTTTGAGAAAGGTGTCAAGTTACATCCTGGAAAGAACATTATTTCATTGTTGAGTGCTACTGTTGGATTTCCGGTTAGTATTACTTGTATTGTATTGTTAAAAATAAATACTTAATTATAATTAATTGTTTCATTTTAATTAAACCTTTGAATCATGATTCGAATGACAATCAGAATTACGGAGGTGGATTTGAAGAGATCAAAACTGGAATTCCTGGTCCTGTTGTACTGGTGGGACAAAATGGTGATGAAATTGTGATCAAAGATCTATCTGCACACAAATGGTCATACAAGGTTGGACTTCATGGTTTGAAAAACAAGCTTTTTAGCACCGATTCTCGTTACGCTACCAAGTGGTCAACGGAAAGCTTACCCCTTAACCGGATGCTGACATGGTACAAGGTAATTAAACCTACTACTATATACACAAATTTAACTAAAAAATAATTACTTATTAATGATTTGAAAAAGTTAATAACAATTGTTTTTGTTTGATTTTGTTTAGGCAACTTTCAAAGCTCCTCTTGGAACTGATCCAGTTGCGGTGGACTTACAAGGTTTGGGAAAGGGTCACGCTTGGATCAATGGCCATAGTATCGGGCGGTATTGGCCGAGTTATTTGTCTTATGACACTGATTGTAGTCTCGATGCTTGTGACTACCGTGGTTCATATGATAACAACAAGTGTTCCTTCAATTGTGGCAATCCTACCCAAAGATGGTAAGAACTTTTTAATTTGCGTATTCATGTTTATTTACTTGGTATTCTAATAACGATCACGGATTTAATCACTTTTCATTGTATTGAAGGTACCACGTTCCTCGATCATTTATGCAAGACGGAGAAAATACAATTGTGTTGTTTGAGGAGTTTGGTGGCAATCCATCTCTTGTGAATTTCCAAACCATCCAAGTTGGAACTGTCTGTGCCCATGCATATGAGAAGCACACAGTGGAATTGGCATGCGAAGGTCGTCCCATTTCTGCAATTAAGTTTGCTAGCTTTGGTAATCCCCAAGGAACCTGTGGATCATTTGAGAAAGGCAGCTGTGATTCTTCAAGTGCATTGTCCATCCTTCAAAAGGCAAGTCTTTTTTTCTGAACTCTTAAATTTTCTGTGATCTTAAATTTATGAACCCTAAGTTTCTATTTATATTATGGTTAAGTAATTCTTATTTCTTTTTCCTAATGATTTTGTAGGAATGTGTGGGCAAAGAGAAGTGCTGGATCGATGTTTCTGAGAGCAAATTTGGCTCGACAAACTGCGGTGATGCTGTGAAGAGGCTGGCTGTGGAAGCTGTTTGCTAGTAGAGTTTAGGGTTTTCTTTATAATTTTGTATTATGAGATCAGTTTAGTATGTACTAGCTAGCTTGATGATCTAAGTAACTAGGGTTAGATCAGGGCCATTATCTAGGGTTTCTATCTTCTTTTTTTGTCAATTAGGGTTCTATCGGTGTAGCCGGTGTTCAAAGGCACTGCTGCTTTATTTTGCAAACAATATTATAAAATTTTTATTTATTTTAATTTTGTTTCTTCATTTTCTTCTGTTTCAATTATATGTCTTTTAGTAATTTAAATCTCAAAGCATGATAAACTCACTTGTGCCTATATTGTTGATGGATGACATTTTCGAAGTGTAAATAACAGTGTTCTAAAACTTCCCTCCTAGCGCCTCCTAGGCGGCTGGCTACCTCAGCAATTAATTCTAGGCGTTTATAAAATAAGAAAGGGCAGCGCCCGCCTAGGTTGCAACTCTCACTTAGACAACATTTTTTTTTTATTTTTTTTCAATAAATTGTAAGAGACTTGTTGAATACTTGAATGAACACTCATTATATGCTTGTCTCCCATATTTTTAATATGTTCTAATACTTTATAATTTATATGTTATTCTATTTTGCAATTTATGTATCTCAATACAATTATGTATTTTTTAAGTATAAGTAGACATTTATTTATATTTTATATAATAAATTTAATTAAAATTAAAAAAACCGCCTAGGCTCCCACCTAAATGCCTAGATGTTAGGCCCCTGCCTGCCGCCCGACTAGTGCCTTTTTGAACTTTGGTCAGTAACAACCAATTTAAACAATTTAACTATTGATTGATCTAGTCCTTTAATTAACAAAACTTGACCATCTTCTGGTGGTTGTTTTAGTTTTCTGATATGGGTCTTGATTGCGGTTCGAAGGTTCGAATTCAAGTCTCCAACGAAGACTATCGCCAACTTGACCAAAGTCGAACATGGTTTGATACCTGCGTTACCCACCTAACATACATATCTAGGTTCAAACACATTCTAAATCTAAAACATTTCAATGAAAAATACAATTGTACTGCGTGTTACAAATTAAGTAGACTAATAATATCAAAAATTATTTTAACATATCACGTAGTGTTACAGTGTGGTCCAATAATTTGCGATTGCGATGGTAAGCAAATAGCAACACTATTTTGTTGGATAGTTGGATTCAGATAGAAGCATGCACGGTGTAATTGGTAGGTGACCCCCTTCACTACTGCTGGACCCTCTGGATTTGGATTGAGATTGAGATATCATATCAGAGGCATCACTTGTTTAAAACGTGGGTATATATATATGTAACATATCCTATTCCAATATTGTGCATCCAAATTCCAATATTTTATTCTAGAAATTGGAGTGTATAAAATAGGATAATGCCTATTTCTATGGTCGTTCATAGTTCTTTTAACAATAAAAAATGGATTGAAAGTGGTCGATTAGTCTGAAAAACAACGATTCACTGTGTTTTGTGTTTTGAGTTTAAATATTTTCTTTTTTATTTTTCCAAATAAACATTTTCTTTTTAATCTAGCTTATAGTTGTACTTGTAACATGCTTGTAATAAAAAGAATCAAACTGAAGTTTAAATAGCAGATGTAATTAAGTCGAGCTAGTTGGCTATCATTGTGGTCGCTTTATGCACGCAAATTTTCTTTTTCGAGAGATGTTGCGAAAAGTAGACTAATCGAATTCAGTCCAATTTAGTTCTAAATTTTATGCTCGCAAGTGTACGAATCATTCGATGGTATAGAAAACAAGCACTTTAATATCGTCCCACATAAATTAATCCAATTCTAACCAACTAACTTAAGTCAAATTGCAATGGTGTTCTAATTTAGAAGATGGTGAATGAAAATAGATTGAAAGTTGAGAATAAATGCAAAAATTAATAAAGAAAACAAGAATGTATGATCAACGAAATATAAAACACCAGCAAAGAATGTCAATTATAATCCGATTGGGTAAAACACTAGAGCATCCAACTGGCCATAACCAATCCAACTTATTTCCTGTAGCGAATTACTAACAAGTACACATCCTCATTGATAGTCAAACTCCCCTAACTCATGTAATATCTATGACATCTAGATTATTACGTATATTCCAATATGAAACCATCCATGTCATCTGAAGTAGTTAAACATAATAGAACTCATTATTAAGATCAGTGACAATTTATATAAAAACTACAAGAATCCTAGATTATGACATCTATTACTAGCAAATTCATGGCATAATCTGCAAGAAGCTTAAAATCAAGTTGAAAACATGGCATTTGCACAACTTGCATCAAATTTAACAAGCAAAAGTCAAGATAGTAGCTAATCACCGAGACTAGAATAAAGTATATAAACACAGCAGAAAAATACTCAATGAGAATGAAATTTGAAAATAATTCACTTAAGGTCGTAAGAATTCAAGGTTATGGCTACATCGTAGCCCCAGCGAAAGAAGAATTAGTTCTGAAATATCATGAAAATAATCTCCAATTCAGTCATAAAAATAGCGAAATTTAAAGTTAAGAAAAATCTCAGACTTCTGCCTTCTCTGCCCTACCTTGCTACTGCTTTTTAATTTTTGAATATCCTCTAATTCTCAAAAACCAAATCTTTTATACTGAAGCCAAACCTCTCCTAATTTGTAGGAAAGAATAGCCCTACACATCCAAGCCCATAAAGCAGCAGAAAACTTGTGCCAAACGAAATCTAATTCGAATTAAGAAGGAATAACGTCATTAAACCACAACTCATCCGCTTCCCTTTTATGTCTCCAACAAATTTGCAGTTGCACTTCCACCAATTCGATGGCTGCCACTTTGAAAATTTGCCCAGAACACACAACAACTAAAACACTCCTACAGAAAACCCACAAGCTGGAACATGATTTGGACATATGATATTCCATTTTTGCTCGGTGAAATCCTCGTTCTTCGTGATGGGATATGTCGGTTGACATTGGAAGAGGGGAGAGAAAGCTCTTTTCTCTTCTCGGTGCAATCGAAAGGATAAAAGCAACTATTGGAATGTTGAAAAGCCACGTGCTCAAATGGTCTTCAAAATAAAATAAATGACTTGGTTGTAACATTTGCAAAAAGAATTTGCATAAGAATTGAATGGGACAAACGACAAAGAACTGAAATTAAATATAAATAAATCTTTCATCTCATTCATATAGCCACAAATATAAAAATATATAATTATCTTATTTCAAATTACATGTATTATTAACAATTGTAGTTTTCAGGAGTAAAATATATAGTAAAAAACACGCAATTCTCGATGAATAAATACAATGGTTACAAAAATCTATAGCAGTTGTGGGAAATTTCTTTGTACCAATAACATGAACAATGAATTCAATTAAGGGGATGGCCGCACAAAAATTGGTTCATCCATAATCCGGGTTTTTAATCAAAGCTACAGAAACTAAAACTCTCCGGAGCTCCGACCCGTTAAATAAATTTGAATTTTTTTTTTTAGTAACTTTAATTTTTACTCTGTACGTCTCTAGAAATTCCAGAGGAAAGACTCCTGGGCCGGACTGAAAAACTGACCGTCCAAGTTCTCTTCCGCGCAGTAATCAACTGCCGGCGTTGGCGCCGCCGCAGCTGGACTGAAAAACTGGCCGTTCATCTCATCAAAACCCGGAAACAACCCGTACTCCGTAGCGTAATCACCCGACCCGAACGTCCTAAAAAGGTCCGAAAATGAATCGTTTGGAGTCACTTGAAAATCGCTGTCCATGAAGACTGTCCCACTCCCCTCCGATACCGACGGAGACTGAGACTCCAACTGCAACTCCAACATCGACTGAGACTCCCCCTGCAACTCCGACATCGAACGGTGACTCCTCGGAAGCTCCGAATTCGCGAACCTCGCCGCCTCGGCCTGAATCTCCGCCGGGCTCAGCGACCGTCCCCCCGAAATCTCAGGCGGGTTGTCGGGGAAATTAAACTTGGCGGTGCGACCACGTAGGCAAAAGAGAGCCGCGTCGAATGCACGCGCCGCCTTCTCGGGGGTGTCATAGGATCCCAGCCAGATTCGCTCCCGGCTGTTGGGGAGGCGGATTTCTGACACCCATTTGCCCCACTTACGCTTGCGGACGCCCTTGTACTTGACGTCGTTTCGCTCCGAGGGCTTCCCGATCGTCTGCTTCACCATCGACGAGGACGCCGTATCAAAGATTTAGGAGAAGTGGATTGACTTGTAGTGGAAGTGCTTTTGCGAGAAGTGATTGTTCGTTCTTGTGGGATGTTTTTGTTGTATTTGGGTTTAAGGAATTTGCGGCTGGTGGATATATATATGTGGGGGAGTGGGGGGAGTGAGAAGAGAGGGGGGTGTGTTGAGCATTGACTGAGGATTGTGGGTGGGTCAAAATACTGATTAGGCGCGTCCGGGGAATGGCTTGAAGGGACAAGTGGCGACTTCAGAGAGTGGTAGTACGAAGTTTTACGCGGGGGGAGAGAGATGGTTTTGGAAGCACGTGTGTTATTTGTTCCTCATGCGGCTCCTGCCCCTCCATGTTTTTTTTTTTTTTTTTTCTTCATTTAGAAAAATTAGAAATTCATATAAATGAAAGGTTGTATACCAAAATAAGCAATTGATTTATTTGGGAAAATTTTTTACTCGGAAAATTCCCATTTATTATTATTGGTGAATATCAATTGTTATCAATTATTGTTATTGTATCTTCTAATTGGCCGCATCTAATGCCTAAGATTGAATTTGATTGTTGCTAATAGGATTGATTAGATTAAATTGCAATAGTTTTAACAATATGTAGTTTTTGGCGATTGAAAGTATGGGGAGCTGAGCACCAAGGTCTCGAGTTTGATTTTCAAATTTTGAGTTCGAGCTCCCAAGCCTTGAGTTCAGGCTCAGTAATTGAGATTAGTTATCATATGTTATGTAAGGATTAACAATCTAATGTCACTTAATGATAAGGTCTAGTCTCTTCACTTGTGAGTGTTGTTAGGTTCAACTATTATGGATGGCGAGTTCGATATTAATTTAATATATCTGACTAATTATGTGAACACCACCATTAATGCAACTATATCGTTGTATATGACAAAAATTTAGTCACTCAACAAGATTGCAAAATGATGGAATTATAGTTCATTTTTAGTACCAAACAGAGGATTGCATTAAATTAATCTCGTCATACTATACTTATCCTACCCATCAAGATCTAGGTTTGAGTTATAATTTTAGAGTTTTGGCTACAATACTTACATGTATTTAATACAATCACTATCTCGACGATCAGATGATGATTGTATTAAATTCATATATTCACCTAAATTATATTGACCGTTAGATGGTGATTATATTAAATACATGTAAGTATTGTAGCTAATCTCTTCATATAGAGTTCAAAAGTGGTGGTTCCACAATCATGAACTCTCAATTAAAGATCCTTATAAGTCCTTGTTTGAATTATGAATATGAGTTTTGAGTTTTTACTCATCATTTCTATGTTCGGTATTTAAAAGGTTTTCCAATAATGAGTCAAAAGGTTGAATATCTACAGTTTGGGAATTGAAATCCGAGGATGAACTAAATTGTGTGGTGAAATGGGCATGGTTAAACATGTCCAAAAGACATCGTACAAAAATTCCGCAGATACATGTGAAAATAACTGCTCAATAAAATAGAGAGGAACATACAGATAAAATGTCACTTATACACACAACACAGGAGTCGAGCTTCCCATCTACACCCAAACATAAACATTATCTAAGCACCTTTTGTCAAAATTGATCATAAGATTTTATTTAACAATGAAAGAGAGGGATATAATTTTAATCTAGAAAACGAAATACTATAAAGAGGCTTGGGAAAGGGATTCGAAGATTCTGATGTGATTATTCTATCTGAAAGGGGAAGGCAAGAATCAAGATATACCATAATTAAATATTAATTACAAGGAAAAGTTCAGAATATTTTAGGAAAAAATAAAGACAAAGGAACTAGGTTTTCAACAGTGCAAATATATATATATATATATATATATATATATATATATATCAACATGCCTATATTATTAAAATAAGAAGAAGCACGCACATGATTCTCACTTTGATATTGTGGGAGTAGGCTATGGTGCTCACAAGCATTGGATGCTCACACCGATCTCACCGTTAAAAGGAGGGAGGAGGGAGGAGAGAGGGGGGGAAGGAGGGTGAGATCGGTGTGAGCATCTAATGCTTGCGACCACTGTAGCCAGTCCCGATATTGTGATAATGAAAAAAGATGGAAGAACTGAAGAATGAAGTCCAAAACCGTCATCTATATATGCACGGACACACTATTACTATGAATTAGTCCACTAATTTCGAACCAAAAAAAATATAAATAAAATTAGTCCACTCACTAGCAAATTACTAGGAATTATTCAAATCGATGGTCAACCCATTCCCATCATTCAGATTAGAAACTATAGATTAAGTATACACATATGCATGATACATATGTAGACACAACTCTTAAGAGAATGACTTTTTTTAAAAGTCACTACTAACTTAGGAAGCATTAGTGGCAATTAGATTTGCCCATAAAAATGTAATTAAAGGCGAAAAAATAGGCTAAACCGTCTCTAATACTATGAGTAGCAAAACAGACTTGCACTACAATAAATAGCATCACTAAAAGTCATTAGGGACAAAAAAACCTTAAACATCCCCTATTAGTTTTAAATCCACGTAGGCATTTAATATATTAAAGGCTAAACCATCGGCCTCTATTGTATTATTAAAAAACAATATATATATATATATATATATATAAATCCTTGCATTTGCATAAATCATTAAAGTATTTTTGGGAACTATTTCAATTAATTAATTTTCAATCCACCATAAATAATTAATTAATTGATTTTCAATCAACCATAAATCATTTAAAACGTATTTTTACTTTTTAATGGAAAAATATATTTATTATTTAAGAATTAATACTAACATGAGCCCAGATAAAACAAGCAAATATAAAAAAAATTCAAACTTCCATTGATTAGATACAAAGTATACAAACGATGAATGATACATGAGTATTAGGAAAGAAGTACAAATTACATTAGACCTCAAAGAAAACCTAAATCCTAAATCTAATGAAGACCTAACACACAACTGGTGCAAATCTTTGAGTCTTCCATCATCCCTGTAGAAACACAACGAAACTTGCAAAACACAAGACAAAGAAAAAATTCACACTCAAATTGGCCCAATTAATTTCATAACAATCCATCCTTTTCATAAATAACTTACAAAATATATTTCAAAAAATAAATATAAATAGATCGGCAAAGAAGAAATAGTGAAACTTGTTACTTGGAGGAAGGTTGTAGAACAAGAGGAAAAAAAATAAGAAACTTAGAATTCAATCAAATTCCTCTAATTTTGAAAACCCTAATCATCTTTCGATCTTCAATTCAATCCACCAAATGACTCGCACTAAGAAAGAAAGGAGAAAGGAAGAACAAAAAAAAGGAGAAGAGGAGAGGAGAGAAGATTGATGAAAGAAGGATAATGGCGAGAAGAGAGAGGAGAAAGATTATGGTTGTGAAAGTGAATAAACGTAGTTGAGAAAATGGCACAGGAAAAGAAATTTAAAGTGAGAGAAGAGAGAGAAAGGTAGATATGACCTAGGGTTTTGAAAATGAATAGTTGTTTTATATTTTGCTAAATTAAAAATATAGAAAAAAATTTAATAAAAATATACATTTGGACGGATAATTCCTCCTCTAACATCCCTAAATTAATTAGGGCAAATAAATCCGCCTCTATTATACATTAATTGCGTCCCTAATTAAATATGCCCCTGATCACAATTAATAGAGACGATTTCACTATTCCGCCTCTAATGATCCGCCCCTAATACTCACGTTTTTAGTAGTGACTACAGTCAAACTTATTGACTAAATAGTCCATTTGAGATTTTTTTTGGAATGAAGAAAAACCCTCCTTCTTTATCAAAGACGTTTATGACTATATTTTGTTGATATAATCACTTTAAAAAGAAGCACATTACAAGTATTTTTTTAGAAAGCACTTTCAAACATTTTTCTGAAAAACTTCAATGTGTTTCTAATAAAACACATATAACAAAGATGCTTATGAGCTGAAGTGTTCCATACAAAATAGTCCCATACTAGTAAGGTCAAAGTATCAAGTTCAACAATATCGACAATATCAATGACGTATCCAAAACATATTTGCATTTAAATAGAATTAGAATTGTCCACCACATACACATGCTTCTTTGTTTGTTTTATACACTAATATAATATATAAATTAAGTGCCCAAATGCGTCATCACAAACCTAAGCATATGAAAATGATATCAAAATCAAGATATAAAAAGAGTCAACCCTGTACGTCTTTTACTATTTTAGACCAAACATGTACATTTATAGCGTCAGCACACCCGAAAGTTGATTCAACAACAACTGGAGTTAGTAAAATCAATTCAACTTCAACTACGCGTCACCGCAGGACAAACCTGAACTTATATAAACCTACAGCCGTGCTGACGCACGCACGCTTACGCCATGCAATCTAAGGTCTTTGGGATTGCGTCATCTATATAACCTCAGGTGATCCGAAGATTCCGAACCCCATGCATGATGCACGCCTCTTCACCGTGTTTGTCTCCTCTTAATCTCTCTACTCGTTGTAACAATAACTTACTTTTACTACGAGGAACAAACTCAGGATTTCAAAACTGGTTGGCTTTAACTTATGATCTAACAAAGTCGAATATACGTACGTTAAAAGAGAACAATGCTAGGTTTGGAGTTAATAAATTAATCCCAATACATGAAACGTGTAGTTGGGGTAAAATGTGGGAACTTAAGTTATTAAGAGTTGGACGCTTGAACACTAGCTAGTATTAATTTTATATATGTGCGGATGGGTTATAAAAATTAAATATGAACATATTGATATGAGTTGAGTAACAATTTTTCAAGTATCTGTACACTTTTTTTTCTTTTCAAGTATGTCTACACTTTTGATTATTATATTACTATTCTATGTTACACTAAAGTGAATAGGGAGAGTCTGAACCGAAGATGCAGCGAGTTGAATAAAACACTAACTACCAAAGTAACCTACCGCTTTCATATAGTCCACACTTATATGTGAGTAAAACACCATAATATATATACAACCAGACCCTATCACAAGAACAATTACAAAATTTAATGGACGACTTTATACAACACAAAAGTCCACTCACGACCTTAAAAAATTAAAGAAAATTGAAATTAATTTCTGCATGGGATACCACGTATGACGCTCCTTTATCATGCTATTGCATATAGTTGAAAAGAAGAACGTAAAACTTGCATATGGCCATAGCCATGCAACCCTATTTGCATGTAGATTCGTCCCTGATTACTACTATATCTTTTTGCTTACTAGTTTGTACGTATCTCATCATTTGAGGGGGCAATAAGAGAATGACGATGGTACCAGTACACCATCACAATAGCATTTCTATTCTAATGAAATATAGATAAGTGTAAGTTTTCATTCAAATATTATTATTTCATTGACACGAGACACTATATGGCGGAGTATCATTGCCATGTAAGTTATTCTCATATAATAGACTACAGAAATAAGCATATGGCCATTTGGCCCAAGTAGAAACCTACTTGCCCACATAAAGAGAGGCCTGGCCACTTATGCGTCCATTTGGGAACTCAGAAGTTGGAAGGCCCATGTTTCCAGAACCCTCTAGGTTGCGCATTCGGGCGGGTACCGTCGACCCACCCAAATTAAAAAGGCGCCCGAACCACAACTGCAACCAAAGAGAGAGACAAAAACAAAGGAGTTCTAGAAGCGTCTTTTATCATCTGATAAAACCCAAAAGCCTGCAATTTGCAAACACTCTTAGGGTTTTATCTTCTTCACTCTGCTAAGCTACTAACCTCCTCCTCCTCCACCTCCTCCCTCTCTCTCCGCCCTCCAAACTCAATAGGTAATCTCCCTTTCTGTCGTCGTTTCAATCATATTTATCGGCGTTTTGTTCATTTGGGCTTTTCTGTACGATTTTGTTTTATGGTGAATTGATGAATTTGATTTGGGTAATTTGTACGCAGAAATGGCAGCAGCTCAGCTGACAGCATCGTCGATCTCGGCGAGGAGTTTGGCTTCGTTTGAAGGGCTCAGACCTTCAAACCTCAAGTTCGGGTCTCCGGCTGGAGTCTCACTTGTCAGCCACCGCACCTTCCGCGGCCTCGCCGTCAAGGCCGCCACCACCGTCGCTCCCAAGGTTGTTACTTTTGCTTTTTTCTTTGGTTTTTATTCTATCTGGTTCGTTTCTTTTGTGGGTGAAATTTGGTTGCTTTGGGCAATTTTGCTATTTGTATGTCTAATTTAGGGGTGATAATTGCTTGAGTAATGTGTATGAATACATAATTTGAATTTTAATCTCTACCCATTTCATCTTATCCAATGAAGATTTGCTATTTGAAACTGGTTTTGATTATTGGGTTACTATCGTTGACCTGGAAACTTGTTCTGGATAAGGTTTCTATTACTTTAGGTTTCGAATTTCGAGTGAAGTTTGCCTGTTCTTGTTTGTTGTGCTGGTTGTTTGATAAAGATAGCTCCTTTGTTGAATTTGTCGAGGATTCCATGCTATTCATAGGTTATCTGATGTTTATGTGTTCTGATTCGGTTCTGCAGTACACTTCGATTAAGCCTTTGGGCGACAGAGTTCTAGTGAAGATCAAGACCGTGGAAGAGAAGACCGGTGGTGGAATTCTACTTCCAACCACAGCTCAGACAAAACCTCAAGGAGGTGAAGTTGTTGCTGTTGGAGAGGGTAAAACAATTGGGAAGACAAAAGTCGGCATCAGCGTGGAGGTTGGTGATGTCTTCCGCATAATCCTATTCAGCTACAATGAATAATTGTCTAGGTTTTTCTGTTTACTGATAGCTTTCCGTGTTACAGACTGGTGCTGAAGTTGTATACTCCAAGTATGCTGGGACAGAGGTGGAGTTCAATGGTGCGAAGCATCTTATACTCAAGGATGATGACATAGTCGGTATTCTTGAAACCGAAGATGTGAAGGATCTCAAGCCTCTGAATGATAGAGTCCTAATCAAGGTTTGTTGCCCTTTGAAACTTTAACTCTTGTGAATAATTGTTTCAAGAGTGAGTTGTTGCCTGTTGGAATTAAAAGCATAAATTGGAAGGCTTCTCGTAAAGGTCCTGAGCCTTGGTTAATTGTGAATTTGTGAGGTGTCTTATTTAGTATTGAGGAACATATACAGTTCTGAGATGGTTTGACTTTTAGTCGCACTTTATTGTCTCATCCTTATTAGTATTGAGGAACATATGCATCCAGTGTCATGCAACTAATTGTCAGTTTAATATGTTCTTTTCCACCTCTAATATGGGCGCGTTAGGTACTTTTTTGTTTTCCCATATGTTGAACCAAGATTCTTGATTGTCTTTCCCCTTTGTTCAATCAATGCAGGTTGCTGAGGCCGAGGAGAAGACTCCCGGAGGTTTGTTGCTGACAGAGGCAAGCAAGGAGAAGCCCTCCATTGGCACGGTAAGGGGTTATGATATTTTTCATCTTAGCTCAAGGCATTGCTGCTATTGTGGGTAAGTTTTTGGGCTGTGAGATATTGTAGTTCACATCCTTCTTTCGATGTAACAGGTGATTGCTGTTGGACCCGGTACTATTGACGAGGAAGGAAACAGGAAACCACTATCCATTTCCCAGGGAAGCACAGTGTTGTACTCCAAGTACGCAGGGAATGACTTCAAGGGCAAAGATGGTTCGGAGTACATTGCTTTGAGAGCTTCGGATGTCATCGCCATACTTTCGTAGTTGTCGAATTAGATGAGCTCAAGTTGTATTTTTGAAACATCTCGGCAGAGTTTCGTTAAGACATTTCTGATTACATAGCTTTTCAAGGGCTTAAAATGTGTTTTCTGTACTTTTGAATGTAATAACACTCAGGAATATAATGATTGCGGTTGAATCGGCATTTGCAGAAATGAATCTGGGTTCTTACATATCAAAGTTTCTAGCTTCCACCGGAAAATCTTTCGTCCACCAGAGATTTCATAAACAGATGGCGGTTTCAGTGTTTGACAAGAGGTGGTTCGTTTGTGATCGAAAACTTGGGGGCATTACATCTGAAACGAGTTATAATTACAGTTATATATTAATCTCTTCGATTGTTCCCTATCAAATCCTTTACAAATGAGTCAGAAATTGAATGTCGAATCGGTCTCTCAAAGAAGGAAAGATCATATTATACATTCCATCCCGCCATACCGCAAAAAATCCCACTTATGAAGCTAGACATCAACAATAATATATGCAAGGATTACGACTGTCGCCGTAGAGTGTTGAGAGATGTTTTCAAGCTCCAGTTGACCTGCTACCGGAAAGGAGCTCAATTCGCCAAACCCGTGGAACCAGTAGTTTCCACACCGGACAACGAACAATTTTATCCCTCAATGATTGGAGACTCCAATTCTGATTGTTGTATCAGTATCGCACGAGAGGGATTCTGTTCACATCGATTACACAGCTCAAAGTTGCAAACCAGATGGAAATTCATCTGCCGAAGACTTGGATCATTTCAACGTTTGAACCCTTACCGATTAAATGAGGCTGCAGAGTTATCATCGTACTGAGGCCTCCATGCATTTCCACTGTCAGTTCCGCTAGAAGCTTGATTGGGGACTGGAACGTTGCCCAGATCTCCATCCAAGCTCATCTGCTGTACTTCAACGGATGACAATATCTTTACACTCTGGACACAGCTCACAAACTCCCTGAAAGCAATTAAAGAATGAATGTTTGAGAAAAAGCGAATGGAAAGGCAAAAGGTTTTGCTATTTGCTATTGCAGGGTTCTTGAACTTACTCCCATGGATCATCACCAACGAGAAGAATGTCGTTTTCATGATCCACATAAACAAGTTTCCAATCCGTCCTGTGTGGATCTTCTAGTTGCCCTTCAATCCCAAACATGCGGGCAAGATCATGCCGGAGCTCATCATAGCCTTTATAACGGGTGACATCAATGCATCTTCCCACAGATCCACGCTTTTGAACCTGTAAATTGTTGAATTCAGTATTATGCAAAGGTTAGGCAAAGGTATTTAGATGAAGAAAATGAAATTATATATCACGACATCTTGACGGCAACAGAGGTATTACTTTGAACTGTTGAAACAGCAAAAAACTAAATGGAAACAGTCATAAGATTATCATTATATACTGGCTGACTCCGTGAAGTTGCGGCGAAGTTTGCTCGAGTTGCAGCGTAGTTGGTTTCCAAATTTCATGACAAAAATGCACCTCACTTCAAAAGGAACAAACCAAAGATGATTCAGTAGAGTGACAAACCTTTGTATATGTTCTCATACGTTGAGCCTGGTTTGCCCACAATCCGTTGCCTAGAACTCCAGTATCAGTTATGGGAATATCACTTGAGCACCCAGTTTTGAAAGGTATGTTTGGTGCCCCAAATGACTGAGAGCTGATTGCAGCAGTGGATAACTCTGTCTCAATATCTCTTGGCGTCCCGCCGTAATTAGACAGTAAGTTCTGAAGGTCTTTTTGAGAGTCAAATCCTCTTGACAACAAAGTGTCCGGTGCCAATCCATCAATATTAGCCGAAAATGGAAGACTGCTCCGAGGATTCGATTGAACATCACCATCCAAACAGAAAGTGGGGAGTGCGTAGTTCTGATGGATTGTGCTAGCATCCAGGCAATATGACGTTCCAGATGATGAAGCTTCCAACTGATCAGTGATTGTACCTTTATATTTTATCTGGTCTGGTCCTTTTGCACTGGGCGGCTCATGTTTGATCCGAATATCAGACTTGCTCGGAAGCTCCTGAACCAAATTATGAGCAGGTTCTGCCACTAAATCCCCCAACAACATGGCCGTTCCTTGCTGATTCCTGTTCAAGAATTTTGATGGGGACATCTGGCAGTTATTAGTAGAAGGGGAGGTTGAACATGATGGACCATCGCCTTCTGTAAGACCGGAATGGCTTCTGATTGCTGTAAGTGGCTTGTGCTGGTTCTGGGGCTGGATAGAAGGCATATGTTGTGACTGCATCATCGAAGGAGATCCAAAGTTGTTGAGAAGTTTGTCCGTTGAGAAGCTGTTGCCACTTAGCTGTTGCTGATGATGCTGAGTCATAGGCAACTGTTGTAACTGCTGGTTTTGTTGGTGGGCCAGCTGCTGCTGTAAGAGTTGAGGCTGCAAAAGAGAGCTTGACGGGGAGAGTAACTGTGGCTGCTGCTGTTGCTGAAATTTCTGCAGCAACTGTAATTGGAGTTGTTGCTCAGAGATGCCCTGCGGAGACGATTGCTGTACTGGCGGCTGCTGCTGTACTTTCTGTGACATATTCTGTTGCAACAATTGCTGTGGGGATGATTGCAACTGTGCTGCCTGCTGCTGCCTTTGTAAGAGGCTTGGTTGCGGTTCTGGTTGCTGCTGCTGGAGCTGTGAGTTTTGTTGTCCAGTTGGCAACTGAAATGAATTCTTACTAGAAGAATGGACGGCTTGCTGGGATTGGGTATTCCCTGTTAGTAATTGCTGCTGTTGATGTTGGGAGAACATAACTGGTTGTTGCAAATTTTGGCCCGGGACCTGGTTAGGAGCAACAGAACCGTTATTTACCAAATTCGGTTGAGATAATTGTTGTTGCTGGTGCTGTTGCCGTTGTGGTTGCTGTTGATGCAGCTGCTGACGCTGCAGCAGGTTTTGAGGCTCTTGCTGTTGTTGAGGTTCCCTCTGCTGCTGCTGATGGGGGTAATTCTGGAGTTGTTGGTTCGTCGGCGTCTGCAATAATTGCTGCAGCTGCTGCTGGGGGTGATTTTGCTGATGTTGGTTTGCCGAAGAATTCAATAATTGCTGCAGCTGCTGCTGCTGCTGGGGGTGATTTTGCTGATGTTGGTTCGCCGAAGAATTCAATAATTGCTGCAGCTGCTGCTGTTGGGGGTTACTTTGCTGTTGTTGGTTCATAGGATTATGCATCAATTGTTGCAGCTGCTGCTGTTGGACCCATGCCACATTCGGCTGCTGCACTTGACTAGCTTGGTTTTGTGGAGCTGATTTATTTGACTGGAGACTGGGTGCAGACAGCACCGGGGCTTGAAAATTCAGTAACTTGGATGGATCATCGGTACCAAGGTTATTTTGCAGGCCGGTTGGAGGGACCATGGATGGGAAAAATCCAGACTGAGCAGCTGAAAACTGATTATTTTGTTGCATATTCATCCACTGCACCAAACTCAAACCAGGGAAAACCGAGCTCGGGGAATTCTTCATGCCAAATTCATCTCCAAGCCAAGGCATGGCTCTCTTGAAAGCATTCTCTATGTCGGATTCATCATCTACAAAAGCACTTCCAAGGATTACAAACAGATTTCCGACGGGCAGGATTCACGTGGACATACAAAAAAAACGTTTGAGTGATTCCATCAACAAAACTTTTCAAGCTAACCTTTTAAACATTTTCTTTACAAGTTACTGGACTTTGAAGATTTTAGACTCTAAATAGTCTAGCTAACTTGTCAATATGGTTTACCTGGCATCCCTGGTTGTTTGGGAAACTTGGGTCTGAAAAATGGAGGAGGGCATATGTAGAAAGGAGTTACAACAGGCTCGATTTCCCAAATTGAAACTCGGCTAGGCCGGTCACCAGCTGTTGATTCATCCCATCCAACCTATTAAAAGTACAAAAGTGTAAGTATCTGGTTAAGCTCAAGTACATGTCAAGAATGCCTAAAAATTTCGACTAAAATTTGTATCTGGTAATGGGCGCCACAAAATGAACTCCGAGCAGAAATCGAGAGTGAGACCAGTCAATGTCACTTACATATAAATGTAAACAAGCATTATGTAATCTAGAATATGACTAACCAATACCTGAAGATTGCGCCACTGCGAACTTTTCCATCGAACAGGATCCAAATCACTGATGCCAGTGATTGTGCCCATGTATCTGCGTACTCCTGACTCTTCAGTCTCAAACATCATTCTGAATCGCATGCCAAGTGAAACTTGGGTATACATCGCTTTATTGTACTTGGCTAGAGGTACCACAAATTCAGAAGGGCTTGCCCTATTTATAATCAAATAAATCGTCAGACCCAATCAAATAATAATAATTACATACTAACAAGAAAAATCTTAACATCCTAGTGTTACCTTGGGTTGTAAAATATGGTAAATGGGCTGTTATTGGCAGCAGCATGAGCTGCGGCCGCAAGAATGCCGATATGCATGCTATCACTGGATATGACTGATGAAGAGAGAGCTGGCTGCTGTCTATTAGCACGCCTTATACCCAAGAGAAGCTGAGATTTTTCGTCCCTGCAAACAACCAGATTGTTGCAACTCAAAACCAAAGAAACTATATCGGGCTGAATTCATCATCTAACTGAACACATCTTTCATACCTTATAAAAAGAACAGAATCTCCAGCAAAGAGTCTTTTTGTGCTAACGAAAACACTCCAACCTGTAGTCAGCAGATGCCTTTTCGGTTGGCCTGAAATGAAATTGCTACACAGTTAGAATGAAAATTCAGATATTTGCATTTCAATATCTAATAAGAAAAACACAAAACAGAAACAATTTATACTTTATGGGGCAGGTCGAGAACAATAGGAGAATGTTTTAAAGAGGGAAATACCTCGATAGATATGTCTGAATGTCCACGCACTATCATGCAAATCTTTTGCAACAAGCTCTTGAGCAGGTGGTTGCATTGAAAAATCCTATCAAAGATAATTTGCTTCTAGTTACCACAAGTGTACATGGAATGGACTACACCGACTTCTTTGATATTTTCAAATTACAATATAAAGTTTCAAAGTTGTGCATACTAGAGGCGGGAAGATCTTCTCAGCTGCTCGACGAGGTACAGAAAATCCACCATGAGTGCTCGTGTCACTAGCTGTAAGAGTTTTGCAGAAAAACTCAGCAGGTTGCCTACTTTGCTTGAGGCCCATGTCGGATGCCAGTAATGCTTCCTTCTCATACTGCCGAACAGATATTTCAAACAATTTTGCAAATGAGTGAACACGATTATATGTGAAAAGGGAAGCAGTAATGTATCTCTTAATTCACAAAAAGAATGGCTGACCTACTTTGTTTACTGGTTGGAGAGTCATCTGTGCATAGACCTCATCTGTTTCGGTATCAGCCTGTATAGTAAAACGAATAAAGAAACTCATAAATAATCCATTTAAAATCAGTCATGCTACAGAAAATACATAATTTTACATTCGTAAAATAAACTTCATCATTCTAAAGTAGCTGTGTGGTACTGTCATACATGCAATGTGACATTGTGAAGCATGCATATCAATTTTGACGGAAGGTTGGGGTAGTTCGGTATGAAATCAGTCTCCTTTTGCATCGATGCTGCAACCTGCAAAATAGTTATCATAATTCCATCAGAAACCAGAATCTCAGAAAAAAAAAAAAGCGTTACTTTGTATATATACAGAAAGACGCACTTGCTCGCTGTGGCCTTGTGGGAAGTACACCACAAGACTTCCAACTGGAGGCAAAGAAACCAATGGCCCAGCACAAGCATGCCATAACTCTGAATTAATTCTCTTCTGTTCTCCTGCTGCAGACCAAAAAAAACTTTATCAGCGTTAAAGAGAATTCAAAACTCGCGACACGATAATTAACTGTGAAGTGATCAACTTCTTAAAACAGATTTGTTTCCTGTGAGACCATGGCATACAATATCTGAAAATTAACAACTCATACAGTATTTGCATATTTCAGCCACAACAACCAAATTATCCATATGAGATTCGAAGAACACAAGATCTGTTGTGTTAAAAAATAAAGTTTATTTCAAAAGTGGTTCAAATCATGTTTAAGAACCGTAAATCATTCATGTATCACCAACTTTTCATAGAAATATTACATATTTCCTTGGGAAGTGATCAATTGATATATTGAATTCATCAGTCGAAATCGTATAAAATGCAATCAAAGAATGACAAATTCAAATCAAAATGTTATATGGCACGAAAAATTGTTAACAAAAAGAGATTCAACCAAAATTGTAAACTATAACCAGACAACAAACCCCCAACCATAAAAGTACTTCCACTTTCTGCAGAAATCAACATCTAACAGAGCATTTTAAAAGCATCAAACTAAGCTAAATCACAAAAATTAATAAACAAGATCAAACACATGACTAAATTTTCCAGTATTCAGGAAGCCTCACCTTCTCCAGAATTTGCTAAAAACCCATTTGTGGGAACCTTCATGTTTAATATTTGAATGATTTTTCTCACAGAAATTCAACTTCTTGCTCTTCTACCTGCAGCCCATTACCCAGTAATTGCAGTACAACTTGTTCCAAAAAGCAAAGGGCTTCAAGAACAACAACCACTTTCAACTCAAAACCTTCTCTAATTCACATTGAACCCAGATAACTAATTCCTTTACCAATCTCAAAAATGCAACCAGATTCTGACTTTTTTCTAATTTCACCAAATTTGAAGAAACCCATCATTTCCCCTTTCAAAACCAGACAGCTCAAATCTCAGCAAACCACTCTCAATTCCCAATGAAGTTCACCAACAAAAAAACCAAAACACACCCAGAAAACAAAAACACACAACTGTGCAGCTCAAGCATTCAAATCAGCAAAAAAAAACTCCCAACTGCTGAATAAACTAAGCAAATTGGAAACTGGTTTATTTGAATAAACTCCCAAATCGAAAAGGGTACATAGATAATCACACAAAGACAAGGACTTTGTGTTTTTCTTTTGGTTCAAGCTTTGGGTTTTTGGCCTTCTTGTGAAGTTGGAATTGTTGAAGGGATCAAAGTGTAAGAAAAAGAAACTAACGTGTCGCCGGGAAACCAGAGAGGGAGCAAAGCAAGCAAACAAAGCTCGGACAGCTTTTTTATTACTTTATGAAATCAACAGCCCGACATGAAATAGACTTAAGCAAAGCAAAGCTAAGCAGAGCATTCACTCTCTCCTCCCCACTCAAACAGTTTCTCTTCAAACTTGGTTAAAAAACAAAACAAAATTAACAATATAAAAACAGAGATTAATTTAATTAAACACCATCATTGATTATTGATGGATCATATTCATTAGCGTGTGTTATGCTCTCCGCAGACATTGATTAATAATATTCCCTAACCAGTCCCTCTGTCCCCACCTCCTTTTTATATAAATAAGGCTTAATTGGATTTATACGCCCCAAATTCACCTCAGATTCATGTTAAATTCACATTTCCCTTGGTTGTTTTCCTAGGGTCACTTGATTTATTGACGAGTTTTTATCCCAAATGGTTTCTGACGTTTTCGAAACTCTTAGCTTCGGATTCCACCACGTTAGCATACTAATAAACGTTTTGACAAAAATTGACGGCAAAGATTATTGGGAAAATTAGATTCTCTTACTTCCTTTTCACAGGTTTTAGACTATACATATGTTTTTTTTCAAAAATTTGATCAAAGTGCTTTGACCAATAGACACGTTAGCATTTTTTAATCTATTTATATTACATGTCATTTTTGTGTGTTTTTGAAATAAATATTAAATTTATCTTTTTAGTTATTGAATAATTGTGTGTGTTTCTTATCTGGTAGTTATTTATTAATTTATTAACAATAATTAATTTAATTAATCACCAAAATAATTTCTGTTTAAATGGGGTCGGTACGTTTTAATTTAACATTGGTATGTTTTCATTTGGCATCAATATGTTTTCATTTCGCTTTGATATGTTTTAGTTTGGCTTCGGTACGTTTTTATTTGGTTATGGTACATCTTCATTTGGTGATCAATATTTTTATAAATACAAAAAAAAATCTATTTATATGAATTATTTATCTGTAATTAAATCTCCTAATTTTTAGGCAATTAGTTGTTAGTCAAGAGACTTCACTAAATCTAATATCATACGTGTAATTTTGTACATACAAAATTACTTAATTAATTAGAACAAGTATTTTAATCAAAAGTTTAAAATAAATAGATGTTTAATCAATAAATTGAAAAGTCTCAAGATTATTTATTTGCGAAGCATAACGTGGAAAACAACATTGATCAATTTTTTATGTGAGGAATCAAAGTAAGGTGTTTCGGAAACATCATGGACCATTTGCAATAGGAATCTTTATTCATTAAACTCATTCACAATATGATATGTTTATATACATGAAGGAAATTTGATTTGATCTAAACCTTATAAGCGATGTCTTTGTGTATGACGGTAATCACGCGGCATGTGAAGGCAATGTTGTTAATTCGCTAAAATTATAACATATACAACCATTAACATTGTAACTTATAGTAAATCATGAAAGGAAAAAGAAAAAAAAAACATTATACCTCACATGTAAAACGTCACTCCATGCGTTATATAAATTTAGTGAATTACTAACACGACGTTGTTATTGTACAACACATTTTGGAATTTGCTTAAAGAAATTTGGTAGGTAATTAAATAATACTTTTTATTCTTAAAGATTATATAATTGTGAAATGTAGTTTAGGAGAGATTTTACTTTGCAATTAGGGTTCTTTCTTTCTCATTTAAGTGACTATATTTGGTGATGAGGGATATAGATAAGAAAATATAATATAAGAGATAAAGTGATGAGGTGATGAGAAGGTCATTCAATATTTTTTCTTAGTTGAAAAAGTCAGTTAATAAAAGAGATATGAAAATAACTTGTCACAAGACGAGAGATATATAGAAAGTGATATAACTTTAATTACCCTCCAACGTTCCTTAATATTATTTAATAATTTAGTCATGTAACGATAGACGTAAAGAAAAAAAAAATTGTCATGAAAAAGATAGAAAGATGGCATGCCCTAGTTACCGCCAATATTTTGCCCTAGCTGAGGAGTACATGCAACGTTCTTTGTCGTGTGTTTTAACCGTTGGATGGGTGAAATTGGATTTTACCTACTTAAGGGAAGTATTGGACGGTGGTAATGAGATTTGGTTGAACTGCGCATGATCTCATTTGGGGAAAAAAGAAGTTTCCTTTTTATGTGGTTGCTGACGTGGCGACGCACTTGATGTTTGACTGGAGGGGATGTTTATATTATTATTTTAGCGATCCATCCAGCATACAACTATTTTTTCCCTTTTCTTTGGGCCTTTTCTTTGGAGGTTGGACCCTCCAAGACCATCACAACATCATGCACATCATTTTGATGATGCTCTTGGCTTTGGATTTTAATTTATAAAAATGTATTAAATTTTCGGGTTAAGTATATTTTACACATTTAAAGTTTGAAGTAATTTTTAAATTAGGTCATGAAGTTTCAATTTTTTCATATTATCCCCTAAGGTTTGGGAATTGTATCAATTTACACTTTTTGTATATTTGAATGTCTTATCTATTAAATTGATAAGTTTTTTAGGCTATATGGTACAAATTTGGCTTACATGTCAAACCAGTTACGGATTTCATGTTCACTATGTTATCAATTTAATGAAAATTCTGATAATTTATTAGATAAAAGATGTAAATTGATACAATTTTAAAATCTTAAGGGGCAATGTGAGAAAATTGAAACTTTGTGGCCCATTAATCACCTCAAACTTTAAGGGTGTAAAATATAGTTAACCCTAAATTTTCTCCACTTAGGTCATCTCTAAATTCAACATTTTCTCTCTCTATTGTATTGAAAAGTTATAATTTATATATAATTGTAAAATTGAAACTTCTATTGATGTTTAAATATAAATTTGAGTTCCAATAAAAATATATGTATATATAATTTGAGTTTTGGAGCTCACGCAAATAAGGAAAGTGTTAGTCTAACAAGAAAAATTATTAAAACTAAGATTTGAATTTTGACTAATTTTTTATGCTTCAAACTCCGGTGCATATAATTCAAATGTTAAAACTCAAATCCACCATTATTTTCGGACGCAAATATATGAATATAGGGATACAAATGTTTTGCATTGGTGATGGTCGTACCACCCATTTGAATGTTTACCCTTACATGTCGCGCATGTGATGGTGGAGAAGTATAGAAGAAATAAGAACATACAACACTATTGAGAGAAAAACATGAGAAATTTAGTTTGTTTATATTTTCCCAAAACAATTATTACTTGTTGTTTATCCGTATACAAACGTAAGCTGTGTATATTGTATTTACCAACCTTATATATTATGTGTATATTTACATTGTATTTACGAATGGAACTAAAATTGTGACCTTACACTTTAGCTCAACATATTAATTTAATGTACTAAGCTGTGTGCCAAATGTAAACACAGGCATCATATAACTTTGACTAAAAACTAAAAAAATTACCCACTTTTCTGGTATGGTCTTATGCAAATAATGCTAACTGATTTTTTTTTATGAGAAATTCTAATTGTTTTTTATGAGAAATGCTAATAGATTCCTCTATAGCAAAATAATAATACAATAATGGTGAGCCCTAAAACCTTTTTAAGAGAAAAGTATCCAAAAAATAAAAGGGATGAAAAAGAAAGGAGAATTTTATATAGAAAGTAGGATGGGAAGAAGCCGCAAAAGCAGGAGATCTTCACATGCCAGAAATTCGGTGGATTCCTCCTATCCTACAAGTTCATGGGATACACATATCCCATTACAAATAATGTATTTTGTCTCTACAAATTTCATAATTAAAATTGTTTAATTTTTTTTTATTTTAATTTGAAGATCATTATTACAAAAGAGCATTTAAATCGAGATCATTTACTCATCCAAAGGAACAAATCGATCATGTGGCACCAAGTAACATATTGATGAATAACCGTTCATTTATTTGATACATTTTAGCTAGATAACTAAACAGTTTTTTATTTGAATAATTTTATGTAAAGATGATATTCAAATGAAAATTAAGAATTTAAACAATTCTAATTATAAAATTTGTAAAATAAAACTATATTATTCACAAATGGTGTGATATGTGCATTCTCCATAAGTAGAATGACTGATATTATCTTGGCCTAGAAATATAAAATAAGCTAAAGTTGAGAGGCTATTATATACAAATTTTAAGCAGCAAGTGACAAAATTGACAATTAATCTGGACACTAAGAATTAAGAAGATCCTGGTTTTGAGGGTGCATATATATATATATATATTTTGGAGGATAGACGACAGAGGGGGTGCATATATAAAAGATGTAAGAGCCCCAACTATTCCAACCTTTTGTTCATTCTCCTTCACAGAATCCATGACTGCAGTCTGCACACTTTTCCCCTAACCCACTTGCATTAGAGAATCGAAAAGCTCGTCATGATTCATTTTCTCTTTCGAGTTGATTTCTGTAATTTTATAAATAGAAAATTAAAACAAATCAAGGCGGCCATTGTCTATCATGTGCAGTAGGGGTCGTCAATGGGCCGGGCTGGGCTTGCCCGGCCCAAATTTTTCGGGCTCGGGCTGGGTCGGGCCGGGCTTTTTCAAGAGATGAGAAATTTACGGGCTGGGCTGGGCTGGGCTTTTTCTAGAATTTCAAAACCCAAGCCCACCCGTCGGGCCGGGCTTTTACAGAAACCATCGGGCCTGGCCAGGTTGGCCCAATTGGGTCGGGCTTATTAGCCTGGTTAACCTGATTTGCATAATTTTGTCTAATGAAATTGCAAATCATTATATAGAGAAAATTGCAACTAGCAGACTAGCAGTTACAAAGTACAGTTGTAAATCACAGTTGCTGATATTTATAGACTAGCAGACTATCATTATATAGAGAAAATTGCAAATCACAGTTGCTGATATTTATTTACAGAGTACTAGGCTACTAGAGACTAGAGAGTTGATGTTGCTCCATCTTCTGATTCTTCTCGACTTCTCCAAAGAAAACTCTCCAATTTCCAGAGAGTAGCATCGATGAAAAGAAAGAATCATGAATGATTGACCGGTCATTTTGGGGCTTTTCCATTTTCCAATATAAATTATTAATAACCAATTACCAATATAAATTAGTGACTTAAATTGGCCGGGTGGGCTTGGGCTGCTCTTTTGGGCCGGGCTCGGGTAAGCCCTTGTCGGGCTCAAATGGGCGGGCTTCGGGTCGGGCCTGGGCTTAGAACGTCTAGCCCATGCCCTACCCACTGTGAATTAGGGCCGGGCCGGCCCGCCCGCATCATCGGGCTTCGTCGGGCTAAGGCCCACCGGGCTGGGCGGGCCCTCGAGGCGCCCATGGGCCTTGGGCCAAAAGATGACCCCTAATGTGCAGTGGTAAGTTTTAATACTGATTGACGATAAAAAACAACTTGGTTACACTCCTGTAAAACAAGTTTTCATATTTATTTGAACAATATTTGCATCCACTTTATAGTGTGCACCACCCATTGTGATTTATTAATGTGTTTTTACCGTACAAATATTATAATTTATTTTCTAAATTAACATTTAAAAATTATTTTTATAAAAAGTCAATTAAATTAAAGATTGTTTAGTCATTCATGTTTATCGAACAAATTAATGATTTTTGTACTAACTAGAATAGTCATGAACTGTTTATTTAGTTGATATGTATGAATAATTGAATAATCTATGATTTAATTTTTTTTTGGTGTGTGGATATTATCTTAAAATAATGATGAAGAAAGTGAAAACTTCTGTTATAAAAATTATACGGTAAAAATATTTTAATCAGCAAGAGGTGTGGTGGTGCTCCCTACAGGGTGAATGCAAATATTTTCCATGTGCTTTAATGTAAAAGAAAAAGGACCACAACTATTCACGGACCACTTGAATATGCAGGAAGTGGTGGTAAAGTTGACATATCGCTTAAGTCTCAATCAAAATAACTTGTAACATCTTGGCTGGCCAACAAAACGACATTTAAAAAATGCAATATGGAAAGGATTATGGCCATATTATTGTTGATGCATGCAAACGCTTTTGGTTTGGATTTCGTTTCCTAGTTTCCATCTTTTGTTCATGTAGTGCATTCTGTACATATAGGTCGTGACTCGTGTGTGAATAGCTTTGCCCCCACAGAAGCCTTGCTAGGTTATCTAAACTGGTGTCCTTGTTTTGGTCTTTTGTTAGAAAAATGAAGAAAAGTCGCAAAAGAGTGTCAGAAGATAAATGAAAATTTTTTTGGGTGGTACGTACAATTTAATGATTCGGCTATTGAATGATTTCAGATTAATTTGCGGTAAGTCCAAATGAATCTTGAACCATTTAGTAGCCGGACCATTGAATGATATATATCACCCAAGTTTAACCTAGATAAGAAAGAAAATAGAGGAATTTGTGTTTCGATTTATCATAAAGGAAGAGTTTCTAGGGTTCAATATATTGTCATCTCTTATATTACATACTACTTACAAGCTTGTTTAGAGAACGTTATTCATTCTTTAATCTCGGATTTTCAGTTCTTAAATTTGTTGGTTTGCAACATAACTAGTGAAGAAGAATGTTAATTAACTTGATATATATTGTTATCTTAATATTGCATGTGAAATATAGATACTATTGTTATAGAACAAGCATTAGTAGCTATATTTTTCGATTGATCTTATTAGAGTAAAAAAAGTAAGAAATCTTCAAAACATGCTTGAACATGCGTGTCCTATCAATTCAACGTTCAACGCTAACTTTTGAAATTTTTTGTGGACACAACTAGTCGTTTGTATAAAGTATCTAACTTTTCGAGTCAAACTTGCATAGTACATATTATTCAATGGTTAAATCATTGAATGATTTAAGATTCATTTGGAGCCCACCGTTATTTAATGGTTGGACCATTGAATAGTACGTACCACCTAAAAATTTTCCAAACTTTTTCAGTTGTTTCTTTTCTGTTTTTCCAACCTGGAATAAATTCCTACAATAGTGTAGTTATAAATAGACCCATTTACATATAAATTAACAGGTTATACACTACACACACACTAAAATATATAAATGCTCAATATATTTATCTTTGCCTAGCAACTATATATATTATAATTTATTTTGGAGGAAATCCAGATACATGCATATTACATATACTACTTCAGTTTCAAGTTATATGTAATGCATATCCTGTCATCAACTCAAGGCTCGTGTGAGTTTCATTTGTGATTAACGTATTAATGATACCAATTAAATAAAATGGAGACTTTGGATGCGGTCTCTAACTACCAATGTTCTTTGACTGAAATCTTTTTGGTTTTTAGTTTTTGATCGAAATCCCTGACATTAATGTATTAATATATTTCTATGTCAAAATTATATTATATTTTTTAACTTAAAAAATTGAAATTTATAGTTACTTATATTAATACGATTTTAAATAAAACCCATGATTTGTGGGATTGAAAATATTAAAAGATAAATTATATTTTCCATCCTGTAGAAGAAAATTCAAAATCAATAGAAAATCATGTTTTGCCAAAAAATTATTATACCATTTGGTGGATTCTTCAAACCCAAAACATGGGCACATTCTTCAAAACCACACACAAAAAAAAGATACTAGGTTTAATAACATTAGTAAATTTCTTCGAATAAACTTCACATGAATATATTCTCAAATCAACAAAAAAGAATATACCCATATAAGTTTAAAAAATGGATTAGAAAAATAGTGAATGGATTTTACAAAAAAAAAAAAGAGAACATTTTACATTTAAAAAAATTTGGTACATTTTACATATAACAAATTGATATATTTAAGAATGGATGCATTTAAGGTTAAAAAATTGAAAAATTATATGAATAGGTACATTTAAGATTGGATTTTACATCAAAGGAAGACCATCCGTTTATTGTCTGGTTTAGAGCAGAGGAAAGCAGGCAGTTAGAGAAGACCCAAAAACGACATCGTAGACGGGCATGTGAGCTGGTGCAGCTTTTGTCGGGCCAGCTACCTCCCAACTCCGACCAGAATATTGGGTTAAATCTTGCTTTTGTGGCTATACTCCATTCCCACCTCTTTTTTACTTATACTTTTTATACATAATATGATTCTCACCACCTGCCATACCTCAACTGTACGGACTCGTACCGACCTAATATTTATTTTACTAGTTATTTATTCCATCCCTAATTATCTATGGAAAAAAATATATATATTTGGCCCCTTGACCAGTTATTCCTTGCAACAAATTAGGATTTTCTGTTTGTTTTCTGAATGAATGATTTTGTTATACATGTCAAATTACCAAAAAAGAAGAATGATTTCTTAATTACCTCAGTGTTCAGTGTTCACTCTATATTAACTACAGTAAAACTTCGATAAATTAATATTCGATAAAATAATAACCTCGTTTAAATAATAAAAAATTCTAGTCCCGACTTGGGCCTGTGTACTAAAATAATAATTTGCTTAATGCATAAGATAATAATTTTTTTCTAACTTTCCTTAAGGCCCATTGGATATATAAATTAATAATTAATTAAAATACATAAAAATATAGTACATAACAATTCATAATACATATGATAGACTTTTTACCAAACAATTTCAATTTTTCTCAAAAAATGCTTCTAAAGTCACTTGTTTTTTCTTTGCACCTAAATTGAAATAAACCTTATCCTTACTTTTTTGCAATGTAGACACCACATTTGGTATATCATTTTCATTTTGTAGCAAGTAGTTATTCAATGTTACTATTGCTTGAAAGGCCTCTTTTGGAGAAACAATTGGTAGATCACAAAATTTTATAGAACGATGGAAAAACAATTGATAGAGAGCTGATACTTTTGATGGATAAACAATTGATGGAGAGCTGATACTTTTGTAGAACCCATTGTTGCAAATCTTTTTGAGTAGAAGAAGGATGCTCATTTTTATACTCGCATAAAGCTTTCCTCATCTCATCAGTTAATGTAGATTTTTTCACTCTTTTCAAATGAGAAGCCATGGAAGAACAAGATAACATGATTTTGGGTTTCATAGATTATTTATATAGAGATCATGTTCTATGTATATGCATGTACATTGAGTGATCTAAACCACTTTATATTCTAATTCAATGAATATGTATATACATGTATCTTTTAAACCCTTATATATTCTTCTTTTTAATATCCATTAGAAGTTTGTCTAATACATGAATATATGACTATGACTTTTTATAAGATACATGAACATATTTTCTTTGAAAACAAAAAATCTTTTATAAATTAATATTTTATTAATTTATCGATAAATTAATAAATTATTAATTTATCGATAAATTAATAAATTATTAATTTATCGATAAATTAATAAATTATTAATTTATCAATAAATTAATAATCTCGTTAAAATAATAATTTTTTCCAGTCGCAAGAATATTAATTTATCGAGGTTTTACTGTAAGAGCATCTCTTACTTGCATTAATGAGTGGTGAGTGATTAAATGATAGCACTCATGTACCAATCTATATGGATACCTTTGTTGGAGTTACAATTTTAACACGACATGTTAAATACTTAAATTCTTATGAATGTAGGATACGTATTGTACACGATTAACACGACTAATGTTCAATATATATTAAGATAATATTTGTGTTCCACCACTTACGATTAACATATGTTTACCTTACGAACATCATAAAATCGGAGCTCTTCATTCTCTTTATAATCATCTAAATATCATATTTGCAAAAAATCATTCACTTTCGAGATCGTTTAGTCATTCACGTGTGTCAAACCAATCAACGATTTTGGTAGCAAGTAGCATTCTCATGATGAACTGTCAATTTGTTTGATCCATATGAATGGCTAAAAGATTTCCAAATTGAATGATTTTTGTACAGATATGATCTTTAGACGATGATAAAGATAATGAACAATTCAGATTATAATGTTCGTAGTTCATCGTAATTGGGTTCCCCCATAGGGGGAACACAAGCATTATCTTATATATTATATTAATATAACAAAGACAATAATTGGGTTCACTCAATGAGTGCACCTATTTGTTCATCCACTTGCAATTAACATATTATTACCATACAAACATAATAATCGAAACTGTTTATATTTTTTGTCATCAACTAAAGATCATATCTAGAAAAATCATCTCAATTGGACTATGTTTATATCCATGTGTAGAAAAAATGGACGGTTTTGATAACAAGTAACGTTCTCGTGATGAACCGTTCATTTATTTGGTGCATATGAATGATTGGTCTTGAAATCAAATGATTTTTTTTATATAAAGATGATTTTTAGAAGATGATAAAGAGAATAAACGGTTCCTATTATGTATTTTTTTACGGTAAAAATACGTTAATCACAAATGAGCTTCACAAATAGGTATACCCATGGGTTGGACACAAGTATTTTCCATAAAAAAAAATACATTTTTTTTAAAAGTAAATAGTATGAGTTATTATTTTTATATTGTTTTGCATGTTGTCAACTGATGAGTACTCACACGAACACAATCCGAATATAAATAAGTAAACCTAAACACGATCCGTTGTCATCTTGATGTTTTGGTACATTGCCAAGATATGGTATTTTGACGACATTAGCCCAACTTACATTATTTTCAGATGTGGGATAATTAATACTCTCGACACTATCTCATGTGTGACGAATTTTTAAGCTTAACATGTGGACAACACAAACGGAAAGATGTAGAGCATGTGTGGCCGTTGGGCTTTACACGTCGGACAACTTGGACAACCTGCTCTGATATCATGAAAAAAGTTAAGATTCCATTATAAAATCAATTAACAATATGTAGAGTAGCTCAGCTTACTATAAGTCCATGCAATGTCTTTTCTTTTCCAATGTGAAATAATTAACACTCTCAACAGTAGAAATCCTCCTCAAGTGGATGCTTGATTAATTATTCATAAGTAGTACTTCTATTTTAGATATTGGGAATAAATTCACCAACTGACATTGTATGCATATCTAGCTAGCTAGGTGGTGCCTATATATTGATGTATGCATGCAGTGAAATATCTATATCAGTATTATTTAGGTACGACTACCTATATACATATATAGCTATAGCTAGTACTGTAAATGTGGCCAAACTCAACTAAACCTCTTTATTAATTCGTATCGGCTCTTATGAAAAAGAAAATCATGCATCTATTAATACGATCACATGCATGGTTCTTATTGGGAGCCCGAATTTAATAATAATGGAATCATAATTTCGGCTAAAAAAATTCATTGGTCAATTCGTAGAGCTTTTAGTGGCTACGTACCGCGTTCTGGTAATTTATGTCGAGACTTGTCAAGTGAGGCATTTTATCGAACACTTGTTGCAGACCATACGGCCGCACACAAGAAATAAGAGAAGAAAGACAAGAAAGAAAGAAGTAAATCTACAAATAACTATACATAGGGTTGCACAAAAAAAGTAGCATGTTGTAATTTAGTGTTTTTGAGTCATTCTTTCAGTTTGTCATAGTTGTGTATATGAGTCATATACAAATATATACAAATAAACATACATTGAGGTTATGAAGCTACTGGGTCATGAGCAGTCAATGACTCTGTGTTGGCTCTGCTCTTCCATAAGCAGTTGAAGTTAGATATGAGATGTCGAAAGATCATGCACACAATTTAGGGTTAGTAGTTAATTATAGTCTTGTTCTCTTAAACTCCAAGGTACAACAATAAAAAAAGTTAAATGACAACCTACCATTGAATTAAGATCAAATGGTAAGTGATCACGATTTTCTTAAATCATGGAGTCTAGAAGAGCAATAAGGCCACAGTCCAACGAGAGATTTTTCCAAGTACCAAGTTTTCAAAAGGTACTACACATGTCATAATACAAGTGAAGAAAATAATATATTTTCATGTGTCCCTCCACTTGTATTATGACATGTAGAGTACTCGGTTGAAACCTGACACTTTGAAAAATTTCTCCAGTTCAACAATATTTTAAGGTTAGTAAATAAAATGCAACAGAGATTTTGATGGGGTATTATATATACGTGACACGAGAACAACGTTGTTAACAAGGCGATCGACATGGAAATCATTGATTAAATGGACAAGGAATCATGTCATTGCGAGTAAAGAGATCGAATACATGAATCGATCGACCAAGAAAAAAAAGGAGACAAGACGTAACTAAATGCTTGGTAGTCCAATGATCTTCCGTAACCTAACTGGCTGGATAGCTGATGCCATTCTTCATTCGATATTTCACTTCATCAGATAAAGCAGTTTTTGCTTGCAATCAGCATGCGTAGAGCACTAAGATCATGTACATCAACTCCACGCAAGAAAGAGTGTCTGCCATTACTAGTTAATATTACCACAAACCCATCACCAATGACAAGTGCCAAATCCTTTTTCCAATCTTTTCTAAATATGCATGTGCCCTAATATGGATTGGTTCAATGACAATATTAAAGTAAATATATATATATATATATATATATATATATATATACATGCTTAATCTATTGTCATACTTGTGTTGTTAGACAAATACTTATATTGCAAGTAAAATTGAACCGCATACATTCATGCAAGAGTCGTTATCAAATGGAAATTAATATTTATAATTTTTTATTTTGACAAAACAATATTTTAAACGACTCTAATCTACAAGAATGACGATTCAAACTTGAGTCTGACGAGGCGGCCACATTACCTTGGTCACAATTTTTTTTGTTTTTTTAGTTAATAGACTTAGGGTTTGATACTTAGCATTTTATGTCACTAAGAGCATTTCACCATGATCTCGTTTGGTGTATAGGATTAGATTGAAATGGATAACTCACTATATTCAAGGTATATAGAATCACCACGGGGTGGTCCAGTGGTTGGGCCGAATTCCAGGCCCATATTCCACACGGCTCGTCTTGGGTTCGATTATTGGCGCTGGTGAATTACATGATGGTGGGCAAGGGAGGTTGAAATGCCTTTGTGAGTCTTTCCAGCCCCCAAAAGGGTGGACTGCCGTGGCTTGGCCACCAACTAGTCCCCTTTTAAAAGAAAAAAAAAGGTATATAAAAGCGAATGGGATTATACATAAATTAAGGAAACTTATCCCTTTTCAATCCTACCATTTTGGGCGATGAAATGGATAAGTTCTCGTTTGGCCTTGTACGTATCTTAAATATAGGGATCAATCATCCATTGCAATTCAATCATAAAGACCAAATGAGACTTTATATATCTTAAGTCTCTACATTTAGCATCCGTACGCGCATTTAGATATATCCTAACCATTCTACTAATCTAATGAGTTTAATCATTCCACGTCAGTATTGTATTAGACTAAACTGCACCCTACCGTCTCTCCCTCTGTCTATATTCTCAAACCCAAAAGTTTTGCAGATTTCAGAATTTCATTGCCAAAATATCCAACCCGTTTTTCAATTTCTTCTCCCCATTTTTCAAATCACATCTCGCCAACACAAAGTTACAGCAAAATATTCAAGCCATCTTCTATTTCTTACTCACGTTATTCGTCACTTTCTCTTCTATGGTGCAATCTTGACATATCCTTCTTTTCACTTTTCAAGACATAATCTCTTTTTTTCAGTATGTTCTTATTAGAATTGAATTATTATTATTTTTCTATTCTAATTTTAGCAGAAATTTTTCATGGGAATAGATCCGACAAAACAAATTATGAAAAAAAATCTGGATTCTGGAGGACGAAAAGAGACAAAATAAACTCGATTAAGTTTCATACGATGTAATTGTTGCAATCATGAGATACAAACGAAGGATGGACAACCAAAAATATTATGAACATGATCAGTTTGGAACAGAAGGGCGAAAGACGCATGAGAGAAGGGAAAAGGGTGAGGGCCTGAGGGGAGATGGGGAAGTGATACGATGTGATCGGCGACATTTTAATTTGATGCCATTTAGTTGATGTGGAATAATAAAAACTATTAGATTAGTCAAATGATTAAGATATATCTAAATGCGTATAAATACACGAATACTAAATACGAAGACTCCAGATCTGCTTAAAATAATGCAAGAATATGGGTTCTATCAGCTTAATTAATTATGGCATGGGAGCAAACCAAATGATTCCGTCTATCTTAATTATATTCGGTTGCCTGTGGCGCTTGGCATGCGAAGGGCTATGAAACCATGTTAGTTTGCACATGGCTTTGCTAATGATAGTTTGATAGCGCAGAAAGGAAGGGACAACAAGGAGACGAACACACTTAATTATATATCTTGGGGCCTCGGCCTGGGTGTCATTTAATCATTATTAATGAAATATTGTCTTTAATTGATTAAGCTAATCATGAGATTATTCCCCACTAAGCCAGCCTCAATGAGTTTAAGTTTGATTTTATGGCTCTCAATGAAACTTAACTAATTTTATGCATGATCATGTTAGTATATCTTAAGACAATGACATGACATGCCAATTCTCTTTGATGGATCCACCCTCCGTTAAACATGAGTCATGGTCCCTACATTTCTTTATTGGGTAAATTTTAAGGTAATCCCTATTTAGTACATTCAATTACTCGTAAATTAGGTATATATTTTAAGTTTAAAGCAAAATTTAGTTAATGATATATATAGTAGTACTCTTTTTCTTATACTTTAAACAAGATCTTTAATGAATTTATTTTTTGTTTGAGGAACCTCCAAATATAATTTATGATGTTATCGTTAAAGATTGTAATCTTGCTTGATGATCCTAATAAAGCGCTACTGTTTCCGTTCGCAAGAAACCTTGGAGATGTTGTTCGTCGCGTATGGTTAACTTTATCTTGATGGTAAAATTTCAGGGCTAACCCTAATGTCATACAGAATATTAGAGCTAGCATTTAACTGCATGGTTTGTTTGTGGCATATATACAAGCTCGATCGGGGAAAGAGAGGGAGAAAGACAATGTTGATAACCGAGCCAGTAAGTTGATGTTGATAACCGAGCCAGTAAGTTGATGTTGATAACTGAGCCACTAAGGTCGCCATCCAGGTGATTCAACAATATCTTCAAAGGAGAGGGGGCCTGCAAGTTATTTGTATTATCCACTGAGAAAAAGAGTAGCCACATTATTTTTCTTTATGTAGGCCAATTCATGGAGGCATCTTGTACTGCACTATTAATAGGTGGGGTTCAATCAATCAACTCCATTCCCTCCAACTTGTGCATGGACACTAATAGTTTTTGGAGGCTTAGCTAGGGATGTGTATGTGTTGTGCAGACAATTTCTTCGAACCCTTCTTATCTTTACTAAATTATGGGTTTGTTCTGGTTCTTAGAGATAGTAACCCAATGATAACCTTATAAGTTATACCAATCCATTTAGACCATTTAAAATCGTTCTCAAAGTAGTGGTTATGCACATGACAATGTTATTCTCACTCTCGGAATATAATCATGCATGCTCGTCTGTTTTGAAATCATTCTCAAAATAACAGTGTTGTACTCGACAATGTTAGTTTCGCTCTCAGAGTATAATCTTGCTCTTACAATTTAAAATAATAAATATTGCCAAAGTGATCTATTAATCTACTAATAAGTCGTTTAATAGCGGTTTCATCTATCACTTTATATTGAAAGGCCAGATTGGTCCGTTATGTTGGCCCTTGCGAACAGCTTGATGCACTATCTCCCTTCAACCCTTTGAGCGAAATTGTCACATCCCGGACCGGCTCCGCTGTAGCACAATATTGTCCGCTTTGGGCCACGCCCTCACGGTTTTGTTTATGAGAATTCACGAGCAACTTCCCAGTGGGTCACCCATCATGGGATTGCTCTATCCTAAACTCGCTTAACTTCGGAGTTTCGATGGAATCCAAAGCCATTGAGCTCCTAAAAGGTCTCGTGCTAAATGGAGGTGGGCATGTACATATAAGGCACATCACCTTTTCTCCGTTGGTCGATGTGGGATGTCACAATCCACCCCACTTAAGGGGAACCTGACGTCCTCGCCGGCACATCTGTACCGAATGGCAGAGTGGCTCTGATACCATTTTGTCACATCCCGGACCGGCTCCGCCGTAGCATGATATTGTCCACTTCGGACTAGGCCCTCACAGTTTTGTTTCTGGGAACTCGTGAGCAACTTCTCAGTGGGTCACCCATCGTGGGATTGCTCTAGCCAAACTCGCTTAACTCAAAGTTCCGATGGAATCTGAAGCTAGTGAGCTCCCAAAAGGCCTCGTGCTAAATGGAGGTGGGCATGTACATATAAGGCACATCACCCCCTCTCCGTTGGTCGATGTGGGATGTCACAGAAATGCGGCAAAAAGAAGAAAAAATCCATGGACCAACCCCATCGTCTCCACCCCGTAGAAACTACGAGATCACCCCAAGGACACCTTCGGCATCCAAGAGTCACGGACCAACCATAGAACTCTGTTCAATAAGTGGACCGCATTAGTTGTCCACTTTCAGGTTGGGCAATAAGGGTCGGAGAAGGGCAATCACTCATTCTTAAGACCAAAGATATTGATTCATCTGGTGCCTAAATATATGATTCATTTACAAGTTTACTAGATCGAAACTTTTTGACATTCAAAAATTAATAGATCCAAATGTCACATTCAGTAAAGATTTATGATACGTGTATAGGGTGTGCTCAATGCGCGTGCGCCTACCCAACGGATGTATTAGAAATGATACCTTGGGACAGGTGTAAAGCTAAGCAAATTGCTTATGTTCCAAGAACAGAGGACTGTGTCGGTTGTAAGAGATGTGAATCCGCTTGTCCAACGGATTTCTTGAGTGTTCGAGTTTATTTATGGCATGAAACAACTTGAAGTATGAGTTTAGCTTATTAATACGTTTCAAAAAACCTTACTTGAATACATTTGATTTTTTACCTTTACCGCTTGAAATGCAAAAATAAGCGGAAGTATGAATAACCATCGTCGTTTATATCAAGTGAAGTACTGACGCGACAGTTAAATGAGGAAATTACATAACAAAAGTTTATCAACATAGCCATCTTCTATTGTATTAATTTCTACACGTATATTCTCCAAAATGGGGTTGGATCTCAGAATATTTGGTAACCCTAATGAAAGGTCTAGGATGGTAATAATCTAACCTAGAGGGGGGGTGAATAGGTTCCAACTTAATTTAATTGTCAATTTCGATTTTCAATTTAAATTCCACATCCACATTACATCCAAACTATCCTACACATGCAATTAAAATGATAAATAAAATGTGCACACAGGATGTAGGATTTAACGAGGCAAAACCCACCACTGGGAAAATCCTCGGGCTCCCAAGCCAGGACAATCACTAAGAGAAATGAGTACATAAAGACTTACAAAACTCATCAACTAGACACGCATACTAGTAGGCAGTTTTGTCTCCGCGCTTTGCTACTCGATCTCTCTTCAGTCTTCGAGTGGAAGTGGCACGACACTAACGCGGACGTCAATCACCTTCGCCTCGAACTTTGCAAGATACTAACGCGATCATGCAGAATGTATGAAATGAAATGATTTTTGAAAATCAACCAATTACGAAAAAGGCACATTTTTCATAATTGATTTCTAGTTGATGCACAATGAAAAATCAGCAATAAAGATTAATCTTTTAAAACCATTAATGAAAACTGATTTTTGTTCCAAAATAATTATGGCAACCCAAAACAAAAAGACCTTTGTTAAAGCATGCAATACATGAGGAAAAAACAAGATTAGATGATTGTCATTGTTTTTCAAAACCTCACACATGCATTTGTTTTTCTCTCAAAAACCAAAACAGCCAAGAAAAACCACACACCCCAAAAAGCACTTTTTGATTGCCGTGAAAAAACTAACCCCAAAAACCCACAAACTCTATCTGGGAGTAGGCTACAATGCTCGCAAGCATTGAATACTTACACCGATCTCACCATTAAAATGAGGGAGGAGAGAGGAGAGAGGGGGGAAAGGAGGGTGAGATTGGTGTGAGCATTCAATGCTTGCGAGCACTGTAGCCAGTCCCCTCTATCTGATGCTAGAGTTTTGTTTTTCACAAAAAAAAACAAAAAATATATCAGGATAAGCATGCAAAACAACTAGGATACAAACATAGGCTTTTTCAATGTGATAAGATAAAGCGTATAAAACAAGTAACATGATAAGTGCAAGTGAGCAAATAAGATATAATGCATTAGTAACTTATCATGTTAGTCAAAAGCAAAAATAAACCCAATAAACACAGCAGCCCACGCAAAAAACATTTTGGTTTATTTAAGAATAAGTCTATAACCAAATCAAAACAAAAACTAATATTAATTAAAAAGAGACCTAATCTATATGAGTGCACATGCATGGTGAGCTTACCCGAATGAATATCTCTGAAATATTTGATATTCTTGTGATCGAGAGCGCGAGAGACAAACTTAGACTTAAATAATTACGACCAAAAAACATGCACTAGTCAACGATATTACAGACTCAGGCGTTTTGCTAGGAACTGCCAATATTACATTAACACCTAACCCTACCAATATAAATTACATACAGTGAACGTTGAATAGGAAGCAATTGATGAACCCCCAAAAAGCAAGCAAGAAACGAGATTGACGGAACAAATGCCTGTTAGAGGGAACCTTCCCTTCAAAGTGTCCCAAAAATATATATAAATAGAAAGAGTGAGTAAATATATCATTGCCTTTGTCTCCTACATTTGTCACTACACTCCTCCTTCCTCTTTATATTCTCAACATCCAGATTATTTAAAACTTACTGTTGAGTGATTTCCAATTAATCAAACCAGTTAATTATTAAAGGCAAATAGATTAATGAAAAGTCGGCTTAATTACAATATATTTGTATTGCAACGCCGACAACCCCTTAAAAATAATGCAGCCCATAGATTTAATCTGCTATGATTCTATGAACTATTATTGTCGGTCACGTGGGGACTCGTTGGTTTATTACTGTGTTCTTCAGCATGAAGATGAAGCTTTTTCTTCCAGTCTTACTTTTTCTGGTAAAACTTGATGAATTATTTGCATTATTGCAGTTGTTTTTCTGACGCGCATATATGCATGGCAGGACATTGTGAATTTGTCACTAGATATCCGATTAATTATGGAAAAGTTAGGAACATTAATTAAATTGTCTATAATATTTCAAGCGAGTACTGCATCAAAAGGAGAGGCTACTAAATCATTTGCGTATAATTCTAACTTGCACGAAACAATTTTTGTGTTTCCAATTAAAGGCATTCGATATCTGGCATTTGGTGGAGAACTTGCGACCTAATATCTGACCTTATTCAAGTGAACAAGATTATACAACATCACTGCGTTTATTATCTAAATGTGATTCATAGTTTATTAGTACGGATTTAAGAGAAACGACATAAAAACAGTTTTATACTTTCAATAACTGTCGTCCATAAAATATGAATTCAGGATTTCCACCAACAAAGAGCGTATGTTGACTAATAATACGTTGTTGATTATACCATAAATGTAGGTCAAGTGAACCTTACGTTTCCTGCTGGATGCCATGTGAGTTGCCAATAAGCAAGAATTGAATTTGCATTAATTCCATACATACTCGGTATCATGTGAAATTGTGAATAGTTGAGCCAAAGACTGAGTTAGCTAGACATTTTTTAGGACTTGTATATTAATTCAATTTTCTTTTCCAGTCTGATCGCGGAACTAGGGTTTTTTGGTTTAGCTTGACCGATGGAACTAGGGTTTTTTTCGTTCAGCTCGACCGATGGAACTAGGTTTTAGCTCGACTGATCGAACTAGGGTTTTTTAATTGGATAGTTCCCCCTTCTACTCAGCATGTAGTTTGTCCAACTTTTGACATCAACAAGGACCTTTCCAAATCTCCAGAGCAACAATTTTGTTAGCCTGTGAAAAGTTTTTATAGTGAGTAAAAATTATTAGAGCTTTTTCACTCTCCCCCTCCCGAGTAAAAGCTTAAACAAAGTCACAGTGAAAAAAGAACAAGGGATATTCAAATTCAAAGAGGCTTGATGCTTGATCCGACAAGGAGGACGTCAAGTGGGCCCAATGAAAGGGTAATGGGCCTAAACTGAAATTAATATTGGGCCTACTTTGTCTCAAAATTAGGTGCTGTTGTGGGCCCAATAGAGAACCCAACCAGTGATGGTAAATCCACCTGACGTGGGGGTATGGACACCTCATCATTGGGTTATGGTCCTGAGTCCGTCAACGCGTCTGATGTATTTGGCAGTTCCGCCAACGCGTCTGATGCATTTGGCAGTTCCGCCAGTCCATGTGGGTATGATTTTGACCCTTCATCTAACAAGGTTGACTGGTTGCAAATGTCTAGCTCATACTATTCACTAAATTGAAACATCCCACAAGCTTTTTGGACTGTCGTCTTCCAGTCGTTGATGTATGTGAAACTCATAATAAATCAACGGCTGAGTCTTTTCATTCGCACGAGTAGACGAGTGGGTTCGGCTTCCATTTCCTTGTCATAACCGATTTAGACAATGACTTGTTTTGGCTTGGCAAAGGTGTCTGCATCTTTTTATTGGCTTAGTAGCAAAAGTTATCCAACCCTAATCATAAACTGGCTTAGAGTGTTGGGTTTTCTAATGTTTGGATGTGTGTGTGAACAAAAGAGTAATGAATTTGTAATATTTTGTCATGGTCGGTACGTATAATCTTAATCACAATACCGACACATCACTTAAGAATAATGTTAGATGAGAATCCGAACCTCAATCTATTACTCTAACAACGTAACCATGAAAGTTGTTGGACAAAAGAGTTATGAACTCGGATATTAATCCGAACCATTAGTTGAAAAAAGTTCTATATGCTCGGCATATTGTGCTATGCCTAAGTATTATAACAGTGGATGACAAATTTGATATTGTTTCTGGAGTTCACAATTTTTATGTAAGAGTTCGACATAATGCGTCCAGCACACAAAAATGTTTTTCCCGTAAGTGGGTAGCAAACTCTTACGATGTGTTTATGTCAAACGTTGTAAATGGAAGGAAGCTTTAGGACTTTTATCCTAAAATTGTATCATGTATTATATTTTTCAAGTCAATTTTCTAATTTCGTATGGATTGTGGACCATTCTATGTCATTGTCCATCACACTGAAAATGATCAAAACAAATTCCGCATTTAATATGGGACATGGACGATGAATGTCATTTTCAGATAAATCCCTCGAATCACTGTAACTAACAGAAATTCACGAGAGGAGCAACTTTCATGGTATAGGTGCGCAATTATCATAATGTTTTGTGTTAATTATAATATTATGTCATGTAAAGAGATATTTACAGACAATTTATATAATTAACACGAAATGTTATGGTGACAATGTACCAGGTCTTTTTGCTACGAGAGGAGAGAGCATGTGACATGATCAATTGATCAGGATTCAGGATATCACCCAAAATAAATAAGAATTAGATCCTTGAGTCGTGTCTTAGTCAGTAGCTTCAGATTGCACGTTCGTAAATCCATAACCTCACATATTTTATCCATTGCTTAATTTAATAAAAAAAGGTCGTATTTGCATAAGTAGAAAGTAGTACATTATACACAGTACTTTGAGAGTGAGAAATTTTCCCCCGAAAGAGCACGAAAATGCTCAGTGAAGTTCGAGCAGTGCCAGGATATTTGCACTCGTACATGAGCTTGCCGATCCTAACCATTCCTTCTTTGCGGGCCCCACAAACATGAACGGTCAAAGCTCGACCGTATGCATGATAAATCTTGACCGTTCCTACTTTGCGGGGTCACACAAGCATGAACAAACAGGACTCGGCCGTATGCAGGGCTGATCCTTGCATTTTCCTAGACATAAAACAAATTGGTCTCAGCTGTCAATTGGGCTCCCAGCCAAAACAGATTGTTAATTGAGCTACGGAGATTTGATGCACTATGTAACGCAGGCAAGGGAGATTTATCCTGATTAATAAGACGTGAAAGGACTTATCCTAATTAACTAGGGTTAGGAATAGCTAGTCCCTGAAAGTGCTCGTTCACGTAGGGAATGAGTGTTAGGATCATTCGCGCACGTGCACAAGTTAGTTGATCTACTTTGCGAGGCCCACAAGCATGAACGGCTAGAACTCAGGCGCATGCAGTGCTGATCCTGACTATTCATACTTTGCGGATCCCACAAGCATGAACGGCCAAGATCAGCTGTATGCGTAGCTGATCATCCTTGCATTTTCCGAGACATAGACAAATTGGTCTAAACTGTCAATTGGGCTCCCAGCCTAAGTGAATTATGAATTGGGCTCTAATCATGGGCCGATTGCGAACTTCGGCTTGAGAAGTGAGATTTCCTACTTCATAAGTTACAACAGTGAAGACTGCAACTCTGCAAGTGTGTGTCAAGACAAGGTAAAATTATCTAAGTAAGAAGATAACATCATACAAATTGATTAACCAAAACAGTCTTTAACCGCAATCATGTTTTCCTCGAAACCTTCCTCTTTCTCGATAATCCCTTTTGCTTTTCGTCCCTCTTCCTCTTCTTTTCTTGATTGTGGAATGACTTACCGACCAAGGAAGGCTGATCTTTCAATGCAAAGCTTTTCGCAACATGTCCCAAGTGAAGTTTCTTCACCATAAATATTCTTTTCAGCTCACCACGGTGGGCAGTGTATGCACGAACCCACGAGCAAAATGCGTTCTTGGCCAGTGTCTTCATATCCGGCTAAGAAAAGAAATGAAGGCAAATTTGTTAATGTTAATCACAAATAATGAAACTCATAATTACTATGAATCTTCATATCTATAAATATGTCTAGCATAAAGTGAGCTAACTAAACATTATTCTTAATCGATAAGATATATAAAACTTTCACATCATTTAGGAAAGAAAAAAATGCAGAAAACTGAATGTAGGGCTTTCTTTACAGTACAAACACAGCACCATAGAGCATACCCTAAGGCTCGCCGAAGAAGAATCAGGAGAAGAGAAGTACCTTATCTGTAAATGCTTCAAGCGCCTTTTGCAAAGACATAACCCAGGGATGCGCGTCAATGGAAACAAATTTCCTGACATTCTTATGACCATATAGTGGAAAACTATCTAATATTTTGAGGAGGGGAAACTCTGTTAGAGAAACACCATGTTTCTCCAACTCTTTCAAATAATCCATTTCAATTGGCTGTAAAAACAACAACGAATCTCCTCTTTCACCCAGCCGAGCAGTTCTTCCAACCCTACATCAAGAATGAAATAAACATCTTTAGGGAACCTCAGTGTAATATCATGGATAACGTTAAAGATGCATGATAGAGTTAGCCTACAGAAACTTCATGCTCAGAAACAAATCTTACAACAAACAAGCATGTAATTCTAGCCAGTGAAAAAGAAAATATTGGTCCATTTTAAAAACCAATTAGTTCTTAAAATTTTCAAAAATTTGTTATCAGTAATTGTTTTAGGCATATCATGAGTCTGGCTCATATAGTTGCACATGCAAGAGAGAAGGGGAATAAAATGGGAAAAGAAAAGGGAAGACAGAGAAGTCCAAATAAATACCTATGAACATATTCGGTAGCCTCGCCTGGAGAATCATATTGTATAATACATTTTACTTTGGGGAAATCCAAGCCTCTAGCACAAATGTCTGTGGACAAAAGAAGAGCCGATTTTTCTCTTTTGAAGGTCTCAAACGCAGTTCTTCGGTCCTCCTGCTCCATATTCCCATGTAACCGGAAGGTCTTACAATTAACAAACCTCTGCTTAAGTTCTGCATCTGGTCCTGAAGAAGGTTTGAATTGGAACTCACTTAACAAGGAGTAGTGAAAATCCACTGCATCACATGTTGAAAAGAATAGCACAATCTGTAAAATGAGTATGTGAGTGAACTGACAAGGTAGAGCATACCAAAAGGAAGTAGAAGACTGCAAAGAAAGACCCGAACTGTGTCCATGACTCGACAATATAAGACATATAACTTTCAAGAATTCAGAATGTGATAAATAGGATACATCATTGATGCTTAAGAAAATTATTGTCCCTTCATATGAACTCACCAGCACAATGCCATAGAATTGAAAATTATATTCTTGAATACGAAGAATGCTCTTACCATTAGAAAATGGAAGGTTGAGAAGTATGCTCTTACCTTTTCAGAAGTTGCTCGCTCAAAAAGATACTTTAGAATGGAAAGAAGCACAGCAAGCCGTGCATTACATGGTACTGCAAAGAAATTTGATCAAACACTAATCACCATATTTGTACTTTTATCAACCGCCCCAACAAAGAAAGAACAAAGAAGGTAAAAGCAAATTTATTGAGACACACCTTTTACATATTTCTGTGTCAATTGGGCTGGAAGTCTATAATCTTCATTAACAGAGCCTGTTGTCTTCACTGTTTGTGTGTCATCATCATCCGTGTCAGATCCTAAATGTTCATGCAATGCAACAGACTGCCTCTTCTTCTCAGGCATGCCAATCATAACGGGTTTCTCTAAACTCATTTTCGCAAGATGATTGACTTTCTCGTTTAAGGTCGCTGATAATAGCAAATTCTGTCTCGGAAACTCAAATTTACTTGTAACAGCGCCATTCTTAGCGGCAGAGCCATGTTGCCTTGAGCCTAAAAGATCTAGTATTTCCTCTATTTCTTTTCCAAATCCCAATTCCAAAATTCTGTAAAAAAACATATTGATATCAAATGAATACACGCCCGCCATAGATGGTAACATTTGGCTACAATTGTAGGCATATACACATTCATATCATATCATACAATAACAATTTGAATGGTGTATGTAGCATTATACCTATCTGCTTCGTCGAAGATAATCCAACGCAAATTCGTGTGCACGAAAGAAGACGTATTCTTCAGGTGATCCAAGATCCGTCCAGGAGTTGCAACAAGAATAGATATGCCTATGGGGAGCAAGCAAACCACATAAAAATCGAAACTTTAACAAAAACCGACACGAAAAATACAATTTCGGGTACCTTTTCGCAGCCGGGCCTTCTCCTTGGACCTGTTTTCACCGCCCATTACATAACCCGGAACAATCCAATGAAATCTGTGCAGCACCTTGTGCAGAATCTCATGAACCTGCAAACACAGCTCTCTCGTGGGCACAAGAACCAGCGCGAAAGTTCCGTCGGAGCGCTGAATCCGAGGCTGGTACAAGTGCAGGTGGTGGATGACCGGAGCCAAATACGCCCCCGTTTTGCCGGTGCCGGTGGCCGCATTGACGAGCACGTGGCGGCCGGAGAGGATGACCGGGATGGCTTGCGCTTGGACTAGAGTCGGAGCTTTGAAGCCCAACCTCTCTGCTTCGATTAAATTAACGTAAATTAATCATCTTTCATTATTTTTTGAGAAAATTAAAGTGGAATTTCGGTGTAAAAACGAGAAATAAATCATGGGTTACCTTCGAGTTGTTCGCATAATGTTGTGTGAAGTCCGAGACTGGAGAAAGAGCAAGGCGAGAAGATATCGGATTCCTCTGTTTCTGTCGGTTTTCTCTTGGCGGCCACCATTTGAGCTGCTGCTGCTTCTGCTTCCTAGTTCCAACTTCGAATTCCCTTGTTAATAAAGCACATAACTCGACCAGATTACTATTGGGCTTGAACCCTAAACTATTGGGCCTGAACTTACAACTGCTGAAAGTCTTATGTTAAAGCCCTTATATAAATGTAACGAGGGTCCTTTTTTTCAGAAAATAAAATTATTTTTGTATGAAAAAATCTTATTGTAAATAGATATACTATAACTATCATTCAGTATCCAATGCATGTTCAAATTAATTAGGTTTAAAGTGAAAATTAGCACTAAAATATAAAATTTTAGCTGAAAATTTGAACCAAAATGAATAATTACTCATAAAAACACAACATGCAATTTTATGAAAACTTGTCGGATTACTAAAAGCTCGCCGGAATATTTCAGAGGTTAAGGTTTACTTTGATTCACCTTAAAATGAATAGAAATTGAACTTGCAATACCTGAATATATCAAATATGCTGCTTTATTTCAATTCTTAGATAGAAAAAATCATCAACCAATAACAAAAGGGGAATAAAATAGAACGCCAAGAAAAAGTAAAATAAAATTTAAAAGGTGAACGAAAATTAGAGAACTTTGGAAGGAGTTTGCAAATGCTAGAGAGTTGAATGTGTGTGTGTTTTATAATTTGGGGAACCAACGTTTAGTATTTTATAATTTGAGTCTTTTGTACTCTTTGTCAATGTGACTCAATATTACAATTTAGTAGTATTTTTCTCCATTTGTAAGGGATAAATCTTAAGTGGTGTAGTCAAATTAGGATTTTGAAAGATCTTAAAAGACTTTAAAATCTTGAGGTAGTCAATCAAAATTTTAATATATATTTTTAAAGTCCATGTAAATCCATATGTAGTCAATTAGGATTTTAATGGACTTTAAACAAGTGTATACAAATCTATGTGTAGTCAGAAAGTTGTAGATTTGATGAGATTTCATTAAATTGTGGATTTTGATGGATTTTAGTAGATTCTTGGATATAAATATATATGTCAAAGGCTATGAACAATCTCACCATTCCTCAAAAGATTTCATTAGATTATTCTACTCTCCCTACCCAACCTTACCGGCGACTGTCCATGTCAGCCAACAATCACCTAACCCACACCCACTGCTTACCCTTCCTCCGAGCACCACCACCACCATCTCCGTTCTCTGACCAAAGATTTCACTTAATTCTTCTTCGCACCCTCCCGCCAATCCCTCCATCACTATGTGGCTGGGTTGCAGACAAGGGACATTCCAGGCGCGGAAGAACCATAGTAGCTATTTTTTTAATCGCATCAAACCCTATTGCTTTTCTTTTCTAGGAGTAGGCTACAGTGCTCGCAAGCATTGAATGCTCACACCGATCTCACCATTAAAAGGAAGTAGGAGGGAGGAGAGAGGGAGGAGAGGAGGGTGAGATCGGTGTGAGCATTCAATGCTTGCGAGCACTGTAGCCAATCCCTCTTTTCTAATAACATCAAATGCTATAAAAGCAGCTGCTTTTCTAATTGCATCAAACCCTATTGCTTGATTATTAATGTTGAGCATTATCATCCCTTTACCTTTACCATAAATATACAAGGGCCCATTTGGTGGGCATGTTGAGATTAGATTTGGTATTTAAGATAGGATAGGTTAGGATTGGAGTGGATAGGATGAGACTCATGTCTAATGTTTGGTGTAGACAAGTACCTGGACTGGTTAAAAATTAATTTGCTTGTAAAATAGGAAAAATAAAAATAAATCCAAATTCTCCTTCAACATCATCGAAGCTGCAACCACAGAACCCCCCATTAAAGCACATGTCACCATCTTCAACAAAAATCCAAATACCAAATTCCATCTTCAGTAAAACAAAAATTAAAAACTCAAATCCAAATTCCCACCTTTAATCAGAAATTTAGAAAAAGAAAAAAAAAACACCTATCCAAATCAAAATTTCACCTTCAACCACATGTCACCATCTTCAACAAAAATTGTTTACTCGAAAAAGTTACCCACTCAAATCAGATCTGTAGAGAGAACGGGCAACAACCCACGACGCCGCAACGCTTGTGGCCCACCCACTTACAAAAATCTACAACTCTAGTTGACGACCCACAACTTGTGGGTCGCCGACGCCGTTTCAACAACCCCACGACGTTGAGGCTGCTAGCGACAAGAGAGAGAGAAACGAGGTCTGGAGAGAGGGATGATGATGATACAAAGAGTGACAAAGAGAGGAGAGAAAGATGAACGCGATGATGCTCGTCTCGCGTTGCCATGCGCAGATGAGATTTGTAACCTTTGTGTGAGGATGGTTAGATAACCCACTTTATTGTGGATTCATAACCCATCTTGTCATATCCTGTCCAACTTTCATTTTGACATAACAAACAACGGACTTGACTCAAGTCCATTTTACTTAGGCATAACCCATCCCAATTGGCCCACCAAACAGGCCCTAAAAGCACACACAAATCTTGTTTGGGTTAATCGCATCAAACCCTATGGTTTTTCTAATTGCATGTATTTCATGCTCTAATTGCCCAGCTGCTTTGGTATCCTAGCATTCGTCGTCTCTTTTTATCAAATCTATCACTTTAAAAAATTCTTTAAGATCCTTCTGAATCCAAGTTTGACTACATCCTCCTTAAGTGTGACTCTCGTTGATGGTGAGTGTGATACTAAATTATTATGATTCACTTATTGTGTGCTTTAACTCAATTATGTCTGCCATTTAGTATAAATATATCATTGTATTCAACAAAAAACTATTGGTCAATATGTTTTTGAGTTTGAATGCTAACGTCGTGATATGGTACAGGTTGTTCATGTAGCTGTTATACAAGTATTTAAGGACTGTGTGGGATTGCTTTGGGAAGGGCAACAAATGGTTTCAGACTATCAAATGAGCTATCTAACAATAAAAAACGTTCTTTACTATGTTTGACAAAAAAAAAATCATAGGTAACAAGCACTTGAATTTTTAAAATTGCAATGTGTTTTTAATAACAATACTTTTAACAAAAGCGTTTGAGTAAAATTATAAAAACAATCCCAAACAAACTCTAAATCCAACGATTCCACATGCTTCCACGTCACTCGATTATAATTGTCCATGTATTAGTCGCAAAAAGTATTGTTGAGGAGATCCGTCAGGAGATAAAACATTTGCATCAAAAGTTACTCTCACCTTAATAATTTGGGCCTTAGGCCCAACCCACATCGAAACTGCAGTGCTCGGCCCGCTTGAGCTGAAGACTGAAACACTGAAGAAAAGAAAACAGAAGACCTGCTTCTGAACCTCGTCGTCTTTCTCTTGCATCTTCAACCTCTCAGAAAATCCAAACCGATCGCATACATTCACCAATCGGTAAGATTTCATTGTTTCGATGCGAAATTCATCGAGCTATTACATTTTTTTTACTTTAATTTCTGGAAAATTTGACCTTTAATTCGTGGTTGGCTATGGCTTCTGGGGGTATTAGGGTTTGGATCTGTGAACAATTCAGATAGGGATGGGAAACGACGTCGTAGAGATTGATAGCTTGGAGAAGGGGTTACTGTCAGAAACTGCAACCGAAGCTGAAGGTGAAGAACCAGTTTTGTATTCAGCTTCGTTTCAGGAAATGGAGGAGAATTTTGTGAAGTACCAAACAGCACAATGGCTTCTCTACTCTGCGCTTTTGATACTGGCGTGGGGGATTGGAATTTTTATGCTGCTTTATCTGCCCGTCCGGCGCTACATTCTGCGAAAGGATATTCGATCGCGGAAGCTCTATCTCACTCCCAATGCCATTGTCTACAAGGTAAATTGGAAGTTGAAGTTTGAATCTTTGTGTTGTTGCTGATGATTTGAGCTCTCGAATGTGGTTTTTGGGTCTCGGTTAATTTGATTGTATGCCGATTGATCAATCCTTTGAATGCTGCTGGAATTTGGTTGCTTTTGGTATGTGAAATTATGGGCTGCTGGTTAGTGGTTACCATTGGATAATGCTTTGTTTCTTTAGCTCAGTATGCAAAGCCAGTTCCATTTCCAATTTTCGGGGTGTTGGAGAAAGAGAAGCATGTTTTGTTGCCGTCAGTGGCCGATGTTGTGATCGAGCAAGGTACAGAGCATTGACTGTTGCTACATAAATGTGATGTTCCCCTATTACTCTTGAAATATATGTATTGATCTGTGCATTCTGAGGTTTCGATTCTGGACACTTGCATTACCTTAGTCTTGCTACTTGGTAGTAGCGTCTTAGAACCCCTTATGATACTCTTGTTATACTCAGGATATCTGCAGTCTCTCTTCGGCGTCTACTCACTTAGAATAGAGCATGTTGGTGTCAGAAGGCCGCCAAGCGATGATGTTCAAATTCATGGCATTGCGAATCCCAGTGCTTTCAGGAAGGTATTTTGCTCACCACTTTAATTAAACACTTATTCTCAAGTTATCCCCAATTTTAGAAAATATGAGTTAGTTTGTCACCCCTGACGTCCATTTCAGGCAGTCCTCATGCGCCTTTCAAGCATGACAAATGAGGTCTTCTCTAGACAAGTTTCCACACTTGAAGATATTCCAAATTTGAAGGTAGGGTCATATGCCAGATTATTTTGGTGTGCCAACATATTAGTACCAGCATTACAAACGAGCCAGTCTCAATTTTTATCCAAATAAGCTGAACTTTTTTGGTCATATCTGACAAGCTTTATCAGGATATATTGATTAAATCCTTGGTAACTAGTTAGGCCGTTAAGAATGCTAGCAAATATCCCCTCTTATCATATTCCACTAAAAATTATCTTTCTTTCTATTGTCAGCTTCAGGGATCCCCGTCAAAGTCTCTCAGGTATGGGGATCTAACGCTGCTGCAGAAACTTGAGGAAGTTGGAAGTTCTGTAAAGGTAAAACTCTAAAATTTCTGTTTTTATTATTAAATTGGGTATTCTCTTCTTTCTCATAGACTTTACTTTCATCTGATGTCTATTATACAGAGGGTTCAAAATATACTCGAGGAGCAACACCCTCAAACACAAGAACGTATAGATGGAAGCGCGCGAAGAGTGTTAAATTTGTAATTCGTCTGGCCTTCCATATTTTTAGTTGGATATTTTTGTTCTGAACATAAGCTGATTGTTCAATTATATACTGAATTCTACTATATCCTATGTCCTGGGTCTAGTGTGTGATGCAGGATACGCAGGACGTGAGAAATTTCATGTCAGGCCTTTGCTCGTACAAGTTGCACACCAATACCATATTATTATCACCTATCTCGTCTGCCAAATCCAGGATTGCGTTTTACAACCCTGCAAACGTTATACATTCTTCCGACATTTCTGCTGGTGCCAACTAACAGCAAGTTCTTGTTGATTTCAAATGTACTTTGTATCTTATCATTTTCAAGTATAGAAATTGACCCATGTAAAAATTCATGATTCTCCCATTGAGGTTTGTTGTGTGCTGTTCTTTCCATGAAAAATGTACTTTTTTCTTTCAATCCATCAATCTTGTTATCCCTAATACTCTGAAAATCGTCGTATATTTTTTAGTACAGTCTCCAAAATTGTTTATATGATTATCATGATATTTTGAACATGAATACCTTTCCCTTAAGTTGGCTCTTGATTCTTTGAAAATCATGAGTAGCCAATCAATTTGTTATGGAAGCGATCTATTCTAATTCTAACTCATTAGTTTGAACGAACTCTGAACTTATTGAGTGCAATTACTGAAATTTAACATAGTTTAACCGGCTCGTGCTTGAGTTGGTTTGGTGTGAACTTTTAATTCTTTTTTCTCAGGTAGATTAATGGCATTGTCCAAGCTTGCAAGGAGATTGTAGGTTTGCAGCTCAACTGGTTAAGAGCGTTCACCCTTGTACTTGAGATCTCGAATTAGATGTCCCGCTCCTCCAATATCATTAAAAAACAACGGCGCTGTCCAAGCTTAAACCTAGACTAGCCATTAGAAAAATGTGGATTAACATACTAACATTTGCTTGTAGCCGAGAGCAACCAACATATTTTGGCTTTGAACTTTGTACATTAAACAGTCCCGTTCATGATAACATGGGATAAGGTTGTATTTGTTGCGAACCACATAAAAGAAGCAACAAAAGTCGTCACTGTAGTATCTGATTCTGTACTCATTCGTACGAAAGAAAAAAATGACAATCCATTAATTGAAACATGATGTTGGCAAAAGATGAACTTCGCACTCTTGTTTTGCCCAATTTACTCCCTTTTTTTTTATCTTTGGATTGAATAAATCACACAAGATTTAAGAGACAGAAATACAGAAAGGAGTACATAAGGTAAAAACGAGAGTGTGAAGATAAACATGTTTACTTACGAGAAATGAGAATTGGAATAATTTTGATTATTGATTTCCTTGCGTTTGCTAAAATAATATAGGAATGAGAATCAGTTCACTTCTAAACTTTAATTTTTCTTGTGTTTACTCACAAGTAAGGAATTGAAAAAGTGTTAACTTCTCCTTAAAATCCGTAATTAAATACCTAAATATCGTTGTATATCAATTAGTGGAGTTAGTTGATCTGATTTCCTTTCCTTACTTTTCCTACTTTTAAGTTCTCCCGTTCCTTTCTTATTCCATTTCTGTTAACATGCTCTCATATTACAATGTCAATATATTATATCGCTAATTATTTATATTTATTTTTATCATTGTCTTCGGTAACATTATATATTTGCTCGTACCGTTTCGTTGTGAAAAGAGGAACTTTTTCTTGTAAGAAAACTTAAAGGCTTTGGAGAGATGGTTGATATGAAGTTGGAGAAAAGGTAAGGTGGTTGTGAGTCGTTCTCTCTAATAAACTTTTCTATTGTACCTTGGCCGTGGGGTTTGCCAACTTAATTTGTTTATTGCAAACATGCATGAAAAGGAAAATAAGAGAGGAATTTGGTTGAGAAGATAGGAGTTTGGCTTACCTATGTTGACTTCTCATTCAATTCTCCTATGTTTCATTTCCTCTTAAATGTGTATCATGGGTCTTTTCCCAACTTCCCTTCTCCTTTTTGAGGGTGTGTATGCATCCACATGTTCAATCCATTTACACTTTTTATTTTTTGATTTTACCATTCTAATTATACAATTCTTAACCCAAAATAGATGCATGTAAAATGTTGAAACATAGGTTAGGAAGTTAAAGGCACATTGAGACTGTTTTTGAAGTGGTTAAAAGCATTTTAGTTGTATTTGATAGGAAAGAAAAAGCGTTTAGAAAATGTAAAAGCACTTTTTTTAGAAAACACTTGAATTTTTTATACAATTTTTTATTATGCCTCTAATAAAAAAAAGGGTATCGTATGCGCTTATGATCACATTAGTGCTTTCTATATAAACATATCTCAAACAAATACCAAAAGTATTTACCCTACATGAGATGTCTTGTGTACAGAAAATAAAGACATATCAAAGTATATGCCCTTCAAGACAATAACAAAGAGAGAGCATGATGCTTGGGTGCTTATGAGTCGACTAGATGGAGTTCATAGAACATGCTCTACGAATCAAATCAAAGGAACAACAAAACAAAGATATGGATTTTACCTATGGCAATATTTGGATATATATAGTTAGTCATTATCAAGTCCACCAAGTATGTACTCATCATTCCCTGCATGAATATATTCGTAAGCACTAGTTGATGCCTTCAAGATTCTTCTTTTAATCAACTCCAAAAAATCACACCAAATTAATTAAGCTTAAAAATGAATTAAACATAGTGTTATGGCACTTGAAAACTCATTAGTGTCATGCAGATTTTGTGATTTTGGGAAAAGACAATTGCATTTGAACACGGATTATTTGTCGTGTGAATAAAACCGTGAAGTAAGATGGTCGATGAGTTTTAGGAGTCAGAGCATCAGTGCTCATGCATGCCCTTGGCCTTTGCATGCACGACGTGTTTTTCAGAGACAAAAATTCATCCAACATGCTGCTTTTGCTGATTGTTTTGCATGCAAATAAGTTGGAGGCTTTCTCTAAAAAATTAAAATAAATAAATAAATAAATTATTTACAATAATATATATATATATTTTTTATAAGAAAGAAAAAATTTACAAAGAGAAGCCCTTCGGGCAAGAACTACAACAAAAATCCCAAAACCAAGCAGCACGAGCCTTAGAAAGGAAGAGTTTACCACCAAGACAATAATCTATTTATCATGAGTAATATGTATAGAGCCGACTAACATGACTATTGCGTATATTGAAGAAAATAATGTTTCTTGTATGAATAATGCTAGGCACGCCAAATTTGTGCACAAAATAATGTGTCACCAATCAAATTTGTACTTTAATTCAAGTTGAAATTTGATTAATAATTGTAATAAAAATTTATATAGTGTAGAATGTGCTACATCATAAAAATTTGTATGTACGTGCTTGTTTTTCTTGCCTTGATTATATATCATTCGAATATGCAATTGTTTCTATTTAACATGGTTTGCTTAACGTGTAATTAAAAACACACTGTCCTAAAAAATTTGTTATTTAAAATAGTACTAGCTAGCAACATACACATATATCCTCTGCACGTGTGAAAGTTAAATAAAAGCAAACTTGAAATTTCACCCTCTTTGATTGACAAAGATGATTTTTTGAATACACAGTATATATAGGTAACTCATCAATCTCCTCAGCATTAATATAATTCTCTTTGGAATTTGTTTTCAAATTGAAAATTAAATTTTAGTGTTAATATAGAATTCTGTTCTCTTTTTGTTGTCAAATATAGGTTTCTGTTCATCACCAAGGGCCACACGTATTTTGCAGGCTGTGTGGACTCATAAAACCTTGTTATAGGTTTGGAAAATATACAAACCTAGTAACATGTTTGAATAAAAAAAACCTAGTACGGTTTGAAAAATATAAAAGCTAGAAATAAGGATTTTGGAAAAAATATAATCTAGTAAGTTTGGCAGATATAAAAAACCTTAAACCTAGCTAGTAATACTGTAATATAGTTTGGCAGAAATAAAACCTAGTATTAGGTTCATAAATCTGTATACAAATATTATTGTCTTCATTGAAAATCTTACTAAAGCCACCGTGATTATAAATCTATATGAAATTACTTAAATTAATCTAACCTAGTTGATTTATTTAATTATTATATATATATGAACCTTATATACTTATTTTCCTTTTTTTTTTTTTCTGTATAATATTATCGAAAGGAAATGCCGCCGGTCTAAAATCTAAACTTCTCATTGACATTTTTTCGACCAAAAAAATAATTGCTCACGGAAAGATCTCCGAGGTAGGTATGCAGATGTGAAATGAGAACAAAATATTAAATCCCTGATGCAGTGTGAGTAGGTTGAAAAACATTACTCGTTTTGTGCTATCACACCAAGTCTTATTAGAATTAACTCGTACTATAATACGCATTATTTATAGTATAATATTCTAAAATTTAAATTCGTTAAAACACGACAATTAATAACTTTAGGGTTGACACCACATAATACAAAAATATCACATTTAGGATGAAACAAAAGCGATACTTTTGCAATTTTTAAGAGCTCGTTTGGAAATGCTTTTAAAATGACGGAAAACGCTTTTAAAGAAAATATTTTGGGTTCCAAAAGCATTTAAAGTGCTTTTTGCAAGAAACATCAGTTATGTGCTTCTTGCAGGAAACACTTCAAGTGTTTTTCTAGAATTCATTTGCATTTTTACTAATGATTTGTTTTAAAATATTTTCACCAAAAGTGTTTTCTGCTATTTTAAAAGCACTTTCAAACGAACCCTAAATAATTTATATAAATGAATAGTTGATTGGTTGATTGAATTCTGACACATCCCGATCCTAACACTCCAGGTGTCAGGAAGTGCTGGCCGACACGTGTTAAGTGACGAAAGCCGATTATGCATGTATAAGTGAAAAAGTGAATAGATTTAGGGTTGGAAGCGGAAGTCAGAGTGCGGTGATGGGTAAAACCCATTATTACAGGTGCATAACAGTTAGAGCATAGTAAATAGTGCATAGAATAAAACATTCACATCCTCGTGAGGATGGTTAAGTAGAAATTAACCAAAAGTAGGAGCAAATCCTACATAATCCGAAGAAAGTATTAGAACCACCAACCACAGCCGAAGCAAGCCCTCGTCTCACTGGTAATCAAATATGCCTCTAAATCTTAGAGGGGCGCAAAACATAAAAAAGTGAGTGGGTCAAAAAGCAAAGTTTAATAAAACCTTTGTTTTCAAGAGCATATTATCCCCTCGCTGGAAAACATGTATAGTTTTTGAAAATACGTCATACTCCCCGGTATGATCCTCAAAATACTATAATAGTAATACGGGTACTCCCCGAAAATCAATGACTGACTGATCACCCATATGTAAACACACAAGCCCAAGTAGATAAGCTATGAGAAACATGCTAGGTATATAAGTAATACGCTGAGTACTACAATGACGCGAGTCTAACGCTAATTGCTGTGCACAAAGTGCGTCACACAAGTTCGAGTTGCTTAGTGCAACTTAGAACAGGCTAGTACCTACAATGGATCTAAAGTTGTGTAGCAGTACTGGTAGTGACATCTCCAAACGTCAAGGCTAGTCTTGGCCACAAGACTGAGTACTGATGCCTGGGGTGTTATATCTACTAATGAGCAATAATATAGAAACATGTATGACAATATAATACGAATGTTCTACCTCCAACATTTGCATATGATATGAATTATGCTAACAATTTAAAGAAAGCATTGAAAAACCATACGTAGATATACATTTATCAAAACAAAGGCCTACTCACTCACCTATAAGTAGCCGAGTCGTAGCCCCCTGTCCTGAGTAGCCCCAGTAATCCTCTGGATAAGTCTCACCTATATGAGATATCACTATATAATAATGATTAAACTCATAAAGGTTAGAATTAAACTAATTAATTAAACCTATCCCTTGTTTGCTCATTATGGAGGTCCGAAACACTTCGTAAAATACCATACGTACTGTCCTTAGGTAGTACATGTCGTCATGAGTCGCCTCGCGTCGACGGAATTGAAAAATAAGCTCTCAATCGCCCTCACGAGTAGCCCAGTTGCGGCTCACGCGCCGGTCAATGTGCCGGTCAACTGACAACGTTAGATCTAACGAAATATTCCAGCATCTCCGTTAAATCTAATGGAATATTCCTAACGGCCTTAAAGGAATATTCTTAGTTGCTGACGTCATCGGCCGGTCTAGACAGGTTACTGATGTCATCGCTGACGTCACATGGCCGGTCTGGACTGGTTGGTGGTGTCATCGTTGACGTCAGCGGCTGGTCGCCCGCGCCGCCGACTGTCGTCGTTGCCGGAATTTTGGGCGATTTTTTAGGAAATTTTCAAATCTCCATAACTTCTTCATTTCTTGGCCAAATTTCACGTTCTTTATACCAAAATGAAGCTAGAGAGGAGCAGAATGACAGTGTACCTTTGGTTTGGCTGTACAAGCTCGGGAAATGGCCTGTAATTGCCTTGAAAGACTGCTGGTACTGTAGCTTCATCGATCTATGCCAAAACTCAACAAAATCAAGCAAACCACATATGAAAATTCATCTACTCAACGAGAGGAACCCAATGGTGGTAGTTAGAAACCTCACCTCTGTCTAGAATGGCGAGAAAATCGCCGGAAATGTCTAGATCTTCCGTGAGCTTTTCCCGTCAAACAGTTGGGAGTTTGGACGAACGGTTTGCACCTTGAGTCCAGGGCGTCGAGACGAAGATGGTGGTGATTTTAGTTCGCCTCGGTTCGACGGGTTTTCGTCGACGTGCACTGCACATACGGTGAGAACGAGAGAGAGAGAGAGAAAAATAAGGAAATAAGGATAAGAGAAAGATACGGAAAAAGTGACAGGGAAGAAGAAGGAAAATTGAAATATTTTGAGTTTTGGAGGTATTGTGCACCCACTAAAACAGTACAATCACACGATTCTGTGTATAAAATAATCGCGCACGTATCCAAAATATCCCTAAAAATTATTTTATAACAAAATTTTTTACGGGATGTTACAATTCTGCACAAGATAAAGTGTAACAAAAAACTAAGTGAACAGACAAAAATAGTTTGAAAATTTTAAAATCGATTTTTAAGTGTCAGTCAAAAATAAGTTGCCCGTACCCAAACTCTGGGAAAAATCTGAGTAGTTCTTATTACTTCGAGGACTTAAGTAGATGGTGTCTGCACGCACAGGGATGCATTTAATGTAGATATTCCTGAATTCTCATGCTTTTCAAAGAAATTAAAATCTAGAAGGCATGGGCATACGTGTCTTTTTAACAACTATAGTGTCCTATGTAACTAGACCTGACAAACGGATCGCGTTTGTCGTTTTTGTGTCAAACATGTTATTTTAACAGGTAGCCCGATAATGACCCGATCAATTAATAAGTTGACTCGAAATTTGTTATTTTCTTGTCATTTCGTGTTAAGTTAACGGGTCATGTAGAAATTGACAGGCCTATATGCAACCTAAAACGCCTTATTTTATTTTTTACGTTTTTTCAACAATATTTTATTTTTTCTTCTTTTGAAAAAAAATAATAATTTTTTTTTTCAAAGTAGCAAATACTAATTTCAATATAGATTTTAAGGAAAAATACTAATCACATCTCATTTTATTTGAATTAAGTCACAATTTGTGGGTCAATACATGTATAAACATAAATACATTACATTTTTGCCTCCATTGCACGTAAGTCACATGCCACCAGCGCTAGTGCTGAAAAATTGTCGCTGACCACCGTCACTGGTGCCAACAAATTGTTTCGGTCATTGAAAATTTTCAAGTTCAAGTTACTATTTAACAATGACATAAAAAATGGCAATAGGTGCAATTTTTTCATCTACGTGTGACTGTATTGTTGTTTTATATGCATACACAATAAAATTAGAGGAGTTATGAGAAAATTCATCACTGAACATGTTTTTTTGAAAGTCATTATTGGACAGTGATATTGAGACCAAAAAATTTAATTGGCTGATTGCGGTAAAAAGTTAGTCAGTCAGAAAACGTGGTAGGATTTATGTAATTATTTTGAATTGTATTAGTATTATAGAATTGTTGTGATTGACTTTTTAATTGTTACCTAAACTAAAAATATAATATTTTAGTTAAAAGTTTTTTTAAATTAAAAGATCCCAAAATTATACAAACAACCGTTTAAAATGGTACATTACACAAGCATGGATTATAAACAAAAAAAACAAAAACAAAAGAAGCGTACATGCCACTTCAATCATATCTACTAATATATGAAGCCTTTCGGTCAAACGTTAAAACATCAAGTTATCGATATCGCATACACTAATGCAACGGGCCTCCGTTTAAAATTAATCTTTTAATAAAAAAAATCATGCAAGATAGAGCTTGTTTAGTAAGTGTTTTTTAATGATTAAAAGCGCTTTTAGAGAAAATATTTTTGAAACCAATTCTTAATAAAAATGTAAGATAATCATGAAAAAGCACTTAAAATGCTTCCTGCAAGAAGCACATGACTGGTGCTTCTTGCAGGAAGCACTTTAAGTGTTTTTGAAATCCAAAAATATTTTAAAAGCGCTTTCAGTTTGTTAAAAGCACTTATTAACGAATTCAAAAGTTTGAACTAAAATAAGTGCCACACATGCTACAGTCACAAACTCAAATCATGAGTTAAGAAATCTAATTGTAAATTAAATGAGAGGGCTGCTGGTGACGATTCTGACCATGCCCCTATTATTTTATCAAATACAGAGTCAGTCAGTCAGTCACACTAACTAAATATACATATATTTAATTTATTATTTTATGAAAATTTAGTTTAATTATAAATTTATACATATAAAAAAATTACAAATATACATAAATCTACAAAAAATTTCTGGTCATAGATCTTTGTATTTAGCTAGACGATATATGTATAATGTACAATGTATTCGAGTCTGTACCGATGCCTCTCTTTCCACATAGCACAGTGACTAAGTGAGAGAGAGGAGAGAGAGAGAGAGAGAGAGAGAGAGAGAGAGAGAGAGGAGAGAGAGAGAGCACTTGTCATTGTTATTCTGAGGACGGCTCAGTTGCCCAATACTTGGCGTCTCGTCTCCACACAGTGACACACAAGATCGAATGCTACCACCACCGATTCTGTTCGACTTCTTCACCACCTCCTCCACCAAACCACCATTTCTCTCTCTTCCATCTCCATCAAATACCCTTTAACTCTCTCTCTCTCTTCCTCTCTCCTCCCAATACAGGCGCAGATTGCCATTGCTGCGAGCTTTTCATTTCTGGGGTTGCTCCAAATCGATTTATCCCAATTGGGATTTTGGTATTTTCCGATTTGAGCATCTGGGTTGTCATCGTCGTCGTCGTCCTCCATGGCTGCCTCCTCTGTTGCATCTCCGCTCTGCACGTGGCTGGTGGCCGCTTGCATGTCGGTCACGTGCGACAGGGACTGCTCCGCCAGGCCATCTATGCTCTGCTCCTCCCGGAGGCGGCCGAAATGCGCCGGAAGAAGGAGGCTGCCGTCCAAATGTAGTAGCTTTAGTGGCGAATTTCAGAAGGGTCTGATTTCTGCGTTCAGTGGATCCAGCATTCAGGGCCTCATGAGCTCCTGCTTGGCTTTCGAGCCCTGCGATGAGTACTACAGCTCAAAGGGTTTATCTTCTTTGGGATGCAATGGGCTCTCGTCACTGTTTGGATCCAAAGCTGGGGCTTCCAATCGAAGGCAGAGGCGTTTCAATGGAGCCGCATATTCTGGTAATTGTGTTTTTGACATGTTTAATGTTAAATTATTGATCTTTTGATTGTTTGTTTCAAGTGTATCAGAACATGCTGATTGTGTTTTTGTTGTTTTTTCTTTTCTAAAAAAAAAGATTATTTAGAATCTGGGCAGCTATCAATTCATGTATTTTGTGTGTCAGTGTGTTTTTGGGCTTAATTGATTGATTTTTTTGTGGTTTTTTTTTTAATTTTATATTTTGAAATTTTACTTTATTGTTGCTTTGCAGTATGATTTATTTGAAGTTGGTTATGTTGGTACACCAAATGTTGTTGGAAAGTGAGGAAAAAGTTTTCTATGCTGTGTTGTCTTCTTTTCTTTTGTAATTACAGTTGCCAAAAAATAAACAATGGTTTTAATAGTAAAGTATTCCAGTTGGACTCATTGATTCAGAGCATCTTCGATTCGCAACCGTTGAGTGATTCATGATTATACTAGCCAGGAACTTTAATTTACAAAGAATAAGGAATAAAATATCTTGTTAGTGAAGAAGTTTTATGTATTGGACCAGGAAAGAGAGGAAAGATTTATTATTTACGTTGGCGTGAATGTATGTTTATCTAACTATCTCCATTATAGAATGATCTTCCGTTGCCTGATAGATCTTAGAGGACTCTAACTTCGGTTTTTCAGTCAATGTATAAGTAAAAATATTCTTGGACATGCATGACATCTTCGTTTGTTTTAAATCATTGTTATTGGTGGAAATATAGGGGAAACCATGGCTGTAGCTGTGCAACCTACTGAAGAATTAACAAAACAGAAGAAACCTTTAACAAGACAGAGGCGAGTGGTGGTGACAGGGATGAGTGTGGTGACACCACTCGGTCATGATTCTGATGTCTTCTACAATAATTTGCTTGAGGGAGTTAGTGGCATTAGTGAGATAGAAGCTTTTGATTGTACCCAGTTTCCAACGGTGACTAATTTACTAAACCTCCCTTCGCATTGTTGTTTTCTCTGTACTATGTTCTTACTTCTCTTTATTTTCTTTAGAGGATTGGTGGTGAGATCAAGTCTTTCTCAACGGACGGATGGGTAACACCAAAGTTTTCTAGAAGAATGGATAAGTTCATGCTTTATTTGCTTACTGCTGGAAAGAAAGCCTTGGCAGATGCTGGAATCACAGAAGAAGTCATGGAAACGTTAGATAAAGCAAAATGTGGGGTTTTGATTGGCTCAGCAATGGGTGGTATGAAGGTAACCTCAGTGTTCTGTGCCTTAATATTATGTACACTTTTTGTGGAACATTGAAAAATCTTTCTACTGGTTTGTCTTCAAGTTGATGTTTTAGCAAGCATGGTTTAGAGTTTGTAATGTTATATCACATCTTCCAAATGTCATTTTCGGTGGAGATGCACGAAAACTAGTTTCTTTGATTTCAGAACTGGACTTGTTTATATTATTTATTTGTTAATTTAAGACAGTGTGTCAGTATCTCTTTCCTGTAGTAAAACATGTAAACGCAAAGGATTCTTTTTGCAAAAATTAAATTCCAAGCCAGATAGTCTCACAATGATCCACAAAATCTGCTTCTGGGACAAGATCTGATGTGTTTTTCATCACTTCAGTCATTTCTGATAAATCCATTTTGTGTTTTGATATTGAACAGGTCTTTAATGATGCAATTGAAGCTTTACGGGTTTCCTATAAGAAGATGAACCCTTTCTGTGTACCTTTCGCAACTACAAATATGGGTTCTGCCATGCTGGCAATGGATTTGGTGAGATTATAATATATATATACACACACACACACATAGTCGATGCAATACTCTTACAATTTGTGATGGCTGCTGCGATTTTGTACTTGTCCTTTTAACTGCTATCTACTCTTACACTTGCAGGGCTGGATGGGCCCAAATTATTCAATCTCTACTGCTTGTGCTACAAGCAACTTCTGTGTTTTGAATTCGGCAAATCATATCATTAGAGGCGAAGCAGTAAGTATTCTGTTAATCATATTAAGTGGTAGGGTTTAGATGCAAAATATTTTTCCTACAACGTGAAGTAATTTAGTGGTAGTTTAGATGCAAATTTGAAAATAGTGATATACTGATGAACGATCTTTAAGTATACTATAATAAATGGTTTACAATTTTCTTTGAAATCTTATGCAGGACCTTATGCTCTGTGGTGGATCAGATTCAGTGATGATACCTATTGGTATTGCTCCCATTCCTTGCATATGTTATTTCTGTCTCATTTTTACTCAGAGTTGCACACAATTGTTATAATAATCTTGTTCTTATGCTATCACTGCAGGATTGGGAGGTTTTGTGGCATGCAGAGCACTGTCACAAAGAAACAATGATCCAACCAAAGCATCACGCCCTTGGGATAGTGTAATGCGACCAATCACTATGCTAGATTCATTTATTCTTTTATTTCCACTGTGATTGGTTATATGATGAAACTTTTGTAAATATTGTTAAGAACAAGAACGGTAAAAATCATCAAAAGGCATGTCATATATTGGTTGTCACAAATTTGTGTTGGAATCTAGTCAGCTTTATTGAAATGGTGTCGTAATTTATAACTAAACCTAGTCATATCTATTGAGCTTGAGATTTGAGTTTCTTTATTTTAGACATGTTTAACAAGTGCAAAGTTACTTCATTGTGAAAGAAAAAGTTTGAAACTGTATTCATTGTTTCTTACTTACATGTAGGCTTACATAGGTGTTGTTTTTCACGAAATCTTGTTTTTGGACAGAATCGTGATGGCTTTGTTATGGGGGAGGGAGCTGGCGTTTTGCTTCTAGAAGAGTTAGAACATGCTAAGGTATTTCTAATTCTATGACCTTGGCAATGGCACTTGGGTGTCTCTCTGGATATCCTTTTTCTCTTCTGTGTAGGATCGCACCGTCAGTATGGTTGTTGGTGCAAATTTTGTAGGGACATTCTGTTTCCTGTGGTTCCCTCTAGTTAATCCAGATCATGCTTTCTGTTACTTTTCTTGGACTATGTTGAGTGACATATTGTCAGCTTAACTTGCTGCTACCCCTATAGTCTCACAAACACATTTTCTAATCATCCATTTCTGTCTTACTATGCGATATGGTGTGTGTGTATAAATGCTACTTTAGAGCGCATAATTCATCACTGTTTTTATTTTATTTTATTACAGAAAAGAGGTGCAACTATTTATGCTGAATTCCTTGGTGGAAGCTTTACATGTGATGCCTACCACATGACTGAGCCACACCCTGAGGGTAATATGCTTTATATTTGGAAATATCACTCCTATGTTTCTCTCATTCTTTTTGTTGAGCTATGGAAGTAAGAAAGTTTTTGGTAACTTGTTTCCGTTGATTTTGTAGTCTCATTATTTTGTTCCACATTTACACTGAAGAGATTCATTATGAAAGAACATTAAGTGGAAATATTTGTATGAATCATGTCTTTATAGCATTTTTTTTAGAATAATTTTATTCACCTCGCACTTTGTTGAATTGGCTTACATCAAATTCTGGAATTGAATCTTTTATTAATGTCCTTCGAAACAGGGGCTGGTGTTATTCTATGCATAGAAAAGGCTTTAGAACAGTCTGGGGTGTCTAGGGAAGATGTTAATTACATTAATGCACATGCTACATCCACACCCGCTGGAGACCTCAAGGAGTATAATGCTCTCATTCATTGTTTTGGCCAGAACCCTGAGGTAACAACAACACATAACATGCATCATCTTTTTTCTTAATTTCATGTTGTTCCATGTTTGATAAGATATTTACTTTTCACAGTTGAGAGTGAACTCTACAAAATCCATGATTGGTCACCTACTCGGAGCAGCTGGTGCTGTGGAAGCTGTTGCAGCAGTACAGGTAACTTACGTGATGTTTTTAACTTGGAAAAACTCTGTACAATTTTTATGCCTTATATGTAAAGGCCAAATGCAAAATATTATGCCTCTCTGCTTTGGTCTTTGTTTGGCTTGAAGTATAGTTCTTGACATAGTATCTTCTTTTTGTCTTCTTTTTGTGTAGGCTATACGAACTGGGTGGATACATCCAAATATCAATCTGGAAAACCCAGATGAGGGCGTGGTATGTTGTCTTCCGTTCCCTTGTCACCCTTTTTCTGGTTTATAATGTCCAATGAAAGTATATTTGGAATCCTCTAATTCTGTCAGCACATGAATGCAGGATACAAAACTACTAGTGGGTCCAAAGAAAGAGAGACTAGACGTTAAGGTGGCATTGTCTAACTCATTTGGGTTCGGTGGCCACAACTCATCGGTCTTGTTTGCTCCATACAAGTAGAAACACAGATCTAGTGTGCTAATGCAACCTTTGCTGCAATCTTACTGAAGGTATGTTTGCATACTGCCACCATTTTATTAGAACTTAATAAATATGTAAACAAATCAAGCAAAGTGTCGGGATTTGTTCTGAGAAATAGTTAGTCCGAAACATAATTCTGTAGTATTGTGACTATTTGTCTGAGAGTCAATATCTTTCAACTTGAAATCAACAAATGTAGAACAGTTAGGAGCACTGTAACATATTTCTTCGAATGAAATCAATTCTCTCTCTTTCGTTTATTTTGCTTGCAAATTGAGCAGAACTAGTTATTTGCAGATGGGACTGAATCCACATTGCTGTAAGCGCCTAAGAAGTCTCCTTTGTATTTGATCTTCTCTATGGTCGGATGGATTGCAGCTATGAAAACTGAACCGCTCGAGAAGACTGTTGAGGTGGCCCCTAAGTAGAAAATATTAAGAGCTCACCCAATGGTTAACAAGAAATACTTTTGCTTCTTATTGTTAGAAAATTTCCATTTCCATAGCCAGCCACAGTAGCGTTTGATCCTTTTATGTGCTAGTCGTTGAATTGAACCGCGGCAAAGGCAATAGTTGCCTTGTTTGATTTTGGTTTTCTTGTACAAGTAGTTGGCTGATAAGATAATTGTAATGAAATTTTAGTTTGCAGTTGCATGACTTTACGCTTTTCGAACTCCGAACTACTTGTAGCTTCTTTATCATGTCTGTACACTTTTTTATATTTGGCTAAGCGATATTCTATTCTAAACTACACGTTCCTTTCCTTGTTTGCCATCCATTGCTATGGACGTTCATGTTATAGGTAATCAGTATCAACATATTCAAACATAAAATGGTCGCTTAGGATTCTTTTCAGTGGAGCAAATAGTAATAAATAAATCAAGAAAACTACCATCTTTTGTCTTAAAAACAAATTCTCCTCCTGAATGTGTTGATCGAAGTGGGAGGTTCTTCACCTAGTTTTCTTCTCGCCGCCTCCTTTCTTCTGAACCCGCCGCCTTTTAAACTTGAAGCCTTTCGCGGAGAGGCACTCGCCCCTTGGAGCTTCTTTGTCATCTTCACCACACTCGGTATCCCTTTTCTTGCGGCCACTCTGTGCTCTGGTCTACGGCTCATCAACTACCTATCAAGTGGCCAATATGCATATGGTTCAAGCATGTCCTTCCTCTTCAAATCCCCACCACCAGCCTCCTTGCCGGTGGCAGCCCACCCAGACGCTTGTGTGTTCTCCTTGAGTTTACAGACACATAACTGCTCGCTCCACTCAGATGATCTGAGTGCAGACCTTGATCGATCTTTGTCGATCAAGCAAATCAAGTGGCTCACCTTCTAGCTGATCAATCAAGTTGTCGTTATTTTTTCTTCTGTAATACAATACAAACATTTATGTTAGACCAACTGAACGCAATGTCTAAATTTCATTAGTCGCTAAAAGTTTTGACGAGGAAACAACCTTGGCTTTGAAGGGAGTTTCGGTCACCAATTGCAGCCCCTCAGCTAGTCAGCTTCAACAAACTTAAACTAGCTTGCAATAAAGAAACATATATCCAACCAATAATAAACGATAAAAATATTGTTCATGTAAGATATATAATTTAAAATAATTAAATAACTCTGAAACGCTGATCTAAATAACGAGAGGGGAACCAAGTTTAATTATTTCTTTCTTCTTTCTCAGGAGGAGGCCGGAGGAATATGGGATGGAAGAAAATTAGTGGCAGTTGAAACAAGGTCAGAAAACTCATAAGCCAACCGAGCTCAGCCCGTGATTGCAGCACCGATCATATGAGGAGTTAATAAACTAATCTGTAAACTTGAGCTACCTGTGACCATGGGCTCAGGCAACATATCTTCGTGAAGATTGGCACTCAAGAAGGTGGCGGCCTTTGCCGAATGTTTGGTATCAAGGACAAGGAGGTCAGTTTTTTATGTGTTTTAAAATTTTTTTTTAAAAAGGAACAGTTGCTGGCCAAGTCATAGCAATCCACCATTTCGAGCACCAGGAAGACTCCCAGAGGCCTTTTAGCCTTCTCATGCTACCATCGTGAATCAAACCTAGGACAAAATAAATAACCTTGAAAAAGATGGAATAAATAAATGGGGAATTGTTGTAAGGGAGAAAGAAGTCCTCCGACTCAGACGACTCCTCCTCCAACAAGAAAATGGAGGTGCATAAACCAGACAAAGGAAAGGACGACGAGGAAATGGAGGTTTCTGACTCGTCTTCGTCGGAGGAAGCCGAAATGGACGAGGGACTGGAGACGTCCAGGTTTCGGTCTAGAGCGATGTTGTCGAGGCCGACAACTCTGACCCTTCTGACGTTGCCGAGTCTGATGACTCTGACCCTTCCGAATCAGCCGTCGAGGAAGGCATACAATCAGGAGCCGACCGCCGCGGATCCTCCACTCCATGAGCAGCCAACGATTGGTCCCGACTTTTTTATGGTTTAGAACTCGCTGGCGAATTTATTATGATTGTGTTGAACTCAGATTCATATGATGAAGAGTAAAGAAAGGTGATTCCAAAATAAAATTAATTGGATATAGTAGTCCAACCTCTTATAAGACGTCGTAAGATTTCTCCTTTCACCGATTTTAGTGACTTGGACGTTTTAACTTCACATACTCACACTATTCAGGGGAGTAAAACTGTGGGTAAGCCACGGCCCACGTGCATCTCGTACCCCCCATCCATGTTGTCTTCCCAGTCCGATTGCTCGTCGGATCCCTTGTCGTCTTCTTCGACGGCTGCTTCGTAAGGGTCAGAGTCGTCGGACTCGGCAACTTCAGAAGGCGTCGGACTCGGCAATGTCAGAAGGGTCAGAGTCGTTGGCCTTGACAACATCGCTCTGGATGGAAACCTGGACTTCCCCCGTCCATTTCGGCTCCCTCCAACGAAGACGAGTCAGAAACCTCCATTTCCTCATCGTACTTTCCCTTGTCTGGTTTCTGCACCTCCATTTCCTCGTCGGAGGAGGAGTCGCCTGAGTCGGATGACCATTTTCTCTTGGATTTTTGCACCTTGTCGGAGGACTTCGTGATTCCAAAATAAAATTAATTGGCTATATGAGAGTAGTCCTACTTCTTATAAATCCTTGCAATGTTTCTCATTCACCGATTTTGCCGATGTGAGACTCTTTTACCTTCACATCCTCACACCATTAAAGGGAGTAAAACCCCGGGTAAGCCACGTGGGACTCTTTTTTATTTCAGATGATACAGATAATTAATGGCAGTGTTCAACAACTTCTCATCAAGATTGGGAAAAAAAATGGCTGTAATAATGAATAGGGACAAACTGTTACTGCTGTGGGTACATCTGATGGATTGGAGATTGTCAGGATGTTTGTAGAATGCTGCATTGTTCATGATGTTGATCCTACGGACTTTATTACGAAGATTAAACATAAAGAATCCAATGAGACCGTTGAGAGGAGTCGTGGAGAAAGTAGTATGGTTGATGCAGTCACCTCTTTCACTGTGTTCTATATGAAATACGCAGTCCTTCACGTCTTTCAAAGGTGCCCTCATCTCTTCCAATCTAAATAAGGTTCTTCGAGGATGCAGCTTTTTGTGTTTTTGAAATAATGCATAATAGTGTGAGCCTTGGGTATGGAGGCGGCCTACTACTCCGGGAAGAGTCGTACGCCGGACCCAAACCTCTTTGTACGCGTTTTCTAATCTCTACTGCACTGTTGTTTGCAGGATGAGTCTGTGGAACGGAAGGGGAGATTACAGGCGGCTCTGCAGGTGAATACATGCAAAATGTCACGTAATTATTTACTGTTAGTGGTTTGCATAATTCTTTTTGCTGGTTGTTTGTCTAACTTTTGGCAATGTAATCTTTGACGTAGGAAATTTCCTACTTGACAGGGGCCTTGATTATGATCGATGTAAGTGTGTGTTACTCGTCATTTTTTATTGTCAGGCTCTCTGTTTATATATATATATATATATGTATGTATATATATATGTTTGGCCTTCCCACGGGAACGAGTTTTATTTTCTGTAAATGAATAGGACGACAGTGTCACTGCTGTTGGGGGTGGTGGTCCGTTTGATCGATTAGAGATGGTCAGGACTTTGGTGGAAGGTTTCATTGTTCATGACGTTGAACATGAATGCTTGAGGAAGTGTAGAAAAAGAACAAGAGAAGACGAAGATTTCCTAAAGAACACGACCCGGGATCGAGTTGCTTACAGTTTGAACATCTGTGGAAGTCGAGTCATGAACTGGGATTTGGATATATTTTTGTATATATTTTGTTTGGTCTCGACCTGAATTGTTTTTCTTCATTATCCGTCTGTCTGTGTCTTTATGACACCATCGTTAACGTTATTGGCTTTTACATGAAATTTGCCCGGATGTCTCGTCTTTACCTCCGTCGTTAACGTTTTTAGAAAAGTCCGGCCGTCCGATAATTTCTAGTGTATACAATGTTATTGCTGATGTGGCCATGGTGGAGCCCTTTAACCGATTCGTGCTGCGGGGTGTCGTTTGGAGGGAGCGAGCTGTTGGAAGACGTGAACGAGAAGAAGCTGGTGGAAAGGGACTAGTAAATATTAAAGATGTTGAGGTTTCATAATCCTAACACTTTTTTTTACTGAGTGCGTCAGTAAGTGAATCAGTTTTGTATGTCTAATGGTGACTAGTTGTTCTCACGAGAAAACCCAATATCCTCATGGGCCATTGTTCTTTCACAAGTATCTGCCGGTGACGCCAACCGCGGTGTAGGAGGGGATGGTGGTGGTTGGTCGGATACTTAGGGTTCCTGGGTTGCTGCCAATCTCATTCCCAAAAGTAATTGGTAACTGCAAACTCATGCTATAGCTAGCCTTCCCTTGAATAGAGGAACGTACCATTGGTGTCTTCGTCGAATTTCTCAGTTAAAGAGGTAACTTTTGCACGCGTGTATATTTCACGAGAGAGATGAGAGATGGAGAGATACATAATGCTTTGGGAGAGGGGTCTCATATTGAATTGATTTTTTTGCAACCATTATCTATGAACATAGACGGTTCAGATCATTGTAAGAGAATGTGAAGTGATCTTCACAAGTAGTCCTCTATTTGCATTGTTTCCCTCTATTTTTTGATGTCCACATTGTTTCCGTTTAATTGCACAATACTGGTTTGGATTGCACTTTCACCACACATTCGCTAAAAAAATTATTACAATAGATTGCTCTGGTGGATAGCGTCGTTCTTTTTCGACCCACATTAAGCCCTCACGACTCCTAACTTAAAGCAGTAATATCGTTTCCAATAAAAAGACGAACCAAAAACCACACGACAGATAAAAGAAATTCGGGTCAATCGCCTGGACAACTATGAGTGTTTAATTTGAGTTTTTTAAATGCTTTTTGTAACGGTTAAAATTATATTTTCAACATTTAAATTTGTATCGAGCAACAAGATCCATAAGTGAAAACGATGAGCAGAAAAGACCAATTTTAGTAGAAAGTGACGGTGAAGTTGAGGATTTACAGGTCAAGACTTTACTTACCCTGCCTTGCATTGTATTTTTCTGTTCATACTCGCTCCAATTCATTTCTATTCCGATTCCAATATAACAACATTAATAAATAAATCAAGAAAACTAATATTATTTATGTGAAAACAAAAAACAAAACAAAAAGAAGAACCCTATGGTTTTGTATGCGCAAGAATGCGTTGATCGGATTGAAGTAGTCGGCTCTTCACCTAGTTTTCTTCTTGCTGCCTCCTTTCTTCTGAACCCGCTTTTTAAACTTCAAGCCTTTGGCGGAAAGGATAGCTGAGGCACTCTGCCCTTCGAGCTTCTTCGTCATCTTCACCACACTCGATATCCCTTTTCTTGCAGCTGCCCTATGCTCTGGTCTACGGCTCATCATTTTCCGATCAAGTGGCCAATATGCGTATGGTTCAAGTTTGTCCTTCCTCTTCAAATCCCCGCCAGCCTTCTTGCTGGAGTACTCTTTGCCGGTGGCAGCCCACCCAGACTCTGATGTCTTCCTGCGCTTTTGTGTTTTCTTTGACTTTACAGACAAGTGGCTATCTGCTTCACTTCTTGCATCATAATCGGGTTCAGATGGCTTTTCCTTGTACGATTCTGTTTCGTCACGAATTATTAGGCGCCCATCAGGGTCTATCTCTGGCCCATCATCTGACTCCATCTTTCGCTTTAAACTCTCAGATGATCTGAGTGCAGACCTAGTTCTTTGCCGATCAAGCAAATCAAGTGGCTCATCTTCTAGCTGGTCAAGCAAGTTCTTGTTATTTGTTCTTCTGTAATACACACATTTATGTTAATTAGTTTCGGGCAATCAGATCATGTAGAACTTCCAAAGTATGGCAAACAGAACAACAATCTGAACCGCAGGCTTAGATAATCTGCCGAATAAATTTGCTTAAATCAGATTGTGCTATTTATCATATTATTTTTAACATTTTTAGACCATCAGATATAATCCAACCGAACACTTCTTTGTACCAAGATCATGATTGATGCATGAACATCGAATACAATTTACCTTAATGAAGATGCTTTGGATTTGAGCCGTGTGGACGCCTTGCCACGTCTGCCCGAGACACTTTTGGCATCCATATAATCAGCATCGCTATCCTCAGTTTCTTCGTCATCAAAATCAGAAAATATTTTTGTATGGTTCCACCTGCTTAGCCTGAAAAGAAAATAGAAATAACAGAACTTTACAAAACATGGAGATTATAAAAATAAATCTTTTCACAAAACGAAAGTTGAAAGATGAGATTTAAAAGTTCCACAGAAAAATTGTTTAGATTAAACATAAATCTAATCTACGCCTGAAGAGTACTTTTGTGGCTCCAATTGTTATTTTTGAGACAGCAATGATTGATTTCTGGGACTTTTGGGAGGTAGACCTCTCACTTGCAACCCTCCCAAAGGTACACTCAAACCACTATCTCCACAAATATTGATAACTCATGGAGGCATCAGGCACAAAAAACTGTGGACACCATTTGACAACACACAACCATTGTGTCGCCAGGATTCAATGAAGAAGGGAAGAAACCTCAAAGTAGATGAAATTAGAATCTTAAAGATAATTAGTAAAACACTAAATTATATAAGCTTCATAGTCAAATAGATACATGTGTGATGTGTATCTACAATACGAATACATATGCACACGTGTGTGTTGTGCTCGTCCATGTATTTAACTCCTAAATTATGAAAGAGTGAGACCTGGATGTAGTTGCTTTGGACACTTGAGATCTAGCTTCCTCGGATTTAGAACCCATCTTCCTCTCTTTTCGTTCCTTGAGCTGTGTTCAACAAGAAAAAGGGAAGATCAGAAACAAGTAGTGAGTACCCCTGGAAAATTTTCACTCTAGCAAGATGCCTCTCGACAAACCTTCCGTATGTTCGTAAGTAGTTTCATATGCTCTTGAGGCATCACAGCCTTAACAGCATCAAGCCCACATTTCTTGACAAGCATTTCTAGAAGAAGCTTAACCTGAAAAATTCAGGTTCAAACAGCAAGTGATAAGAATTTTGGGGAAATTCATCAAACCAACTGAACTCAATATCTGAATAGAGTCACAAACATTTTGAGGAGGAAACAACCTTGGCTTTGAAGTGGCTTTTAGTAGCATCTTGCCACTTCAGCAAGCCTTCCACCATGCTTTTCAAGTGCAATTGCAACCCCTCAGATTGTGATTTGGCTACCAATACCTTCAACAAACCCAAATTAGCCTGCAAAAAGGAAATAACAGATAAGTCAATGATTTATCAAGCAGTTCACTCAAAATAACTGAATAACTCCGAAATTCTGATCCAAAAGAGAGGGGAACAAACTTTAATTATTTCTTTGTTTTTTCTCTGAAGAAGGAGAAATGTGGATGGGAGCAAATTGCTAGCACTTGAAACAAGGTCAGAAAACTCATAAGCCAACCGAGCTAAGCCCTTCATTGCAGCACTGATCATATGAGGAGTTTCACCAGCTAGCCCCCCAGCTACCTGTGACCATAAGATCATTTTAGACTTGCTGCAAATTTATATCAATTTCTGCTTTTCCACAGAAGACCAATTAAAGATGATTGAATCAATCTAATTAAAAGGTGGAGGTTTCTCCACACCGACTACAAGAGAATAGTAAGGAATTATAGCCAAAAGACTATTAGTAAATTTGAGCAGTCTGAAACAATATTCAGTACCATGTTGAAAAACTGCTGCAGGTTTTCTCTCTTCCCGCCGCTCTCTTCATCCCCACAAGCATGGCCAATTTGGACAAGGATATCATAAGCTCTATTTCTTGTTTTCTTGTTAGCCTGCATTGAAAAAGAAAACCATTAATAGCAATTTATATGAATCATAAAGTTCAGAAGCTGCAGCATGCAAGATCTAGCATTTCAAGTGCAAGAATTATTTCTGTCAAGAATATGAAAACTACATAATAAACCTGATATCGCAGCAGCAAAACCACATACCTCTTTAAGTGCAAGAATTATTTCTGTTAGGAAGGAACTTATGATGTCATGACGCCTCTCCTCTGTGTCCCTCTACAAAAATATTTTTATCTAAATCAAACTTTGTTCCTAATACTCAAATAATGAATGCTACACATAGTGCATCTTAAAACGATTTGGAAAATCAATGTGTCTATGTATACCTTTGAAACATGGACTACCAAGAGGTACAAGCAGTCAAGTCTGTGCCGTTTAGCTGAAAAATGGCATGAAGGAAGCACTTCAATCATAATATCATACAATTCCTTGAGCTTCGATGAAAGAAACCAATCACAGTCCTGACCATACATCCAGCAACAAGATCCATAAGTAAAAGAGATGGGCAAAGAAAAAAACCACCCTAACACGGATAGAAGATGGCTCAGCAGCACATAATTCCAGAAAATTATATGAGGGCCCTTGCAATCATGTCTTCTTTAACTAAGACATTAGCAGTGAAGCAAACAACTTTGAACCGGTAAACCATGTTTCCAAATATTCTACTGACTGGTGATAATAATTCAAGTACAGTGGCAAAGCATTAATACAGATAATCCCTAACATTCAAAGCATACAAATCAGGAACTTTTGCATACCCTGAGAATGATTGAAAGAACTTTGTATGCCTTCTTTTGTATCAAACCTTCATTATCCTGAAGTCAGGAAGCCCATAATTAGTAACTTAGTGCAACATTTCTTTTTACCATCATTTCTAGATCCCCTAAAAACAAAGTAAATAACCAGATGGAGGAGAAAGATTTCAAAACCTGCAATGCAGTCTTTATTGCACTGAACAAAACATCAACCTCTTTAGCATCCAAACCAGGTAAAAGTGAGACTGCCAAGTCAAATAGTTGTGCCCTGCAGTTAAGATGAAATAATTAATGTCAGGTCAGATATCCTGCTAAGAGAGAGAACTAATAACTCAATTGTGAAAATGAAGAACTAAACATCATAGACATGAAAAAAAAATGATGTACCGAGTGGTATTAGAATCTCTAGAACTTTCTGCTTTGCTGGCCTCTTTAGTAACCTTTAAAAGCTTCACCAATGTACTTCTAAAATACCTTGAGACAACTTCTTTATCTGATATGGAAGCGAACTCACCAATTGTGGACTGTAAAAGGTGCAAACATAATTATTCTCAACTTCACAAAACACTAATCATGCAAACTTAATCAACAAATTCCGTATTGAAAGTACAAACACGTATCTAACAAAAAGTGTTTCTTAAATAGCAAATTGGACCCAATATGGAAAGAGGCAAGAACGTTAGTCGTTAGGGGAAGCAGAGGAGACAAAGAGGTGCAAATGTACTCAAAAGGTCAAAGGGAAGTCAAAAGAAAGAAAAAGAGACTGAAAAGGGTGATATTGTAAAAAAGGGATGCAGCTTATACGTGAGTCAATTCCATTTTATTCTTGTGTCTTTGTTGCTCAATTATGTTGCAGTTCTTTGGATGTTCACTACGAGGTACCTAATACATTTAGGTAAAAAGATAACTCCCCTCCGCCTTTCTTTCTCTTATAAAAGAATGTGTCATGGTTTTAACAAGGATAGGCATGATTTGTATGGGAACTGCATTTGTTACACCAGTAGGATATGTGTATTATACAAAATCAATGCAGATTTGGCATTCATGTCAAGTATTTTGCAGGAAAATTAAACAAAACACGTGTCTACATATAACCTCAGTATGCTTAAGTACCTGCAAACAGCCTGCATCATCTTTTGTGGTATTCAAGAAGACACCCGAAAGAACAGGTAGTAACTTGCGTGCAGATGACTTGAGCACGCTCATGTTACCTTCTATAACTTCAGGCGTATAATTGGCCATAGCTCTATGTCTGGCACTACCTACTTCACTATCAGACAGACCATTCACTTCCACAATTTTCTTATTTTGTTGAACAAGAACCTGCAAGCTCAAGCATATTATTCCACGAATCTCAGGTTCATCTTGAAGGGCACTGCACAAGGCTTGCTCCAGATCCTTGAAACTTTCAGCAGTATCAGAAGCATAGTTGCAAAAGGAAGGTAACAGTGACCACAAAGCATGTACAAGTGCATCTGAACTCCTTGATGAAACAATACGTCCTTGTGACTCCAGCTGCAAAATATAACACATAACTAAAAAAATTCATCTGAAGTAAACAACTAGCATTCCATCAGTATGAATTGTTCAATACCTTTCTAGATTTCTCCTTTACCATTCCAACCATACCCAAAATTGATTCCGTAAAGAAGCTCAAACGTGCACCAATAGTATACTGCTTCAGTATCGGAAAGAGCCAAACATTCACCTGACTTAGGTCTTCAGCCTCCAAATTAAGAGGCAGAAGACCTAAAAATGTTTCAGGTCCCATTGCAACAAGAGCCGATCCAAAGCATTCATGCAACTATATATTAATAAAGTCATTATATTAGTAAATGTTGCACTAACTAATTGAGAGTAAACAAAGACAAAACCATGCAGAACCTTCCAAATAATTTTATGAGAAATAAAATGAGTTTGACTTGCAACCAAACAAACTAGTAAATGCTAAGGCTTATATATGTATGAGTTTGCAATATTTGGCCAGAAACCCACGATCAAAGCAATGCAACAGAAACAGGGCTCCTCAACAACATATTTTTGTAGCTGCAAGTTATACGGTATGAGGAATTATAGCTTTTGTTTTAGCGTTAGATGGCCAAGAAAAAGAACTATAAATGGCAACAAAATGCAAACTGGAGCAAATATAGAGACCAATAAGATAATGACAAGTAACAGTACTCTTCATCTGTTAAAACTAAATAATATAGAAAGTACCTGTTTCCTGAAAGGGAAATCTTCATCAGGTAACTTCTCCGTCTCTGCCAAGCTCTTGATCGCACCCCTCATGAAATAAGAAGAGTATACCCCTGTATGATAACAGCTGTTATACCTCTTATATCAAATGATGATAATAAGTGCATGGTAAGTGAAATACAAATCAGTTTAAAACAAGACGTAAACAGTCAGATACAGCAGAAGTAATACCTAACTTATCAAACATTGCTGAAACAACTTGAAATGCAAGGTCCCAGATACCCGCGTAGTGATAACCAAGTAAGCTTTCAATAATAGCACACACTTTTTCAATGATAGTTGGCCCAGACTTCCTTACATCATTTTTGGCATTCATTACAATCTGGTCAACTCCCTGTTTGATCAAGCTTTCATCAATGCAAGCATGAATGAGACTCTTAAATGTGTCCGCCGCTGCGTGTATAGCCTCTTCATGCTCAGATGCCAACACATCTGCCAAATCAAAGAAAAAACACAAAAAAATTTGAGTCTTGCTTTCTAAGGGAACAGATGTAAACAGAAACTTCAAGGATGATTTTTTTAACAAATAGGAAGGTAACACGTACGCAACTGAAGTCATCGAGGACAAAACATTACACACCTTTGAGTGCATTGAATGCAAGAGGGAGTTTAACTACACATATTTGCCTATTAAGGGAATAAACTTTCGCCATTCCAGTACCAAGCAAGCGAGCTGTAAATGTCATGCCATCCACAGATGTCTCATTTGTAGAGACAGAAAGAGCTAATGAGCATAATAGATCGAGCAACACTTCAGGAAAAACGTCTGTCGATGGATTGAGACAAAGTATATTCAAACCATCTGTTATGCGCTTTGTAACAAGTGGTTGGCGCAATTCCAAAAGAGTTTTGTAGTACTTGAGGACGTCAGTTTTGTACTTGATTGACATGAGAAACAGACACTCTTTCAAAGCATCCAAAACATACAAGACCTCCTGGGCTCCCTTGGGTCCTTCACTTGCATCTGCCTTTGACCCACCGGCAAGCAGAAGAAACCTTTCAAATAAGTTAGTTATCCCTTCACTTGCAGGGGCAAGTAGCGGTGTTCCTTGAAAACTTTGCAGCACATCGCGAAGACACAAATGTGACTGTCTTCTCACCTGTTTTCGAATCCAATTAGCATACATTCAAGTACATGTAACAGAATCAAAATCTGAATTCAATCATAACAATCGAGATTACCAAAATATGCAACAATTGTGCCGTAACGTCATTTAATAAACCTCAAATTAATTGAATTTATGTAATAATTAACAGAAACAATTTGAATTGTATCATAAACAATCAACATTAACATTAAGTCCTCAAAACATATGTTCAGACTTACTAAGTAATTTGCCAACACTTCGGGCGACTCCCCCACATTTAAGGTATTTTTCGAGAGGACCTCTGACATTTCAATACCTTAAAAATACTCATTATAAGAGAAGTTAAAATCGTCAAGTTGAACCAATCAACTATAATTTTTTTTTATTCTCTCTTTCAAGAAGCAAATTACTTTTCCATTCTTCTTAAGTTGATATACAATCTCCATGATAGCTAAGCCACACCCCCACAATTCACCCACATTGTGGTTGCTTTAAAACGCCATCAATAAATTATTCTTCATACTTAAGATGTAGGAACATTGTAAAGATAAAATCTCTTTATGCATCTTCACATAGACTTTATAACCTCCACTGGCGTTTTAAAGAAAAACACTTTGGTGCCATTCAACATGCTTTTGTTGGCATTCAGCAACTTCATAATACTATGACTAATCATGAGTTATGCAAAACTCACTTGAGAGTTGAGACACTTCGGTGATGGCCATCACATTATTCTCTCTCAAAGGATTCGTTTTTCCTTTTAGGTGAATGCACATATGTCATAGTGATCAACTTGCCTATTCTAAGTGGTATTAAATTTAATTTGAATACCAGACACATTAAAAGCCCACCTAATTAAGCTAGTTTGCAGATAATGCAATGAACTTAATCGTACACTTTAATAAAGGTCTAAACACTTGTTGCAATCTGCCAATCTGCAGTAAGACAATGTCTCATTCTCAAATAATTTGAAGACTTATTAATCTCCCAAATTCCTCCAGCATATATGCAATTCTATATCATATAGTGGCATTCCATGTATAAAGAAAACCAACTTATGCCACTCAAAGTCCCAAATGGCACTATCACCGTAACCGACATGGTTACAGTCTGAAAAGAACCAAACTAGTGCCCACGCCATCTCTGTAACCAGTGACCGAATGGTTCACCAATTCATTTCCTTATCTGTATAGAGATGCAAACTGATCAAGATTAAAAGTTCCTAATCAAGTGGTCTACGTTTAAAATGGTGAGACTCTTCTTGGAGTCACTAGAATTAAACCCACACTTCCAGTTCATCCGCATGCAATCTGTATGAATATATTAATAAGCACTTTATATTAATACTATTGTACTCCTCAGTCATATCTCTCATGCGCGTGCATATGTATATGCCACATGTATATGAACCGGTTGCAATGCAAGAACTCAAAAGAAGTGTCTGTTCCAAAATAGGTCCCGCTACGAAATGGTGCGAGACTATTAGAAGAGTCGCATACAATTTCTGCATTGAGTAACCAAATAACTGACAGTTTGAAAAGTCATAAACATGTAATCGCATAAGAACATTATAAAGATACAGTTATGAAACCAAGTAGATTGTTATAATCCTGGTCGCTATGTGCATTTGAAAATTACTTGCTATCAGGAAACAAACTACGTAGTTTTAACACAATCACGTCACGTGTGGTCATTCAGAAACTAACTAGTTAAATTTGAAACCAGCATACACAAAATGAATCAGTTTAAGTAAAATTCCCAGGATGCAAACGTCCTCTTTTAATCAATATAAACATATTGATTTTTCATGTTTTTATTCAATCATAAATATAGCAAATAAACCTTAAATTGTCTTTAAGGAGAGAGAACCAAGTTCTCGACTCTACCGTATTTTTCAGGTTTTTCTAATCCAACTTCAAGTGCATTAGCATTGTGTTTTGCTTGTTAGTATGCATCAAGTTTTGTATTTACTTGCATGATAATTTCTGATTTTTCTATATGATTTATATAGCAATTAGACCCTATTTTTCCAGCAGAAACAATCTGAATTGAATTGTATCATAAACAATCAACATTAATGATAAGAACTCAAAAGGCAAATAAAATGTGAGAAATTCACCTTCGGGCGGGAATCAGTAACGAAGCTCAATATAAATCCATACAATTGAGACACATCAGACCAGTTGACGCGGCCTCTGACGATGAGCAAATGCGATATACATTTCAATCCCGAGACGGCGGCACCCACCGTCAACGACGGCGACCGAAGAATACGGACCAAGAGCTCCGATAAAAACTCGCTCTTCTTGACGAGAATCGCCGCCGAGACTTTCTGAAAGACAATGGAGAGAATCGTGAGGAGGGCGTCGATCACGTGACCGGGAGGGTCGGGCTGGGAGGCGAGGCCGTCGAGGGACGAGCACGTGAAGCCGAGGTATGCGACTGGAGTCGAAGGGAAGTTCTTGTCTTTGAGCTCCTGGGCCATGGCACCGACGGCGGCGCAGAGATGGTGGTGGTCCTCGCGCGTGGAGCTGCTGAAGCGCGTGAGTATTGAGGCGCAGATGTCATCGTCGTCGTTAAGAAGGAGGGCGTGGGGATCGTCCATTTCTATGCCTTCCATGTTTAGGTAGGGCAGTTGCAGAAAAACCCTCGATGGTTTCAGGAGGTGGCTAGGGTTTTAGGGAGAGAGTTGAGGGTGAAGAAGGTGACCGTTAATACGGGTCAAGTTTTAAGTTACGTTTGGGAATTGGGTGGCCCAGTTAAAAGTGGCGGGTCCGGAATCTCTCGGATCGTAAGCGCGCGCCGATCTTGATTACGTCGATTTGGGCTCAACAGGCCTGTCAACGTAAGGCTATAATATATTCTCTCTGGGCCGGGTCGGAGGAACTGACCCGAATAACTCTTTCCTTCCAAATTTGTATCTAGTGTGGAGATTAGGAAATTGATTAAACAAAATAAATTATTATGATGGTTTTTATTGTCACGTGAAGAGAAAAATATGAACATGGTGGCAATAAAACCGGGACATAACTATTCATGGGTCATGAGCCTTACTCTCACAATTTTTTGAACATTCATATTGAGGATCATGACTAGGTAGTTGTAGATAAACAGAAACATAATTCTTTTAGGCACTTAGAGGTAAAATGTGGGGTATTTAGAGTGAATCACAAGAGAAGCTCTTATGTAGGATCTATAGACACAACTCTCTTATCAGCTGTCGCACTTCTCGTGTAAGATTTGCTCTTATAATTTGATTGTTTTATATAGCTAGCCTAATTAGTCGTCACATAAGACGAACATGGTGGCAATAAAACCGGGACATAACTATTCATGGGTCATGACGTCCTTACTCTCACAATTTTTTGAACATTCATATTGAGGATCATGACTAGGGTAGTTGTAGATAAACAGAAACATAATTTTAGGTACTTAGAGGTAAAATGTGGGGTATTTAGAGGAATCACAAGAGAAGCTCTTATGTAGGATCTATGACACAACTCTCTTATCAGTTGTTGCAATTTCTCGTGCAAGATTGTCTTATACTGGATTGTCTTATACAGCAGCTAATTAGTCGTCACATAAGACAGTTAACAGAAAATTTTCATCGATCATTAGATATTTTAAGTATATTTTGTATATGTTATGTGATGGGGTGAAACTAATTATTTATCCCGCTCTTTATTGTCGAAATAGGGGCTGCAACGGTGTCGGGTGACAAATTGGCATCCACACAACACGAACGATGTACAATTATGTTTTTTGAAATAACCTCTGCAATGTATTTACTTTTTATGGAAATAATTAAGATATTGATTACTAAAATATCCACACAGCAAAAGCATCTGAAATTTGGATTTAGTTGGATTAAAATTTAGCTAATTAAATGCCTCGAATTGAGAAAAAAAATAGCGTAACACATTATAAACTAATAAGATTTTATATATATTAGTACTCTACTCGTTAATATCATACGTACAACTTGGATGAAAAAAAAATCAAAACTAAAAACTAAAAAAAAGTACGACACCATGTCACCAACTGCGGCATGGACAGACACTGTCGCATTGATACCCATACTGACAGAATTACAGCCGTCCGTCATCACGATCATTATCAAGGTATAGATCTGGGCCGTCCACGGCTCTCGTCAAGGCGATTGATCAGGTACAGCGCGTTGCTCGTAACCCTAGCCGCATTCGTAATCTTCCGCTTCACATCCGCGGCCTTGGCCTTCACGTCCGCCTCCTGAATCCCATCGAGACACGTGTCGTCATCCGTGAGGGAGGCGCTGAGCCACGTCTGGGCGTTGCTCATCTGGAACCGAAACGTCTCCTCCCGGAGGTGCTGCAGCTCGGAGAGCGTCTCGCTCAGCTCGTCCACCGACGACGACATCAGGTCCACGCAGTCGCCGATCGCCGAGCGCTGCAGCTTGGTCCCCTGGAAGGAGGCGGAGAGCTGGGAGAGGAAGCCGGAGACGCTGCGGGCGCGGGAGAGGCTGACGCTCACGGCTGCCTGCGCGAGATCGCGGGGGGTCTTGGCGGGGCCGGTGTAGTCGGAGAGAGTGCGGAGGCAGATTTTGGGGTAGGTGGCGTGGCGACATGATGAACGGACGAGATTTGATGCTGGGTTCTGCTGTGGGGTGTGTTTCCGTGCGGCGGCGGCGGAGTACGGCGAGCAGAGGAGGAGGACGAGGAGAGGGAGAAGAGAGAGTAAGAAACGCATCGCTTCGGTGGGTGGGAGTTTACCGGCGATGGGTATAAAGAGCAAAAGAGCAAAAGAGCGTGAGTAGAGTGAAGAGTGTGGAATTAATTGGTGGTGGTCGCTGGGGGTGGGTATATATATAGGGGTGTTGGGGGGTTTTGTAGTTGAAAGTGGGAAAGTAAACGGGCAAATCTCCGTTTTGGACTGGGAATGCTTTATTTATTTAAATACTAAATTAATCAAATCTGAAGATTAGAATTTGAAGATCAAAATTTGAAGACCAAAAATTTCATAATAAAAAAGTTGACAAAAACATTTTTTTATGATAAAAAAATGTTTGAAGAGTGACATAGAGAGTTCTAAATCAAGAGAGTGCAAGTGATTTTTTAAATTTGAAGACTTATTTAACAATTCTATTGGAGCATAAAAAAACTTACATGGCACTTCAAATTTAATTTTGTAGAAATATTTTGCCTTCAAAAATATCTTACTCTTAATTATTTAAGGATAATGCTTGTGAAGGACTTTCTTGTCCCACACTTACAATTAACGAACATTTGTAGTCCAAACATCATAATCGAAACTATTCATTATCTTTATCATCGTCTAAAGATCATATATGCAAAAAATTATTTAATTTAGAGATTTTTTAGTCATTCATATGGATAAAATAAATGGACGATTCATCGTAAGGATGCTACTTGTTACCAAAATTGTTGATTAGTTTAACACGTATGGATGACTACATAATTTCCAAATTGAATGATTTTTTGCATATATAATATTTAAATGATGATAAAGAGAATTAACAGTTTCGATTATAATATTCAAACAATAAAGGTTTGTCAATCATAAGTGTAAGGACACAAGCATTATCTATTATTTAATACAAAACATAAATTACGTTAATGTTGTTAAACTGCTTTAACAGAAAGAAAATATAAAAAGGAAACAAAGAATAGTGACTTTTATATTTTCCCGTCGGATCAAGGATTACAGTAAAAAAAATCACCTTTTTATCGTAACGTTTCCCTTTCCTCGTTTTTCTTTATATTGATTCCATCTCCGGCATCAAGGGTGAATTACTTCCCTATCAATCACATCTTAATCATCACTTTATTTGATAAACAACCCTAAAACCCTAGCCATGCACTAAACTCAAATTTTATTGAACTGTACTGTTTTTAATATTGAATCTTTTTTGAATTTTGAAGATCGAGATGATATTATTTTCAAGTTTCAACCACTCCTATAATTGAACCAGCCCATGTCTACATTGTCGACGTAGAAAGATTTTCATCAACAAACTATATACTATTTTAGATTGATAAATTAAAGAGTTAAGTACGAATAACTATCCAATATTTTGAAGTGATTCCAAATTAGTCACAATCTTTTAAAGCATTTCAAATAACTATCTAATGTTTTGAAAATTAGACATATGTTAGGTCACCGGCGTTAAGTAATGACTTTACCAACACTAAATGATGAGGTTAAAAGAATTAAATGATAACGTGGACGAATACTAAAGTTGGTTTTTACTAATCACCGTCTTTAGAGCTTTAAGCTCCCAAATTGACTCATTTTAACCAAGTTAAATAGTAAATTTGTTTGGCCAAAATGCATTGATTTGGAGATTCAAAGCTCCATAATGAACCTAACAAATGTCAAATTTTTAAAATGTTAAGTAGTTATTTGGAATATTTTAAAAGGTTAAAAATCAATTTAAAATCACTCATAAATGTTGGTTAGCTATCCAGACTTAATTAACCAAGAAACCCTAAATTAAATGGCAGTATTATTATTTTTGTAGTGCTCAAGAGTATTTTCTTGTTTATGGGATAGTCCTTAGCACCAAAGAAGACCAAAGTAATATACACACCGACATTGAGAGCTATAAAAAATGTTTATGTAGAAGGTTTTTTTTTTTTTTTTTTGTGTTTTGTTTGAAAAATTTTTACATCTTCTTGTCAAACTCTACTGTAATAGCTTTGATATTCTAAGGCCTCGTTTGGTACGCTGTATAGCGCACCGGATAGTACTAATAATCCGGTCTTGGGTGTTTGGTGAGCTCCGTACTAAAATAGTCGCCCGACTATTTAAACTGGGTCCACCATTTAGTACCCCTCACACCGGACTAATTATACGCCCAAAAACCTCCGTATAATTAGTCGGGTCCGTCCCTCTCACTCTCTTGGTCTAGCTTGAAGGAAAATATTTGAATTACAAGTTCATTTGAGCAACACTTAAGCATGATATTAACAAATTAAAAGCTCTTAGCTAGCATATTAGTACTCAAAAACAAAACTTTGCTCATGACTTTTGAAGCCTAAATATTGTGAACCAAGACATAACTCAAAATCACATTAGTAAGTTGTAGCATCCTATACCTTTGTAGAATCTTCTTTGCATAAGCAAAGGCTAAATACCTAAGAGGGCCTTCAATCTCATCTTGGATGAACACCTTTGCTTGGAGGAGTTGTGGTTGCACCTTGAATCAAATTAAAGGTTACCAACATACTTCGTCTCCTACGAAGGTCAAACCTTTCGTAGTTCTTGCATTTGATTAGGATTTGAGTGAGTTTGTATGAAGAACAAATTGTGTTCTTCACACACATCTTGGGTCGGCCAACACAGTATAAATAATCGATATTAGTCCGATACTGCACCAAACGCCCGACTAATTTAGTCAGTACTGTCCGATGACAGATTATCCTATCCGACTGAAATAGTCAGTCCAGTTCGAGCTGCCAAACGAGGCCTAAGGGTTTTTATCACTCACGGGCCCTGAACTTTCACTCACCAGATTGATTGATGCCTGAACTTTAAAACCGATCACAGAGATGCCTAGACTTATAAAAACAAGACTTTGTGATACTTCCGTCCCATTTCCGTTATCTCTCCGTCAATCTAAATGGGTTTTCATCACCCACGGGTGAACTTTCACCACCAGACTGATTGATGCCCAAACTTTAAAACCGATCACAGAGATGCCCAGACTTATAAAACAAGACTTCCTAGGATATTTCTGCCCCAATTCCTGCTATCTCTCCGCTAATTAAGAGGGTGGGCCATGTCATTCGCACCATATGTTTGATGAAATGACCTTAAGGCCTTATCATATGGTCTGATCCTTTCTCTCATTCTCTTTCTGATTTTCCTCTCTCTCCCAAATTGCTGAAATTTCCTCCTTTTCTTATCATTTCCGTCCAAATTGGTTGGACTCCATCTTAATATTCTTCCGTATGTAACATTCAATTGATAAAGGCTACACCTAAGTAAATTAATTCGATGAATCAATAATTGATTTAGGCTCTATTTCATTTCCACAGGTTCACATATTGCTTTGTTTCATTTGATTTAGGTCTATGAATTCCCAAGACTAAGATAGTATGATTAGTTGGTATTATGACTATTGCGATATTTTAATGATATTATGGATGCTATGAGTATTATGGATTTTCTTATGGATGTTAATTTTGTTATGTTTATGTTCTCATTTTTATTTTTTGTCTTTTTATTCAATTTTATACCAAATATGCAAATCACATTGGCAATTGAGCTCATTCAATATTTCAATTATTGATTCATCGAATTAATTTATTTGCATCTAAGAACAATATTTCATTCAATATTTCAATTATTGATTCATCGAATTAATTTAATTTGGGCGTAGCCTTTATCAATTGAATGTTCTATACGGAAGAATATTAAGAGGTTGGGTCAACCAATTTGGACGGAAATGATAAGAAAAGGAGGGAAATTTCAACCAATTTGGGAGGGAAAATCGAAAGAGAAGTGAGAGAAATGATTAGACCATGTACCACATTTTAAAGGTCATTTCATCAAACATATGGTGCGAAATGACATATTTACCCTCTTAATTGACGGAGAGATAACGGAATTGGGACGGAAGTATCACAAAGTCTTGTTTTTATAAGTCTCTGGCATCTCTGCAGGATCGGTTTTAAGTTCGGCATCAATCAGTCCTGGTGGGAGTGAAAGTTCAGGCCCAGTGGGTGATAAAAAAACCTACTTCAGATTGACGGAGAGAATAACGGAATTGGGACGGAAGTATCACAAAGTCTTGTTTTTATAAGTTTGGGCATCTCTGTGATCGGTTTTAAAGTTTAGGCATCAATCAGTCTGGTGAGTGAAAGTTCAGGGGCCGTGGGTGATAAAAACCCATATTCTAAAAGCGTTTTTAACTGTTTTAAAAACATTTGAGAAATGAATCCTTAGTTAAGAAACTCGAATACTCAAACCATACAGACATTATTTCAAACATGTAATAAGCAATTTAAGCGCCCCCCATTTGTGGCTGTTTGGCAAGTGTTGGGGACCGGCCAAGGAGATCCAAATAAATGCAACCACGCCCGTCGCCTGGTAGAATAACTCACCTTTCAACAGATCACTAACCAACCAAAATATGCAAAGCATGTATTTATTTATTAACCAATAACCAAAGTCCTCGACCACGTATACAGTGCATGTACACACTGTCTTCTCCTCTCTAATGGCGTTGAGTGACCAATGTGTTTCAACCAAGCTATATATTCAATGCATGAGGAGACCAAACAATGACAAATTTCCTATTTTGAGGGACATTTCGTCGGTGGCTCCAAGCTCGCCCTAGACAGTTGAGAGTCACTCACGTGCGCATAAACAAAAACAGATAGCACACTTGATTAAACATATGTATTCATACCAGACACAGATTTAGGATTCAAAACTGGGGTGGGTTGAACTTTAAAGCCAAATTTTACTAGTGGAAAGATTTTTAAAAGTTTCGGCTTAATCTCATTTGTTTTAAAATTTTACACAACCAGTTAATGATTATATAAATATAAAATTGTTATTGACACTCCAAAGTAGGGGTGCAACTTGGGTTGGGTTAACCCGAATCCGTCCATGCCCAACCCGATTTCAAATCCAATCGGGCGGATTAGAATGAAGAAAAAACCCGTCCAAACCCAACCCGACCTCGACCCGATCATTTATTGGGTTGGGTTGATGTCTTACCCGCCCATGTCAACCCAAATCCAACCCTATTTGGAGTCTGAATTCGCCTATGCATATATTACCCATCTCACTTCATATTATATAAGTTATGTATATGTTTTGGAATGACTATACTTGAAGTTTATTGTCCGTTTTCATATTGATAATGAATGATAGTGTTACTTTTACATTTCTTTTTGTTGAAACTTTGGTATACGTCTCGTAATTTAATTCCAACTTTGCATGGTTGAAACATTAGAAATAGTCTTCATGTTGTTTGTTTTAACTTTTGTGTGTAAATAGAATTTTAACTAATATTGACGTTGTTTGGTTTAAAATTTGAAAAATCATGCAAAATAAGGTGTTATAAGATTGAACTCGATAAAGTTGAGTGAACCCAAACCCAACCCCGAATAAGTCCAAACCCAATTAAAACCCGAACCCGATTAAACCCATATGAACCCGAACCCAACCCAAACCCAAATTGTGAAGATTGGGTTAGGGTTGGGTTGACCATCCAACCCGCCCGAGTTGGACCCCTACTCCAAAGTACTCTAAACTTTTTTTATTAAAAAATGAGTGCATTTTTGGAGTGCAAATAGTAGTTCCCTATAAATAAATAAAAACAAAATTAGACGGTACAAATAAAATTATTATCAAGAATGAAAAAAACTTATTCAGGTTCACAATTCCAATACCTAATTTCTTGTAATGGATTCATCAAATCAGATATTCACAATAAAATTATTGTTTTCAATGTACATATTAAGAGAAAAAAGAGGAAAAGAAATATAAAATATTATTTTCAATGCCCAATCTCAGTCACGCGCGTGAACTACATTTTGGGGATTGATGAGATTGAGCATGTAGATAATTAGATCTTAGGTGGGCGTGAACTATATTTTGGGGGTTGATGAGATTGAGCATGTAGACAATTAAATCTTAGGTGGGCTGGTTGAGCTAATATACACAAAGGTAGCAGTTGGAGAGGAAATTTTCGGATGGGCTGAAACCCACTCCAGCCAGCCCCAAGCTCGTGCCTGTTTCGTACTTTATACCCTTTTGTTTGTATACTAGAAATATCATTCTCTTAAAAAAGCCAACAAATGAGATTGATTGACACAATTTAATCTGTAAGAAACGATGTTTTGGTGTAGAACTTATTTCTTACGTTGAAGATTGTTACTCTAAATTATGATTGATCTTGGTGATTATTCAACAACGTAAGTATTTGTCTACCAAGAAGTCTGATAAGAGAACGTTACATAAGATTAAATTCTCAATTTTACTGATGGTGATTTTGCACGAATATACCAAGGAGGGTGGGATATAAAATGAAGAGAGAGCAATGGGAGGGGGGCCCTGATTTAATGAGCATCACCAAACAGACCCAATTATAATGGTCAGAATTTGAAAGCATCGCAAATTTTTGCATGCAGAGTTTGATTGGAAAACATGGGACCCTTAATTATTTGCTGGAAATCCGATAAGAAACGACATCTTGTGAGCCCAGCAGAGCAGCCTTCCCATGAATTCGACATGTCAGTGGTGAAAGTTCTGAAACAAATCATGTGAATTGCAGTCTGGAATGCGCTATAAAAAATATCCCTACCCTACTCTATAAATTGAACTATATAGGGTGCGTCTTCAGAAATATGTAACACTATATAGGGTGCATCATAACACTTAATTTGATTCTCACAACTCTTAGATTTTCAATTTTCAATATCAACCATTCATTTTTTATACCTGTCAACATTACGTATTATTAAAGAAAAATTGCTATGCAATATGCCAATCTCTTCTTTTTTTGATAAAATTGCCATATGTGTTTGTGTGCTTTTTTTCTTTAGACTTAGGCTCCGTTTGGTATTGTTTTTTTTTTTTTTCACTAAAAACTGTTTCACTTTAAAGTTAAGCAGATAAAAAGTGTTTGGTAAAAATGAAATATATTGTTTATTTTAAAAGTTATGGCATTAAAACATCAACTTTTTAAAGCAGCATGGATTTTGTTTTTAAAAGCTGTTTTTAAAAGTAATTTTTTTTAAAGCACAACAACCCCAAACGCCCTTACCACCTAGATTCCATTTTTATTTTGAATATACTGCACTTTTGTAAGAAATTCCATCCAAACGCATCACGTGCTGCAATAGATGTGCTCACTAAAACTCACGAGGGCAAGCAATAAAGAAAGGATAATGCTAGAGGGACCAAATTTTTTAAACTAAATTTATAAACCAAATAATAAGACAATAAAGTAAAACTTTATGATTTAATGACTATAAAAAAGAAAATCAACCGTCAATTGTCATATCATTTGATTTACAAATTTGATTTAAAAAATTTAATTTTATAGCATTACCCATAAAAAAATGTGTTTACTAATGCTAGTGAGCAAAAGCCATATTAAATGACTAGTGTGTCTGAATTGTGTTTACTAAACTTGCGATCGCAACAGAGAAAACTGTTTTTCGGGTCGGTAATCTGCCGTTCCCCAAAAAACAAATTGTAATGGAAAAACCGGACCCACAAATGAAAATGGTGGGGCCTCAAAACTTCTGCTTCTTTGGGCCAAGTTATCTCAATACTTGCAATCCACAGCTTCACGTGGACACGTCGCTTACTAATCCCATAATCCAGCCGAAAGTTTTCACTCTGGCATTTTATCAAACACCTTACGCGCCACCCATTTTGAACTGGGCCTCCTGGAATAGCTTCGTGCTGTCAAAAGTTATGATTAATCCATACGGCAGATTTGTGGGATTCACATGATGCCACATTAGAATAATTGACGGAATTTAAATGGAATGACCAAAATAATTTACAGTAGACAAACTTAGGGACCACTTCTATCGATTTTCATTGTCAAAGATCAAAATGAAGAGTTATGTCAATCTCAGAAACCATTTTAATTAAAAAACCTTTTTTTACACAAAAACCACTTGAATTATTTGGGGTGTGCACAAATACTAATATTTTATCTCACAAGCAAACCAATTTTCAAAATATCGAGGTAAGAATTACATTGACTAAAACTCGTCCAATTAGTTGTCACACATCTAGTGGAAAAGCATAATGCGATGGGAGAATATACATTTTCATTTGTGGGTCCGGTATCGAACCTTTTCTGAAAGCTGTAGGACCCAACTGAGCTGGTAACATAGGACGATGGTTGCGTTTTACGAACCAGTTGATCCAATTATTGAGCATATTGTATTCACAAATTGATGCTCAATTATTTGGGTACTAGTAAGAGGTCATATAAGGTTTCGAGAAAAACAAATATGAAACGAGTGTATATTTTTTCTCAACAATAATTCATGAGAAGTATTTTAATGAGCGTTCGAGAAAAAATTTATATGCAACAAATGTATTTCATTTTTAAAAGACAAAAAAAATATACGCTTTGTTGCAAGTAGGTTCTTTTTCGCTTTCATGACAAATGACGCTGACCATACGTAACATATACGGGCTGCAATTGGGTGTGGTTTTGGTGCGAAACACAACACAACTATGGCAATTGGACAACCTCCTACCTGAAACCCATCATGCAAATAATTGACACAGGAAAAGAATGGCATTTGAAATTAATCTGAATATATATAGTATATTAAGGTGTTCCCATTTGTTGAGATATTAATTCACTGTGATTAATTATATATGTTGTGATAGATACTTTTGGTCAAACTTCAGTGGTACGTACTATTCTGTTAAATGGTTCAGATTCATTTGGGGCCCACTGCAAATTAATTTGGACCATTTAATAATCGTACCATTGAATAGTAAGCACCACTCAAGATTTTTCCAGATACTTTTGCTAAGTAGGAGTTATATAATATATAGGAAAGTATGTACCGTATGCACAAGACAAGACATTTGCTCTCCCAAAACAGGGTATTTATTAAACTTAGTGTTTTGTTATGAAATGTAAAAGAGGGGTCAAACTTTAATGGTACGTACCATTAAATGATACTTACTGTTGAATGATTTAAGATTCATTTAGGACCTACCGCAAATTAATTTGGACCATTCAATAGCCGTACCATTGAATGGTACGTACCACCCAAGATTTTTCCGTAAAAGAGAACCTTACTTGCAATCCAATATGTTTCGCTTTGTATCTCATTTTAGGCGATGTATTTCATCCATGGCACATCATTTTCTCTAGACTGGTAGGCGACTGGAGACCATTGATTGCTTGGTGTAACATTCATTACATGATTTACAACAATCAACTATAGGCGAAACTATGTAGACGCCAAACCGAACTTTAGCATGTCAAATTATTTTTCACATTTTTTATTTCACTCTTATAATTTATTCTAAATCTCATTCATACACGAGTCAGTCTTACTCTAAATCTCATTCATACACGAGTCAGTCTTACTCGTAAGTAAAAATTCATCAATCTAACCCAATCCACATTCAAAAGTTGGTTTCGTGGTTGCGATCAATATTATCAATCACTTGTAACACAGACATTGTGGAAACAACTCATCTTATAGATCATAAAATATTTTGTGTTATTAATTAATCCAATAGAATAAAGTTAATGATGCTGCATTAGCCTTACCAAGACAAACCCTAGCTAGGTAGCATTTTCTAATTGCCTATCTAGTCGGACAAATCGTACGACAACGTTTTAGTCTTTTACCAAACACAACTACCCCCACATTAGTCTTAATTAATTATTAAATCAGATGCAGTCCTCTCTATCGCATAATTATTTTATGCTTCACAAGGCTTAATCAAACACTGTACACAAAAGTTCTTCCCAGTTAGCATCTTAAGCTTCAGTTAGTATATCTATTTCACATCCATCAAAATGGTCCGGTACTCCGGTTTCGCAATTCACAATTCAAAAGGATATACAACTGGTTACTCGACTTGATAGACACGAGAGGATCAACAACCGATTATCAAGCAAATTTTCTGATGATTGAGAACCGAAAATCGTTAACAAATTACATAATTTAGTAGATACGAGAGGATATACAACCAAGAACTGAAGGTCCAATAATAGAGACAAAAGTGATTTGATGTGCATGCAATAGTAGAACATCGGATAGTGCCAATTCCAACATCAATTTGCAAACATTCCTCGTACAGCCAGCTGCCGATTCTATATAATTTATAAGACAAACACGAGCGTACACAATTAAATCAGATATCAGATCAACTAGAAATTAGATCGCAATTAGCGTAAAAAGATCATTAGCAAGTGAACAAAACTGCAACAAGTAGCATTGAAATTTGCATTAATTGGAGTGGATTAATCATGTTTAACCCAACAAAATGTATTTACAAGTTCTTCGACGAACCTTGAATCCCAAGACCTTATTACATTAATAAACCTAAAACCAGCTGCTAATCTAACTACCAAACGATACAGCGTTTTGGGTTTGCTGAGCTAGATGTGGTTTCACCAACTATTCTACTACTACAATCATCCCATAATCTAACGACGTTACCGTTAAGCTCCGTCAAGTCCTGGTACCTGTACCAACCCATCTCCCCCGTTCTCAACCTCAAAACATCCTCCCACCAATTAGCCGCCACCACCTCATCGCTGCCTCTCTCTTCTGTCTCATCCTCCTCCGGCGTCGGGGATGAGGTCGCCGTCAGGTCAACGTCACTCTCAACGTTACTATCCTCAAAATACACCGCAAACTTCGAACCCTTTGTCAGCTGCACTCTACCGTCATCGAACTTAGCCAATGCTGGAACAGAGCATGGTGGCTCAACCTTCTCCGCCGCCGCATTTGACTGCGTTATCTCTGAAACCGGAGACGACCCATTTGAGCTGAGGTCTGAAATGGCAGGTTGTGAGCGGAATTTCAATGAAGCAGAAGAAGAGGATATGGCACTGCTGGAGGCGGCGGCTCTGGGTCTGAGCCTCCAGAAGCTAACGGCCGCGGTCAAAACGGCGACCCAAGTCCACATATTATTCACAACAATGAACAATCCGAAGCCCAAGTAACTGAAAGCAAGAGCTTCGAGATTAGAATCCAACACGTTCATGATTGAAATCGGAAATTAAGAACCAGGGACAGAGGAGGGCTTTTGGTGTTCGTTTAAGGATTGTGAGAGGTGTGAAGCTTACGAGATGTTACCGTGTTGGTCTCTGACTCTCTGGTGGCGGTAGAATTTATGGGGGGAGGAGAGAGAGGGTGAGGAAGAATGTGAGCCGTTGGATTTTTGGTGGCTTTGTCCAGTTTGGATCTGGATAGAGAGATGCCAGGAGAGATGCTGAGAATCGAGAGCTAAGATGCGAATTGCTTAATGGTAGATCCCAATTCTTATACCGCCTTTTTTCACCACTTGATTTAGTCCATTGACACGTGTCGGGGCAGGAACCAAGTGTCGTCTTCGTTGCGTGAAGCCCACAGCGAGAAAGCAAAACCCTTGCCTTGCCTTCTCATGCTAACCACTAATAAAATAGCATGGTCTAGAAACTGATAGAAAATTGTAAGATAACAAATTATACAAGTGGTTCATAGGTTTTGGCAGTCATTTCAGTTAAGCACGCAGAACACTTTAGGAATGTCCCGGTTATTTGAAGTTAGTCAAGCATTAATATATATGATAATTTTTACGATAATGCTTAAGTTCCTCCTATGGGGAAACTTAGCTACTTGTCCTCCCATTTACGATTAACGAATCTTTACCGTCTGAACATCATAATCAAAACTGTTCATTCTCTTTATCATCATATATGCAACAAATCATTCAATTTGGAGATCGTTTAGCCATTTAAAAACATAAAACAAATGAACGGTTCATCATGAAGATGATACTTGTTACCAAAACCGTTGATTGGTTTAACATACATAGATGACTAAACGATCTTTAAATTGAATGATTTTTATGATTTTTAGATGATAATAAAGAGAATGGACGGTTCCGATTATGATGTTCAGATGGTAAAGATTCGTTAATCGTAAAAGATAGACAAATAGATTCCACCATGAGAGGAACATAAGTATTATCCTAATTTTTATATATATGATTATACGTTATTCGTTTTGGAAGATTATACATGAAATTATATATATATATATATATATATTTATTTATTTATTTATTTTGAAGGAAATGATAGTAGATTCATTCAACATAAAAAAGAATTACAGTAAGACACTTAGCCAATCAAGGCGACAAACTTTCCTTAACAAGTAAATCTAGGATAAGATTTGGAGAATCCTCTAATCACTCACAAAATTGACTAACAGTAAGATCAAAGCGAGCAAGATGGTGAGTAACACCGTTGGCTTGGCGGCAAATATGGGTAAAAATAGCCTTAGTGACGGTCAGAATTAGCGCCTTGATGTCCTCCACAATTTGCCCAATTGAAGTCAAATTGATAGAAGGATCCTTCAACGCTCCCACAATGAAATTATATATTCTCATATGCAAAGAACTTGCAGCTCTGCCAGCTCACACACTATTTACTAATATTACAAAGCTCTAGAGGTTTTGTATTCGATTCTCCCTTCTATTTAAATCTAATTATAAAAAAAAAGAAAAAAAAACCGTGCAATGGCTTTTAAAGATAAATATATACCATTATCCGATCAAGGTGATGGCATTATAATTACCATATAATATTGTCGCATTGTGTGCTGTCTTTTTCTAATTCTTCTCCACGGTTCGCATTCAAAGACTCGTATCAGCCTGCATTTACACTTATTTTTTTGGTGAATAGCATTACTGCTACTAGGTAGAATATTACCATTATTTTCAATTTTAACGTAAGAAAATAAATAGGATAAGAATTGTAAGAAAAGAAACGTGAAACGTGACAGAAGGTTGTTAGTTCAGCTAGGACTTACAGACTTTTTTTTATGTTTCAAATTGGATTGAAATGAATAAAGGTAAATTCATATTAGATACCAAGTTGGGTATAGGTTTTAAGAAAAAATACCATATTTAAGAAAAAATACCAAATCTAATTAAATATTTTATGATAAGCCATAAACTTTATTGCAAGTGATCCTATGACTAAATAAAATATATGAGAGATTACTATATTGTCCTCAAGTTGATTTCTTTTAGAATTTTATAAGGTCTTTAGAGCTTAGGGTTAACTTTGAGGATTTAGGGTTTTAAAAGGTCGGTCAATGTTTGGGGTTGATCATTTTGGGTTTAGGGTTTTAGAATGTCCTTGGGAGGAGCTTAGGGCTTAGGGTGTAGGTCTCGGGTTTTAGGCGAAGCCCAAAATCCGAGAATAGACCCTACGCCCTAAGCGATTAACGTAATAAAAAAAAAATTCTTCAAAAAAAATTCGTAGCTTGTTAGTTACAATTCATTAAGAAGGTTAATGGCTATGACTTTGTGATGGTAGGGTTGGACATTATTGTCATTTTAACTAACAAATTAGTTTGACTTTTCAACTAGTACCTAAAATAAAAATATGGTATTTTAATTTAAAGTTATTTTGAATTTGGTATTTAAACTAAAAAGTCCCAATGAATAATTCTCTAAATTGAAGGTATATTAAAGATAGAAGATAATGTTTTTTCTTTTGAGGGGATTGGACGGGGAAAGACATAAAATAAACTTTACTTTTTTAATTTTACTATTTTGGAGATGATTGTAATTGATATGTTTTAATTTTTTTTTCAATAATCCATCTCCCTACAATTTTTTTCATTTATTCCTTTTAATGTCCATTAAAATAATAGCTTATCCTTTCTAATGCAATATTCAGTACCAAACGAGATTGTGTAGTGTTCACATTCCATGCTTATGATCTTGGGATAAATTTATCTGGTTAAAACTTTCGAATTCCACTACCTTAACGTGAACTTATCTTTACACCGATGGTACGTAACCTTCGAACTTCACCTTTCTTATAATTTGGGCCTAACGAGGATGTAAGATATGAATGCTGAGCTAATCAATTCGTGGTTATGATTGATTAGAGTAGCGTTGGGTGAAGATGGTTTGGTAGATATCTTGTTAAAATGATTAAGCTGATAGGGTCGAGGAAGTCATGATGAATTGATGGGCCTATCTTTTAAGCAATTAGGTCGAGTGTGGAATTTTTAAACTTGCAAGTCATAGCTAGCTAGCTCATACTGTTATTCAATGCTTCCACCTTGTTTTTGCAACTTTAGATGTAAGAGTTCATTTTTCTTTATATACAAATAATAGTTTGACACACACATATACAAAAGTAAATACATTAAATTGCAAAATAAATGTTTTATATATGTGTTTAACTGGATTTGTCTATGCCACTTAATATTTTAGTCTATATTCGAACCTCGTAAATGAGGTGTTTGTTTCATTGTATAAAAGAATAAAATACACAACACCTTACCTAACATATCAACATCTGTTGAATTTTAACTTGTGATATTTTTGTATTTCATGAGAAAACAATGTACATCAGTATGCTTACATATAAAGAAGGAAAAAGCAACAAGTAACCTGAGAAACTCCTAGTGGCCAATGGACCCTAGTGACTGGTTAATCCTAAGCTTAATCTAATCCTTAAATCAAGGAGATTACACAAACACGAAGACACGACATTAATCAGTCACTAGTCAGTCATCTTCCTTTAATCAAGGAAAGATGACTGTTACAATCTGCTGGTTAAACCAGTACCAGGTCTCAGAGAGTTGCAGCCATAACCTAATGACTACTAGCCTAACCCGATGAGAGTAACCCGATGACTACTAGCCTAATCCGATGAGGCTGAACCCGATGACTCATTCCGATAACAGCCATAAATTTTCTGTTGATGACAATTGCAACAGAGCTAGAAAGCATGAAAGACACATATGAAAGAAGGGACAAGAAAGAATTCAATCAGAAAAGAGTTTTGGAGTAGATTAGGCGATTTAAGCCCTAGTCCCCATGCCGTATACAAAAGCAGGAGTGCGCAAGGTAGGATGATGAGCTCGTTTGTAAATACTTTTTCAAATGACTAAAAACGTTTTTGGTAAATATGTTTTCCAACAATTTCTTCACAAATTTTCGGTTACAAAGAAACAATTGTTGGTGCCACCAAACTTTAACTTAATTAGGATATTGTCACTGTGCTCAAACTTCAACCTATTAACAATACTATCACCGCCTCTTGTCCTTATGATTAAAGAAAGTTCATTAGGTGTTTTTGGATAAAAAAAAAAGTTTGTGAGACTCGTTTCATTAGTTTTCTATAAAAAGAGGCTTAAAAATCTTATAATTTATATAGTAAATTAGAGTGATAATTTAAAATTAAGTTTTCAAGTGTTTTTGTTACATTTTAAAGAAACCTAAATGGATCAAACTTAAACACAAGTGGTTAGGTTAGGTTTGATCCAAACCTCAGTCATTCAAATGTCCATATTCCAACCCATGCATATATATGTATATATGATTTTTGATGAAATACTACATTAAGTTAGAGATGTCAAACGGGCCGTGTAGCCCATGCTAAATTGGGCGGTGCTCGAGCTGACCCACTTATTAAATGGGCCATGTTGGATCAATCCATTTACATAAAATAATAAGCCGAGTCTTAACCCATGACCCAAATCCATTCGGGTCGGGTCCTAAATGGGCCGGGCTAGCATGTGGGGCTTAAGGTTTTAGCGAGCTCAAAAAAAATAAAAATGAAAAACTATCTCAAAATTAAAATTCACTCGTTAAAACCTACTCATTAAGTTTTTTTTCCTTACACGAATAGATGATTACAAAACAAAGAGGTGTGGCCTCGTTAAAACCTTGACATAAATTTTTTTAAAGAGAAATCTGGTGAAGGAAGGAGGACCCCCACCCCACGTACAATCAGAGCTTACATTCTTAGTATGAAAATAACAAAGGTGCTATAGATTGAGTACATCCCAGCTAGGTTGGCACCCACTCATCTATCAATCACTTGCATTACTCAAACCTTACACAAAACTACGACTGTTTAGAATGCTCTAGAGTAAGTAGCACGTACCAAATCTGGATATATTCAAAGATCAATTCTTAGGATTCATCTTGCAACCAGGAACAACTTCACAAATTCTCTCCTCCGGCATATAAATATTGAAAATGAAGTGAAGTCAATCTCTAGATACAAGTTGATTTCATCTTAATTTAGGATTCAAAATTGTTGGAAAAACTAGGGTCTAATTGCTATATAAATCAAATAGAAAAATAAGGAATTATCATGCAAGTATGTACAAAATTTAATGCATACTAACAAACAAAACACAATACTAATGCACATGAAATTGGGTTAGAAAACTTGAAAAATACGGTCGAGTCAAGAACTTGGTTCTTTCTCCTTAAGACGATTTACGCCCTACTACGGTGCTCATGGTTAAACGGCGCATGTCTTCTAGGATACAACGACCACGTCCTTACAATAGTAGCACTCCAAATCATAAGACCCTAGCGAACCACGATTGTGCTAAATTCTCTCAAGGACTCACTTAATCTCTAAGTATGATATGACACATGAACTTGTATGACTCCATTAATTAAATGTACTTTATGACTCAATATGATGAGGCCTTTATATAGATGTAGAAGCGACTATTCAGAATAATTGTGTCTTTTCTTGAAGAGTCAATAGTTGCATCTTTTCAATAAAAAGGCGGGACTGACTACAGTGCTCGCAAGCATTATAGATGCTCACACCGATCTCACCCTCCTTCTCCCCCTCTCTCCTCCCTCCTCCCTCCTTTTAATGGTGAGATCGATGTGAGCATTAAATGCTTGCGAGCATTGTAGCCTACTCCTAAAAAGGCAAGCATCCTTTCTCTTTAATTGAACAATCACAACCCTATTCATGAATAGTCACAACCCATCATATATAATTTCCATTCAAATAAATAATTTAATTCATTTTGAATTAAATTTTCCAACAAAAATTAAATGGTTTTCTTCTTTAGATGGAGAAACTTAACCCTTAATTTTTTCCGTCAAATAGAGAAATTGCTCCATCATCTTCAAAATATACAAGATCTTCATCGACAAAACGTTGAGCTCGAGAATCTGCATCAACCCAATCCTTCACGCACATAAGGGCCTCCAAATTTTGGTGGAGTCAATCTCGTCCTCTTGTCATCCAACACACGACCTCCTGCACTAAAAGCAGATTCTGGTGCAACTGTTGACACCGGAGTTGTTAGTATATCACGTGCCATGCGGAAAACACAGGAAAGTTCTTTTCATGTGCCTTCCACCACTCCAAAATATCCTTTTTCTTTTCTTCCTCAGCCATAAATTCAACAAAATTAGTATCCAAGTATCTAAAAATTTCATTGCGAGGAGACATTGCACTTGGTTTTTGTCCTTCACTAGCAAGCATACCAAAAACAACTTCACTATGAAGGATTTAAGTTTCGATTTCAGTAGGTATCTTGGTAGTTCAAATTTAGAGAAATGTTGATAAATATATAAATATATTGATATCGATAAAGATATCAGTTTAAAATATTAAATCATGGAAGCTTATAAAAATTACGTTTGAAATTTCTACAATTGTCTCAACTACCATGCAAACACATGCATGATAGTTGAGACAATTGTTTTTATTGCCTTTCAATTTCAAATTACACCTATCTTTACACAATAAACTTTCTCTATCTTAATTATTAAATTTGGTCTGATAGTTTGTTTGTTTACAATTCATAAGAAGATGTAGTTCATAGGGTATTCACACACTTTAAATTGTTCTTTTTTTATTTTATTTTCTCGGTCTTTACACACATTTTTCACTCATAAATCTACAATTTGAAGATGTCTTTGACGATTGTTAACTGGTGTGGTTCATCACTATATGTTCAATTTACACGGGCCCTCCTCAATATCACCAAAATAAAGATTTTTAATCCTTTCGGCGCTTGCTTCATTCTCAAAAAGGCCCCCTTCAAGGTTCTAGGTTTCTTTCTCAAATGAAAAAAATTTCATCAAATTATGCACTTTTTTGATGAGCAATAAAAAACCATTAAAACCATGAATGAAGAATAAGCAATGCATACACAGGAATGAACAAGAGTACCACACTTTATGAAAATTTATGTTGTCACCAAATGGAATGATGGAGTTGATCGAATGGTTATTCCGAAGCCACATGATTGTATTCCGACAAACAAGGAGGAGAATCAGAGCCATGTTAAATTTCAGAGTTTATGCAACACATTTGGCAGCGGATAGGCAGTACCACATTACTTGAAAAAGCCCCTATATAATGGTACTAGATGAATTTTCAATCGAAAGACGCATTGCATATAATCAACCAAAGTAAAACTATCCATGCGTGCCGCCAATAAGATCGGATTAAAATTCCAGTTTTAGACCTTGGCTCTTGAAACATATTAAAACTGTGATGTAGAGGACTATGTCTGATTCAAAAGTGATTATTTGAAAACGAGCTTTTTGATAAGAGTCTCAAACTGATGGAGTGTAATGACAAATATTTTTTGAACTCATTTGTTTAGATTCAAAATTTTTTAGAATTAGATTTTATATTGTTGTTTTTGTAGTGTTTAAACATGAACTATAAGAGATTTGCACTGAAAAATCTATTTTTTAGAATATGAAAATGATAATTTGGTGTTATGGCAATGGAAATGAAAACAAAACAAAAACCAAAAATTCAAAACACCAAAAAAAAAAAAAATGAAAAAGGGGAGGATCGGTATGATACTACCGACTCCCATAGTTATAATCGGTTGTATGAGCCCGATTATAATGGAAAGAATCGGTAACATCATACCGATCGTTTTCTATTCCAATTTTTTTTTTTGGTTGGTTTTATCTTTTTTCTATTAGGTTTTTGTTGGGTTGTCTTATTAGCATTCCACATTTTGTTGCTACATCTCACATACTTAATATACCTCACATCTACTTTTTAAATTATAATTTATCTTATCTTACTACACCCCACATGCTTTTCAATACTACCCTCACACCCCACACTCTCTGCATACACACTACAATTTCCACCTAAACGGTTAAACATCACATCAAACTCATCTTCTTCACCATGGACATCTATTTCAATGCATGTTATATATAAGTGGGCGGTGAAGCCAACTTGCAGACAGATTGATGATAGATTTGAGCCAAATAATGTTGCCTTTAGACTAATTCAACATTCCCGGAGAATTCAATTTTGAATGCAAGTCTTTGCATTAGTAATTGCTAGGATTCATATTGGAAAAACTATGAGTGCCTTGGATTCAATTTTCTATTCGATATTTAATCAAACTGGATGTCAATTTTGCAGGTATCGCCACTGCTGTTCTACTACTAATGCTCCTCTGCATCGTCTGCTATCTACTGAGAGAAAGAAAATATATATTTAAAATCTAATGTGGATTAAATTGTCATTTCATATTAAGGTAAATAAGTCATTTAATAATAAAATGGGTACTAATAAAAAAAGCCTTTTTGTTTTATTGTTTTTTTCCTTCCTACGTTATTTCATTTGAGTTCGTTTGGTTTTCGTTTTTTTCTTGGTATATGGTATGAGATAAGTTTTTTTAATTAAAAATTGCAAACACATGCATAGTAGTTGAGACAATTATTTTTATTTCCTTTGAATTTCAAATTGCACTATTCAGATATTGACTAGCAACTATAAGAAATTTTATGATCGAAATTGCCTCATTCCTATCGATTATCGGTAATCCAATTTTACGGATATATTAGAAATATTTTGATAATATCAAATATATTTTAATCTATGTTCACTACTAGATAAATTAGATACGGATGAATGACTAAGTGGAGCTGATTGTGCCACCTACATGTGCATCCACAGTACCATATTTCTTTCCATATAATGAATAAGTTGCCGTGAGACTTCTACGGACAGATTTTCTGAAATTTCACTCAAAATTACCTCCAAACATGAAAGTTTAATCCTAGGTTCCATTATCGCATAAAAACATAAAGTTAAAGGAACCTCCTTCCAATACTTTTTATATTTCTCCTGACTTTAAACAAATCAAAACATGGTAAAGCTCTAAATTTGGTAGCACTAGTAAGATACAAATCATTGTAGCATCATAATTTTTTTTGAGAAAATCCAAGAACATTAAAGCAAGCATTCCACTCTGCGTCCCCTAAAATATTCTCATTCATTTTATTGTTATAATAAACAGTAATTGCTTTTGCTATAATCCTTACACTTTTTCAACATGTGATAAGTGGAGTTCCATCGAACAGGCATGTCTTTTTTGAGTTTCTTAGGTTTCAAACCATGAGATTTACGGAGATTAGAAAACTCTTGAATCCTAGCATTAGAAGAAGAAATAAAACCAATGGCATTTCTAACTTTTCCAAGATCATCTTTGATTACTGCCAGCCCCATCTTGCACCATTAGGGTGATTATGTGACACACACACCTCATATGAAAAAACTGTCCTCCAAAAGGAAGGCGCAAAACAATTTTAAATAGGTCAATATATAGCTCAAGTATTAATCATTATCACACACACCCGCGGCGCCCCCCCCCCCCGGTTTATGAAATTTCATAAAAAATAAGGAGTCTTTATGAACACCGGGACTAGTTGAAGTACTGATCCTCCGTAGCAGCAATATGAATCAGTATTATCATACAGTTTGATAAGATCACCCCTATTAGTGTTGCGAGAAACTCTTTTAAAACCGGATTGCACAGCAACTTTGAATAAATCTTTCAAATTTACGATTTTCAGCAAAAGAAAAGGGCAATTCAGCAGATGCAACGAGTCTAGCCAATTCCACTCTCATTTTGGTTTGAGAAAGTTCAGTTTGCCTAGGATCTTCAGAACCGTGTTTTTTCATACAAGCAGTACTGTGCCTATACGAAGATGCCCAGTACCACCCCCGCTTTTACAAGAAAGTCGTCCCTTGCAATATTTGCTTTTGTTAGAATTTTATTATGTACCCAAACATTTGAAGTGCGTTTTCTTATGATCTACGCTCAGGCTGAGGGCAAGTGTTAGTACCTATGGGTTCTTCTTGTGGGTTTGGACTAGGTTCAACATTTGTGAGTGCTTGTGCGTCTGAATCAGAAGTATTATCTGGTTCAAGTGCCATATCCCGTTCAAGTGCCATAATATCCGCCATATCCAATTCAAGTGTCATATCTTCAGGCATAACGTTTGTGGAAATGCATCAATATTATCATGATACTCACCATAATCAATATAATCCCTAGGGTCCAACCTAAACAAAATTCAATAACCAAACAAAAAGTACCTCCCTTTTGAGTTGTGATTGCAGGTTCTCAATAACTAGCGAACATAAGAACGATTGAAACCTTGAAAAAAAAAATGAAATAGATTACATTACCAAAGATGAATAATAGATAAATATAATATTAATCTTATAATAATGCATAAATATATTATTGAACTAACATGACTAAATTAGCATGCTGGATTGAACATTGGGATTTGGCTAATTGAAAAAGAAAAAAATCAAATATTATAAGAACCTAAACTAGCCACTAGCAACGAGCAAAGATTATGATGAGATATAGGAGCTTACCATTGAATAAGTGAGAAAAAGATTGTGATAGAGGTCGGTAGAGACCAGTACATAAAAGTCAAATCTGGTTGCCGGAACGAGAAGGAATCCTCAAATACAATACTAAAATTTTCCGTCTTAATTTTAAAACAAAATTTTACATCTAATTAAAACAAGAGTTAATAGTGATGATAGTGCATTGTAATTTGCGGGTGCGAAAGCATTAATCTGGTTGCCGGAACCCAAAATCAAACAATAGAGTAACAAATCTCTAGTTTCCTTGCAATTCCGCAATATTTATTAAAAGATTCTTATTCAACAAACTAACAAAACAAAATGAGCAACAACTTCTGTGACCAATTTCACACATAACATTCCTTTGAAGGACAATTTTACCCTAGCAAATTAAGCACTGAGTATTAACATCTCTCCTCAAATTCACGTGCATGGAAGGCATTCTCTGACCAGTACATTACATCTCTCTCTGTGTTTCTCTCTCATTCATTCATTCATTCATTCTCCTATCGATAACCCCTAATAAATCCCTCTCAGTGACCGATCGCTCGGCCGGTCTAGGGTTCAAACCGAAACAAAAAACAACATCGAGAGGTGAACGGCGGTGTTGATCAGCAGAAATCTGTCACAGACATCACAGCCGTATCCATGGACGCTCGCAACGTAGAGCTCCTCCAAACCAAGCTCGACGGCATCTGCAATTCGGTGGTTGCTCTGGAAACCCATCTTACCAACCTCCAAAGTTCACTCGACACCCTCGCTATAAATCAAAGGGTGTTCCAATCCCTGGTCCGCTTCGAGATACGCCACCTCAAAGCCTCCCCGCTTGATGAAATAAGCAAAACCCCACCCACACGTCCAGTACCAACCACGACAATCCATTCGACCTCCGCCGCCTTCTCACAATTTCCGGGCGTGGACGGAGATCAGAACGACGAGGACATGGGCGACGATGATCCAAGCGACGAAGATGGTAAACCAAGCGAATACGATATACCTCAAAGCGCACAAGTCCCATATACTGAGGAATTCGTGAAAGAAACCAATGGTATATTCCTCTCCTCTTTATCCATTCATTTTCCATATAGGCTATGGCTAGCTAGGCTGCTCATGAGTATTTATGTTATGTCTCAGTTGTTGAATTGATCAAAATCAAACATCCCCGGATAGATATCAAATATCGACAACATTGCATAGCGATCAAAAATTGACAATCTAGACACACACACACACACACACACACACATGTACATACATACATACTGTAAACTGATCGTATGAGCAATTAGAATTTGAAAACTGATTTGAATTGAATTGCTTTGATCCACAAATTATGTATGAATTGAATTGCTCTGATCCACAAATTATGTATGATTTGAATTGCTTTGATGCACTTACGAAAATTTTTTATTCCAATTTTTGTTTAGGATGGGCGTTCCATGACAGTTCAGCAACTAAGGATTATACAAAGTACCCAAAGTCCCCTCGAAAGGCTAGGCATCTTGTTCGATTTTTGACAAAAACAAATATGCCGCCTTCTTTGGTACTTCAACTACGGTTTCTAAACATAATTTAAAATCTGAGCTCTTTTTTCTTTCTTTTTTGTTAGTTTTCTGATTCTTGGGTACATTATTCTTTATTCAGGCACTAAAATTAGTGAACGGCCTTCGGAAACACATTTTCTCCACGATTGGGGGTGAATCCCAGTATGGCTCGTCAAGGGAGATCAATAAGGTGAGTATTCATGAATTTTCCTTCCATTTTTCTCTGTCAATATTTTCCTAAACAAATCTGACGCATGCTGTTTTCTGCAGGAGGAATTTGAGAAGCGTCGCCAACGTCTCATTGCCTCCCAAAAGGTGCATATCCATAGCTTTATTCGTGTAAATATGTGTAAATGTAAAGAAGGTAAAGCAGAAACTCAAGATCCTTTGATGTTCATGCTACCCCCAAAAAAGAAAAAGAAAAAGAAAGTTAATAGACAAATGGATAGATAAAAGGTAAAATATCTATAGCTCTCTATTTTGGGATATTTCAGATCATTTACGAGCTGACTCTATGTACTATTTATGTTACAGTAAGTGCTACTTTTCCTTCAAGATTTAATTTGCTTGTTTCTTTTTCTGGTCTTATAATATTATGAATTTAAGGATTTCGTAATTTGTCTTTGAATGAATAGGAATGCTCTTTTACTGCTGTGGGAGATTTAGGTTCATCTCAGATTTTAAAGAAGTTTGTCATGGAACTCGTGTCATTTTGCTTTGCTTTGGGTTACCATCCAGCGTACATCAGAAGGAAAGTGGGTTTTACAAAACCAGATGTGTTTGAGCCTTTTCGTACTAAACTGTAAGCAACATTTCCTTCCCTTTTTAAATTGTAAGTAACATAATAAACTGAAATCTTCTTGACTCGGATAACAGATCGAAGGGCGAACTTGAGAACCCCGACAACTGGCACTACAATGGCATGCTTAATAACAGCTGGTCTATGTCCTTGCCCATCCGTGAGGATATTGGTACCTTCCTCTCTTGTTCTTGTTCTTCTTTGTAATTAATGGAGATAATGGAGGCAAAGCACGTTCTTCCAAATTTTGATCTGCAAAGCGGATTTTCATTATATAGAAAAAATGTGTGTTACATATATAGGTATTTCTTTGATATTACTGCATATGCATGTCTATCTTATCGTGCGCTGTCTAATTTATAAGCAAATTACCTTAGAGTTAAGTTTTCTCATTCTGTGAATCAGTGTTTGTAGTGTGGCTCTTTTGTTGGCTTGTTTGTTGCCATGTCTTGTAATTATATTCTTTGTGTTACTCTGGCTTTGATTAATTTTCCATGATAAACTTATTGCATTCTGTAGGTTTTTAACTTGTTACCATTGTGATTATTTAGAAGAACACATTCCTACCCACCTACGAGCCTTTGCTTTGTTTTGTGCAGCAAAAAGGCTAGAAGGATATATATGAGAAAAAGTTGGAATCGTCTTTGAAAGAGCAAGGCATAACCTGGACATTAGATCTGGTATATATGCCATGATAAAAATGAATTTATTGACATTTTTGAAACCTGATTTAGATCAATCAATGGTTTTTATTTCAAAATATGGTCAGGTCAACAGTTCTACTACAGTTTCAACAACCAGTAGGAACCCACATATTTACTAACAAGGCTTGTCAATTCCTTTTACTCTTGGCAAAAAGTACTGTGGACGCAACTCTGGTAAGATTTGTTATTTATGCTGCTATCTATTTATTTGAAATCTTCAAATATTTTCTAAAAAGGAAATTTTGGAATGGATTATTTATTTTGAACGATTTTGTATCAATTTTCTGATTTTTTTGGTGCATGACATTTTGATTTCGGATATTACAGATAGTTAATGGAAGTGTGCAACATGTTAACATAAGGATTGGGGGTAAAGAACGTGGGCTTGTCAAAAAATTTGGTATTACGAAGGTGCGTATTGAATAAGTTTCATAACATTTTTTGTCTGTCAATATTTCTTGAACAATCTAACTTATTAAGATTATTTTGCAAAAACGATTTTGATAATGTATGGCAAAAATATTTAGAAGTTCTTTTGGTTACAAAAAGCACTTGAAGTGCTTCTTTTGTTCTGGAAGAAGCATCTGCCTGTTCAATTTTTAGCAGGTTTTTGATCTCACACATTTTGTGTAGGAGGAACGTTTGAAATGTCAAGAACGTCTCAAGGGCTCCATGAAGGTGTTTGCATATAGTTATTAATCATGTTTATTGATCTTCCCACTCGCAAAAATATATATGGCTTTACATTTTTTTACTTGTCCCATTTCTCAGATCTTTTGCAATATAATTTGGATGCAGAAAATTGCCGAGCTGACGCAGTGTAAATTTTTTGTTTATGTAAGTGCTATATTGTACCTTCATGATTTTAATGCATCGAAAATTTAAAGAACATTGCATGACCTTATAAGGAGTTGAACTACTCTTTGTATTATCAATTGATTTTATGATTGAATGGTTGAACCTCATCTTCCTTAATACATCAGAGCATTGTTTCATTGATTGTAGAATTAGTTTGGTAAACTTTTGATATGAGACATTACTTCACATCCTCACGCTTTCCACCTTAAGGTGAAGTTAGAATCATGAATTTAGGATATAAATTGTCTGTAAATGAATGAGTAGAGACGCCCTCTTATTTTTACTGCTGTGGGTACATCTGATGGATTGGAGATGCTGAGGACGATAGTGGAAGGCTGCATTGTTTATAATGTTGATCCTGCAGAACTTATGGTAAAGATTGAACATAATAAAGAATCAAATGAGACTGTCGAGAGGAGTCGTGGAGAACGTAGTATGCGTGCTTCTTTCACTGAGTACTATATTGAAAGCAAGGGTACGTACCCACATATCTTCCATATTCTTCTATTTTTTTATGTTGCTCAATAATTAATTTCTGGAAATGAACAATCCTTTCTTTTAATTAAAAAGTTTTACTTATTATTACAATATTGCTCTGAAGGTAAACTTGTTTTATGAGGATCATAACTATCAAAATGAACACATCTCTTCCAGTTACTTTTGTTTAATTTTCCATGCATGAGAACTTGTCACATTCTCAAGTTTTTTAATCTTCATTGGATTACAATTATTTAAGAGAACAAATGCTTTTTCACATATGAGCTTTTGCATTGTTTTGTTCAGCAAAAAGGGTGCAGGATGCTTGGCCTATGGTGAAATCGTCTTTAGAAAACCACGGCATTTCGTGTGAATTGAGTGTGGTATGCCGTGATTAAATGTTCTAAACACGTGGTATTCGCCGTTGTGAAACCTATCCTAGATTGATCAGTTGTTTATTTCAAGTTATGCTGCATATCCTTTGATGCACATGTGAACTTGTTGTGTTTCACTTATGGGTTAGTCTGATCGTTCCATGAAAGTCTCAACAACCATGAAGACTAAGGACAGAGATCGTATTGTCAAGGCCAGACATCTTCTTGAACTGCTAGGAAGAACTAACGTTCCACCTTCACTTGTAAGCTAATTATTTATTTTTCATGGGAATCGTTGAGCTGACTTTTAAATTTGAGCTAGTTCTTATTGGACTGGCAACATTTTGATTTCAGGCGATAGAAATTATGAACAGCCGCAGGCAACATATTTTCATGAAGATTGGGCATCAAGAAGGTGGGCTGTGCTCAAGGTTTGGGATCGAGGAGGTTGGTGCTGAATAAATTTTCCTTAATTTGGGCTTTATCTTTGTTGATGTGGTGCTTAAAGCTTTTATTTGATATTGGATAAAGGTTTATTATTTTGAGCCTTATTTTGGGATTGGTGCTACCTACTTAATGAAGAGAGAGCCAAATTTTTTAGGTCCGTTTGATAAGCATTTGGTTTTGGTTTTTTAGTTTACACTTTTTGTGGTGGAAAAAATATAAAAGGGAAAGGAGGGAAGAAAAAGGGTGGTGGCGGGAGGAAAGGAACGAAATAAAGAATAATGAATGAAAACAACATCTTGAAAGTGAAAACAATTTGAAATAGTTTTTAGTTTTTTTTTTTTCCTTTTCTCTTCTCCAGCAACATCATTGCTCCACTCTTATTCATCTCTTCTTTCAATTATGTCTTCCCATAGCACAAAAAACTGAAAATCAAATAGTTATCAACAACCCTTAGTAACCGTTTTCTATATGTACTGTTGTTTGTAGGACGAGTACGTAAGACTGATGGTGAGATTAAAAGCTGCTCTCAAGGTGAATAAAGCAATCTAAATCATTTTGTTTGACTGTTTTTAATAGCTTCATGTATATATGTGTGTGTATTTTTGGTCTTTTTATTCTCTATACATGTACTAATTGTTTCTCTAGTTTTTTTTCACTATAATCTTAATGTACGTAGGAAATTAGTGACGTGACATGCACAAGTGCTTATCGATGTGTAAGTGTTGTCATTTTGGTTAGGGTTTTACATTTTTTTTCTGGTCTTAATTCCCAATGGTGGGTGGTATGTAGGTGATTATGAATTTAATTAATGATTTTTAATTTGTGTAAACGATAATAGGCAGACGCTGTTACTCTTGTGGGGGAAGCTGGAGGTCCATCTGATGACATAGAGATGGCGAGGACTTTGGTGGAAGGTTACACTGTCCATGGTGTCGAGCATACTTGCGTGATAGAACACAGGGAAGCGATGAAGTCTAGAAAAAGAAAAAAACGAGAAGAAGAAGAAGAAGAAGCTGCATCGCTTGCGAATAAAGTTTCAAAAGGAAACCATGATAGTGGAAGTTCAGTCGAGTCTTGAAACTGAAAGAGGAGATTTTCTGCTTTGTATTGCTGAGTTGGAAGTATTTTAGCCTATAGGCTTCTTTGATGATATATATAGAAGGAACTTTATGTACCAAAATCTCCATCTAAATTTGAAAGTAAAATTTTACACCTAAATAAGAAGAAGAAGAAGTAAAGATCATAAGGAATGAATGAGTCTTTAGAATTGAAAAAAGTATTGATATGTGAAAATATTAAAACCTGTTGTAAAATTCATCAACCAACTCTAATGGGTCTTTTGAAAAAACTATTCTAAGTATTCTAGATTTCATGAGAATCTAGATGAGAAAATTTGGAGACCGATTTTGAAAAAACTTATTGTTCATTAATTTGTTAAGTAAAAGATAATATAAAGATACTATTCAGAAGATAAAACACACAAGGAATGGTGGAGTTTAAAGTTTTTAGACAACGAATGCAAACATTCTTTTAAATTCATATACCGATTGTGTTGCAGATGACGTTATTAGTCTAGTTGTCCAAGATAGTAAAACTTGTCCTTAATATGCCCTCAACGTAAATTAGATTAGTTTATAGTATATATTGTCTCATCTGTTGTAGATAAAATATAACATGTGTTAAATGTGATTGTGTAAATCCTAGGTAGATATGAATTAGGCTATTCCGTTCTGTAAGGGATTAGTATCCTATTGTACTTGTACTTCTATTACTATAAATAAAGGCACATGGTATGTGGAATATATGAATTACATATTCCACATACACTACAGTTTCACCAAATTCTCTCTATTCTTCTCTTGCCGCACCCTTCACTAAAAACTGTCCACAACACGTTATCAGCACGCTCTTTCCGCTGTGCTCAAGAGAATTATACCGGAGTTCTGGCCATCTTCAATCATGGGGAGTATTAATTTCAATAGTTTTTTACTTTGATTTATTTATTTTTATTGAATTAATATATTGCTATTGATTCAATTTTCCCCTGTTATTTTGAACAAGATTCAACGCATTGACGATGGAAATCCGGAGTTGAAAGCAATCCTGCAAACAAATTGTTCAACAATCATCATCAGCAATCCAGGTTCTTCTAAAACACGGTCTCGATTGTCGATATTTTGTCAGACCTGATTGCATGAACCTTCACCATGATGCATAACCCAATTTTCTGCGTTTAACGAATTATTGATCTTCTGCAAATATTGTGTTAGCATCGACATTTAATATATCTGAAATATATTAAGTGAATTGATGATCGTGTGAACGAAGGAAAAATCAAGGGTTTTTTCTTATTTTTTTTTCGCTTTTCTACAAAAAACATCAAATTTCGTTTTTCTGAAAAAAAACTGGAAATTCTTTACCTGAAAAAAAATTTTCGTTTTTTTGAAAAATAAAGAAAAAAAAAAAAAAAAAAAACCCTAATCGGAGCCGCGCCGAGCCAAGCCGGCCAAAAGCCGAGCCTGAAGCCGAGGCCTGCAGCCACACCAAATGGGCTCAGCCCATGTTTCTTTCTTCTGGCCAGCAGCCCAGCAGGGCCTCCAACTATCTCGGCCCGCCTCCAGGCCTGGTCCCTGCATGGGCCAGCCTGCTGCTTTTCTTTCCCAGCCAGCCGCTGGGCTCTTTCCTTTTTCCTCGGCCCACCTCTTTCTCAGCCCAAGCCTGAGACACCAGCAACCCGTGCTGCTTTCTTTGGCCCCTGATGGGCCTCTGTCTTCTAAGGCCTGCAGCCTAGATTCAAGCAGCCCAGCTGCTGATTTCCTTCACCTCACACAACCAGCCCCTGCTGGGCTAGGGTTTTTTTTTAACCCATTTTTTTGCTGGCCAGCAGCCCAGCTCCTGTTGGTTGGGCCTGCAGCTCCAACCACGACCCACCAAAAATTATTTGGGTCATATTTGCAAACCCCGAAGGTCCCGTAGACCTATATTTCACTACCCATTCACAATATATGTTAAAAATTTATTATTTGTATTATTTTTGTTCTATATATATTGCGTTTGATTGCAGGTATATATGAACTTGAAGTTCATAAATTCGAACCCGAAGCTTCGAATAAGTGCCATGAAACCTGAAGTTTCCTTAAAAATTAAATACCCATGAAACCCGTAGTTTTCATGAAAATTTAAACCAAACCATGTCTTAGAACCCGAATGTTCTAACTTTTATGATTATGGAGATTTTATTTCCCATAAGCACCAACCACAATCTTGTTCCCTCCATCCAGTGGATTTCCGAACTGTAACAAGTTCAATTTCACTAACATGGAAGTTTCTAGCAGAAACTAATTTATGTGGGCACAAAATTGTGAAGCTCCACTTGACTACTGAGAAGTTGAGAAACATTGAAGCCAACAATGACGTGGATAGAGCTAAATAAGCCTCCGTCATGATCTTCATCCGAAGACTTATGCCTGAAGCATTGTAAATGGAAGCACCTCAATGACGAGGATTCCATGGCTCTTTGACTCACTCTACGGATCGTTCTAATCATGCAAAGATGATCTTGCCCGAAGCAAGACACACCTTGCCTGAAGCAAGACATAACTTGCCTGACGCAAGACACACCTTGCTTGAAGCAAGACACACCTTGCCCGAAGCAGGACATACTTTGTCAAAAGCAAGACATACCTTGCCCGAAGCAAGACATATCTTGCCTGACACAAGGCATGATTGAACTCCATCCGTGAATAGGTACAAATTCTGAAGTTTATAGAATCCGATTGAACTTTGACTAGAGAAGATTTTCTCGTCCTTCCATACCTCTAAAATGCTCCAGAAGAAGCACCCTAGAGAGTGGAGGTTCACTAAATTCTCGGATCTGATACTACCACTTTTACAGCATATATTTATGTTTCCTTTTCTGGCTTCCTAAATGTCTATTTAGTGTGGAAAGCCACCTTCTGAGTTCTGACCGCCACCTCCATCCGCAAAATTGTTCCTTCCTGCTATGACTAGTTGACTCCTAATAGGCTAATAGCTAAGAAAACCAAAATTTTATTTTACAAGAAAACTCTATGACTTCTCCAACAAGAAAACCCATAAATAACAAATACCCCAACATAATAATAAACCAAATGAAGAAGTTGGGTTCCACTATAAAATTAATTGGCAATATGGGGAGTAGTTCAACTATTTGCAAGCACACATGTAAGGTCCTCTTTTTCCGATGTGGGATTGATACTCAACACACGCCCTACATGTGGTGAATTTTCAAGCCTAAGATATTGGTCACAAATCAGGTGACGGAGCACGTGTGGCTTGGCTTCACACGCGAGACAACCCGCTCTAAATCATGAAGAAATTGGGTTCCACCATAAAACTTCTAATTGTAAATATAGAGAGTAGCTCAACCACTTACAAGCACGTGCAAAATCCCTTCATGATGTGAGATCGATGCTCAACACCAACCACTTATAAGCACATGCAAAATCCCTCCTCATGTGGGAGATTGATGCTCAACACCAAACAAACTAACTAATTAAGATAGATATATGCGATTACGATAGTTTATAGGTTTAATAATCTTGTTATTGATAAATAACTTATATAGTGATACTCTATTGTCAGACAACTTGACGTATCATATCGTCACACCGAAATTATACTATGTTGTAAACTTGTTAATCTAGACCAATAAGCAATAACATATACATAATAAGAATATGATAGTAAAAAATATCCAAAAAAAAAAAAAAAGCCTTCCACAATTTTCTCTTTTCTAAGTATGTTTTTCTCATATGCATAACACGTGGTAAGATTGATAGCACGTATAAATTTGAACTAACCGATGTATAAAATTCATCCAAGAACATGCATGGCAAGTCTTACCATGGACTGCTCAAGAGATCATCATAAGGAATCATGTATTTGCATGAAATTGTGGATAGCTTTTAGAGAGAAAGGTAAGAGAAGAATAGAGAGAGAGAGAGAAAAGCTTGAGGAATTATGTTGTATTGTAGTACATTATTCCTCATGCCAAGTGCCTTTTATTTATAGTGAAAGAAGTACAATTACATTAGGATTCTAATCTTTAACAATGTAATATCCCAATCCATATCTACCTGGGATTTACACAATCACATTTAACACATGTTATAAAATTATCTACAACACTCCCTTGAGTGTGCAAATACTCAAGTGATATCGACGATCTTCGTGGATGATAGTTGGATGAAGTCGTCTCGTAGGGCAATAATAGAAAACACTCTAGTCCTCATAGGGAACTTGCATATAAAAGAATAAAAATCCTCACAAAACCTAGCTATGGTAAAAACCCAAGACGGACAAAACCCATAGTCTAGGAGAAAGTGAGTTAATGCAATGTCGATACTTAACATCTTCAAGACGTAAGTAGTAAGAAAACACACAAGGGTATGACCAGCCTAATGGGTGCCTCGTTAAAACTCTAGTCAGCAACAAAACCCAATGGGAAAATGATCCCGATCGTAGGGAAAAGTACATTAAGGTCAAGCGAGTATACTTCGTGGATACTTCCTATGAGTCTATAAACCTCCCCGAGAAATACAAGCGTAGCAAATGAGAAAATTTGCACATACCAAATCCTCTAAATGCTTCTTCGGCAATGATTTCGTGAAGAGGCCGCAAGGTTGTCTTTTGACTGCATATGCTTGACTTCAATCTTCGATGCTCATGATGTGATGTAATTTAATATGCTTGGTGGCCACTTCTTGGATGTATCATGTTATGATCCGGTCGATACATGCGGCGTTGTCTTCATAGACGTTGCTGGAACTCAAATAAGATGAAGAACAGGTGAGGTGCTTCATGCCCCGCTGCACACGGGTGGCTTCTGCATGGCGACATGGGAGCCAAGACGTCGTAACTATGTCTGTTTGGTTGACTCAAAAGATATTTGGGGTGTTCCTAACGGAAGACATAATCCGTTTGGAAACGTGCCTTGTGCGGATCGCACGGATAGTCCGTGTCAACGTATCCCCCACAAGGTAAGCATCATTCCGATAACCAAGGTAAGCATCACTCTTGCAAATTCGGTTTAGTACAATGCAGGGCATAGTTTATTCATTACATCCCTAACTGATCAAATATTCACTTAAACGGTATACCACATCCGCTCTGATTTTGTTCCAACTGCATGAAAGCCTCAATTCAATGTAGAGAGGGTGCTACGTGGTCTAGAACTATTTCTGACTGCCCATAAGTCCTTCGGGAACTTCCATGTACATTTCGTATCAAGATCCCTATAGATACTGCTACAAACCACGCATACAAGCCGATATTCAAAGCTGAAAACTACCAAACCGATAAGGTAAATGAACGTTATGACGTCCATTGCGGGGAATAAGTCTCCTAGACCAATCCCAGGCGTTGAGAGAAACCATACCAAGGCGGCCTTATATCGCACTATTTCATCTTCTCATTATTTCCTTACGAAAACCCACTTGTAGCCAACGGGCTTCACATGTGGAAGTGTAGGAACTACAGCTCCAAACACTTTACGCTCGGGTAAGTGAATCAAGTTCGACCTCGGATTGCTAGTTTCCGCTTGACCAACCGCCTCTACGCCGACATTCATCAACCGGGAACGTTGTAGCCGATATCGTCGCTCACTATTTCCGGGTAGCTACCATATACGTGAATATCATCGATGATAATCATTCCAATTCCATTGTCCATCCATGTGATACATAATGGACCAAGATCATGTGTCTCGGATAATCCGGATTAATTTCATGAGGTGGAATGGTTGAGATAGCGAACGAGGAAGAGATTCATTTCAGGCCATACTTCTCCACTTCTAGGAGGTGAATCCTTCAACTCCAAATGATCCGCCGCGCTTCGGTGCCGAGAATGAGCTGGATTGGCTAGCTGCCGGACTCTCAGGCCGTCCAACAGCGCCAAACCGTCCTTCTGTAGGGCAGGCCACCTTCGGGATGCCGACTCGACGTCCTGTTAGGTACGCCTATCCTGCAGTGCATGTTTGGGTGCTGTATATGTGATCTGCCACTTTATCTGGGGACTGTAGAAGGTCTGAGCAATACTGGAATCAGAATAATGGGATCAAGATGAGACATAGTGGGGACGCCCACGATACCGCGCCGTTCTAGAACGCTGACGTTCTTATCTCCCCCCCTAACCCGCGGGAAGACTGCCTCATCGGGCACAATCCGCAAAATGGCGGTAAAGAGATCGCGTGCAAGGGCTCTAAAGAGCTAATTCGAAGGAGAATCACAATCGACAAAGATTCACATCCTTCTTTCGAGGACCCATATTGGCACATTGCGTTGCGCAATATGGCAGAAGGTGCATTCCCAAAATATGTAAATACGAAACATCGTGTCTGCACTAGTAACCAATTGTAACGCTATAGCATCGGGTAGCAATGGGCCTCAGCGGACCAACATGGCCGTACAAGATTGCATAGCCCTAGGCAGAACCTAAAACTCTTGGTGCGTTCACCGAGACCTGGCCAATCGCCTGGATAATGCGCTTTTGAGATCGCCTGGGGTTACTGCTTGAGGGTTGAACATGGAGAATTCAATGTTCAATTTCAAGCCCAAAAACATGTAATACTCTATCGAATACTGTTCGATATAAACCTCCGCATTACTCCGCCTCTAGACTTTATGGGATAATTAGGGTGGGCGAGCCCTTAAGTGTTAATTGGCCATGAGTTTAGCAAAGAATGTGTATGTGGACAGACATGTGACCATTGTAATGGATATATCAACCAAAAACCATATTTACATGGTCCGCATTTTGGTTGGAAGAGTCCACATTATTCCCTTTCATCCACTGTGGAAAAGAGAGTTATGTAGTAACTTTGCTAGATACAAAAATCCAATTTCTAACGAAAGTTTATGCAAAGTGTGCTTGTAGGCACAAAATCCTACTTGTGAAGGTGATGCATTGTGTGGTATATTGCATCGTGCTTTGACCTCGAATGTTCCAAACGGTAGTGCCAAAGCAAGTAAACTGCTCCTCAATCACTCCGCCTATATGTGGTATGTCCCAAACTTGGAGGTAGGCCTGTATCGGGCCCCAAAACATAGCTTCAGCTTCATATTTTGGAAGGTGATGCAAAGATACTGCCACTCATTTTCTACAATGTATTTTATGATCATTGTTAGCTCAATATCCTTATAACTCATCAGACTTCTTCTTCCGGAACGGAGAATATAAGGCCCCTTAATAGTAATTCAAGACCATTAATAATAACGAGGCGCAAAGGCTATCAAGCTCTTTTAATCAAAGTTAGGTAGACCTGAATTCAAGTTGCTAGAGGGGTGTGTATAGTCGCACGTTCATCCGCATAACCAACTTCCCCACATTTACAATTTTATCACATGTTAATGAATTTGGTCATGTATAAGAAACATGATTCAATTAACTCATATTCGAGGACACATCCATAATAATATCCAAGTAAAAAATTTAGAACAAATACCAAAACAATCATCCAAACAAAAAGGAAAATTGTTCAAAACTTAAACCAAAAGATGTGGGGTTTCAAAATGTGGCCTTCCATGTCAAAATTTTGCTTTCCATATGTGTTAGGTGAAGCAAATTAGTCTCACATTGGCTACGGAATGGTATCGCCTCAACAACATTGGTGAGGCACAAATAAGTGCATAACCACCGATCTATTCCATCAAAATGGAGGTAGATTTTGTATCTAGTTGAGGTCTGGGAATACTCGGCCCTTATTCTTGAAGTTTCGGGGTCTGGCTGTCATGGATCACGTGTTTGGTCGTGATGCCACCCCCCTTGGTTGACCCCGATTCTACCACTATTCAAAGATCTCCACCAAGAAGGAAGAGTAGATTCGGTAGGCCTCTCGCTGAAGCACAGCCTTAAGTTCTCGTACACCGTCAAACAGAGTAAGACCTTCAGACATCCCCGCCAAGTAGGCATGCCGCCTCGGGTAGACATCGCCGAAAATCACAATACCGCTCGCACTCCGCCAAGCAGGTCTATACCATCTCGGCAAGCTCACCTGTCGGGATCACACCGTTCGGCACCTAAACAATCACCTGGGTTCCGTCACCGTTGTGCTGCTGAGCAAAAAGTGGTAGTATCAGATCCGAGAATTTAGTGAACCTCCACTCTCTAAGGTGCTTCTTCAGGAGCATTTTAGAGGTATGGAAGGACGAGAAAATCTTCTCCAGTCAAAATTCAATTGGATTCTATAAACTTTAGAATTTGTACCTATTCACGGATGGAGTTCAATCATGCCTTGTGTCAGGCAAGATATGTCTTGCTTTGGGCAATGTATGTCTTGCTTTTGACAAAGTGTGTCTTGCTTCGGGCAAGGTGTGTCTTGCTTCGGGCAAGATCATCTTTGCATGATTAGAACGATCCGTAGAGTGAGTCAAAGAGCCATGGAATCCTCGTCATTGAGGTGCTTCCATTTACAATGCTTCAGGCATAAGTCTTCGGATGAAGATCATGACGGAGGCTTATTTAGCTCTATCCACGTCATTGTTGGCTTCAATGTTTCTCAACTTCTCAGTAGTCAAGTGGAGCTTCACAACTTGTGCCCACATAAAGTAGTTTCTGCTAGAAACTTCTATGTTAGTGAAATTGAACTTGTTACGGTTCGGAAATCCACTGGATGGAGGGAACAAGATTGTGGTTGGTGCTTATGGGAAATAAAATCTCCATAATCATAAAAGTTAGAACATTCGGGTTCTAAGACATGGTTTGGTTTAAATTGTCATGAAAACTACGGGTTTCATGGGTATTTAGTTTTTAAGGAAACTTCAGGTTTCATGGCACTTATTCGAAGCTTCGGGTTCGAATTTATGAACTTCAAGTTCATATATACCTGCAATCAAACGCAATATATATAGAACAAAAAATAAAATTTTAACATATATTGTGAATGGGTAGTGAAATATAGGTCTACGGGACCTTCGGGGTGTGAAAATATGACCCAAATAATTTTTGGTGGGTCGTGGTTGGAGCTGCAGGCCTAACCAACAGGAGCTGGGCTGCTGGCCAGCAAAAAATGGGCTGAAAACCCAAAAAACCCAGCAGAAACTGGGGTGGTAAAAACGGGCTAGAAGCCCTAAGTCCAGCAGTGGGCTGAAGGCGTGAAAGAACAAGGCTGCAGGCTTAGGCCCAGTGGCTGGCTGGGGGAAAGGAGCAGCGGGCTGAAAGCCCGAGCCCAACTGGGCTGGAGGTGGAGCGGGCCGAGAGGAAGCAGGCCCAACGGGCTGGCGCATGGCTCGGCTGGAGCTGATAACGTGTTGTGGACAGTTTTTAGGGAAGGGTGCGGCAAGAGAAGAATAGAGAGAGAGAAAGGCTTGAGGAATTATGTTGTATTGTAGTACATTATTCCTCATGCCAAGTGCCTTTATTTATAGTGAAAGAAGTACAATTACATTAGGATTCTAATCTTTAACAGAACAGAATATCTCAATCCATATCTACCTAGGATTTACACAATCACATTTAACACATGTTATAAATTATCTACAACAGAAATCAATTAAAATATTTTAAATATCGACTCAATATAAACCGCATGAGTCATGGCTAAGAAATTAGCACTTAAATACCAATTAACATATCGAGTCAAAGGTAGCTTTGAAATTGCTAATGCAATTTCATTATATTGTTTGAAGTTTGAACAGAAATTGTCAACCAAATACTCCACGTGTGTATCCGACTAGTTGGTTTGAGAGTCACAAAAATACTCTTATATGTTTCGATTGCTATATTTTTATACATTTCCAGTTTGGTTGTCGTTTAACTTTAGCGTGATAAAGAAGGGTAAGACATAGACCCCCACTTAATTTCGATTAATTTCCACTTCGGTTTTGGCTTATAACTTTGCCACATATATAGAATATACATTCTTGTACGTACGAAACATTGAAAAAATCATCCCAATTAATCCAAAAATACACAAATAAACCATTTAATCAACAAACAGTGACTGTATGTATCTTAGTTGTTGGTTAAAAGATTACTTCGATCGTTTTCAAGAGAGACGTGTTGTCTTTAATTTATTTTCTGATTTTGTATCTTCTCTGAAGTAGATTTCAGTCTGCAAGTGACCGACCTCATTTCCAATAAGTTTCTTGTTCAATTCTTGGATGTTTCCTTTTACAGTTCAGTATTTTTTTAATGTACCTTAAACACGACCATATGACATTATTATTTAGCTCAAATTATAACACTTTAAGTTTTATGTATCAATATACTCTATAATTGTGACATATCAACCTCGTCATCCACTCATATCATAATACATAGAATAATATACTATGTGACTTGTGTTCTCGGTAAAAAAAAAAAAAAGGTTTCAAACTGCCAATCAAACGTACCTTTTCATTTTCACCAAGTAAAAAGTATAGATCATTTACATGGAAAAATCTATGGTGGTGCATACTATTCAATAGTCTGGTCATTGAATGATTCAAATTAATTTAAGGTGGGTCTTAAATGAATCTTGAACCATTCAATGGTCCGTACCACCCAAATTTGACCCCATTTACATTCTTCTTTTTACTTGTAAGATAATTAATATTACTATATGCATTGAACCTAAAATCTACTAATCAGCCCATACCCCACGGCTGGAAACAAGTTTAAAAGTAGTTAATCTATCTAATACCATTAGACTTATATTAACATATACCTAAACTAGCTAGTGAAATCAAATGTATGATATTGAGATTATCTAGCTAGTTTAACTCCATGCATATAAATATTTTATCTGTTTGTTTAATTTATGTGCGTGTATATGCATGGAGGCGTACTCCATAATACAATATATGTTATATAATCAAACTATTAATGTGGTCTGACTCCAAATTAAGTTGCAATCAACTGTTTGGTGGATCTTACTCAAAAGTTATATGGACATCATTATTAAATTGTTTGCCATGAATCATTAACTAAAATTGTTTCGTGGATTATGTTGCACAAACTGTTTGGTGGATCATTAATCAAATTGTTTTGTGGATTATGTTGATCAAATTGTTTGGTGGATTATTAATTAAATTGTTTGATTAATGATCGCAACCAAGAAGAATATAGGGTTAACTACATTTACACCATTAAAGTTTGAGGTGATTTTCAAAATAGGCCACGAGGTTTCAGTTTTCTCACATTGCCCCCAAAGATTTTGAAATTGTATCAATTTACACCTTTTGTCTAATAAATTATTTGAATTTTCATTAAATTAAAGACATAGTGAGCATGAAATCTGCAACTGAGTTGATATGTAAGTCACATTTGTACCATATAAATTTAATAGATAATTAGACATTCAAATATACAAAATGTGTAAATTGATACAATTTTAAAACCTTAGGGGGCAATGTGGAAAAATTAAAACCTCATGGCCCAATTTAAAAATCACCTCAAACTTTAAGAGTGTAAAATGTGATTAGCCCAATAATATATATGTATTGCAGGTATAAAGTTGATCGATTACTACTTAATCAAAGGGATTTAATGTAGGTTATATATATATATATATGCCATGATAAACATATGTATAACAAAATATATGAATTAAAATCGTAACTTTTTATATATCTGATCAATTAATGATTTTATTCAAGCTTTATATCATCACATATGTCGCCTAAAATGTAGTTGTAAACATGATCAACATATATAAAAATAAGGTGACGTTCTTAGTATTTTTCAATAATATACGGTACGATTTAATTGATATGATTCTTACTATACAATGAAAACAATCGCACCATCACGTCGAGAAATTTTTGTGTACCTGGAGTACTTGTCACATGATGCATGTATCTTTCTAAGTGTTATAATATGGGTGAATGACAAAGTTGATATGTCTCACTTCTAGAGTATATTAATTAAAAAATAATACATTTGTCACAATTTGCGTGTACCTATAACATTATGTGATAATGTTCCAATTACACTGAAAAATCTCTCACACCACTTCATACACTCACTATTTTCTTTTTCATTTTTATAATTTCAATTTGCACCAAATAACTAGGATATTATAAGTGTTTGAATGCTCAAAGGTATTCAACACAACCGTATAATTTGATCAACAAATATAAACAAACCATGAAGTGGAGGAAGGTTCCCCTCCTTGACGAACCAATTTCGCATAACATTTACCAGCTAAAGAAATGGTCGTACACCACGATCGAAATTTAACCCTAGCAAAGCCTTTTAGACTTGAAATTCAATTTCACATGCTTCCATCATATATGACCACCCTCTCATGCACCCCCGGACCTCCACTATAAATACCTCTGCTCTCACATTGTTTTAGCAACCAAGCAAATATATACCACTCTCATTTCCAAAACCATCTGTTTTTCCATCTGCTCACCTAATCCTTCATTATTCTCGTTGTTGTCGTTAAAAAAAAAAATTTATGGCTCCAATAGTCTCAAAACTTGGCATCATTGGTGCCGGTGTAAGTGGCCTAGCAGCAGCCAAACAACTAGCCCATTACAACCCTATTATTCTCGAGGCCTCCGACTCCATTGGAGGGGTTTGGAGGCATTGTTCTTACAGTTCCACGAAACTTCAGTCCCATCGATGTGACTATGAGTTCTCTGACTTTCCTTGGCCTGACAGAGACAATACTGATTATCCTTCTTACCTTGAGATATTGGACTACTTGAAATCTTATGCTGAGCACTTTGATGTGCTTAAATTTGTCAGGTTCAATTCCAAGGTGGTCGAGGTCAGGTTCGTTGGTGACCAGGAAACCACTGATTTTGGTGTCAAACCTGTGGAGTATCGGAGTCTCCAACTGGCCGGCGGTCAGCCTATTTGGGAAGTTGCTGTCCAGACCAATGATTCAGACACCATTCAGGTTTAATCATTTATTTCATATCCAAATGGTATTTTAGGACAGTTTCATGTGCATGCCTAGGGTTTGCACATCACTATTTACTACAATATCTTTATGGAAATGGAACTCGGATTAATTACCAGAGTCTTAATAAGAAATATATAGATGCAAATATGTTCCAAATAATACTTTATTCGTAACCAAATTATTGGTAAATAATAAAACTATATAGACACACAAAATCAACATATTTACAAACACACTATAATAAAGGTGGACCCTACCATTACTTGTGGACATAACTGTATTAGAGAGTGTGTTTATAAGTGAGGTGATGCTTTTCCCGTAACTTAAATAATCGATCCATACTAGTTAGATATTATCTTGAATATGGTAAACTTATGTTCTGATTTTGGTTTTGTTTGTTCGAATTAATTCAGTGGTATGCCTTTGAGTTCATTGTGGTTTGCATCGGGAAATATGGTGATACACCCAAAATTCCAGAGTTTCCACACTACAAAGGGCCTGAAGTATTTCAAGGTCAGGCTCTTCATGCTCTTGATTACTGCAAACTGGACAGGGACGCTGCTTCTGAATTGCTAAAGGATAAGAAGGTCGTTGTAGTTGGCTACAAAAAATCAGCAATTGATTTAGCTGTCGAGTGTGCTGAGGCAAACCAAGGTAAAAATTGGTCCTAAAAATTCCTGTATATATGATGAAATCTTAGGGTAAAAAATGAAAGAAAATAGGTCTACATTTTCCACGTTACGGGGTTGTAATTTGCATGGTTACACACAGCAAGCAAAGAAAGAATTCAAGAATTGAAAATACGAATTGCGTGGTCAGGGTGTCAAAAGAACTGACCAATATTATGATGGTTTTGACTTCTTTGACTGCACATGTTCTTCAACGATTCCAAATCACATGAATTGAATTTCTCAACATTTTAGATTTGACTTCACAAATGCTAGTTAATAATCAATTAGAGACTAATCATAATTTCAACGGCCATGCATGCATTCTCCACGTCACTCATTTGAATTATCCACGTGTTAGAAATTGTAAATTTTCGATATATATGAAGGGATGTGTGACTATGTGAAAACTAGTTCCATATTAGAAATTAAAACAAAAGGCTTAAAAGGAGTTGTGTCACTCTCACAATTACCAATTGTTTGTGGGATTAAAACCTCGACTGTCTTCGATTTCTTACCTTTTATGAGTCTTGATTATATTGACCTGAATTAATTTTGTTATTTCTTTATGGATGTATTGCAGGACCAGAAGGGGAACCATGCACCATGGTAGTAAGGACTTTACATTGGACTGTTCCCCATTACTGGATTTGGGGCTTGCCGTTTTTCTTGTTCTACTCAACAAGGTCTTCACAGTTTCTCCATCAAAGACCTAACCAAAGCTTCCTCAGAACCCTCCTTTGCTCTCTAATTATGTCTCCAATGGTAAACTAAAAATATTAATTAATCAGTTCATAGCAAGAAAATAAAATATTAAATTAATACATGTGAAGTGATTTTTGCACACTTTTTTCATCCCCGCCACATCTTGTTTACTTCCGGCTTTTAGATTGAGTAAAACCAAGGAGAATCATGTGATAATACCTTACAGGTGTGCAGAAGAAAAAAAAAAGTGCGGTCCTTAATATATAAGAGATGAATGCTAAAAGGTTTGGTTGTTATTTTTACAGAGGCATGCAGTTTCAAAATTTATTGAATCATATTTGCTGTGGAAGATGCCTTTGGAGAAGTATGGACTAAAACCAGATCACCCATTTGAGGAAGACTATGCATCCTGCCAGATGGCTATCATGCCGGAAAATTTCTTCTCCGAGGCGGATAAGGGAAAAATTGTGTTCAAAAGATCAACATCAAAATGGTGGTTTTCTGCTGATGGAATTGAATTTGATGACAACACTAAGATAAAAGCTGATGTTGTGGTCCTTGCAACTGGTTATGATGGTAAGAAAAAACTCAAATCCATCTTACCGGAGCCATTTCGCAGCTTGTTGGAATATCCTTCTGGTATCATACCCTTATACAGGTAAACCTAGCTAGTTTTTGGTTTGCGATTTCATAATTTTCAAAGTTTTAGAAATGTTAAAGTTGGAGAGTAAAGTTTTTGAATGCATATTTCTTCTGCAGGGGCACAATCCATCCTTTGATCCCGAACATGGCTTTTGTGGGTTATCTCGAGAGTGTTTCAAATCTTCACTCTTCCGAATTGCGCAGCATATGGCTGGCCCGGCTGCTGGATAATAAATTTAAGCTTCCGAGTGTGCAGAAAATGCTTGAGCAAACAAGTAAAGAAGTGGAAATCTCAAAGAAAACAACCAGGTTCTACAGGAGGCATTGCATTTCTACTTTTAGCATCAACCACAGCGACGAAATTTGCGAGGAGATGGGATGGACATCTTGGAGGAAGAATACTTGGTTGGCAGAAGCATTTAGCCCCTATGGAAGTCAAGACTATCTAAACAAACATTGAACCTACAGTTTGCAATAACCTATTAAATTTAATCGACAGTTTCTTTACATATATAAGTACTAAGAATAAAGAAAACCTAGCAACTTACTGAAAAAAGTAATGAATTAATGTGTCATGTATAAGCAATTCAGAATGTATTTAGTTATCTCAATAAATAAATAATTTATCCATTGTTTACTTGTGAAAATCCCACAAAATTATGACCTGCTTGCAAAGTTGCCAACTAATCAGAAAAAGCAAAACATCTTCTGATCCACAATATTTATCACGACAGCATTAGTAATTATATCTGGTTCACGTTATACAAAAAAATAACTACTTTTTATAACCCTATTTTGTGGAGATACAATGGATACACAGATGGAAAAACAAGCAGCTAAAAACATGAGAGCTTTTGAAGTAGTTTGAGCTAGAGTTTCTTCGATATGCTTCTCGGGTTGGAACTGGTTGGCTTAGATGAGTTGAACCACACCATTCTTGTCCAGAACACAACTCTGTCTCCCAGGTGAAGAGAAACAGACGTCATCATCAACTCCTGGAAATGTGCAGTCACAAGACAGTCCTCATTCATAGAATCTTGTGTGTTTATTTTTCTTGTTTTCCCCAGCTTTATCTTGTAATTAGTCCGCTATGTTTAGTGGCAAGTGCACGATATTCAGCCTCCGTGCTAGACTGAGACACAGTAGGTTGTTTCTTACCAGGCAATGTTCCCCAACACATCCGATTACCCTCATCGCATACAAACATTTAAAATCGTAATCAACTTCAAGCGTGATTTGTAATGGTTATGCATTCAAAGCTTAGTGTGAGATTACCATACAACATTCTCTAGCTAATGAAGGGTTTATTATGTGTTTATATCATAGGCATTTGAGTTATGGAAAGAGGGTAGAGGAATGGAGATGGTTGATGGATCAGCAAGCGAAACATGCCAGCCTCACAGAGCTCTGAGGTGTATCTATGTAGGGCTTTTGTGTGTTCAAGAAGCTCCGGCTGAGCAGGCTTTAATTTCTAACAATATTAGGTTAGAAACATTTAAAAATGTCAATGGATTATTATACACAAATTAGAACCAGATTATTGCCATCTGTGTTCTTCCTTTTTATAATCTCGTTAGTTAATACAAATATCAATTGAAATTTTCCACAGTTGACTTACAAAACACATCTCACTTGATTTTCATTGCTACCAAATATCAAAGTAGTTTGCCTTACAGGGCATAATAGTCCTTTTACTAGGGAATAGTACATATACGCCCAACGGCATTAGTTATAACAAGCTTTGATTATACAAAAACAACTACTTGCTAACCCTGTTTTGTGGAGATATATAATGGACGGGACATAGGGACGGAAAAACAAGCAGCTAAAAAGAAGAGAGCTTTAGAGGCTTTGAAGTAGTTTGAGAGTTTCGTCGATATGCTTCTCGGGTTGGAACTGATTGTTGTAGATGAGTTGAACCACCCCGTTCTTGTCCAGAACATACGTCTGTCTCCCGGGCAATGTCCCAAACAGATCCGACGGCACTCCCCATTCTTTCCTCACCTTGTTACCCTCATCGCTTAGCAATGTGAACGGAAGTCTGTACTTCTTTGCAAAGGCCTACAAACATTTGCAATCGTAATCAACTTCAAGCATTGATTTGTAGTGGTTATGCATACAAAACAAGTGTCAAATAAACTACATGTCCTACGGAAACTATACAATTAGAAAGCTTAAAGAAACACTAGAGAAAACTAGCATGCGCGATTTGTAGATGTTGGCTCACGTCTTAGTAGCTTAAGTTTTCGATTAATTTGAAAAACCAACAAATTTCTCCTTACATCTGTTGAAGAATCAATGAGCTTTGGCCTTGTGCATAGTTACCAAACAATTCTTTTACAAGCAACATATACTAAGCCTTAATGTGATGACAGCATGATCTAAACACACAAAACTTCCGCATTACCTTGTGTGATGATGGGTCATCACCGCTAATCCCCACAACCTGGGCGCCGGCCTTCTTAAACTTCTCGTAAGAATCTCTGAAAGCACAAGCCTAAGGGAGTATCAATGTGTCAGTGTCTGCGCTGATTAAAGGCACAATGTTTAATTATCTGGTGTCGTCAGCTTGAATGCAAATTCCATATCATTAATAACCAAAAATTTACCGACAGATAGCAGAAGAGAAAAGTATTGGACAAAACTAATCCAGGATAAGCATACTAAGCATAAAAAAACTTCAAATTAAATGGAATTAGAACTTGCAAAACAATGTGAAACCTGTTTGGTGCAGCCAGGGGTCTCATCAGCAGGGTAGAAATATAGAACCACAGGCTTTCCCTTGAACTTGGAGAGGCTCACAGTTTTGCCATCCTGATCTTTCAATGTGAAGGCTGGTGGAACCTTACCCTTGTCCACCTGTCCACAAACCAATCAATAACAAAAATTTAGCCGTCGTAAGGGACTTGTAGCTCAAATGATTAAGAGCGTTTATCCTTGCACCCGGTAATAAGAAACAATACATATATAAGCAAAATGTACCTTAGCAGAAATGAACATCTTGCCAGAGGAAGATGAAGGGGTTGGCAGAGTGGAAGAAGTGGAGAACTTGAGGCCATAGAGTTGAGAATGTGAAGAGCTGGAGACAATTGGGAGGGTTTGGGAAGATGGGTAGAGTTTGGGAGTTTGGGTAGGGAGTAGGGAGGGGAAGGCTGGGTGCTTGGGAACAGAGAGGGAGGCCATTGGATGGATTGGACTAAATTAACCAGAGAGAAATGTAAAGTATTCTCCTGAGTTTCTCTGTTTTTCGTTGGTGTTTTCACAATTGGTGGAGGAAGATAAGGGAGGGAGAGTGTTGGGTGTTGGGGAGAAGATGGGGATAGATTGGCTTTTGGTGGACGATTGCTGACCCCAACCTTCTGTTACTCTCACCTCGTTTCTACAACTTGATCCTTCATCAAAAGCCTTACGTGATACAAGATCCAAAAGGAAATATACATGAAGGGAAAATATGGTAAATTACGTACGTGTATAGTTTGCTTTGAAGGATCTATTCAATTGGGATTTTGAGAAATTTTAATTTATAAATTTATGAATTTTGATGGAGTTTAATTAATTTCTAAAGATTTCATGTAAATTTTTGAGTGAATTCCCTCAAATTCTCAAGAAAAAAAAAAGATTTGTGAAGACTTAGTTAAAATATACTACGAAATCTTTACGATTCTCTCGAATTTCTCAATTTTTTAAAATCTTTTAAATTAATTCTTAATTGAATATACAAATGTTATAAACTCTTTTAAAATTCTAATTTAATATACATAAACTTCCAGGAAATCACGTAAAATTCTAATTAAATATACCTAAACTTTGAAGGAATCACTTATATCATAATTGAATACACCTGAATTTGTAAACAGAATTAATATCTCTCAAAATCTCAATTGAATACACCTCCTAAATTATTTAAATACTGTAAAATTTTGGTCACAGTAAAAATTTAAAAAAATACGTATATACATGTATATAACACAATGTCTTAAAAAGGGCCTTAGCCAAAGTGACTTTTTTTGTCCAAGCCCAAGTATCTGGGCCGAACTAGTTTTGAGTTTAATTTTGTTTTGGGCCTTGAGCGAAATTATAAATCTTTGTGATTTCGCGAAAATTTAGAGGGAGATGAATACTCCTCTGTAAACTTGGGATTTTGAAGAGAGGGAAAGCGTGCTCAGTACGAATCAAAATCGGTAATAAACCCTAAAACCCTAAATTCTCAGTACTTATCTTCTTTCGAGTGGAATCCCTAATTGGGTTTCTGAATTGTGAACAGGATTAGGCGTTCTGGGTTGGGTTCTCTGCGTTTTCTCCCGAAGCATTAGAGTTATGGAGGGTTTGCAGAAGTTGATTGGGAAAATCTCAAAAGACCCCCCAAAATTGGGCTCCGCTTCGACTTCCTTCGACCCTCACCGTGGCACTGAAGGTCTCGCCGCCGCTCTGTCTTCCTCCGATCAGTCTCGTGTTTTGCTCAACAGACCCGCCAGGTACCTCTCTCTCTCCCCCCCCCCTCCCCCTTGTTTTTTCACTTTAATGGTTCAGAATTTTTTATGGATCCTGTGAATCGGGTTGCGTTTGGTTTGTGATGGGAAGTTTGGATTTGTGAGTTGTCTTTGAAATATCAAATTGCAGGATTTTTTGTTCCATGATTTCCCCAATCATGGTTTAGGGTTCTAGAGGCTTGGATTTTGTGGGGTTTTTCTTACAATGATTTTCCGAATCGCATATTTTTGAAAGAGTTGAGGTTGATGCATTGATCAGCCATGAATTTGTTTCTATGTATGCTTGTTGAATGTAAGCACTCTCAAAAGATTGGATGTTTCCGCCGTTGTCTTCTGCTTTTTACACTAAACTGGCGATTTTTACAATGTCTACTTGCAGACAAGTGGTATCACTGTGGACCTGCTCAAAGCTTTGTACACTTTGCTTTGTTGCTGGAATTGTTGTTGGTTATACGCTGAAGCGGCGTGTCCGAAGTTGGGCTTCCAGACTTCTCAAGAAGATCAGAGATGATTGATTGCAACTGGGTCTCTTCGTGTACTGGTCCATTTAATGTGTTGTTCTCCATAGAAGAATGATTCTCCACCAATAGGCATTTGCTCTAGAGGGTGCAATTTTGATTAGCTTTCCGCGATTATACTAACACTGCATCTGACTATTCTGACCTGATCAACAGATATAGTTACCCTTCGTTTTTTTATTATGTTAATGATTACAAGTTAACTATGAGCGTGACTCTATTCCTGTACTTTTGAATTGTTGTATCTGCCGATTTAGCCTCGCTTGCTTACTTGCATGATCTATGTGATTTAAGTCGGATGAATTCTGAATACATCAAGCCAGAATGGTAGCTCGTTTACTTGTATTGTATGCCATAAATAGTTGTTCATACACCTCCAGGCTAGGTTCTTGTCCTTGTCTTCTTGTTTTTCCATCAACATTTCAATACATCGGGTGCACATTCGCTAGAATTTTGTTTCGTATTGTAATAAACTAGGTGAATGTGTCAAGCACGCATAGTTTCGAATGCTGGGCATTACATCTTTCTTCTCATGTTTTATGGAAACTTTGTGTTATATTGGATATATATGATTAAACAGTTGCATTTACATCTTTCTAAGCTACTATCCTTATACATTTATAATTCTCTTTATCGATGGATACTCCATATGATTAGAAAAGAAGAGCTGCTTTTGTATTTTGATGATGGCCGTCTTCTAGTTTTAGAAATACTCCTTGTGGAAGTCAAAGCGCGTCGTTGTGTTGTGACTGAGCTCGTGTGATAGCGCCTTCAACTCCTTTGCCAACATTGGCATCCCACAGTAGAATACCCCTGCAAATTAATTGATACGTTTAATCTCTCGGTTCCTCCGTTCGTTACTCGAACAGATGCATGATTAGGGTTCAGGAACTTGGTTAAGTTTGTAACACTTTTATCTGTTCTGTTTTTAACATAAAAAGTTCAGTTCTGGTAGAACATCTTTACCTACTGTTGAATACGGATGCTTGGAAGCTATCTTGTTAAACACTTCTTTCCAATCCGGTCTTGCGAAGTGAGTTCTTACCTGCAATGTATCAATGTTTTAAAGGTCAATAAGTGCTTAAGAACACAATTTATCGTGTCAACTGAAATGGCGATGAAAGATCATACTCGGGTGCCAGATAGGATGTCGACGCCATGTTTGGCATGGTTGAGAGCTTGGACCATGGTGATTAGAGTCGACCTAGCGTCACCCTCTTCGTAGACACTGGTAAGATAGTTGTGTAGTTCAATCTGACCCTGTAACAAGAGAGAAGGTTAAAAGACAAGTAACTTAGCGGTAGCACATCATCAAAGTCGAAGATAATTATGGCGTAAAATGGTAAATAAAACGCATTCATTACTTTGTGATCCATTTCTGCAACCTCGTCCATGACTCCTTTAAACCACTCAAAAGAGCCAGGCTCTCTGGTAACCCAATAGAAGTGAGCATTTGTAGTCGTCTGCGATTTCTTCTTGTCACCGGGCGTCAAACTTGAAGACGTAAAACTATTCAGGCTGTCGTCTGACCTACTAGTTTCTGTATTTGAATTCTAGTTCACGATCAACGCATTATAGCTTAATTACGAGATCAGAAAAATCTATCCAAACACTGAAACGTTGTACTGGAAGAGTTGGATATTATGAATCGTACCATTTGTTCTTCTGCTGTTCTTGTGCCGTTGAGAAGATCTCGAAGAATGCTTATAAAAGGGGTAGCTCCAATCCCAAGCCCCACGAGGAGTAGGACATCGTAGTTCCGGTAGTCCTGCGCCGGCGCCCCATATGGACCGTCGACAAACAATCTGGGTTGGCTGCATTGTCGTTGCATGTAACATTAATAATCCCATACATATACTGAACCTAAATCTCGGAACGTAAAATATTGGTTAGGTGTGTTTATACCCTCTCCGATCCAGATTTCGCATCTGAACAAATCTTGTTGGATGAACTACAGATGACGAATCATCTTCCTCGGCTATGGCTCGCTTCAATTCTCGCGTCCAATCTCCTACTGTTCGGATGTGAACGCTGAGGCACTCATCTCCTGGCGCCGAGGTAATGGAAAATGGATGCCTGAAGATAATCAAGGAATGCTTCAGTACATATAGTTGTCGGGTTGTTTTTTCTAATTTACTATAAAACATTTCATGAAAGATGAAGCTTTATAAGAATCAGACTCACCATTCAAATGGTGAGATTGTAGGGCATTGTAGAAATACGTACTGCCCACTTTTGTACTTAAATCCGGGTGGTTTGGACATGATTAAGCTAATCACATTTCCGGGTAGGACCGAAACCTGTTAATAGAGTTAGAAACCAACGATCTCAAAAGTATATGAACAGATTTGAGTAAAGTTTTCTTACCTTTAACATCTTAACTGAATAATGCTTCGATCTGCACATTCGCAGACTGCGCTCGGCCACATAGAGCAACAACGGAACAGAGATGTACATCCATGTCTGCTAGGTAGGAAAACATTGATTACTTGATGCAATCAGTTAATAAGTAAATGAAATTTGCTTTGTAATTTTACTGTGTTATTGTTCAAATTTCTTACCGTTTTCTCGTACCACTTGTGTGCCAAATACAAGCAACTTCCATGGATGATTAGCAAAATGTAGACCAGACCTAGCAGATGATGAGAATACCAGAATGCATTAAACCCAGTCAACTTGTTGAAGGGCGCAGGAAGCCTCACCATGTTCCTCCGAAATCTATGCGCTGCTAGTGTGAAGGAGATGGCTATTAAAACCACCATTAAAATTCCAGTCACGCCTTCAGTTCCGGTGAGTAGGAATTTGTAGGTGGGCTTTTTGTCATGGAAATCCGAGGATAGCGGTGCAAATTTTTCTAGCGACGAGTTTACAAGGCGAGGAAAGTCGCATGCCAGATGGTTCCCGGCATGAATGATTATTCCAATTGCTATAGCAAATGCAATCATCTGTGGTAAAATAAGATCAATGCAAACAGAATGTCACATTGTAGAAAATTGAAAAAAGCATAAATAGAACCGCCTACAGATAGACGGAAAATGGCACTAAATTGTGGTTTATATACGACTTATTGTCTGTTTAGTGTCCCCAGTTAGTGAAGATTAGCGCTTATACCTTGTGGAAATTAATGTTGTCATCAAATGGGATGAAGGACCTAGCTCTTGTGGACCGAAGCCATGTCAGCGTGTTTCGACAGACCGGTAGGAGGATGAGAGCCATGTTAAGCTTGAGAGTCTCTGCAGCCCCTTTGGCCACTGGCAAGCAATAGTGCATGACCTGAAATGCTGCCCTATTTTTTCTGTATTGGTAGAATTTCCAGCCAAAAAGGGAAGCCATTGCAACAACCCACAGCAGTAATATCCAACCGCGCCGCCAGTTCTCAAGTACGAGACACTGAAGTGAACGGCTCAGTCTCCGGACCAGATTCTTGGGCTTCAAGGAACTGAGGTTCTGACTCCAAGATACACTTGCTGTGCTCAATGGTCTGCTGTAGTTTATGTACACGTCTCTTTGTAGAAACAATGCTTCCAATTGCCATAACTGAGTAAATGGTAAAACATCATTAATTGTCTGATTGAGAATCCCACAAAGACGAGGAAATTTTTAAATGTGACTGTCACACAGTCAATGTATTATAACATGAGTGAATCAGTAACATCATGTGACAATGTGACGGTTATAGTTATAAAGACCAATGAGACAACTTTTATTCAAAGGTTGTACTAATTTCACCTCAATGTAACCGAAGTTTTCGGGATCAAGTTCTTCCATTATTAATGAAGCATACTCTTCAGCTTGTTCTTTCAGCTTAGATAGCTTGTTTGCAGAAGCACTGAGCATTATAAGCTGTAATTAAAATAGTTAGCAAAAAAGACATAAAGAAATTTCATTAGATTTAGTGCATGAATTAGTTAAACTAATGGGGTTTTTTAGTTTTACCGCAGTGAAAATCTTTTACCTCTTGAACTCCTTTCCTTGTGATTCTTCCATCTTCATTGCTATCCGCCCTAAAAATTAAATAGAAAAAGTTAATAAGAAAACAACTTTTGACCAACTAAACACCTAAGGAAAGTGATTTTCTCTCAAACTTTCTTGTTTTCCTATCCAACCAAAAACCATGAGCGATTTTTATATTTTCCAACCAGAAAAATACACATCCACAAATAACAAAAGGCAAAAACTACACGCAGTTAAAAAGTATTTAATACCTAAGTTTTGTTTTAAAGGTGTTGGATGGGAAAGTTTCAAGTAGATAGAACACACAAAGAAACAGCATGGCTTAACCTCTATGTGGGTAAAATTCTCTCTTTTTGGTCAACTAAGCATAAAACTCACACAAACACAATGCACAACTGCAAAAGGCAAAATGCCAAAACACAATCAAACGCTCCAAGAAGACTAGATTAGTAACTTTCCAAAAGGGGGTGTTACTTGTGAGGACCAATCACTTGATTTGTTGAGTGCATTAATCTTGAGTGATACAACTATAGTGAATTTTGCTACGATTAGTCGCGAGTAGGCTAGTAACAATCTTTGGTCATAAAATTATGTGAAACCCATGTACACATGAAACAGTTTAAGCACACACACATCACTGACTTTAACACCCTTCACTAACATGGTAATATAAAAATTTTAAAAATGAAAAGAAAAGAAAAAACAATATATAAGTTAGGTCAGTTAGTCACGATGATGTCTGCCCTCTTTGCATTCAAGTTTCAGTCACCTCAAATTAGTTTAGAATTAGAGCTCTGTCTGTTTGGACCGTCGATTTGTTAGAAACAAAATCAGACAAACCTAATCAACGGCTGAGAATATAGAGAAATGAGAGTGAGAGAGACCCACATGTCAAAGAAGATTTGAAGGCGCGCGTCGAAGCTGCTGTCGGAAATTTGCAACCAAAAGTCGCGAAGCTCCTCTTTCGTAATTTTGGCAATCTTCTGCCGCTGCCTCCTCGCCAATGCATCAAATATCCCCACCGCAAACTCCTCCGAGTCCCCCATCCCTTCAATTGCACCATACAAATATCATCAATTATTATCCCTCCCAATTTTCCCGGGAACCAAACAGAAATTTAATTAGTCACAATTAATCTTAATTAATCAAACTTCTACTAGCACTTGATATTTTGTTTCTTTTTACCTATACATTCGCCGAAGTCTGCTCTGGCGAGCAAGCCGTCCTTAGCGAGCGACTCGAACCTCGCCTCCACTTGCTGCCACTGCTCCGCCGCGTCATTTCCTCTGGCGGTCGTATTGCTGATGAATCTCAACCCGTTGAGAGCTCTCTGCGCGCTCGATCTCGTCCGTTGAAGCTTGGCCTTTATCCTCCTCGCTTCGCGAGCCGACAGAGTGAACTCCACCACCGACTCCGAATTCGACGCCGTCGTCCTCGAAGACGCCGATTTCAACCACCCGAACGTCCGCCTAATGCTCCTCGACGTCGCGGAAAGACTCCTCCGTAAAATCCCGTTCGCCGCCGCGGCCTCCGACGACGTCAAGTCGTCGTTTGCGGGAGTGACGCTGCACACTACAATTGAGCCGTCGTCGTCGTCGTCGAGCTCCAATGTGACTTCGACCAAGTCCTGTTTGAGGTCGTTGAGAAACTTCGGCAGCATTGCGCCGCCGACCGACGACGGCGAGGAGTTTCCCGGTAACTCAAACCCGTGGGTGTAACTTGACCGCTTCGCGGTAAACGACGCGGTTGGCATCATTGTTTAATTATTATAATTCTTGAGGTTTTCTGTGTTTGTTTGAAAAAATTGAAATGCTGAGGATTTTTCTAGCTCTAGAGAGAAAGAGAGAAACAAGACATGCACCTCTCAACCGATTCGTCCCTCACAATTTCAACGCCAGTCGTGCTACCTCTCTCTCCCTAACTTTCTTTCTCTCTCTTAAGAGTAGTTGAGGTTTTGCTCAAGAACCAAATTTGTCTCCACAGCTACAATACTTTTCCACTGACTTATAACAATTATTTATATATATAATATATAAATTATTGCTAATAAATAAATATAAACTAATTAAAGTTTGATGATCTATGAAAGGGAAGGACAAAGTACGTACTATATTTACTTCCAAGTACTATATTTTCCCCGCCAATTTTTTTGCGTATAGATAAATTGTGTTACTGGGACTTTATGATTTTGTAATTAAAATTTATCTTTTTCCACCAACTACACTCTTGCATCTCACATTTTAACTCTAAGAGGTGGTGTTGTCGTAAATTTAGACTTGTATTTTATTTTATATATATATATATACATTGTATCCTACTCATGCATGCATAGTAAACTTATTAAACTGAATTCTTCATGTATTTTACGTAAACCCATCGAGTTACTTAGTATAAGTAATATATTTTGCCCTTATATCATTATAACCACTATGTGATTGAAATGAGAACCATAATAATTAATTTGAGACTAGTGCTAGGAAGAACATATATTTTACTACATTGCAATACTATATGATGACGTAAGTAAAGTGATGTGTACTGATTATATATGCATCAATTTGCAACATCACGTGATACAAAAATGTGTTCTTCTAAACAATGTTCATGGTATAAACATGTATGCATAAATGGTTAAAATGCGTATTATCCTAATAATTGACTATAAAATAAAATATGAGAAATAGCTAGTGAAATACTCTCTGTGTGTGTGTAGGGTTAGTCATGCTTCATGGCCACAAATTAGGGCAAGGATTTGGTCTGCATAATCACCTATCCAAGAGGAAGAATACTGTTCTATATATTTTTCAGACGGTTTTAGTCTCTTGTTTTATCGGGCCAGTGGTTCTTTCACTATTTTTATGCCTAACAATTGGCCATCGGTGGCTTTATAGGTAGATATATGGGAAGTGGTCATCACTGTTGTTGAGCAGTCAGTCTCAAACTCGATTTTTGATACAAACATAACCATAGAGATATACCCAACATAGCTTAATTACCAGCTGGAACCAAACATGCATATGCATACCTCTTTTTACTTATATCTTGTCATTGTCTTTGACTGTTTAAGATGCTAAACAAGTTTAATAGGTGTTTGACAAGTACATTAGCTATTTAATTAATTAAATTATCTAAATTGGATTAATAGGTTTAGGATCCCTTGATTAATGAGTAGAGCTGGGATTAAGACTCATTTTTCAGCTCTAGAGTCTAGTCCATATGACCCTTTCTTAGAATACTTATTCTATCTCAATTTGTAATTATTATTAACTGAATTACATGGTGTCGAATAGTACGCATATATGTAGACCAATATATATATATATAAACCTATATTATATGTATATATATAAGAGCTAATCTCGTTTAATTCTTTTATACAATTTAATTAAACGTATTTACATATATATAAAAGTTGGTCTTTGTTGTTATAATTAAGTTGTCATACCTTACTACAACTTAAGAATGTATGTGTACGTACTCTCGTTGAATTTGTTGCTTGGATTAAGAAAAACTCCCATTTAGGAAGATGCTTTAACAATACTCTTTCATTGTCCGAACTTAAAAAATTCTACAATGACTCTTTTCCAACATTGAAAGTTAAATTTTGTGGCTGTTTGACATAGCTAATTAGAGCATGGCTTCTAGTTCAAACATGTTCCCTCTTAGATTTTGGACAAGATTTTAGAATTACTTCAAATACAATTCAGGTACCTCAATTCGAAAAAAAATCAGTTTTTAAACTCCATTAAATTGATCGTTATTGTCTTCGATGAAAGAATATTCTAAAATGTAGATGTGAATTAAGTCAGTTGGTCAAATTAATGTGACTGCCCCTTGTACATGAGTTTGAATCTCTCTCCCCATGTATCGGAGTGGTTTAGGAAATTGCTTGTATCAAAATAATGTTTCAAACTAAATTTATTGATTATTCTTTAATTTCTCATATGTGATGGCATATATATAAGAGGACACATAAAGATGTGATGCTTTGAATTAAAAATATGTGGGAATTAAGAAATTATGTACGGTAGCAAGATCATATATAATCTCCTGCTACCATATATAATTTCTCTTGCTCTCGAGCTCTCGAGTTAAAATCCCTCCTTCCCAATATCTATCATATAAAAGACAAGAAACTATACAATATGTGTGTGTGGCAGAACACCATGCACACAACACAAAGATGCTGGTGCTCCAAATTTAATTATGATTTCAGTTGGTATTAGTCGTGTATGAAAATTAGAGGGCATAAATAGAATAATGTTCAGTTAACTCTGGATTTTTTATTTTTTTAATGTGATTCGTCTAGCTTATAGTCTTCTTATTAGAAAGTTCGTGTCTTCCACTCCTGCCGCCCATGAGGTAGCTCGTAATCAAGATAGAGATTGATCTGCTGGTACCCTAAAGTCACACGTATAAGACCCTTCCATTTATTCCTATGTATTTTTTTATTTAATAGAGAACCAATTTTTGTTTATAGCCAAGCATAGTCCTATTTCTTAATACTATCTTTAAGTATTATATTGGGGCCAAACTTCAATAGTGAATGATATGTATTTTTGAATAGTTTAAGATTTATTTGGGTCCATCGCAAATTAATCAGAACCATTCAATGGTTGTACCATTAAATGATAGGTACTATCCAAGATTTTTCCATTATATTATAAAAATATTAGGTATTATTATGGACAACACTTGAATCCACTTTATGACAAGTATCATTTTATCCGTTTCTTATTTTAACCGTACAAATCTCATAACATAAACTGTTTATTTTTTAGTCATCATTTAAAATAATTAATATGTTTTTAAAGTTTTAACCTCAACCTTTGATATCAAATTTGGTGATGAATAACCATATTTAAGGGCTTATTTTTTACTATGTCCTTTGAAACTCGACTTTAATCTCACTTTTCTATCTGAAACAAAAATTTTACTAATTTACACCATAAAACTCGATATTTGCTCTACTTTTGTGGCATTATGTCTATTTCATCAAATATGCTGACGTGGAAGGTTAATTCAGTCCTTTTATCTTACGTGGCATTTAGGAAAACATTTTCTGTCCATGTGGCAATGGTGGGACACCCAACCCCGTCCTCCCTCTGCCTCTGCGACAGAGAGCCCCAAATTCCCTTCTCTCCGATAACCCAGCCCACCGCCACCAACAGCGCAACACCAACCACGTCTCTCTCTGCGCCGACCTCCCTCAATCTTTTTGCAAGTTGAGACACAAACTAACTGCATTACCCTCTGCATCTTTCAATCTTCAATTTCGAATTGAATTCACCGGCCATTAAAAATTAAAATCAAAACAACTCAACCAACCAACACTAATCCACAATTCCAATCCAAAATCTCTCCCACTAAATTCATAATCGAGCTTGGACCGCAATTTTTCTCATTAAAATTCAATCCTAATAGCAATAATTTCCAAAGAAAATGAGAACAAAGATTCGAATTGCCTTAGACGACGTCCCAATGGCATCAACGACGATGATGGCTGCCGTGCAATCTAGCGGCGTTTCGAAAAGCAAAACATGAATTGCTTATAAACGACGCGGACATCGGAGCATATGATGCCGAAGCTAGATTCGTCGACCCGAATACCTTTATCGAGAACCAGGAACAGCTTCTGAAGTGGAGGGGAAGACCCGCGCGCCCCTTCCTTCTGCCCACCCTCCCTTTCAACTCACCTACCCACCTCCACCTCCCCGATATCTTTTTTAAATTTTATTAATCCACATGGCACCTTGTTCACACGTATCACCACACAAGCAGCATTGAAACCACCTAAGCAAATTAACAGATACTTAACGAAATAGACGAAATTTTCACTAAAGTGAAACAAATATCAAATTTATGATGCAAAATAGTAAAATTTTAAATTTATTTTTAAAAGTAAAATTGAAGTCGTGTTTTAGAGAACATGACAAAAAATAAGCCTATTTTTAATAACAAGTAACCAAGAAAACATAACTCAATAAGTAATCAGAGCAGTAGTTTCAGCGTTTATTTGACTACTGTAGCTTTTGCAAACTAAAAAAATAATTAACGTTTGACTTCAACTTGTTACTTGTCAAACGGTTATTGGTTACAATCGATGTTAAAAACATGTATTAATTTTTTGTTAAAAGAACAATAGTGCTGGAATTTGGAATGTAAAGAACTGGAAAATTCCATATATATAATTTTCAACAAAAAAAAGAAAATTACTGGTGGAATTAGACTATGCAGTCACAATTCATTTGGTGTTGCAAGTTGCTGGCAATAATCATTCTTTAGGCCCCCTTGTAAAGAGTTGGTTTTAAGATCTTGGCAATGTGAAATTTGGCATGTCTATAGAGAAAAGAATTTTGTGGTAGATAGTTTAGGGAACTATAGTCCTGATTTAGATTTAGGTAATTTTTACTTTGATAATCCTCCTTCTTGTTCTGTTAGTTTTAGGGTTCTTTAGATATTGACCCTTACAACTCATATTTCTTTGTAAAAAACCCATCTATATTTAATCATCCAATAACAACCCAAAAATCAAATAAATTGCAATGTAAGAATATAAGTAACCTACTATTACAAATTATTTACAGCTTATGCCACGTACATTTTATACCACACTTGAATTTTGGCTCAATCAAAGGCAATAAAATATAATGAAGTTTGCTAACGTTATTTTTAGTATTTTTTTTTATCCAACAGTATATAATGCACATTTCCATATATCTTTAGTTCATAACCACATAATTTTTTAGAGTAAATTATTTACTTCTATATAATAGTAAAATGTGCCAAATTGTCATATTGTAGGTAATGAATATAATATTCTTATATATACATATATATATATATATATTTTTTTTTAATTTACCTATATAAATAAAATTGCCATATTGTAGGTAATACATATAATATTCTCATATATGTTATTTTTTTTATAACTTACTTATAAACTAATTTACCTATTAAAACATAAACATTAGGTAAATTATTTTTGCACTAAAACATAAAACAGTATGTAAACTAAAACATTAACTAATTTACCTATTAAAACATAAATAGTAGGTAAATTATTTTTTAGGGTAATATATATATATATATATATATTTTTAATTTACCTATAATATATACAAATAATATTATCATAATTTGTTGGTAATTTACTATATAAATAAAATTGCCATATTGTGGGTAATACATATAATATTCTCATATATGTTTTTTTTTAATTTACCTATAATTTAATTTATCTACTAATACATAAACAGTAGGTAAATTATTTTATACTAAAACATAAAACAATATGTAAACTAAAACATAAACTAATTTACCTATAAAAACATAAATAGTAGGTAAATTATTTTCTTAACATAAAACAATAGATACATTATTCTCGTGATGAAGTTTTTTTTTGTCAGAGTGATTAAAAGTTAAAAGATAGACTATTTCACTAAAATAATAGGTATGGTTAAATGTATTGTTGTTTGACAAAAAAAAGTTAAATGCATGTATTGTTGAATTTCAAAAAAAATTCAAATTAACTCCTACATCAATTTGAACTAGAATTAATGGAGAGTTACAAGACCTTCTCTAATTGATTGCATATGATAAATTACTACCAATTATAACATTAATGCTTTTTTTTTTTGCAAAATCATTAATCTCCCTTCAAATCAGCATATAATTAATTGTATACATAAAACATGTAAATAAGGGTATTTTAGGCATCTGGTAAATGAAAAATGTGTGAAGTCAAACATAATTAATGAATTTGCTTATGTGGAGCCTAATCACTGGGTTTTATTCAAGTAAAAAAATTATGTAGGGTTTTATGTAGAGAAAATTAAGTTTTAGGGGCTAAAGTCATATTTTCAGTTAGTTTTATTCGTGAAGATCGACTTAGAATGTCCCGATCTAGATTTATTATTGTTTAGTTTTGTTTGGGGTGTTACTCCCGTTTTTCAACCACAAAAAAAAGAGGAGAAAAGATGGGTCAAACTTCAATGGTACATACTTTGAATGATTTAAGATTCATTTGGGGTCCATCCCAAATTAATCTGGGATCATTCAATAGATGTATCATTGAATAGCACGTATCACCCAAAAATTTACCATAAAAGAGATGAAGTTAAACATGTCATTTTGATGCTGAACAATATAAGTTAGGTACGGATGATGACAAACTATTGCTTAGGCTGAACTTAATTTACATGTCACTCTTTGAGTCCCTGGCTCAACTGATTTGTTATTATGTGATTCACAAATTGCTTTCAAAAGTTCTGCATGCTATCTCATCTGAAAACTATAGCTTACATCCTCTTGTCGTCGTTTATGGAAAGAATGTCTATCAAGTACCAGAGATGCCAAGACATTTCCGGGAAGTAACTCAACCAACCCATTGACTTTAACAAGTTTAGTTAAAGAGGCATTTAGCTTTAGAGTAAACTTATTAATACTTTATTGTTACTATTGTGGAAAAGTTTTAGGTCTGATGGTCACACTACTATGTTTAATGTTACTAATGAACATGTATAATATGTACATACGTGTTGTGGATATTTCATGTATTTAGAGTATAGTATTAACAAATAAATACACTTATTGTAATATAAGTAAACTGGTAACAGCATGTGGCAATGTTTTAATATCAAAAAGCTCTTATTAGAACGAGAACATTGTAAAAATGGGAAGCTTTTGTACTTTCGAACCCATTTGATTTTAATTAGATATTCTTCCACAAATGTTTAATTAATCCATCAATTGCATGAAGTATCTGTGTCTATCAAACTTTTCTTAGTTAAAATCACATTTGAGTACGTACGTACTTGAAATCCTAGCAAACAAAGAAACCTTTTTCATATGGCCTAGCTCGATCGATCTTGTACTCCATCTCCCTCGTACTGAAAATATATTGTACTAGGCAACAACATCATTAAATAAATTAAAGAAATTAAGATTTCTTAAGCAGCATTTTGGTCAATTAGGTGGAACCTACTAATCAACTAGAAACACCATGCATGCCTTAATGTGGACATTTTTTGATGGTGATACATGCTGGGTGTGGCAAAAATCTAAGATTCCAAGCAAGTCTTTGGAATGACACTGACACAAAATCTATATGTTGAGTTTAGTCGTTCAGTCCACCAAGTAATTAATCCTTCAAAATCAAGCAATTAAACTCATAGCTACTAGTGAATTTCGTGTCCCTTCTCATTCCATTCGTTTTATTTGCATGTTTCAATCTCAAAAATTCAAAATTGCCAGAAACCTAAGCAAACAAAATAATATTAATAAGAATAAATAATCAGCAAGAACAATGGCGGATCTAGAGACTCGTCAATAATAACCACAAATTCCCAATGAAAACCACCAGTTTCTCTATCAACCAAAAGAAAAGGCAATAGTTTCTCAACAGAATATTGATTGTATACCAAGATAACAAAATGAAAAGGAACGTAATTAGGTGAAATGATCTTCTAGAGTTTTAGGTCATATCATGCTCAAGCCGCTCTCAACTATATTATTATTGATCAGAAAAATGCTCTACTCTAATGTTATGTTGATCTCAATTATCTGGCCCAAAAGATAAGAAAATCTTTGTAATTCCGCAGGCAAATTAGTGGCCCAAGTCCAAATATCATACTGTTTTTTTTTTTTCCAAATCCAAATATCATACTGTTTTTTTTTTTCCAAATCCAAATATCATACTTTTCAATAGTTGGATTCTATGAATCCATAATTAGCTGAGGCTGTAAGCTCCTCACCAGAATCTGTGATTTTGCTTACACTGGTTTCTATACTCCTCCAATGAGAGCAAATAAAAAAAGGGGTACTTTGATCCATGTCCAAAAATTTGAGATGTTATTTGATGTAGTCCATTTTTCATTTTTTTTTACTTTAATTAAAATTTTTGATTTATGTATCTTTACTTAAAATTTTAATTTGTATATTTAAATATGAAAATCTAACCACTTTCATGGAAAATGGTTTTAAAAAATTAGGAGCAGTTAGATCCGGGTCCCAAAACCCAAGCTGCTTTTTAAATTGTCCAATTGTAACATACCTATATCATAAGAAGACTCCAAGCGAAATATATTTAAGGTAAAAATGAATACAACTAATTCTAACGAGGTAGATTACAAGCAAAAAATATCTGTAATATAGGTAGCTAAAAATGATTTATTTGTGATATAGGTAGATTATCAACAAAAAAAAAATGTGATGTACATAGATAAATATAACAAAAATCTATGATATAGGTATATTAAATAAATAAAAATATGTGAATGCAGCAGGGTTGAAGGGATTTAATTCTTATGGTTTAGGATATTACAATTCTTTAAAATTTTCAATTTTATCACAAACTTAACAAAATGATAATAGTCATTGGACCTATTTTTAAAAAGTGGACTATTTCTAATAATAGCTCACAAAATTGGATTTATATTGAATTTACCCAAAAAATTTATATGTCATCATATATGAAACCTACACCAAAGGTTGATAAAATACATTATACCTGTGATAGAGGTATATACGAAAATAAATAAAAACTTAATCTACCTATTATCTATGAAAATAGTTCAAAGAAATTTCATGTTCTATACATTTATTAATCCATACTAGTATATATTGATATATATATATATATATATATACACACAACCACATGCGTGTGTGTGTGTATAGTACCTACAACATAGATTAGAAAAAAAATCTGTGATGGAGATAGAAGAAAAAAAATGAGATACGAATTAGAAGCAGGAAGAAGGAGACACAACATTTAATCCTAAAATTAAGTAAAAGATAATCCAATAAATAAGGGATAACATTTATCCTAATTTTATAAAAGATAATAAAAGTAAGTTGATCAGTGAGTGGACCTAACCCAACAAATTGGACTAAACTCAATAATGACTGGCAAAATTAGATTTCTATCAGCTTATAGTGGAAACGGATAAAAGAGGAGTCTCAACATCGCTATTAAGTTTACTCATAAAAACATTTGTAATATATTCAGCTTGTAGTGGAAACGGATAAAAAAGGAGTCTCAACATCGCTATCCTTAAAGAGCTATATATTAACGTGGTAATGATTCATCTATCTATCTTGTAATTCAAGGAAAATTCTACTATATAAATAACGATGTATTGCATACATTACATCTTTTTACCATTGAATATGACAGATTCACCTTTCACCGGCATAATATAGAATGATAGTCACTGTTAACATAGTAATGTATTTTATATGGTAGAAAAAAAAAATGCTTCGAAGTTAGAATCCATGCCTTCAAGTTTCATAAAGTAGCTTCTAGCTTACATACTCCAATTTGGAAGCTTTAATATAAATGTTTATCCTCTCCATCCCTATCAACAAATGTGGCTGGTAATTTATCCTTAAAAATTAATTCATCTTTTTGGTCAGCTCAAAAACAATTCCTCTTCATATGTGAGATGAAAGAACACAACAATGTCAATGAGTGCATGAACATGCATGAAACAAAGATTAAGATTTACATTTGTTATTTTAAAATGCAAACTTTTACAGATAAATTGAACTGTGGGGGTGGTAATCACGTGTAGAAAGGGTTTCTGGTCTGATAAAGAAACGAAAGGGGTTTTTGGCAAAAAAAATCATGATATTTGGCCATCTCAAAATTTTGTTGTTTTAATGGTGTGAGAGACTAGAGGCTAAACAATGTTAGATGACTAGTTTTCATTGGCTACCAGTTTCATCTTAAGTTGACCCTTCAAGAGTCTTGGGCAAGAGCGAGACTAAACTGGCTCCTTGAAGAGCTTTGAGTTATTTTCGCATAGGCTAGATATATTCCATTAAAAATTAATTTTTGTCATTTATAACTAAATAATACTTTTACCTAAACTAGTTTGCATGCAATTTAGATACACTCATACATGCTGTCACAAATTTTTTTTTCAAAGATTTTTTGTTAGATTTTGTTAATGTCATCATCTAACGTAATATGTAATAATGTGTGGGTGCAAAGTTGCTTAAAGTCGTCGAATGCTAATGGCCGGTTTCTATTATATTTCAACCTACAAACTCAAGGTACGTACTAGCTTATAATAGTTAATTAATACATCATCACCCCTTTGCAAGTAACATGAAAAAGGCCTCTTTCAGTAGTGTTACGATCATTCCAAATAGGCGTGGATATTTATATTGACATCAAATAATTTTTGTTATTGTATGGTCAAGGGGCTAGAGGCCAAACTAGGCCTTCAAAATGACAATATTTATGAAATCTAGCTCTCTAAATTTTTGTTTTTTTTAGTGGTGTGAGGAGTTTGGGGCAAGATTTCAAAATTTTGTAGGAATTTCATACCAATTGAGAGAATTTAATTTTGGAAGTGTCTAACAAATACATGATTTTCTAAACTAGTAAAAAAAAATGTAGTAGGCATGATTTTTTAGAAAGGAAAAAAAAGGTTTTCAAACAAAAAAAATATGAAAGGATATAAAGTTTTGTTCTTATTAATTTTGTCACAAAAAGTAATTTTGTATGTATTAGGTTTTTATGGCAGTAGTTTCTGCTGCTAAAAAGAACCACACACACAAACAGAGAATTGTTAGTGATCCAACGCTCTTTACACATGGTGCCTTCATGTTGACACGTGTCAGCTTGTTCTTTTTCTTCCGTGCTCTTGGGCTTGGGGAAAGGCTATTATGACCTCTCTACTTGTCTTGGGCTCTCTCTGATCTAGGCTGGACTGCCTCCATTAGAAGCTCAAAATTGCCATTTTAGGTTAGAATTCAATCTTGGCTAAGCTAAATTACTACAATTAGACTTGCTCTTATGTTCTTGATTGTTACATGGATGTGATATTAGCGCAATCAAATTGTGTCAACATATTTTCTATTTATTTATTCTTTTATTCTGCTTAATTCAACTTTCAAAACTACCCTTATGTCATGTGTAGCTAATACGAAACTAATGAGAAAGAAGCGATGTTATGTGTTCGTGTTCGTGTCTTGTTATGATTTAAGGATTTCTTAATGTACAATCTGTGTAGTGTATACCCTAAAATTGGCATCTCTTAAAATCTAATTACACTAACACCCTATGAGATTTTTTGAATTTTCACAAAATCCCCTCAGGTTTGAAACATTACACTAACACTCCTTGAGGTTTTAATTCACTTTCACAAATACCCCTTTGGTAAAAATATGTCTATAAAAGGACAAATTTACCCTTATAATTAATTACTTAACAAAATAAAAAATATTTATTTATAAGAAAAATAAAAACAAATTAAAAATTACATTAAATATTAAAGAAAAAAAAATGATAGAATCCCTCCATCATCTCTGAATGCTTTTTCTTGACCTCAACTACACAAACAAATATTCGATCTATTTTTAATTATATGAATTATTTTAAGAGAACAAATAAGATATTGTCCAATAGATTTAAATTGTACCGAGAGATTAAATGGACTAGAAGAAGATGAAAAAGAATCGATTTTCTTCACGAAACTGGATAGCACCGCCAGTTCTCCACTAAAGCCTCCATTCATGTTTTGTAACGCCATTAACTACATCGCCATCTCTTTCGTTCTAAATTTTTCTTGTCGACATCACCAACTCTTTTGCTCTATTTATTTTAATTTCATACTTTCTGAGAAATCTTCTCGTCGACATTGTCATCTCTTTTGTTCAAAATTTTGGGATTGTTCAACCAAAATGAAGATCGAGATGAGGGTTGCTAGAAATGAGGGGTAAGGGTTTGTGGGTCTAGTGCATGTTAGTGGCAGTTGTGAAAAAACTAACAAGAATTAGGTGTTTGGATTCCAATGGAAATCAAATTACAAGGAAAAAAAAGATCGAGGATTAGATGATGCGGGATTTATCATTCTTTTTTTTTCTTTTTTTTTAATGTTTAATGTAATTTTTAATTTGATTTTAATTTTCTGATTTATTTATAAAAGTTTTTTACTTTTTGTTAAGTAATTAATTATAAGGGTTACTTTGCCTTTTTATAGACAGATTTTTACCCAAATGGTGTTACCGTGTTAGTATAATATTTCAAACTTGATGAGGTTTTGTGAAAACTCAAAAAACCTTGAAAGTGGTAGTGTAATTAACCCCGTAAAAAAATGACTTGGCACGGGATTGGACTGTGGAGATTCCTCAAAGCACGTGGAAAAGCCAAAACGAAAAGTAAAAGCCGCATTATACACACGAAGAAGGTCGTTCAAAGTTGAGAGCTCATCAGCTATAAATATGCTCCTCTGTTTTTCATAACATCTCTTCTCTGCCAAGTCCTCATAATTTTCCACTTCATCAAATAAAAAAGCACTTTTCTATTTTTTCTTTTTGGTCTCACGAGAAAACAAAAATCTATAATTTATTTTTGTTTATTTTTTATATAGAAGAAGAGAAGCCGTTAGGTTTGTTTGGTTCCTAGGAAAACTGAAAAAACAGAGTCCTCCGAAAGCGTAGGCAGAGCGAGTGAGAAAGGAAAATTTGCCTCCGAAAATTGATGGGATCACAATAGTAGTAAAACTCCCAAAACATTCATCTCCCTTTCCTCTGTGGGATTTATTATTACTTATTATTATTATTAGCAAAATTTAGAATTTTTTGAAAACAATCTCTCTCTTTGGAGAGCTAGAGCTCGCTCTGTATTTCCTTCCGAAGCTCCCATGGCGTTTCTTCTTCGGGTTTGCAGTTGATGTCCTCCCCCTCCTCGGGTAACTGCATATTTATTTGATATTCATTATTTTGATGTTTTTGGGTTCATTTTGTTTTTTCTTTTGGATTGTTGGATTAATGGGATTTCTGAAATCTGAATCATCATACATGCAAGTTTTTTGGTAGAGCAATTGGGTGTCTCAATTTACAGATCTTTAATGATTGGATTTCAATTATTACATTTGACATGGAACTGAAATCACATTCCTAGAGAGACATTTCAAATCTGGCTTCTTTGTTAGCCAAAAATTAAAAATTGGGATGAAATTTAGATATTTTATTGAAATTTCACAAGGAAAGATAAAACATTTCACTTTACAGAAAACAAAAAATATGACCCATGTTGCTATTTCATCTTATATGAATGTATAATCCTAGAAATCAATGTAAGACTGGTTAAAGTTTGGAACTTGGTTGCAGATGTGAGCGTATGCACGTTGGCTAGAGCAGATGTGCTCCTCCCCTATGTACCCAAGTTCAAATCTCCCTCCCTAATATCGTTTGTATCAAGAACAAAAAAAAGTTAGGAACTTCGTTGTATACTTGGTAGATTTGGTGTGGTAGATATAATGATAATGATGATTTAAATAATGATGATGTTGATTCGAACTAATCCTTTCATAGTGGAAGAAGATCTGATGAGACCTTGTCGTGTGGAATCGGACAATCTGATATCTGTGTTGGGATTCTTTGAACAGTTGTGATAAAACCTGTAGCAATGGATGAAAATGGTGGCACCAAGTTGACCGGAATCAGGCAGATTGTCAAGTTCAAAGAAATCCTGCAGAAGTGGCAAGCGGTCACGCTTGGCTCGAGGGCAAACAGTCCCCGAGCCAACAGTAGTCCCCAATCTGAAAAAGGAGGAGGGGAGAGCACCACTCCCCGTTCTGAACGAGGCCATGGGGGCATTTCACCGGCAATTAGCAAGAGGCTAACAAATGTTATTTGTGATTCGGACGAGGATATATGCCACAGTCCTGAACCGCCACCTGATGTCCCCGAAGGGTATTTGGCGGTTTATGTTGGACCGGAGCTTCGGAGGTTCATCATTCCCACTAGCTACCTCAGTCACTCCCTTTTTAAAGTATTGCTGGAGAAGGCTGAGGAGGAATTTGGGTTTGATCATAGCGGCGGGCTCACAATCCCATGTGAGACTGAGACCTTCAAGTACCTCTTGAAGTGCATGGAGAACCATCAGAAAGCTCACCCTGATGACAGCCCAGGTAAAAACCACGTACTTTACCATTTACGTTTTAGTTCCTTATAGATCAAGTCATCCTCTTTGATACCCAAAATGAATTCTAAAATTCTCTAACCGGCAATATCTCAAGTCAATCGCACACTCCCACGCGTTTTAACTTAATTTCTCATATGGACGTGTGTGATTAGCATGGGATGCCGACACAGTGAAATCCCAGGTGCATGAAAGTACTCCGGAAATAGGCCCTTGATCCGTTTCCAATTTGATGGATCCACATTGCATAAAAAGTATTTATCCCTTTCTTCACGAAATAGGTTGATAGTTTTATTGATGTTGTTAATTAATTTGGTATTGTTGGTGGGTTTTGCAGCTGGAGACTGGAAACTCATTCAATGAAGAGTAAGTGATTGTGACGAAGTTTCTTATTAGTGGTCCAGGTTTTTAGGGGTGTGATTTACTGGTGTAAAGCAGGGTCTCCTTGTATTCAGGCATCTTTTTATTTTTCTCTCCTTTTTTTTTGTTTTTAATTAACAAACAATTAGAGAAACTCTAGTTAGATATTTTTAAAGGTGCGGTGCCTACAATTTGGTGATTAGAGTGGCGGTATTGTTAACCTCTCTATTTTCTCTGATTGAATGTTACCTACATCTGATGTTTGATCCTCAAGTATGAAACAAATCTGTCCTCCATCACAATATATGCCAAATATTAATTAATTTCCTAATTAATATATGGTTCTGACTAACAAGTTCTAGCCAGCTTATTTTCAAGTGCTACCATTATATAAAATTTGAGAAAATGATTTTGCATGCTTTTTTTTTTCTTTTGTACACTCTTGTTTATTTATGTCTCTTTATTCTCTTTTGTTTTATTTGATTGAAATGACAGAAATAAACATGAATGTACATAATAAGAAACGTCGTTTTAGGAGATAATTTTCGTATAATTTGTATTCTCAACTATCTATTTCCTCAAAATATATTATGCATCTGATTTTTGTTCATTGACAAATAATGGCACATGCTTAAGTTTGAAGACAATAATATCCATGTACAATCTCTCTCTTTCTCTCTGCACATGGTTTCCAGGATCACAATCCTTAATCCATAATTATTTGATCATAGTTAATATTATATACAATCTGATGGCAGTTATCATGTGAAGGACCAAATCAAATTGCAGACTTTATTTTAATGCCTTCCTCAGGAGAGAATGCGCTTGAGAGAGAATAATACAAAGAAATATACAACTTAATAATCGAAAATAGCTAAGAATCTCTCATCCCCCATTAGTACAACGACGCACATTTTATAGGACCTACACCAAAGGTTAACTGCTTGAGCTCTGGACCTTGAACTTATGTACCTTTTTTTTTGGGTAACATAAGGAGGTGGTGAATCACCGTAAAACTAGCTCAAAGAGTTGTTACAAATAAGGCAAGTTCTAGAGTCTCCCTCCCATCATATCATCAAATAAACGAGTCGCAATCTATTCAGGTTGATTCTTAAAATATTGGTACCCAAGATCCATATTATAGCTCCAATTAGTAAGTCATCCGTCCGCAATCATGTTTTTCTTTTAGTATACATGAATTAATCTGCATTCCCCCGTATACATCTCACAAATTGTCTGCACCAATATAATATGAGAGGAGTGATTTTTGTACTTCCTTTTGACTTTTTGCACTCCTCTTCTCAATTTATACATTGACCTTCAATTTATATAATCCAATAGCTAAACAAATTTGCAAGAAGTAAAAGGGTAATGTTATTGGTATTCCAAAAATCTTATAATGCATTGTATTTTTTTTTTTTAAATATAGAAAATTTAAAATGCACAATAAAATTTTTAGAGTATCAATAACAATACACAAGTAAAAATGGTAGTTTATAAATCATTCTCTTTACAAGAGAACTGTGCAAGCAAAGGGTCGATTTAAGGTGGAAGCTTTTCATCCGTACTGCCGCAGCAGGAATATCATCATATCGTGATCTGCCAATGCTTTATGTTCAATGATGTGTGTACTGTACAAAGCCAATTTTTTAAATTAAAAGGCTTCCTCCAGCAAATTTTAGTCTTCTGTGGTGCATTCTGGGTTGTACATGTCGGCCAAGTTGGAACTTGTTTTGGAAACCCATTTGGGCCAACACTCTGCATCATATTACTGGTACTGGTTACAGTGCACGCAAGCATTAGATGCTCACACCGATCTCATCCTTCTTCCCCCCCCCCCCCCCTCTCTCCTCCCTCCTCCCTCCTCCCTCCTCCCTCCTCCCTCCCCCCTCCCCTCTCCTCCCTCCTCCCTCCTTTTAATGGTGAGATCGGTGTAAGCATTCAATACTTATGAGCACTGTAGCCTACTCCCATATTACTACCCAAAATTTTCTCACTCTACCCAATCAACACTGGCACTCACTTGACGTTATAGGAAAGAAACTTACTTGTAAATGATACGTCAAAGTGATGAAATTTCGAGCTTATCATGTGTCACTATGTTTTGTGAGCCCACATAGCATCGCATGATAGGATTGAGATGCTTCCACATTTGCATTCTAGTTGCATATAAGTTTTTATGCTATTATAGGGGATGATGACGTCAATGCTTAAATAACATTAGAACTACTAGCATGGTTGGAAGTTACTGCAGTAACTTACAATAGAGGAGGAGAAAAAAGACTTGTGGGGATCAAATTTTATTTGAAACTTAAACAACATCAAATATGTGGTGTATACCCCAATTTTCACTACAGAGCCCGCTTTCTTACAAGATTGCAAGCATACAACATGGGGTAAACTACATATACATGATACAAACAAACACTTACATGAGAACACAGTGATGCTGGCTGGCTAGCTAGCTAGCTTTCTAGTTACCTTCGGCCTTCTACCTAGCATTCCTCTTTTTATTTACGACATTGATACATATATATACTGAGGATATGAGCAGTATACATATATATAATTCAGAGCTTGGGAGGTGGGAGAACCCACTTTGTTCCTTTGATAAAAGTCAGGCTGAGAAAGGGTTTTGCTTCTTCATCAGATAACATTCTTGCATACTTGACCCGACCCGATGAGCTCGAACCCGGTCCCATACACTTGTACTCTCCATAATATACAGTCCTACAACAAAATCAGCATCATCGTCACTTTAATTTCTGATAAACTAATCATTCATATCTTTAATAAAACTAATATGCATGTTATCTTATCAGACTGTCTCATGATATGAATATATCTAAACTATCGATCAATCATGTTAATCTTTGCTTGAACATAAACTTTTTTAATGTGACAATATAAGTCTAGTAAGAGAACATTATTAAGAGGGTGCTTACTTGTCGCGCTCGGTATGCATGTAGTCGGACCATCCTTGTCTGTTGATGAGAGAGCCCATGTATGTGTAAGCAAACACAACCCTAGGTCTCTCCCTCCAAGCTCGCCCAAGAAATGTGTCACCTGTCCCCGTTATGTTGCAATGCACAAACGCAAAACCACTCTCATCTTCCACATTTTCCCTGGCATGCGCCGTTATCACCCCCATACCATTTGCAACTGAATGTATCGTATTATTCTGCAATATTATTACAAAATATTAATTAATTCTGAATCTAAAATTAATAACAATATTTACAGTTATAAAATTGTATTATAATTTGGCTAATTAATTGGGTTAATTTTAATTATTCAATGAATTACCAAGTAGAGGGATTTGCCATTGCCAAAGATGAAATCGACTGTGCCTTGGATGTAGCAATCCTTGAAGAAATGTCTCCCCCTATCATCCAATAACGTGTCCTGAAATCCAATGAACTTGCAGTTGTGGAACGCTGCCTTGTCTCCTGATATCCTCATCGCCACCGCCTGTGCGCCCGGCCTTATTCCGTCCGGCATCGGAGCCGAATTCTATAAACACAAACACACCATGCATGCATGATCATCATTAGTCGAAATTATATCACTCTTTGTTTTACAAACTTAAAGAGGAAAATATAATTAATCTGGTAGCTAAAGCTGATTTATTCATCTTGAAGCTAAAGGTCACATGTTTTGCACTCCCTAATGCTTATTAACATTGTGGTTTTTTTTTATCTGTCACCAGGAAAGCTACCGTATCTATAGATATTTGGTTTTGCAAATTAGCATTTTCCATGCTGCAGTTTACACTTTTGGCCATTTTTGTGACTAGGTCATTAAGTTTCATCCACAAAACCATCAAACGATATCCATCAATTAATATCATCATATCTCATATGTATAACGCATATAATTAATAATTTCATTCACACTAATCTTCAATCATAGTGCATTGATGATATGCAGATCTAACTAAGTTAGACAAGAAGTGCTCGTATGAACTAGTTTGAATCCACCTCTTCGTAGCTTAAAATCAATTATATAAATAGAAATATTGCTCTAAAAGAAATAGTGCCTTGATGATGTGATGACAAGTGTTTCAAAAATGTACCATATGATGATGATAAAGTAAGATTGTAAGATTTTAACTGTGCAATTAATTTGTTAAAGAAAGTATTGCATTGCTGATGCATTGCTAGTGTTTTTAAAGGGAAACAAAAACCAAAACATGTAAATCTTAATAGCCAGATCCATTGTCTTCATACTTTTTCTAGGTCTATCTCTCCATTCCCTCATGACCTCATCGCAGAAAATAACCACAAAAAATGCCATGCATGCCCTTTTGTGTTCTTTTCTTTTTCTTCAAGATGATACAACAACACAAAATGTGAAAAATAAAACAAAAGAACAATTTTTCTTTATAAAAAACAATAAAAGTATTTGAACACACAAAATTAACACATTTGTCGATACTCTCTAATGTAGCGTGGACTTTGCCATTACATAGTAAATAGTGTGTCAACAAATGTGTCAATTTTATATGTACAAATAGCATCACCAAAATTCCATATAAAAAAATTAGGATTAAGTCTATATAACTACCTAACTTTTAGGAGTAATTCCAAAAAGTTCCCAACCATTTAAAACATTTCAAATAAATATCTAACATTTTAAAAATTAAACATATGTTAGGTCACCAATGCTAAGTGATGACCTTGACAAGTATTGAAGCGAGATTTCACTCTCACGTCATTTATGCAACTCTAAATTCCCAAACCGATCCCCTTTAACTAAACAAAGCTAGCATTTAACTCGGCTAAAATAGGTCAATTTGAGGATTCATAACTCTAAAATGACGTGCTAGTGAAAATTAGCTACAATATTTGTTCATATACATCACTTAACATTAATGACATTATCAATTAACGCCGATGACCTAATAAGTGTCTATTTTTTTCAAAACGTTAGATAGTTATTTGAAATGTTTTAAAAGGTTGAGACCAATTTAAAACTACTCCTACAAATTGGATAGTTATATAAACTTAACCCAAAAAAATATCACCACCAAAATAAAAAAGCACATGCAGATCAAATATCATGTAAAAGAAACGACACCAGAATTAAAAGAATTATGAACAAAACGGCAAAATCATCATGACATAATATATAACGCACCACGAACGCAATATTAACGGCCACGAAGTAGTCGGACTCCACCGCCACCGTGGAACTATTCCACGTCCCGTAGTTCAACGCCGTGCCATCGAACGTGATTGACGGCACGTCGTTCTGGTCCCCGTAAAACGTCACAAACGGTTTCGACGCGTCAACGAGAACCTTCTCCGTATACACGCCCCCGCCGATAAAAACCACGACTCGTCTTGTGTTCCCGGAGGGGATGCTGTTGATGGCGTCGGTGACGGTTTTGAAGTGGCCGGTTCCATCTTTCCTGACGGATATGATTCGGACGGTGCCCTCGGCGGAGAGCAGTTGGTCGTCGAAGCGGAGAGTGGCTTGGGTGGCCTTGCGGTTGGCGTAGTCCTTCATGTTGTGGGCGATCCACGAGTCGAGTTGGGAGAAGTTGGGTGGGATGAGGTTGGGCCGACTCAGCCCGAATTGAGGTGAGTTTATGATGAGGTTGAGAACCAGAAGAAATGCTAAAAATGATGCCATTGGTGAATTCTTGGGTTTCTAATGTTTAGGGCTTGATTGATTTGATTGATTGATGGGTGAGGAGTTGGTGGTGTGGGAATGTTTAGAGAAAGAGAGAATTTATAAAGTGGAGGAACAAAAAAAGAGACGTACGGACACAATGCTATACGTGCAGCTTGTTCCTGAATTTCATGCTTTGGTTTTAAATGATTTCTTGGATTCTTGTATATGCTTATATAAACTTGGTGTTGGTGATGATGCAAGAAAAAGAAAAAAGTTCTTGCACCTCTCTTGTATATGTTCAACTCGTCATGAGTCTTGATTTAACTCTTATACGAGTTATGAAAACGGTTCATGTGATCAGAGTTTGTCCTATTTTTTCTATGATGTATACCAACTTAGGGGTTGCTCGAAGATGCAAAGCAAAGAAGAGAATTTCTCCTCTGTATCAAAAAAACTCGTCACGTGGTAGAGTTATGTGACAAGTTATGTAAGAAGGACGTTGTGTACAACAATTGTACGTATGCAAGAATTTTGGGGAAGGTAAATATTTAAGGTGGCTACTGATTTATGAGTTGCGAATTAGGAGGTGAAGAGGTTGGAGGAATTTGGGTAAAAGGGGGGTTTGGGTGGACAAAGAGGAGAAGTCGGTGTATGAGAGAAGTAACAGATGAAGTTGTTTCAAGTAGGAAAAGGGGAGGTTGGCAGCAGAGTAGCAGTTTTTTGGCCACGCCCAAAATAGCAAAATGTCAACTACTTCTCGGGAAACAGCGTTTGCATTTTTCAGCTACATGGACTTGGATACAATTTGGGCTGAAAGTAGGAACTCTAGCCCATTCATAAACTTAACATAAGGGCTTCTTACTGAAAAGAGAGTGAAGCTGTTGAAAAGAGAGTGCTGCGGGCCCAATGTTTCAGCATTGTTATACCTTTTAATATCAAGATTTCTATCACTACAATGCTAGAGAACACATGGAAGAATTGATTTTGGTCATTGATGCATGTGTGCTCGAGCATTGTAATGAGGATATGCTGGAAAGGGCATGTTTACTTATTAGGAGTGGCGTGTATGCAAGGCAGTGGTGGATTCAGGAATCATATAATTAGTCAATATTTGTTGAGTTTTGTGAGTGAGGCATTTCGTTCGAGCACTTTGTGGGTCTGTTCACATCCGATGAGTCATGATGTCAAGACATGTACATCTGCCAAGCCATGATGTCGACGCTTGTCGGAATCTATCACAGTCATTTTAAAAAACGCAATTATCACCTGTACAAACCTACGTAGATTCCCCATAGGACCTAACCATTTTTTCTAGCTTCCACAGCATCCCAGGACCCTATAGGCCCTTAATGGATATGTCGTTGATGCTAGATAAATGTATCATTCTGATTCGTGTCAAATCATGCGTTTACTATCATATAAGAAATCAAAAGGTTTAGTTATCTCTTACGAGCCATACCTAAATAACATGGTATTCAATTGTCAAAAGAGGGTATGTTTGTCTCGTACCTAAAGAAGGAAAACTAAACAAGTATCAAGAATTCATAATTTTCCTAATGCTAATTGTGTAGTGTATACCACAAACACGATGCATAGTACGCGTACAACTAATCCACGTACACTGGTTATAGCACATTGGTCCAAATAGCATGCCCTAACTTTTAGGAATAGGTCTAACATCCGGCTGATAAGTACCCGATACTCATCAGTCATCCCTAATAATTTTTACTTAAGATGAGTGCAGAAATACAAATATTGGAGAGTGTAAGGAACACTAATCATTGTAGTATTTGTCAAAGAGATATTGCCCTATACAAATCTTGACTTTTCTTGTAATTAACTTGGGACTCCTCTGCCCTGTGACACATGTTGTGAGTGAGGCACTAAGCGTGCAACCTAATTAATTAGAGGGTATACAAGGAAGGGGAAAGAGGGCATGGCCCATGGGGATGGGCATGCTATTTTAGGGTTTACTTTACTTGATCGATTAATTAGCTTTTTTTTTAGGGTCAATTATTCCGCGCTAGCTAGACACTGAGTTTTAGAAGAAGCTACTATCAACTGAGAATAAGAAGAGAAATACCTGGTATTCCGCACCCTACTCACTACAAGAGCATGGGTAATCTAATAATCCAATGATTCTTTGTTTCTTTTTTGGCTTGAATCCAGCAACTGCATTTATTGTCTAATTAATGTTTGTTAATGAACACAATTAATTCGAACTATTTGGCAAAGCATGCATGCAGTCTCTGGTTTTATGGACGAACTTGTTCAATATTTGGTATAACCGGAAAATGGACACTTTCGCTACGTACCTTATCCAGTAGTTGAGTTATGATCCTTAATTACTATTAGGAAGAATATTATGTACAAAGTAATCACACCGCCACATAACTATCTACTCAAATTATAACATGTTGATTGTTAATCAGTGAAGCACAAAAAAAAAAGAACTTGGAAAACTAGCTAGTGCATGGCCCTGATCAACTTGCAACCTCAATTGTTCGAATACACAACAGTGAAGACAAAATCTTTAATCAAACAAGTATATATGTATACGAGGAGAAATGGATAATAAATATACAAAATTGGTGATTAATTACATATGGATATCCCGACAACTAGTTACCAGGGGGAACATTCTCTAATTCCTCAACTTGGCCAACCAACCGCATTATATCACGGTGAGCCATACATTCCACCGCCAACAATATTTCTCTAATTTTCCAAGTTGTGTGCCACATCTGGCACCGCCTTCGATATCTTATATATCCAGTAAACTTGAGGGAGTGCTGCGGTTTAACTCAATATGGCACCCGCTTTGGATTAAATTAGGTCATGACTTGTACCCTATGTTCACAGGAAAGCTTGTGATCCATATCTCATCACTCCCCGTTGATTTGGTTACATTTTACCCTATCTTCCACACATATTTTTAACTCAGTACACTATTATAATTTAGGTGAATTCGACACGCTATATCATTATCCAGTCACATACGAGTCTGAAACGTCAATTCCTCGATCAGACTCAGATCGTGGTGTAAGAGATATTCCCACTCTAGTCTCTAGGCCGGCCAACTGGCAAGACCTGGGGGTATTACCCATATGCTATAGCTAGGCCAGAAACCTAGAAGCTATGTCGATCGTATGGTGCTTCATTAATACCCAACACACCTCTTTCCTTTTCAGATAACAGACTGATCAAAGCATGAATGCATATGAATTTATGAAACCCCAGTTCTACCGGGTTCTAGTATGGGCTGCAGTAGCGAACAAGCTAAACAATCGTGCGCTGATCATAACATGATAGGAGGGGACCCGATTTTAATCAAAATATTACCACCAATATATTAAAATACATGTGCAAAACCTGACATGGTAAGACATGCATGGTGTATTTTATCTGCAAATCTGATAAATCCTGACCATAAGGTAACAGCACATGTAAGTATTTGGCGTCATCGAAATCCAATCCATTCCAACTCAAAATTCTTAATGGTCCCCTTCTCTAATTGGGTTTTTCACATGCATGAACATTTTCAAAATAACAGTCTCGAGTGCATTAATTCACGTGTTATAATATGAGCGACACAGTTGATATGTCTCACTTCTATTAACAAATATAAAACATAAATACATGAGTGTTATAAGTTGAAAGTAACTCTGCGTGCAGTGTTTCGAGCACCGAACAGTCTCTCCACATGCATGCGCCTCTTTTTCATTCTTTGACTTCGCTTTTTTGCTCTGATAAAAAATGAACTTCTCTCCAGACTCTTCCTAGGGCTCACAGTTTGGAGGAATAGAATGAATGGAACCCACTGATTTTGGATAGTGGTAAGTTTGGTAACGTGGGAGATTGAATTTCAGATTTCAGGCATCACATGTCGTGTCTTTAATTTTGTTTTAGGGTTTTGTAGTCTAGTGCTACAAAAGTTTTATGTTGTGTAACAAAACGTAAGTTGATAGAAATGTTCTGCAGGTACAGACGTTGCCTTTGCGCTTTCTTTTTTTCTATTTAATTTTAAATTTCGACCAAAGTAATTCTCACATAGATCAAATCATAAGGTAGAGGACTAGGACTGCAATATATGATATTAATTCACATGCATATAAGGAAAAGGCTCTAGAATTTAGAGGATATAGCTTCCTTTGCTCTAGAATTTAGAGGATCTAGCTTCCTTTATCTTTTAATTACTTTTTCGATTTTACCTTTTTCGATTTCACCTTTTCGATTTCACCTGATTTCACAAAGATAAAAGGATGATAGAGCGTCATATCATTGCGTGCTTCTCGCAACATTCTGTAATAAGTTAATAGACTCTTATCTTCTGTCATTTCATATATAGCTATAACGAACTTATCATGAGCCTTGTTTGTGGAAACACAAAGAGTCATGGCTAGCTCTTTAGTTTGCATGATTCTGACTGCATGCTGCCATGGAGCGCACCATTGAGATTACTGTTCTCTCTACAATGTGACGGTTCCTCATGTCCTCTCTTGCCCCCGTGGTAATGGCAGCTTTATACGATGAACCCTACCCACACCACCACTCTCTGCTAAATATGCTGTGGACCGCCGTATATATTACCATATATATATTCTCAGTTTCATCTCAACTCGTTTCCCTTTTGGGATTTCATTCCATATAATTTATCCATAGTATGGGATTATGATCCATGGTTCTAAACACGTTAATTCAACATCAACTCTTTTTGAATTATTATTTAACATTAATTTCAAAGAAAAAGAAAAACTGATTACAAACTATGAATCTTATTTCATTGACACAAAATAAATAAGAATGCTATATACTGTCAAGACGGCTACACAACCCAAAAAGACTACATCTTATCAAGATTCAATTTTTCTACTAATTCATAAGTGTTTTAGTAAAGACTTTTTTTTATACAATGATACTCTACTCTAGGGGAGGAGGAATTGGGCTAGCTAGGCCACACAGTGGGTCAACCACTAATTAACTAGGTATTGAACTCGACAAAAATATAATATGCCATCGTCATTCATGTGAGTCGAACCTGAAATCTCTCATTTACAAATGAAGAAAAATACTAACAGACTGTAGTACTAGTTGGTAGTATATTAGTAAGGACTTAATTTTGAAACAAATCTAAGTTTAGTGGAAAATAGAAAAGGTATCATAATCTTAATCTCACTAGAAAAAACCCTAATACATAAAGTACCAGGAACAAAACCCTAACACAAAGACAGACTAAATTACTAACTTAGAAAACAAAACGCAATCTCCTAACTTTATAATTTTCCAACATCACGTGAAGAAAATAAGTATTCTACTTCCAAAAATCTCCCCATCTCACAAATTAAGTATTCACTACTCTTTTCACATACTTCAAATTGTGTTATGAATCCAACACATTTTTATACATACATGTATAGTAGAACGAGATCATGTTATAGAACATCATCATCTCCAAGAGGGTTTTAGTGGTAGTGGATTTGTAATAATTTACTAATTAAAAAATAATAATTTTGACCAACGAATTCAGTGTCTTCACTCATGCATGCATGCATGAATAGGATTTTAAGAGACAAAAATTCCATGCATCACATGGAGTGGTGACGGGGGTCCGTTCTAAACTTCAAAAAGGCCAAAACCCGATTTGACGATGTACTCCCACGTGGGCTGCCTTTTGCAAAAATTCTAGACAGAATGACATAAATACCCTCAGACAGATGCATGTCCATTCACCAAATGACACCAACATCAATGCAAAGGGATGATTGGCATCCGGGGGGCACCCTATGTCATCAAAAGCCGCGAAGAACGGCCGTCTTTTTCTGCAACTCCGTTTTTGTCCTCTTCGATTCTGACAGTTTAGGCTGCTTCCATCCTCCAGGGGTATATCTGTCTTTCGGGTTCAGGCTCTCCCCATGTTTTGCTAGAACATTAAAGTTAAAATTATTCAATAGTGATATTTGATGACAACTTTCAAGTGTGTATGATTAGAAAAGTTTGCATGCATGTAACTTTCGATAGAATGCAGTAGGTTTAAAAGCAATTCACTATTTACAATTTTTAGTTAGTTTAGGAATGAATACGTAGATTATAAATAACATGAGTTCCTCCCCATTTGTTGCTAACTAGTTTTGGATTATGTTTCTGTTCTGCCAATTTCGTTATGGATAATGTTTGTGTCCCTTATGGAGGGGACTTATTTGTCTCTCCACTTATGATTAATGAGTTTTTACTGTTCGAACATCATAATCAGAATAGTTTATTCTCTTTATCATCATCTAAAGATCATATCTGTAAAAAATCATTCAATTTGAAAATCGTTTAATCATCCATACGTGTTAAACCAATCAACGATTTTTGTAACAAGTAGAATTCTCACGATGAACCGTCCATATGTTTTATGCATATGAATGGCTAAAATATATTCAAATTGAATAATTTTTTACAAATATGATCTTTAGATAATGATAAAGATAATGAACGATTCCAATTATAATGTTCGGACAATAAATGTTCGTTAATCGTAAAAATGAGACAAGTAAGTCCCCCATTGAAAGAACACAAGCATTATCCTTTTGTTATTAGTTTCTCTTTAAATCAGTCACAAGTCATGCCCAAATTTTCCTATCTTTTGGTAAGGTGAGACATTACTCTTCAAATTCCAACTCATTAATTCGATCAATTTTTAATTATGTTTTTATCTTATTATGTCTTATTATGCTAGCTAGCTAGTCTTTAAAACTTTGTCATTTAGGACACTTTGAAGATTTAAACCATTATCAAGGTTTTTTTAATATATAATTGATGAGTGCAACATCCTTCACCAAGAGAAATATGCATGGTGTAGCATGCAAAAACTTTGGATTAGAATTTTAAAAACCATTTTCATCATTGGCTCCAACTTATTCAATGGTGCCACGTACGATTAATATTCCATTTATATATTCATGTATGCATGAACTTTTGGACAGAAAGTGTGGAGCAACAAGCTGCTGCAAAGCTTAGACTTTGAAGCTTTACGGGTTGGCAATGGGCAATGGTAATCACAGCTCGGCTAAGACGCGTTACTGGTTCTTATGCATGCATCCCAACAAAGTTTTGTGTCTTCCACTTCGTATATATTTTAATTAATTAAATTCTTTTTTCTCCAATTAAAACCCTACAAATCAAACAAAAAAATTTAAGCGTGTCGTTAGATATATCATATAACTATATCTATATCGATCGCAAAGGCATCTCTAACTACCTAATCATTAGCTTCCGAATTAATAAACTATATGTATAAAAAAGCATTTCTGACTTTATATGTGTGAGAATATTTTGAATCAAATTTAATAATCATAACAAAGGTGAGCTTAATTCAATCAATTAACTAATTAATTTTTGCCGAAAGGTACCACCTGTAAAGTTGTTGACTTCCCCTGTTGTCTCGTAACATAACATAAATTTTCTTTGCAGCTACCAACTTAATTTAGATGCCTATTATTTAAGTTTTCTTCTTTTCTGGCTATTTCAGTCTCACTCTAAGGTAGGTCGACCTTGACTTCCCCTGTTGTCTCATAACATAACATAAATTTTCTTTGCAGCTACCAACTTAATTTACATGCCTATTATTTAAGTTTTCTTCTTTTCTGGCTATTTCAGTGTCACTCTAAGGTAGGTCGACCTTTATAATTGGTTAGTTACAAGAGTGTATTTTTAACTTAACAGTTAACAGATAATGCTAGAAATATTATCTATTTAAACCAAATTTTGTAAACTATATGACATGGTTGTTGATGATTGGATATTTACACAAGTGTTGATTAACGTGCTTATTTTTTATCGGTAACACATCACATGATTTGCAAATTTGTCTAAAAAATTGATCTACCTAGCATTATCCTTAACTTCTTGAATTTATTGAATTTGCCTTCTAAATTCTAAAGGAAAATTTCTATATTATATATAGCACCACTAGCATTTAATCAATTATGGCCAAGTCATATAATTCCTCTCCTTAAAAGAAAATTTGGTCTAAGGCTTGAATCGACAGGCTCTAACACATAAAGTAATGAAGTATAATACCATCATACACAATAGGTTATAAATCTCCAACCTGTATTAAAGAAAAATAATAATTTTAAAAGTTCACACCCATTTTTGAAAGAGTGTGCCGGCTGTATACACGAAATTGTAATATCATTTGTCTTAATACGTAGAGATTAGTGCGAGGTTAGTCTGGTTAGAGAGAAAAGGACATCACTAGCTATCCAAGGCTCCAAGCTAGCTTTTAATAAACTTTTTATTCTGGTAATAACATAATAATGACAGAATATAATATAATGCCACTGAATTAATTAATTAAGGTTACAAGGTGTTATTGTCTTATTCAAGGATATGTTGTCTTGTGTCATAAACAGCGGGAACTTATCTCATCAAGTAATTAATATAGTTTTCTAAAACAAAACAACGATTAATAACCGTTGATAATCATTTCACCTTTTGTTTTTACTTTTTTAGTTTGTACTTATAGAGATGAGGAAAGTATATATATACATGAAACAGAGAATGAAGAAGGATGATGGGATAGATGAGAATAAATGAAGATGAATCAAGATGAAAACAAAATTATAAAAATGAAAACAACATAAAATATATTTTGGTTTTTTATTTGTAATTTTTATTTCGTGTGTTTTTCCTTGTACATTTCTCCTACCATCATCCTTTATTCACTCTTTTTCATGCATCCTTTTTCCATGCATTTCCCTATCACCAGCTAACACAAAAAGGTTAAAATAAAAAAACCAAAAAACAAAACATGTATCAAACAGGTCCTAAATTATTGTATTGTAACATTGTTGATGATGTTAGAAGAATAATAAAAAAAATACATTTTAGTACACACATGAAATTGGAGGCAGCCATTATATATTTTTTTGTTCCTTACCAATTGTTCTCATCACACCTTTTTTATGGTCTTCAAAAGTACTCCTTTGAAGGACCCATGAGCATTAAAATTGATGGGCCATTTTTGTGACATAAAAATACAAAGGACCACACACCTTTGTCAGTAAAAAAATAAAATTACTCCATGGTTTATTAACTTTGCATTATTTCTCTTTTGCACAGGTAAATTAAAATCAGTTGCAAATGTTTACAAATTGTGATGAAAACGAAGATCTCATTTATTCCCAAATGTCACAAGTTAAGTTAATTAACTAGAGCATGGTCCTATAGATAAGGCCTCAGGTGCTGCCTAATTTGTGTGGACCAGGGACTTGGGACATGAAAATAATTGTATGGTACTATATATTTCGTTCTAATGTTGACATTATTTTGGAAATATATGAATACCACATGCTACATATGTACCACATTATTGTATTTCACTTTCACATATAAATACTGGATTTCGATACATAATCCTAGTTAATCAGTAAAATGGGTAATTAACAAGTATACTATTCTAATTTAACACTATGAAAAATGTGAAGGTTCGAATTTGAGATGCATTGAGTTAAAAAATCAAACTATATTGATCAGGACAATATACCACTTAAGAGTTGAATAAAAATGTACTTATGAAAAGATAAATCCATGAGAAATAAACATTAAAATTATATATATTTTTAGAATGAACAAAGAAGAATTACAGAACTGACGAAATTTCCCACCAGCCCAGATGTGAAATATTGGGTTAATTATCCTCAACCGTCACACTCAAATACTCAAATTTTTCCCCTCAGACGTCGATGATCTATTAACAATGTACAACTTTCTCTACCGTACGTGCAGATGACCACACAGAATCACCCTCACCACTCTCATTATTTTCCTAAGTAGCCTACTCACACCATGCAGATACATACATGGCATTACATGTAAATATTTCCCTTCAGCAGGCATAGAACTCGACTAACTCGTCCATTGACTCAGGCTGCGGATCGGCATTCTCGAGCATCCACAACAAGTGCTCGAACAGCACGACCTCGCATGCGACGTTGATCGTGTCGTCGTCTGACCTGTCGGCCAGCTCCTTGAAAAGAGGGTGGTCTACGACGTCGGAGGCCACAAGGTAACGTCTTCGGGACTTTCCCACGTAGACAGGGCGGAGGTCTCCCGAGATTATTACATCGGTGGAGTAATCGTCATCGGCTGCGGAGACTGCGGAGTTGAGGCTGCGGCGGCTGTTCTGCTTGCTGAAGGAGTTCCACTTCTTGAGCACTGACTTGAGCTTTGTTAGCTTCCCACCTTTGGCCATTTGATATGAATGGGTTTTCCACAGAGAGAGAGAGAGAAGGTTTTGAGAGTTGAGTAGTGGTGTGTTGCTTTTGGGGGATTTGGAAAGGGGAAGGAAGGTTCACATTTAAAGGGAACTTAGGTAGGGAAAGGGGTGTAGTTGTAATATCATTACATTGTTGGGGCTAATTGCATGAGGAAATTTAAGGGGATTATTATGGGGTCAAACTTCAATGGTACGTATTGTTGAATGATTTACTATTCATTTAGGGTCCACAGCAGATTAATCTGAAATCATTCAATAGCTGTACCATTAAATGATACGTACCACCCAAGATTTTTTCATTATTATAACATATTTTCTTTTTAGAAATTATTAAAAAAATAGAAGGATGTAGTCTACTTGCCGCGCAAACAATCAATTTGATAGTATATAAAAGTGATTTACTCTTACACATTTTTATTTTAATTTGATTCAAAGTTTGGTATCGTGGATGTGATAGTGTGCTTTCATTTTTCTCAAGTAGGCACATATATTCTAATCTGATTCAAAGTTTGGTATCAAATATGCGTGAGCTTACTTTCATTTTTCTTAGTTAATGTAAAATTGCACTACGGAATATGTTTCTTTGTCTATCTGATACATATAGGAGTTTTCTCCATTATTTAACTACACTTTTTTAGAATGCATATATGTATGTCATATCTTATGATCGATATATTTGTGTATATATCATCGGTAAACTTGACTACACTTTAAAAAATGTGGAGTTAATCATGCACACTGTAGAATAATATATAGAATTTATACATATAGAAAATCAATTAAACTCACAGTCAAACAACATAAACATATCAAATTGTTTAGTAAGCAAACATTACTTATGTTATTTTTTACAAGAAATGATAGAGATTTCCATTAACCAAAGAGAACGATTAAAGCAGGTGTCACATGGGTGTGATTTCTCCAGTGACCAATTAATACATTGATATGGAGATAATTTGTTCAAATAAGCGTAATCAGTAAACCCCAACATGGGTACCACAAGCAACAAGGACAAGACCGCCGCCAGTACAACTATGTCGCAATACACGATAGACGTAACATATTTATACCGGAGACACATGCTCCACCTTGCTTGGCTCATCTCTCCATTGCGATTAGGATACCTTGACCAAGACCACCTATGAACGTAGCACTTCTAATGAGATCCGCAGCTACCATGAGCCAAGCAAAGTGGAGCTGCCATAGATCGGGCTAGGTAAGGCGGCACTTCCATATATGCGGTGGAGGAGAGCAACTTTTTCATGAAAACAAAGCCGTAAGAGGTGGATTCAAGTAACCGAGCCACCAACAAATACAATTCCAACCCAAAACCACGGATCGAGTCTCAAATCAAGGTGAAAACCTTGTGAGGAGGTAAAGACCCGAGTTTGGGAGGAAAGGAAAGTCTCTCGTATCCCGTTTCCTTACTTATGTTACCCACACTAGGAAAACCAGCATGCGCGCGGCTTTTTGGCACGTTATGCCTTCAAAGTTTGGTTGCTGCATGACGCGTACTAGAAAGTTGTTGGTCTCCATGATGAGAATTATATATATTGATTCCTTTTATAAAAACAAAACTGATTTCATTCTGATATTTTCCATTTCAATTTCAAATTACAAAAGTATTGTCAGTGAAAGAGACAGACATGTGCAAATGGTGTTATCACGGACGTCTTCGTCAAATCGATTCATCCATAATTTATTAGTTTGTATGAACTTGTTAATTGTTTTTTTCTGGTAAACTATTTGAGAAGGCGAATTAAATTTAAAATGATTGAGAATTAAAAAGATGATGCCCTCCATCTTCCAGAATATGGCCGCCAACCGTCGGTAAGTGGTAACAACCTTCATTTTCAATATTATCAAAAAAAAGACAAGTGAATTAATTAATACACTGTATATAAGTTGAAATTTGCATTGCTTCCATGTCCATTAATATTATAACTATATATATTCAACTATTTTATTGTACTTTGCCAGTATAAACTCCAAGTGCTAATGCAATTGGTGTGTTTCAACGATGGAATGCGCTTCAGCAATGTCTTTAGGTGGCTTCTAGATTAAATCACGGTAAGTGTAGGTAAAATATGATGCACATTTTTTTTTAATTGTTCAAGGAGTGAGATTCGAACTTGAAACTCTATTAATATTGTGGTTTAAGGTCATTTTGCGGTATGACGTAGTGTAAAACTGCAAAATATAATACGGACGTTCATAGCTTCTTGTGTTTTAGATCTAGATATACAATAAGATACTTAGTTACAGAGATAACTAGAAAGTGTTTCCCGCGTGTTGCTGCGGGTTTTAATACATTGGTGTTCAAAATAAAGGTTTGTTGTTGTTATGTACCCTATTTTACAAAACATTTATAGATCCTTATATTTAATAAAATATTTATATTTTACAAAATAAAGGTTTGCATCAAAATATGGGGACTGCCTACAGTGCTCGCAAGCATTGAATGCTTACACCCATCTCACCCTCCTTCCCCCCCTCTCTCATCCCTCCTCCCTCCTTTTAATGGTGAGATCGGTGTGAGCATTCAATGCTTGCGAGCACTGTAGCCTACTCCCAAAATATGTATCACATTATGACATACAACATTTTCAACATTTCTAGGTTTTTTACTCAAACTTTGAGTCAAATCTTCATCAAGCATTTGCACATTATTTGAACAACCAACAGTGGTAGTCTCCTCCATCAACCTGCCTCTTCTTTTGCTTGTTCTAATTGATTTTGACATAATTTCAAACCTGCATACCTGTTTTTTTCAACAAAAAAAAAAAACATAAACGGTTAATGTTTTGAAATTTGGAACACAACTAATTTAGAATAACGTTTTGATAAATGAGAAAAACAAACCAGTTAATAAAGATGGCTCATATATAAATTAATATAAAAGATGGCAAACACGCAGTTACAAATTTAAAAAAAAAATCAAATAATAGATTAAACAACTAATAAAATAAAAACCCATAATCCAAAATAAAAAATTAGCGAAAGACAAATAAAAAAATCTCAAAAAATACATAGAAGAGAACAAAGAAGAAGAAGAAGAAGAAGAAGAATAAGACATACATGTTGTCTACAGAGAGAGATAACAGGTAAAACGAAGGAAGGAGTCCTACAAAGAGAGAAACAAATTCAAAACTCTATTGAAATAAAGGCATACCTTTTGTATTATAATAAATAATACTATATTATTGAATATAGTTGATGCCTCCTACCTCAACTGAGCATGTTAGATAGCCTTTTTAGAAGGATAAAAAGGCTTTCAAATAACGATAAATTTTTTTTGCAAAGTTTGCCATAAATTGTGAAATGGAATAGGCGAACAATATGAAGAGAGAACCAATAGAGAACACTATAAGAATGCTAAAGGTGGGCAAAGAAGGGGAACCAATACAATTCCTTGAATAAATTGGTAGACCTTATCTAATCATTCTAATTGCATAAATGTAAAAGATGATATCATATGTAAACATACAATTTTCTTTTTGACAGTGAAATACTCTAATGCTAATCCACATCTGCAAATTTCTATCATTCACATTATTTTCGACCATAAATAGAGTAGACAAACACAACATCCAATTTCATACTAATTTCCAAATCAGTTGTCAATGAAAAATCTTGCTAAAATTTTGTTGACATAATTTGTTTGTTGGACATTTTCAAAATTACAAACCTATTATGATCATACAAAATAACCAAATTTATAAGATTTAAACAAAACTTGACTATCCGAATGAACTTTATTATTAGTTTAAAAAGCCCATACACAGCATCCAGTGAAAAAACTAAAGAAACTATCTAACTGAAGAAAAGCATTGGCGTGAATTAAGTATGTAACTGAAGAAACTAAAACAAAAGAAAAGCAAATTATATACCTTAAAATGTCAAACAACCAAGTTCTTCCTCCAACATTTTAAAAATCTGAAAATTCCAAAAAAAAAAAGAAGAAGGTAAATCCATCAGCAATTTAGAAACTTTGAAATTAACAAAACTGGGACAACATTAAAATATATTCTTGTAAGTGAATGGTTCGATCCTTTGATAAAAAAATTGAATTTGCACATTACAAAAGGGAGCAGAATTGAAATTTTTTTTTTCTCTTAATGTTTTAAAGAAATTTTATAAAAAGTTCAACTTTTTTTTCTTCAAATTACTACCTAACGTATTAAACCACTAACGATTCAAGCTTTTAATTGTTTAAGCCTCCTATTATTGGTCTACATGATAGGTATGCAAAGTTAGACTGCTATGAAATGTGAGTTTGATATTAGACAAACATTGAGCGGAAAAAAATGTTGGTATGGTTGATATGTGTTGCCTGAATTACATTCCTTTACGAAATTAATCCGGAATCACAATCATCTTTATAAATATCGTGTATCGTAAGAATGTAATTCTCTAACTGTAATTAATCCAAGAATATACCACTAATTTATAACCTTCTGATTTTGCTTCCTCTACACCTAAACCAAAATTTAAAGGATCCTTACCAACAAAAGAATTCCACCATTAGAAGAAAAAAAAAACTTTTTATACTAACTGTTACATCCCGTCCCGGGAATAATATTATTTTATTCCCGGAGGTGCAAAATGACGATTTTGCCCTTGGTTGACCTTACGGTTGACTTTTTGCGTCGTAACTCGTACGACGCTTTCACTTGTATTTTCTTGACGTGCTCGTCGATACGAACGCGTAGACGCGAGCCGTACGTCGTTCGGACTCCGAACGAATATTTTACGGGCGTCGATTTTCGACGTTTCCCGTAATTTAACTTTGGACTGGGACCCACTTACCTGCAGGCCATGTGGCCTTATCCCTGGATTTCTGGGATTGTGTCTGGGTCTTGGACCCGTGTCCCTTCTCCCTCCTTCTTCCTGGGTTCTCTGCAAAAAACAAAAACACCAAAAGCTCAAACCTCTCAAGGCACCCCGTGCCTCCTCTCCTTCTTCCCCCGAGCCATTCCTTTGGCCATGGGAGATCACAGACCTCACCACCTGCAAACTCAAACCCATTCGAGGTTAGTGAACCCAGAAACCCAGCCCAGAAACTCCCAAATTTGCTCAAGGCACCCGAGCCTTCCCCGACCCATTTTTCCGTCGATTTCGACCCCAAGGGTCCTCTTTCTGGTCACCATTGGACTCACCAGGGTCCCTGCAACCATGCTCGAGCCGTGGATGGCCGAGATCGATCGAGTTTTGAAGTTTTGGAACTCGGTTCATTTGGACCCGAGAGCTTTTCTCGATTTTCCAAGCACCTCAGGCCAGATTTTTGGCCCCTAACTGGTAATTTCTGATTCTCCTTAACTCCAGCTTCAATTTGACACTTGAATCATTGAATTTGGTTGAGAAATGAGTGAGTTACAAGCATTTGAAGTTTTCCGGCCAATTCCCCAGTTTCCGGCGACGGCGACGGCGGCCGGCACGGCGGCCGGCGGCGGCGCCGGCGACCGGAAAAAGACCAGTCAACCGGCGCTGACGTCAGCGATGACGTCAGCAAACCGGGTCGAACCGGCCATGCTGACGTCAGCGAACCGGCTCAGACCGGCTCGGCTGAGCCGCGAGTGAAGCCGCGCGTGGAGCCGCGCGTGAGCCGCGCGTGGCGCCGCGCGTGAGCGCGCGTGAGTGAGCCGTTGGAGCCGCGCGTGAGCCGCGCGTGGAGCCGCGGCTTGGCGCGTTTGAGCCGCGCGTGAGGGCGCGTGGAGGGTCCAAATTGCAATCTGTTTTCACGGGTCGACTCGTGACGACGTGTACTACCTCGGGGTAGTATGCATGTTAATTTTCTAGGTGTTTTGGACCTCCAAATTGAGAAAGCAAGGGATAGGGTTATTTAATTAGTTAATTCGTTACCTTTATGAGATTAATCACCGTACCCGTGATACCTCATATAGGTGAGACCAAATGGCAGCGTGTGGCGGCGTGTGCAACGGCACACGGCGGCCCACGGCGGCGGTTTTGGGGTTTCCGACCCCGAAACTCCGTTTTCGGGTTTCCGAACGCCGTTTTCTTCGTATTTTCTTTTACGTTATTAATCTCGGGTGTTCCAAAATAGGTTTGGCGACCCTTGGCGATCGGAGGACGTACGTTTGGACTTCCCGGCTTCGGTATCTGTGAGTGGGCCCTTTCCCTATTATTTTAAATGTGTTTTATATTTGGGAAATTATATATTTGACTATGCCTACATTTTATTGTGGTTTTAAATGGATAATCTTATCGTATTTTAGTCGACCTTGTTATATTAATTTATTACTTGGTTTACTAGCTTAGCTCGGTAATCTGTTGGGCTTTGGAAATTAGTGGGCTTTGGGCCTCTAATTCCATTTGGGAATTTCACCATATTTTGGTGAAATTCCGTAATGATTCTCTACGCGTATTGCTAGTATCAGTTCGGCCATTTTTTAGGGAATTTAGGGAATTAAATATTTTAATTCTCTACTAGTACCTATTTACGATTATGGGTTTTTATACTCGTTTGACGGGCCTTGGGCCGTATTTAGGCGAACCTTAGATATGGTAAACTTCTACCGTATTTTGGGTTCACCTAGTTTGCCATTAAGTTGGTATTACTATACCTTGGTACCCATGTGGCGTATTCTTGGTATTTCACGTATTTTAGCCATATGTTTGGTATTTCGGGTACGGCCTCGTGAATACCAAATATATATTGATTAGTTTGAGGGCATCCCGTATAGGGAAATTACCCCACCTTGTTTTTTGTAGAGTATTCAGTAGTATGTTTTCATACGCTCAACTAGGTTGCTTACACGGTGTTTAGTGTACCGTCCGGGGCCAGGACCAGCTTCACGTGATTGTTCACACGCACCTATACGCTCGCTATGGACCCATAGCAGATGCCAGCCTGTTCTAGGTCGCCTAGGCGACTCGAACTCGTTGTGATGCGCTTATGCGCCAGCTTCACGTGATTGTGTACACGAGCGTACTATTACTTATACACCCAGCCTGTTCATGACAGAATATATCTGTATGAACTTGTGTGTTTGCAATACCTAAACGAGCATTTATCTTGTAGTCTTGGGTTGTGGGGCCAGGACCACTTTCACGTGATTGTTCACACGCACCAACGCTCACTATGAATCCATAGTAGGTGCCAGCCTGTTCTAGGTCGTATGGACGACTCGAACTTGTTGTGATGCGCAGACGCGCCAGCTTCACGTGATTGTGTATATGAGCGTTTATTTTATAGTATTATATTGTGGTGTTTTCACCGATTTTCACTGATGCCACAAGGGCATTTATTTGGTTTACGGGTTTTCCGTAGATCCTTATTTTACGAACCTTCGGGTAAAGTATTTTCTGCCGAACGGTGACTTTCTGCCCGTTTCGGACGGTAAGTATATTTCCGTACTTACCCCGTTTTTCTACCTACTATTATATTACGTTTTCTGAAACGGTTTTCAAACCAACTACTTGATTTTGACGGCGAGGGGTTACTATTTTCAGAAAACAAAGGTTTTTACAAAAATGACTATTATTGGCCCACTCACCCTTTTGTTTTGCGCCCCTCCAGGTTTAGTGGCTGAAGCGGTCGGCGTTCGAGGCGGTGGTATGACGAAGGTTCAAATTTCTTGGTATTGTAATACTTCGTATTCTGTACCATGTACAACTGTGTTTATTTAAATTCTTCCGCTCGTACATTTGTGTACACATTAATCTTAAATTATTCAAATATTCTCATTTCTTTCAAATTGGCTTTCGTCACCCTACGTGGTGTCGGCCAGCACATCCGACTTTTGGGTGTCCACGTGTACATTCGGGTCGGGATGTGTCACTAACAAAGCTCCAACATCTCTCTAATTTAGAAAGAAAAAAGAAACACAATTATCAGCCAAATCCTAGAAAAATTCACCAACCCAAATTCCAAACTCCCAATAGTCAACCGCATGTACCCAAATAAAAAGTTCAAAAAATAAAAAATCAGAATTAAAAATTTACAGAAAGATTTATACCTTTTTTACACTGATGAGGATGAACTCGTCGCCGACCACATTGGTGAGTCGCAGTCGGGAGAGAAAACGCTTTTTTACAGTGATGTACACATATTTGTTTGCAAGCCCAAATCAAGGCATAGGGGAAAACAAACCCGTTAGAACTTCATTCGAATCAACACAAAATCGAAATAAAAACTCACACGCAATTCTTGTAGGATGTACCTGAGTTTAATAGAAATTGATTGGTGGTGATCTCGAGCCACGTCGTTCCCAGATTCGACTGGAAATTCGGAAAAGTTGGAGTGAGTCGCGAAGAGAGAGAGAGAGTCGGGAGAGAAAAGAAGGAAGAACGAAGAGAGAAAGGAAAAGGGCAGGGAAGAGGGATTTTATCTCACAGGGGCAAATTCGTCATTTCACTATTGAGGTTGAAAAAAATAAGGAATAAAAAGAGTAAAAACTGGGGCAATTCAGTCAAAACACTGCTCTTATGAACAATATTTTTCAACTGCCGTTTAGTATATTATACAATGTCACAAGGATTATAGGACTATGCAACGACAACAAAGTTGTATGGTGACAATGAATCTAATTACAATTAGATAGGGTTTAACTTCAGTGGTACGTACCATTGAATGGTACGTACTGTTGAATGATCTAAGATTCATTTGGGACCCGCTGCAAATTAATCTGGACCATTCAATGGCCGTACCATTAAATGGTACGTACCACTGAAAAATTTTCCAATTAGATATCAAAAAACACAAATAAATATTTTAATCGGATTTATATGAGTGGGATCTGAGAGCTCTTCAGGCCAAATAAAGATAACTATTGTTAGTCCAATGCTAACTAGTAAGTTACGTTCATATCCTTTCAAAAAATGAGTCTATAAATCAAGTGTCCAAATGAAACAAATGAAAATATTGTAACTACTTCGAGCTTGTGTCTTATGGTAACGTGATCATATACTAAAATATTGGACACTATTAACATCATAATTAGTGGTTACTAATCATGATATAGTTTGGCATTTCATGAAAAATGTTGACAAAGATACACGGCCGCCGCTGGTGAGCAAAAACATGTGAACACATGGACTTAGCATGTCCTAGAATATTTGAACCATGTCTACATACTAGTAACATTTGTCACACCCATACCTTCCCCACGTGGATTCATGCAATTATGTATAACTAGAGTTTTATGGAGTCATGATTTGTGCCATATTATTTCGAATATTGTTTGTCCAATATTGGTTAATATATCCTGATATTTATTAAATATCAGGTTAGGATATTTAATTTAATTGCACTTGATTGATTACTATATTATCCAAAATGTTTTAATCATGTCATGTTCTCCATAAATCAATTTAAGTTTTTAACAAATTTGTCGAGTTATGTCAATTTTTATCATCAGAAACAGGAAAAAATATCTTCTGATAACTAGCCAATTAACGCTCGTATTAGCTATATATGAGTTTCTGTCGAATACCATCAACTCTACCTTACTAACTTTGTATTAATTGGTTGTGTAAGTATCTTATTTACTTTGTGGTGTTTAATTACAATTGAAAACATTAATTACGTACACTTAGAGAAATGTTAGCTACTTTCTCTATTTATCTTTTTCTTTGTGTCTTCTCCACTCATCTTTTGACACGTGTAATATACTTACACCTTAAACTAAAATGTTAATGTCGTGAAATTACAATTTATTTTTTCCTCTATACCCTTAAAGTTAATTTTAAAATTTAAAAACAAAATTAAATATTAAAGATTAGAGCCCACCAACTAATGATTGAAACACATACAAGTAATGAAAAACATGGACGCCGAACATAATCTTGTCATGTTATATTTAATGATTTAGTTCGTAATTAATTGGTGATAACATCAATTAACAATGACCGATGCCTAATATATGTTATCAGACTTTTGTAGATCAATTTCTTATTCATGCATTAGCTCTGCAGATAAAACAACATCTCTACTTAAGTACTAATAAGACGACCCTAATCCCTATAAGGGGCCAAAGATTAATGGATTGAATAAAGCAAAAACGTGATATGTGGTTGAGAGTACTTGGGAGAAAAGGTGTTCAAGATTCTTCATGTCCTCCTACATATCCCATTATCCATACATCAATTTGTATTTAATTGTTTATGTGCAACGTTATATTTACATTAGGAGTAGTTGGAGTGAGATAGGCTAAACCATATAATGAATTAGTCATAATAATATAATATCAAACTTATGATCGAAAATAATCAAACTAAAACCTCTCACTTATAAATAAAAATATATCATTAAACCGTAATACTAAATAATAATTTCTTTTAGTCTGTTAATTCAAAAGCAATGTTGAATGATGGGCCAAGTAAGTTTGATCAAATTTAAAGAGCAGAAAATGATGTGATTAATGGAGATATGAATCTGATTCTCTGTTGGAGACACAATTTCATATTTTGCAGGCGGGTATGTGACAAAAAGCATATGAACAAAATCTATGCCCCATTTTGTGAACCATAAAATTATTTGCTCTTTTTTATCAAACAAAATAAAAAAAATTTATTATGGACAAGAAACTTTTCGAAATTGATTCCTACAGATTGGATAAAAGAAATTGGAACAAAATATTAAAAGATCTTGATTGGTTTTAACATAAATAAGCAGAGACAAGACCACAATATGATGTCTCTTTATTTCTGTGGCAATGGGCAATAATATAGGTTACAATTCATGTGCTTAAGAAAATCTGGTCGACTTTGATTCTAACATTAAAGGAATACATATCATATTATATATGAATCTGGCTATGTTAGTTTTGTCTTGCTGCTTCAGAGATAATTGAAGTAATGGTCTCTGAATTTTAACTCAATTAGAGTTTTGGTCCCTTAGCTTGTTAAAATGTGGAGCAATTAATGGTCATTTTGGCTGACTCCGTTAAAACTTCCATTCATTTTTTGCCCCTTTAAACCCTTTATTTTGGACGAAAGTTTTAACGGAGTTGGCCAAAAGAATCATTGCTCTACATTATAACAAGTTCAGGGGCCAATACTCACATATTTTTAATTCAAGGACCAAAGCTCCAATTGAGCCAAAATTCAAAGACCATTGTTCTAATTTTCTCGCTGCTTCTTGGTGCTCAAATTTATGTGTTATCACAGACATAAAAAATTAGAGGATAAGATAATAAGTTTACCAAATAATTCTATTGACATCGTGTTTGATCATGCACCAAGTTAAATACTATAATATCTGGTGCAAAAATGTTTGAAAGAAAATGAAAAATACTATAATATGATGTCATAGATGTTACTTTTTATATATAAGTGATATTTTACAATAAATTCATTTAATCTACGGTTAAGGTGATTTGAAGTTAGGTGCTGACGAGGGATTACATTACTATAGCTAACTTGACTAAACCGATATAGTGTAATGGATGTTAGTTGATTGAAGTGTGACATTTTTTTTCTCTATTTTAGGTTTTGTTCCACTAAGTTTTTTTCGAAGTAAGATTCTAATGAGGCCACCATATAGCTCCTTAGCTTGTAAGTTCATAGAAGTAATAATAAAATTCATCTTTTTGATAAAGAAATGTAGAAAAATTGGCTTCTTGCTGTTGTAGTTTTAATAAGATGTTTTTGAATATATGTTAGATTTTTGTACACGTAAGTGTTCAAAGAAAAGAAATCTTAAAGTTTAATCCATCTCCCCGTTTTCTAAGGCCCGTTTCGAACTGAACTTGGGCCGCATGAAAAAAAGATCGAAATATTGGGCTCATAATTGTTGAAAGAAAAAAATGAGAAGCAAGGAGCGATTCTCCTTCGGAATTAATGTTGACACTTCAAAATTGCAACTAAGCTTATATGAAAGGATAAAAAAATATATTCGGACAAAAAAATATCTTAAATGTTTCCTGGAATTGGAGGAGACCGATAAAGCATCTGAAGTAGCTCGTAACCGCCGAGAGACGATTGCCATTGGAGTAGCACTACTAGCATAGGAATTAAAGCAACTTGTATTGAATAAGTGCACCGCCACAACAGTAATGTTCAGTCTAGTAATACAATGTCACATATTAATTTTATTATGTGCGATATTATGTTATTGGACCGCGACGACACCGCAAGTGTGTACACAATGCTTCCAAGTCCTAGCACTGGGAGCTTCTGGACTCGCTTTTGCTGGAAGGGACACTTGCACGACAAGGCACGGCCTTATCGCCACTAAAAACAGAGATCTATGGAGAATAATATATGGACCGTCCAACTTTCTGTATCGGTTGCTCTCGTCACTTTGCCTTTTAGTGCATTTTATTTTCTCTTAAAAAATTAATTGAAAATATGGACCGTTGAAGCTCCTTTCTTGGGATCCATTCGCGGGTAAAAAAACGCTCCCGCCTCTTCTGACCAATCACGGTCGGATCCCTCCGACCTACTTCCCATCCACCGTCTTCTTCTCCACCGTCCACGTCACTCTCCATCACAATTCTCCCTCTCTCTCTCAATCACTTCTTCCTCACCAGAAAATAAAAACCAAACTCGAGTGTTTCCAAAAACCCGATTTCTGCTTCTCGTTTTTTCGAAAACCCAAAAACGATGAGCAATCTGAGCTCGAATCTCACCCACCACTCCGCCTTCACACCCCGTCTCTCGCCCAGACAAGCTTTCCAGATCCGCGAGTTCCGCGTCTTCCGCCGCCGGAGACTCAAACCCGCCCCGCGAAGCCAACTCGGAGTGGGAATCCCATTCCACCAGTTCATTTCACAATTCCCGTCCCCCAATTCCCTCGAGTTCATCGCTCCGGTTCTGGGATTCGTCTCCGGTGCGGCCCTCTTCCTCTCCAACAATTCGAATTCGAGTTCGGATTCGGGTTCGAACTCGCAATTCGACTCGGATATCGGGGAGTGGGTGCTGTTCACCAGTCCGACGCCGTTTAATCGGTTCGTGCTGCTGCGGTGTCCGTCGGTGTCGTTCCAAGGCAGCGAATTGCTAGAAGACGTGAACGAGAAGCTAGTGAAGGAGGACAGGCACTTCGTGCGGCTGAGCAGCGGCAGAATCCTATTCGATTTGGGAAGCGAAACGGGGAGTTTTGTGGAGGAGAAATTGGAGTATCAGAGACTGTGTATAAGTACGGACGACGGAGGAGTGATATCTTTGGATTGGCCGGCGAATTTGGATTTGAGAGAAGAGCATGGCTTGGACACCACCTTGGTTCTCGTGCCGGGCTCGGCAATGGGAAGCTTGGATTGGAGCGTCAGGTCGTTCGTGTGTGAAGCTCTCAGGCGAGGCTGCTTTCCGATTGTCATGAACCCGAGGGGCTGTGCCGGTTCTCCTCTCACCACCCCGCGGTATGTTTCACTCACTCAATCAAATCAGTGAGACTAGGATTATGAGTGTGAATTAAAGATCAAAACTTGAAATAATGGGTTATGTTTCGAAATTTGATATCTTGGATTGAGTGGCGCCCTTGTTATATATAGCTAAGAGATGGATCTGCATTTGTTTTGGATTTTGTTGTCTGGAAGGCTAGGATCATGTGTTTGTGAGTTAAAGTTCAAAACTTGGAGCAGTCGTGGGCGGAGCCACATTGGATAGAACGGGTGTGCTCCCCATATGCACCCAAGTTCGATCACCCTCATAATTTAGCTTAGTTTAAAGTAGAATATCACTTGTATCAAAAAGTTCAAAACTTGAAAGGTTATGGTTGGAAATTTGGTATCTGGGGATTGAGTATTGCCTTTGTTATATATGGTTAACAAAGTGGTCTGGGTTTGTTGTGGATTTTTGTTTTTCTGTTTGTGGTTTTTGGGAGAATCACAAAGTGGTTATCGTAGGGCTACTTAAGCTACTTCATGTTATGTAGGTTATTTTCAGCTGCTGACAGCGATGATATCTCCACTGCTATACAGTTCATCACTAAGTCAAGGCCGTGGACCACATTGATGGGTGTTGGCTGGGGTTATGGTGCTAACATGTTGACAAAGTACCTGGCAGAAGCTGGGGAGAGCACACCGCTTACAGCTGCCACCTGCATTGACAATCCTTTTGACTTAGAGGAGGCCACTAGGTCCTCTCCTCATCAGATGGATATTGATCAGAGGCTCACTGATGGTCTCGTAGATATTCTGAGATCTAACAAGGTGGATGCCCAGCTTAAAACTTCTACCATAGTGCAAATGCATTACCTCTCAGGCTTTCCACCTATCACAAAACAAATTTCTACATGAAATTCTTAATGTGGTTGCCATCAAATTATGTTCAACCATTTAGTTTATGAAAACTATCCCTTACTGCTAGTAAGTTATGCTTTATGTATGCCTGGTTTTGTAGGAACTGTTTCAAGGAAAAGCAAAAGGGTTTGACGTGGAACAAGCTCTTTCAGCAAAATCTGTTCGTGATTTCGAAAAAGAAATCTCCATGGTATCTTATGGTTATGAGGCCATTGAGGATTTTTATTCCAAATCAAGTACAAGAGGTGTGATTGGCAATGTAAAGATCCCCGTCCTATTTATACAGGTACCTACGTAGTTACCAACTCAATGCCATCTTCTTCAACATTGACAAGAATACTTGTTCATTTTATGTTCATATTCTGTCAATTTATCAGAAAGACGATGGTTCAGCACCACTCTTCTCAGTTCCACGCAGTTTGATAGCAGAAAATCCATTCACAAGCCTACTGTTGTGTTCTTATTTGCCTTCTAGAATTATTGATGGTGGTAGATCTGCAGTGTCTTGGTGCCAGAATGTAACAATTGAGGTATTGGATAGAATCTTATTTCTCTTTGAGCTTCAAGAAGTTTGTTGTATTGTTAAACCACCTCATATTGAAGAATTGGATAGAATCTAACTTCACATTCTGATATTCTAATAAGAATGCATGTGGTACGTGCAGTGGCTCACAGCAGTAGAGCTTGGACTTTTGAAGGGCCGTCACCCTCTTCTTAAAGATGTAGACCTACCCATAGACCCTTCAGAAGGATTAGCTCTTGTGGAAGGCAGACTGTCCAACAATGGCGGTGCCAAGATGTTGGATCTTGCCCGCTCAGATTCTTTAAATGGATATACCGCAGGTCCCGCAGACAATATGCCTGAAGAAAATGATACTGTTGCTAGCTTCTGGATAAGATCCAGAAAGGACTCTTTGAGAAAGTCAGACGTCCAAAACACAGGGTTGCAGGATGTGGAAACTGGTTCCCTGGATCAGACTAACTCTGATGATCGAGAATTGGTCAATGAGGAGGAAGTCAATCCTGTAGATAAAAAGGTCAAGTGCTACGGACAGTGAAGTTGTCCCTGATGATCGAGAATTGGTCAATGAGGAGGAAGTCAATCCTGTAGATGAAAAAGGTCAAGTGCTACGGACAGCAGAAGTTGTCCCTGATGATCGAGAATTGGTCAATGAGGAGGAAGTCAAATCCTGTAGATGAAAAAGGTCAAGTGCTACGGACAGCAGAAGTTGTTATGAACATGCTTGATGTAACCATGCCTGATACTCTTACAGAAGAAAAGAAGAAGAAGGTGGTGCTCGAAATTGCAATTTCATGCTACTGTTTTACTTTTGTAGCTGTATTATTGTTAATTTCATATGTTAATTAGGGTCTCTGATCTTCTCTGTGCATGGTTCTGGTCTATCGGAATCAAATATTGTACCTGATTTAAATTTAATCTCACATTTATCTGGTATATGGGCCCAGGTCTTAACAGCAATTGACCAAGGAGACACGCTGATGAAAGCTTTGCAAGATGCAGTGCCGGAAGATGTTCGTGGAAAGCTAACATCTGCTGTTTCTGGAGCTCTGCATACTCAAGGAACAAACCTAAAGTTTGATCAACTCTTGGGTATTGCTCATATTCCTGACATGTCTTCAGGTCTAAAGTCAAAGATCAAAGACAAGGTCATGGGAACATCAAGTTCAGAAGGTGTACAGAAAGACAATCGTTCATCAGATCTGTTGAAAAAGGATGATGATCTGGTGGATAACTCAATTAACAAACTACCTGATACAAACAAGCCTCCAGGGGAATTTGAATCAGAGGATCCTCCCTCAGAGGGATCAGAAAAGATTTCAAATCTAGATCAGTCTCAATCATTGAGCAGTCAGGAAAGTGATATTTCTGTTTCTGTCGGAAAGGACACTAGTGAATCAGGAAATGATTCTTCCAAAGAAAAGGCTCCTGAAGATCTTTCAAATAGTGAAAAGGGTTCAAACCTAGATCAGTCTCAATCATTGAGCAGTCAGGAAAGTGATATTTCTGTTTCTGTCGGAAAGGACACTAGTGAATCAGGAAATGACAAGTCTTCCAAGGAAAAGGCTCCTGAAGATCTTTCCAATAGTGAAAAGGGTTCAGAACTAGAAACGACCCCTAACAGTTCCGGCCAGGCTGAAATTGTTGGTGGCGCTGAGGAAGCAGTTGTTGAGGAGCAGAAAGACCAAGATGGTAGAATCGCTCCATCAGACACAAAGAAAGAGGAAGAAAATGATAATCAAAAGAAGGATAAGAATGTGCAGCCTGTGGTGGACCAAAGTAAGAACTTCAGCGTTTCTGAGGCATTGGATGCATTGACAGGGATGGATGATAACACCCAAATGGCAGTCAACAATGTTTTTGGTGTTATAGAAAATATGCTAACTCAAATGGAGGAGAGTTCAGAACAGGAAAGTAAAGTAAAAGAAGTTGATTCTGTATCAGAGTCTGAATCTGCAAAGGACCATGTCAGTGATGACAATAGTCAAGAAGATTCAGAAGCCAGTAAGACTGACCAAAATGTACAGATGGATACGTTAAGAAATGTCCGTGTATCTGACCGCCCTGAGAATGGTATGGATTTTCAACCTGATGCACCAAATGGATGGGTAGAGAAGTCTAATCAAAGCCCCTCATCAGCTTATGGGAATGGTTTGAACAGTTCTCAGGGAAGTGATGCAGTTAACAGTGTAGGTGATGATAAAAATGAAAAGAAGGATCAATTGGTTAGTAGAAATCTTCTTGCTGGAAGTGTAGACAAACTTAATCATGTAAAGAAGGCTCCGCTTTCCGTAACTTCAATTCCAAATGGAATGAATACTCTTCTTTCAAAGGTACCTGACGAATCACTTGATTTAGATTCAACTGCCGCTCTGTTGTTGGACTATTTTCCAGAAGAAGGTCAGTGGAAGCTTTTAGAACAACCGGGACATGTTGGAAGTTCCATTGGTAATGTTGCAACTCATAGGGGTGTTGACAGAAAGATTCACACCCATTCACCTGAAAAGGTAAGTGGTAAAGTTATTGAACCATCATATGTAATATTAGATACAGAAAAGTATCAGGAACCAGTTAAAGAATATCAGGGACCAGTGAAGGGATATGAAACAGTGGAAAATATTGAGGGGAGAGTCGAAATTGGTGAAGAGAAAATAGAGGAGTTTATGCAATTTGTGAAAAATATTATATTGCATAAGTTGAAGATTGAAGTGGGTCGCAGACTAAGTGTGGATGACATGAAAAAGATGGAACCCTATCTTTCCAAAGATATGGAACAAGTGGCTAATGCAGTTTCATTTGATGTTGGACATGACAAGTATGCTCCAAGTTTGGAAGTTGAATACCATAGTATTATTGACTGCACTTCAGAAAAAGTTGGTACTCTCCATGGTGAGCATATAATAAGAGCCATATCATCTGCTGTTCAGGGCACTAGTTACTTGAGAAGAGTGCTGCCAGTTGGTGTTATAGTAGGCTCAAGCCTAGCGGCGCTGAGAAAATATTTTGATGTGGTTACGATCCATAATTATGGTCAAATAGAAGCTCTGATGCTTAGTCGAGCAAAAGTATCTGGAAAAAAAGATCTGGGCAAGGCTAGTGGCACAGAGGTTTGCCACATGCCTGTTGATAAATCTGATCAAAATGCTAGCTTGGACAGTTCAGTTAACAGGGAAGTGGAAAAGACTGGGTTGAAGAATATAAACAACAGTGTTATGGTTGGTGCTGTTACAGCTGCCCTAGGGGCGTCTGCGTTATTCGTGGAGCACCAGGTAATATGTTAATTTCTTCAGACATTTGTAGTTTTCTTAAAATGGTAGCTATACAAGTAGATGCCCATGCAAAAATGATTTTAGGGCTTTTATTTCTTGAACTACTGTCCAACTTGGTAGTTACTAGACAACATAGTGTCTTCTTTGATTATAACTTGCGGAAATCTTCCCGTTTTTATTGACGCAGCTTTATTATCATTATTTCCACTGTTTAACATGAACTGGTTCAAAATCAGTTACTTTGCATTTACCTTCCTTTTGGTGTTGTTCTGTTAATCTTCTCAGTACGAGAGTTGCCTAAGATGATGTCCATGTCACTATGTCAGATCCCATTGCCTTATCCTCTATTTTTGTGTTTATTTGAATTTGTTCTTTGTGAAGACTGAAGTCAGCTGACTTTATCTGTTTTTATATGTTGCCACTTATTATGCTTATATAAAAACACACAGGATTCGTACAAAGGTGATGAAACTTCTGGCGAGAGTTTGTCCAAGTCGTTGGTGAAAGGTAAAGGTCAGAAGGAGCCTGACAAGTTTGAGGAGGCTGAGAAAAACCAAAGTAACATTGTCGCAAGTCTTGCTGAGAAAGCCATGTCAGTTGCTGCTCCCGTGGTACCCACCAAGGAAGATGGTGAAGTGGATCAAGAAAGGTATTAGCACAAAACATATGTATTTACAATATATACAGACGTACCACTACTTCTTTCTTTTACTAATTTTGTAACCCCTTTGCAAATAGATTGGTTGCAATGTTGACAGGTTTGGGACAAAAGGGTGGCATGTTGAGGTTAGTTGGAAAAGCTGCTTTGCTTTGGGGTGGTCTACGTGGTGCGATGAGTTTGACTGACAAGCTTATCCAATTTCTTCATATAGCTGAGCGTCCCTTAATCCAGAGGTATTGTGTAAGTTGTCTTGAGAGTAACTATATCAGTTAATTCTAATTACTGATTTAGAAAAGCAAAAGAGAAATCTTTATCTCAAAATTATTCAGAGTACAAATTTCTATGTTCAAGAAGTTAATGTTGCATGCCAATCCATACAGTTTATGACTATTAAAAGAGTTTGTTAGGTTCCTTTGGTTTGCATGGTGATCTTTTTCATTTATGCACAAAAATTTGTTCTTGATTATTTTATTTCTTGATATGCTTTTTTATCCTGATTTGCTTCTGTAGGATTTTTGGGTTTCTCGGTATGGTTCTTGTTTTGTGGTCGCCAATTGTTGTTCCACTACTTCCATCATTTTTGCAAAGTTGGACAACCAATACGTCCTCTAGAATTGCTGAACTGGCTTGCATTGTTGGCCTCTACACAGCTTTTATGATACTTGTTGTGATATGGGGCAAAAGAATACGTGGATATGAAAAACCTCTTCACAGATATGGGCTAGATTTAACGTCATTGCCAAAGGTACGTGTTAGCTGAAATTGTGGACATGTACTCTAAGATCATGCAAACTAAGACAGTGTTCTTTACTTGCAGTTGTATGATTTTTCATCTCCTTGCTTGCAGTTAGGTGATTTTTTGAAGGGCTTGATTGGTGGAGTTGCCCTTGTTTTGTCAATACACTCAGTAAGCGCACTACTTGGCTGTGTGAATCTCTCCTGGCCCTCTACTCTGTCTTCTTTCGATGCTGTGGCACGGCTCAAAGTGTATACGCAAGGGCTTATGATGATTGGTCAAGGAGTTATAGTAGCTACTGGTATTGCTCTTGTGGAAGAATTGCTTTTCAGGGCATGGCTGCCCCAAGAAATTGCTGCAGATCTTGGATATCATCGAGGAATAATTATATCAGGCCTTGTGTTCGCTTTATCCCAGAGGTTGCTTTCTATTCATTTTACTTTACTCATCGCCTTCTACAAACACTGCTTTCTTTTTGTCTTCTGTACGGTATCGATATTTGCTATATTTTTTAGCCTTTTTGGCCTCAGTTTCTGCTATTGCTGTGCTCTACACGATAAGCGCAATGCAATACCGGAATTTTCTCTATATAATGATTTCTGCTGATCATGTGCAAGACAAATCTAACAACCCTTTGAATTTCAATGGAATTTCAGGTCTCCGCTGTCAATACCAGGACTATGGCTTCTATCTTTGAGTTTAGCAGGTGCTCGGCAAAGAAACGAAGGCAGCCTTTCCATTCCAATCGGGTTGCGTGCAGGAATTATCGCTTCATGTTTCATCTTACAGAGGGGTGGCTTCCTGACCTACCGGGCTAACTTTCGTCCTTGGGTTATGGGGACACAGCCATTCCAACCGTTTAGTGGGCTAATTGGTTTTGCATTCACCCTAGTTTTAGCACTAGTTCTGTACCCTACGCAGCCTCTTCGTAAAGAGAATGTGGAAAGGACAATCGAAGAGTTTAAAAAGCAGCGCGCTGGTGAATAGTGAGGCGGTCTTCTTGTTGCTTACTGATTGTGTTTTCCCGGATACTTCCACCTTGTAACAGGAACAGCCTCGGGCGATGGAATTCAAGCGTGAAAGATTCAGAAGCGAGAGAGAGGTTTCTTAAAAGTTCAAAGTGCTTCATGGGAGCTTTTCGACACCAATGCTACAACTCGCCAAGGCGATGGCCATGGTGTGTATATATATATATATATACGACCACAGACGCTGCAGGCAAATTTTGTAGCTAGGAAATAAACGGCACCAAAGTGCTTGGGAGTTGAGCTCGTATTTCTTGTCTGAAACACACATATATATGATATGTCGAGTGTATGCATAGAACGAACGAACCACCACCACCAGTCTAGGTCTTTACTGTACCCTACATTTGTATTTCCGAGTACGTAAATTTTCTCATTCCGATTCCATGTACGTAAACAAGACATAAAAGCGTAGAAATCGACAACTTGCCACGTTTTTCGTATGGCGATTTTAGTACTTTTCATTATTTACGGTTTTATGCAATTACAGAAATTTACTCAAATTCTTATGAACCATAAGAGAGCGGAATCCCAGAGGTCTCAATCCAGTCACCTTCTCCATGCAAAAACAAGCCAACTGAAAACTGCCTCACAATCTCCTCACTGCAATTCCGTTTATACCCTCCCCAATTTACCCTCTGCCTTGTGTCTGATCCAGGTCCAAAGTTCAAGTACTCAATGTACTCCACCGTGTCCACTGTGGTAAATTCATCCCACTTTGACCACCCCTGTGGGTGTATCAAGTCCCCCAAATAGCTCCTCATCACAACCGTCCTTGAATAGTTCCTCCATGGCCTTCCCAAAAATGCTGTAAAAATTTGCCTCTCGGTCCTGTTAAATTCCGGTGCGGCCACAATGGTGCAGTTCTGCAGCGAAATGCCGGTGTTTTGATTCGGGTCCGTTCTGCCTTGCGCAGTGATCATCACTTGCTGTCCGGGGATTGGCTTTCGGACAATCACCCTGCAGTTTTGGAAGACTGCAGCTGCATTGCCGAAGATGAAATCAATCGTGCCTTCGATGGCGCAGTCGCGGTAGAATTGGCGAAGGGAATGGACGTAGAGGGTGTCTTGGTATGAACTGAAGTTGCAGTGGTAGAAGGCGGAGTTTGAGGTCACTCTTGCAGCAACTGCCTGGAACTTTTTTGAGCCTGCTGTGTTGGTTATGGTCAGGTCCCTAGCTAAGAACTTGTCCCCGATTACAGCTGCAATGATCGAAAACACGAAAAGGGTTTAACTTTCCTTTCATCAAATCTCAGATACACATCTCAAAAATGCCAAGAACACGACAGTTTTAATGATTTTCGGAACCACGAAAAATATGACATACTTAAACCCTAGCTAAGAACTTGTCCCGAATGACAGCTGCAAACGTCAAAAACACGAAAAGGGTTTAACTTTCTTCCTTCAAATTTCAGATGCATCTAAGAAAAATTGCCAAGAACACATCAAGACTAAATTAGTTACTATTTTTCGGAACTGAAAAAATGGGACGTTCTTAAACCCTAGCTAAGAACTTGTCCTCAATTACAGCTGCAGATATCCGAAAACACGAAAAGGCTTTAACTTTCTCATCAAATTTAACACATAAAAAAAAATGCCAAGAACACACAAGAATCAAACCAATTAATAATTCTCGAAACCGAAAAATGTGACATACTCAAAGTGGCTGTAGCAAAGGTGGAAAATCCATCTGCAAAGCTCTTAGACCCTGTGATTATGGTCGATTTCATCCCATCTCCAACAAGCATGATATTAGACTTCTCTCTGGCGATCTCTACAGTTTCATTGTAAACCCCGGATTTTATTCTAATTACAAATCTGTCCATGCTAAAATTTGGAGCCATCTTCAGAGCTTCACCAATAGTCTCACAATCTCTACTCCCATCTGCAGCAACAACAATGTCAGCCCTCATTCGTGGCACTAATCTCTGCATCAGATTCCGATCACCGGGCAGCATCCAATTCGGAAACCTCTTCTTCGATTTCTTGGTTTTACTACTACTAGTACTACGAACCCTCTTCTGTGCGTTCAGAATTTGTTCTTGATTTCTTATCATTGCCAAGCAATTACTCATCGATTCGGAAATTGGACTCAGCATCCCTTGCAAGTGACCTTTGAGACCCTTCTGGTTTTCGGAATCAAACTCCTCCAACTCAAAAAACCCATCAATGCAAGTGTTCTGGTTCGTCATGACAGCGCTCAGAAGGGTCTTGAGGTTGCCGTAGGACACACGCAAACCGTGCAGATCGCCGACTGCTTCGCCTAGTTCGTAAAGGGTTTGGTCTAACATCTCCAAGCAATCTCTCAGCGCGTTCCTTTCTTGGACATACAAATCTTGGAGCCTCAGAAGGGCTCTGATGCTCTGCTGGGTTCTTGAAACTGACGCCGCGGTTTGGTTGATGTTGGACTCGAGAAAGTGGTGGAATGCGGTGAAGTGGTTGTGGGTTGGGGCGGAGGAACAGAGAGATGGGTGGAGAATGGCGGAGAAGGAAGATATTATAAGCAGAGAGGTTAAGGAGGGGAAGAAGATGATGAGCTTGTTCATCTTCTTGATGCGGTTTCTTGATCGATACGTTTTGGATTTGGAGTTCATTTCTCTGTGGATTTAATTTCTACTTCTATCGAATGATCAAACTAACTAATTGATGAATTAGAGGTTTTTTTTTTCAAAAAAAAAAATTTAATGATAAGGGTTTAAGATACTAGAGTTCGGTTCTCTTAAACCCCATTGTCCACGAAAATGGTAATCACCCACTGTTCTCATAGATACAATTTACGATTGCTATGGGTATAAATCGTGTTCGTATAGTAACTTGATAAGATGATTTCCAAATTATCCTAATTTACGAAGAGAGGGATTTGAGCAGTATTGATCCAAAAGAGATAAGTACATGACCAACCGGCTTAACTCATATTAACAATAGCCACATGAACTAAGGATGAATTTTTGGTAATGCCTTATTACAAATTGGATAATACTTGCAAATAACGTATCTTCACTTTTTAAGTTTCATAATCGAAACCGTTTAATTTCTTAAGATTCATTTGAAGATCGTTCTTATAAAAAATCATTTGAGTCGGACTTCATTTAGTCATCTAAATACATTTTATTTAATACATTTATCCTTTAAAAAAGAACCAACGTGTTGTTAAAAAAAAATCTCACGTTCTCCATGAAGGATTTCTCTACTTCAATAAATGATGCTGGGGAGGGAAAGAAAATAAGCATGCTCGTTCATGAGAAAAGGTAAAAGTAAATGTGAATAAATGAAGCAAAGTTGACTTCAATTGATTAACGGGGTTAAAAACCCAAGTTCAAACATTTCCAATGGGAATCGAAAATTAGAAATAACAGAAGGGGAAAAAAAAAAGGTTAAAATTCCTTTGGTAAATCAAAATATATCCAAAATCCGAAAAAACTAGAGTCTAAGCCAACCAATGCTTCCGCCTCTTTGTTTACTTGAGGAAAACTTTCTCTTCACTCCTCCACAGCAGGAGGAACAGACGCCGCCAGCTTGCGGTACTTGAGGGCGTAAAACATCTCCAGATAGCGGCGATTCTCCAGGCGATCAAGGTTCGAAACATGTTTCCAGAAGCCATAAACTCCAGTGAGTGTCAAGAGCCTCTGAGAGTAGATTTGCCATGTGTACCTAAACAAAAACAGAGCAAAGATGTAAGATAATTTGCAAGGAAAGCAACGCAATTTACTGTGAAAGAGAGGTTTGATTTGTTTACTTCTCGTGAATGCGCTGCAAGCCGCCTTGAGAAATCTTGTCCCAGTGGCTAGGATCTGCCTTGCTCTTCTCAAAGAAATCAACAAGGATCTCAGCAGCTTGATCGCCGTGGTATGGATCGATGTGGTAGCCAGATTTGCCATGCACAATAATCTCAGCCGGGCCACCCTTGCAAGTGGCGAATGTGGGCAGTCCACAAGTCATGGCCTCAACAACAGTCAAGCCAAAAGCTTCATACACAGCAGGCTGCACAAAGGCTCCCCTGGTGTCACAAACGTAGCGGTAGAGTTCACCATTCCTCACACGGTTCATCTGGGATGAAATCCATCTGAACTGCCCGTTCAGCTTGTAGGTGTCGATCAGCTCGTACATCTTCTTCAACTCAGCCTTCTCCTCATTGTCCTTGGACTCCTTGCGGCGATCACCAGCAACTACAACAAGGTTAACCAACTCTCTAAGCTTGGCATTCTTACCATACCACTCAACAAGCCCCGAGATGTTCTTCACGCGGTCCAGCCTTGCCATTGTGAAGATGATTGGCTTGTTCCTGTCCTTCAACACACATCTGTTCGGAAAAAAAATATAAACCTGTTAGCACATGTTCGATCACACGATGTATTGATCAAAACATAAATGGGAAAAAAAAATATACAGAAACTTACAAGAATTCCTTATTTTCGACTTGGCCATAAAGAAGCTCTTCAATTTCAGGGTGGAAGTTGGTCAACCTCTTGTCTTTCTCAGTGTAAGGGAAGTAGACATTCATGTCAGCTCCTGGTGAAACAATGTTGAACTTGGGATCGAAGACATCAATACCATGAACGACGCGGTAGAGCCCAGGAAGAGTGAAGGCAGTGTGGCTCTCGTACTGGCCAACGGTGTCTTTGCTGCAAACGTTCATAGAACACAAAATTAGGATCCAAAAGATGAGACGGTTGCATATACGAAAAAATCTCAGGTGAGTGATATATATATCACCTTCCAGCAATCTCTTGGAAAGTACTGGTGATGATGAAATCGGTGTGGTTCATGGCGATAAGATCAGCTGTAAATTGGCATGAGAAGTGATAACTGTCATCCAATTTCTTCCAGTAAAGGTCAGAATCAGGGTATTTTGATTTCTCGAGAGCATGGGCAATGGTGCACTGCAAGACAATGAAAACCGAACAATGTATTTAGCTACTAAGATGTGAAAGCCATCGAAAGGGCGTAACTAGTTATAACTAATGGTAATCACAAACCTGTGTTACACCCAATTTAAGTGCCATCAGTGAGGCCACAATGTTGCCATCGCTGTAGTTTCCGATGATGAGATCAGGCTTGCCCTGCATTTCCTTGGAAAGTTCCTTGATCGCGTCCTAATAACACGAAAATCAGCCAGTCTTAGAAGCAAATACAAGCAAAAATTGGAACATATGGAAACCGATATTAACAAAGAAATTCACCTCAGCGTATGTCTCTAGGTAGGGCCAGACTTCGAATCTTGAAATCCATTTGCGGACAATGGCGCCCTTCTCATCTCTGAAAGGAACACGAAGAATATCTGAATGCTCAGTCTCGTATACTTTCTCAAGACGAACACCACATGTGGTTCCAACGGCATCAGGAAGAAGCCTTGTGAGCTGTGTTTGAAACATAATCAAAGCATCAGAATGAAGGGCATAAAATAAAATCACCAAATAACATCAATTCCGGAGCCACAAAATTTCAGACAAAACTCACAATGATAATGCGGGGAGTGATATCGAGTCCCTGCTGCTTAATACGCTTGAGCATCTCAGTCTCCAAAGCGCGAACTTGATCCAAGATATAGACAACCTGGCCACCGGTGTCAGGGTACCCCAAGACATTGTCTTGGGCGAAATAGCCGTGGGGCGAAAGGATCACAACATTAAAGACCATGGGGATTTGGCCAAGGAATTTCTCAAGAGTGCAAGGATCGGGTGCCTCAAGAAGGTCCAATAGAAGTTGGATCATCTCAAGCACTCGCTTAGCAGTGTCACCCCATCCCCTCTCCAAACCGATGGCTTGCAACTTGGGCTCGAACTCCTTGTATGGAGTTTTGGGGGCAATTGCAGAGAGGAAATCCTCCGCCTTCCTCAGAACATGTTGCAGCTCATTCACATTCTTAATTCTGTTATTCAGCATCATGTTCTGCACGAAAATGCCGATCAAATTAAATCCAGAGATCAGCAAAAGAGTACTAATTTCATTCAATTTCAATCAAAGATGGTAAAGTTGCATTTGAGAGAAAATCATACCCTGTCCTTGTAGCAGTGAACACGGAGAAACTCGAGCAGCGGGTGCAGGCTCTCCTTGTCATGGAAGAGCTTTGCAGAAAGGTGGCGGTTGAGGAACTCAACGCCATTTCCAATGGACTTGGAAAGAGTTGGGCGGGGGAAGGAGGCGTTGAATGGCTCAAAGTCCAACTCAAGTACAAAGTTGCCATTGGCACTGCAATTGAAACCAACACAAGTTGTTAACATGATAACATCACAGACAAAGTCACAAACGTATTTTATTCTACAATGCGATATTCTAAACTACTCTAATGAGGTCTAATCTACAAACTCGAGTGCCAGTAACAAACAATTAAGAACCAAATCAGAAGTTAGAAATCAAATTTTTAAAAAAAACAACACCAAATGTACCTTCCATCAACAAGTTCCTCCTTGAATTGCAAGTACTCAGCCACACGCAGCTCCTCGACAACGAGGGCGTGGACATTGACACGAATGTACTCCCAAACACCAGGCCTTGGGCGCACAGCAAGAGCCACCCATGGGGGCAGAACAATAACCTCCTTCATTAGACAAAAACATCCCCAAAACGTTCAGAAAACAAACATTCAGAAAAATTCTCAAAAAACATGGAAACAATGATTATAAAATATAAGTACGATCGAAAATGTTTACCTGGGTGTGCTTCAAAACTTCACCAAAAGCTCCATCCAGCAGCTTCTGCCTGTTCGTTTCAGGAATCGCTTCGAACTCGGCAAGAAGCTGATGGGGTTGCAGAAACCCTTGCCCCTTGCTCACAATCCTAAAACCCCAAAAACCCTTTTAGTGATCAAACCAATCAACAACCTTAAAAAACAAAAAAGACAACAACTTTTTGCATGTTTTGAAACATTTAACAAAAACCCATTTGTGATCACAACATTGTACCTTGAAAGAAGGGCCAGAATCTCGTTCCGGTGAGCAGAGAGGGTTTCGTCCAGCCTCTCCCGGAGGCTCTGGACGCGGGTCAGCACACGTTTCGACATTGACAACAGCAGCTTGGAAAATCAGACAACCTTAAAAGCTGGAAAAAAAAAAACAGAACTGTAAGTATAACAAGTTATCCAGAAAAGTCAATAATTCAAACCTTAAATAAGACTAAAATCCAGTAAATAATAAAATTAATATTCTGGAAGACTGAGATTTTTTTTTTTTCACAACCAAACCACCACCACCACCCAACAACCCCCGTATAAAAAGGTTCAACAAAGATTTGCAACCTTAAATAGTGGCTTAGGAATAATGGAAAAAGATTTGCAGAGTGTTCTGCAGCAGCAAAACCACTGATTTTTAATTATTTAATAATTTTAGATCCCCCCGGAAAGATTTAAAGAGCAGCAAAACCACAGATAAAGATTTTTTTTTTTAAATTAAAAACTAAAAATCAGACTTAAAATAATTAAGTGTTCTTAGCAAAAGCAGAGAAAAAAATGCCTTGACAAAGAACAAAAAAGATATTTATGGTGCATTAGGCAAAGTTTAAAAAAACTACCATTTGACAAGAAAATTTGTATTTTTTCTCCAAAATACAAGTTGAAAATGACCAATAAGATAAAAAATTTAAAAAAACCCATCTTTTTGCTGCTTGTTGGACTAAAAAACCCAACAAATAAAAAATATGAACAGATTTTTGTATCTTAAACAAAAATAAAAACAGAGATCTACAAAAACACCCATCAAATATAATCTAAACCCAAAATTCATAAGCCATTGATCTGTGTGATTATATAATAAAACTCCATGAAAAGAAGATCATTTGGCCTAAAAATCAATTACCCAACAGGAAGAACAGGAAGATTAGAGAAATAAAAAATGGGGAAAATAATAGAAGTACCTAAGAAAGATCACAGGGAGAAAGAAAATGATTTGAGAACCGAGAAGTGAAGTGGTTTGATGAACAAAGATGGAGGGGAGTTTTATAGTGAGGGAGCGCGAAACAAAATGGTAAGAAAAAGACTTGGACAAAAATCCATTTCACTTTTGACCCCTTGTCTTAATTTCTTACCAAAAGTAAACAAAAACAGGGGTAGTTTAGTAAATTCAACTTTGGAATCGGATAAGATGAGATCTTTTACTGCAGGTATTGTAAATGTGGAAAGAAATGAGAGGATTAAAAGCATTTGTGCTATTTATTTAATGCATGGACTTGCTCTTTAAAGAATTTGCCTTTCCCATTGGCCTTGTTCTCCAAGAAAAAATCCGATTGGATTTTTTTTCTTCCTCTTTTAGGGCACGAAAATTTGGAAATTGCAGGGAAAGAGAGGCCAAATGTTGGGCATGCATGGGGGCCTAATTGTAATTGGAGATGGTGCTTTGGTGATGATTCAAAAGTTGGACTTTCTGGATTCTTCTAGAATTTTGTAGGTGTTCCCTATAAAATTTGATGATAAACCCTAAAATTGTGTTGCCCATTGAGTTTGTGGGTTTAATGTAATCCACTCTTTGGTAATTGGTATTGGATATTAATATATTAGTTTGTAGTCTGCATCATTTTTTGGTGTAGAAGAAAGTTTATACTTAATAACAGGGTCCAACTTCAGTGGTACGTACCATTGAATGGTACGTACTGTTAAATGGTTAAAATTCATTTGGGGCCCACTGCAAATTAATCTGAACCATTCAATAGTCGTACCATTGAATGGTTCGTACCACTCAAGATTTTTCCTTAATAACATGGAGTAGGTGACACAATACAATTTTTTAAAAAGCCACCCACTATAGATAAGATGCTACAAGAATATTCTCAATCCTATCATATTATATAATATATAGATTGTGACTAGTATGAGCAATCGCCGGAGTTGTGAGATCGGTAGAAAATAACTAAAGTGTCAAACTAAGCTAGAAATTTATCGAAATGAAACTGCTTGAATACAACCAAAATGTCAAATGAAGCTAAAAACATTCAATTGAAACATAATGATCAAACGTCGTGGTTAAGAACAGAACAGAACGCACTCGGGACTATTTTGGATATAGGATCATTCAAACAATGTGTAAAGGAATACTTTTCTAACGGTAAGACTAGCGAGCATTACCTTGAAATGCGACGAAGAATTAATTACCGCCAACCAATGAATGGAGAGCTTCAATGTACAGAACAATGGTAGAAATGAAGAGAAGACGAATAAGAAACGGGATGGAGAATAAGGAATGGTAGACCAGCCTTTTATACGTGGAGCAAAGGAAAGAGAAAGGTGACGTGTCATGTGTCATCCTCTAAAACTTCACCTTCCTTGGTGGTGGGTAATGCTGCTAATTGACTTGATTATTTATTTATTTTTCTTTTTAATTTACAAAATAAAACCACTGGTTACTGCGGCTATACATTTCCTGTGGTTTCATTGTTTGTTTTCACAAAACCGCTCTACTTTTTTTCTGCAATCCCATTATTTAATTTTTTACTCATTTTCCTCTTCAAAATTCAAATCCACTTTTTCTATTCATCTCTCATTTGTTTATAGCTTGTAGGCCCTTTTTAGCATCATAATATTATTATAATTATTGTCACAATTCTTTCTTTACCTTATAAACTGGATTAAAAAACTCTAATCCCTTTTTAATTAAATATGAACCTGTGCATGCGTACTCTTATCCCATTAGCCTGGTTTTCTATGGCTCTTGTTTTCTTTGACTCGACGCTAAACCCGATGTATTGACCTAAAAAATAAAAAAAGCTAATTAAACGGATGTAACGCTGAAGTCCTAAAGTACGTAGTTATTATGAAGTTTCACTTTCGCTTTTGTATTTTCAGTTGCATTGAATTTGGTTATGTTTAGTTCGTAAGTTGTTTTGATTTAAAATATCTGTCAACTTTTGTTGACTTATTGTATAAAATTCGGCAAATTTACATCTTGTGTGTCGCAAATTATAAAATAGTTATAGTCTGAATTTAATGTAAGTAGAAAAACATAGACGAAAGTAAAACTTCCTCAAAACTACAATGACGAAAAACGCATTTGAGCCATATGCAATCCTGTTATTACCAACAGCGTTATTGTCTAAACGTACAAATCTGTAGTTTTTTTTTAAACATATATAATATTATTTACACTAATGGGTGATGGAGTAGGCTAAGTTTGACAATAGGCTAGCCATAAAAAATTAATTTGAATTCATTTAAAACCTCTCACTTACGAGTTACGAGTAAAAAAAAATATTATTAAACTGTAATACAAAGTTACAAGTTATTTTTAATTATTTGTCAAATAAACTAGGAAGGTCGGCCAAGGTAAAAAGGAGAGAAGAAAAAAGGAATGGCTGAGCTGCGCATTCTGGACGAAAAGTTACCGCGCACCATTTGCGTTACGGGGTGGAAGACACGTCACCGTGTCGGAAAACGGAAAACGACAGCAAAATCCAAAATCTTTTCCACTAGCGTGACGTGGCAACTTTTTATTGGACTAGAGAACGAGTGCAGCCTGCGGAACTGAGATGCCGAGAGAGACAGGATTACAGGGCGTCAGCGAGGTTGGGAGTTGGAATCTGCTGGATCCGAGGGCGGCCAGGATTTTGGATATAGTGTGGTTCGGAGGCGACACGTGTCCCGCGGGGCCCACGCGCACCAATGTATATATATAGTGAGTCCGTGAGCGTGTCACAGCATACGGATCAATAACTTTCCATGGAAAGGGAAAGATTTTTGGATGTCTGACGTGGCAAATACCACCGACGTCGAAGGTTTTTTAACGTAAACCTGTGTTGGTTGGTTGTTGGTTTTTTGGTAAGTAAAGAGGGTCCAACTTCAGTGGTACGTATCATTGAATGGTACGTACTGTTAAATGGTTAAGATTCATTTGGACCCTACTGCAAATTAATCTGAACCATTCAATAGTCGTACCATTGAATGGTACGTACCACTCAAGATTTTTCCAAGTAAAGATTAAGAAACAAAACATATGTATTAATTATTGTGTTGGAAAGAAACTGATAATCTAACACGACGAAGAGCAAGTCGGTTCGAAACCCATTGGCCGTTTTAGTGGTTTTGAGGACGCTGTTGTTTTGTGAGTACATGGTAAAACTCGTGTTCTATGCCTTGAAGTTGACTGACTATGTATGGTTTTTGAGTTTTCAGGATTCGATTTTGTGTACAATCTACACTGTTCAATTGGAGTGGCCTCCTTGTTTTTGGTAAGAAGTTACTCTTTGACCAATAAAATGAAAAAGTGTTTTGCTATCATGTGCACAGAAAGCGTGACGGTAACGCAACCTCAGTTGTTGAGTAATTGTAGAACTACATCACGCGTTATGCTAATTTGTTTCGAACAAAAATTATAACACAATGTTGTATTTATATAGTACCGCATTGTATGTATTGATCATGAGAGTTTTGATTTTTTTCATTTTCAATCAATTGATTATTGTGAAGGTTAGGCGTGACTAATTTCTCATAATATTGAAGAAATTTATATGTGCCAACTACCGTATACGGTGATAAAACACACAAGGATATGACTACATGTTTTATGTGTTGCAAATATATAATTTCTCCATATTTTGGGGCTAAACGTTTCAATATCGTTTGGAACCATTCCAATCTTGGCAACAAGTTGTTTTTTTGTTGCCACTACAGAATTGTCATCAAGAACTTTTCTTACTCGATGGAAACTTTTTATTTAAAGTATATATTTCTATCAAAATCCTAGTTGGCATATAGACGTGCATGGCTAACAAGCTCAAAGAAATGTATTGCATGTGTGCATGCGTATATATAGGCCATAGCATCATATGATTCCTTATGGCTCACGTCAATTTTTATTTGCAATTTTTGTTCTCTTTCACTCATCAAGTAATTATTTACATCAAAGATTGCAAGGAAAATCGCAAATTATCACATTAATTAAAAGCAAAATAACAATGACAACTTTGTTTTTGGAAACCAATGGTTAAGGAATTTTGGGCTATCACAAAATGGAATTAGGCACTTCGAGTTCGAGTTTACTCAATCGGTAACCATATTTGTGGTCCATTGTCGAGTTTCTTAATCAAGATTAGTAAAGAATATCGACGGGTTCTCTAATATCATTGGAAAGAAGCTAATTAACAAAGGTAGCTTGAAAATTAAAGGCAATTAGTGTCAAAGTTATTCTTTAAGGCTTAGAATTCCCAATTTGAAAAATTTATGTTCTAAACACGCCATCTCATTGGTTTGATGTATGAATTCTTTGATTTTGTTACCATATGTTAAAGTTGGAGCATCCGACTGTAATCAAAACACCTTATTCAAAATAGCAAAATTAGAGCAACAAACCCAAATCGAACCTCATTTACAAGTTAAGATCGAGTATTTTTTCGGAAGAAAGAGTTTACATGTGGAGAGTACTACACCTAAATTTGGTGCAGGCTCATGCCTACACTTTATTTTTTTTGGTTAAGCAGATCAAAGGCTACATTTTGTTCTGTGTAAAGAGGTAATGCATTGATGTTGCATTATAACTCACTTGCCTATATGCAAAGCCTTCATTTTAATCAACCTCATAAACCAAAACACTGATCTGAAGTTGGATTCATGGGTATTTTCCTTAATTCTCATTAAATACTAGCTTAGAATTGAAGAAAAAAAATTTACAACTTGAAAAACAAATTTGACCTATCAATGATCAACTATGATATATATTATTATGTCACCAACATGCAATTCCTGTTCAACCCTATTACAAACACAGAATAAATGAGTTTTCTTTGGTACGTGTGATTTGAGAGTAATTGCACCTGAAAATTCACTCAACGTGTGCTTTGTTTTTAACAAGTGAGTGTGTCATGAGAGTTCCAATCCCTCTTTACCAAAAACAAACCCCTTCAACCCATTGCAGTATATATATATATGATCAAATTACTAAATGAATCGTGGGGCATCAATCTCAAGTAACTTTTTTCTTTCACTTAAAGGCCACGTTAATTATAAAATAGAACATGTTTTTCCTTTTTGTTTCGTGGATATAGTCGAACTTAACACACTTGGACTTTTTAGCCTAACTTAGCCATTTTTAGTGTTCAATTAATTAAGATCATAATCCAAAGTGGCAGGACCTTTTTTTCACTCCTAACTAGTGAAGTAGTGGGGCGTAGAAAATTGGAAAACGACCGTCCAAGCGAATTAGGTTTTTACATGCAGTCCTTGTCAAATGGGGTTTGTGAGATCGATGCAGCATGGACGTTTTTGTTAATTGGCAAGCACATATTTCAGAACGAACTCCACGTTCAGCATGCCTACTCATTGTATTTGTCTTGTCAAATTGGTCACTGAGAATGTGAGCTTGTAAACCTCTACTCCGTCTCGGTGAAATCTTGACATAGTATCAGAGCGGACTATTTGTCCGAGAAATATGGAAGCACTTGACACTTATGGGAGAACAAGGTTTTGAAATGGAAACCTTGTGTTTCAAAAACAAGAAAAGTCCATATAATTACCTGTACACCAAAAAAGAAAAAGGAAGAATCCATATTCCCAAAATTTGACTGGTGTCACGTTTCTTTAATTATTATCTGAGTTTGTAGGGACTTTGAATTTTGCTTGCACATTGGTTAGATTGGAACTAAAGTTTACTGAAAATATTAATTATTTACTATTTTACAATTATATTGGAATTAGAGTTTGTACTTTTTGAATTTTCCTTGCACATTGGTTGGCTTGGATTTAAAGTTTACCTTCAGATTTGACATTTATGACGTCTAACATATTTGCTAAGCCTTTTTCTTTTGTTCGGTTGGTTTATTGAAACTAGATAATTTATTCAAGTCACCCTCCTATATGAAAACACTTTACACACTTTTGTTTGTATAATGTTATTGAAAGTGAGATTTTGAGCAAAGCTACATAACGAGTTATTCACAATTAGGTATTAGGCTAGTCATCTATAAGAATCGAATATGAGATCTCCTACTTACAAGTAGAGAAATAGGTTGCTATCGAATTTTGAGACTCACGATGGACTTCTATTATTCAACGAAAATCAACCAAATAGTTGAGAATTTTCTGTTGCTGGATACTCAACTGTTACATAATTCCTAATTGGTTGCTCTCAAGTACTAGGGCTTGTGACGACCTTAAGACGCATTTCAAGTTAAAGAAACAAGTATTTTCATATTAAAAAGTTATAGACGGCCTTCAATATACTGAGGGGTGGCCATAAAACATCTCTCCCTTTTTTTTAATAAGCGATAAACTACTTTAATTTACAGAGAGCGAGATTAAACTTCGGGTGCAGAGGTCGGACAAAGCTAACTCGCATAACCTTTGCTACGATTTGACTGTTCCTTATTTGCGGGCCTTTATATTTTGGGCTTCGCTGTTGGGTCTGGCTCGGTTGCTAATATTCGAGCTCCACGTCTTGACATTAATCACCCCGTTTCCCGTTGGAAAACACAGAACGTGACTACTGCACGGGTGACACGTGTCCCAACACGACGTGGGTCCCAACCCCCGTCCTCCCTGCCTGCCAACCCCCAGGCGCCAGAAATTCAAATTTGGAAACAATCTTTTATGTTCCCACTTCAGGTGCGCCTAAGCGGACGGAAGAGTTAACCGAAATTAAATAACACACAAAGCACTCAAGTCTGAAATAGCCGTTACTACTTCCATCTCCGTCTCTCTCTCTCTCTCTCTCTCTCTCTAGCATTGCAGTTCTTCACTGGCACTCTGGACTTCGCCGACTGTTCGTCTCCCTCAACCTTCAAGAACTCCATATTTACAGTAAGCATTTCTCTCTATCTTTGTTCCCGATGATCGCAATGCTGTTAGATTCATGAAGTTTAGTGCAGAAATTAAAGATTTCTTTTCTTTTGATTTTTTTTTTTTTGAAAAAAATAGAGTTTTAATTTTTTTCAGGTTAAATTTGTTGAGAGGACAAAGAATTTCAAGAATTCGAAATGAGTCTGATAGATTCAGTTTTTGCGATTTAGGTTTCGACGATGAACGTGATTTCTTTATGCTAATGCTTTGATTATGTTCTTGAAGCTAGGGTTTCGTTTGCCCCCAATTTGTTTCTGGTAAATTTTGTAATCCAAGAAAAGTAGTCTCTTTGTCACTATTAGGAAATCTCTGGATTGTTCTAGAACGAAACTGTGATTTGATTTACAATCAGCTTACTGCAGTAATGAATTTCTTTTTATCGGTGATGATTCTGATTGAATTTGCTTCTGTTTTCTGTAGAGTGGAGGTTAAGATGATGCCGGGGACACCAGCAACACCGTTGTCTAAGGTACGAAGGACTCCATGTTCCACTCCGGGCGGTTCTAAAGTTAGCGAGGAGAAAATTTTAGTTACAGTTCGTTTGAGGCCGCTGAATCGGAGAGAGCAGGCAATGTATGATCTTATAGCTTGGGACTGCTTGGATAAGCACACTATAGTTTTCAAGAATCCGAGTCATGAGAGGCCTTCAAACCCGTACACCTTTGGTATGCATTGCTTGAAAACTTTCGTATTCTTCTTGTGCTTTCACTAGTCTTATTAAGTTCACTGCTGAATTCTGTCAACCGTGCAGAGGTTTCAATGTGTGAAAAATTTGGTCTGCAATATTGTAGTTTTAGGAGGGCAGTCTCTGAGCAGAGTTGTTTTTACTCAAATAACTTATTTGTTGTGATTTAAATGCGACAGATAAGGTTTTTGGCTCGATGTGCTCAACTCAGAAGGTTTATGAAGAAGGAGCCAAGGATGTTGCTTTATCTGCACTTACGGGAATGAACGGTAACTGAACGTTTAGCTAGTAACTTGTAATTTTATATACATTTTATGTTGTGCCAAATGGTGGTTTTCCGATTGTAAGTTTCCACCTTTTCTTTTGACAGCAACAATTTTCGCATATGGACAAACTAGTAGTGGTAAGACATTTACCATGAGAGGAATCACCGAAAATGCAGTGAGGGACATCTTTGAACACATCAAGAATGTAAGTCACAGTTCATACCGACTAATTAATCATGTTGAACATGTAAATGCATGGAAATTCCTTTAATGTTTTTGTACTTACACCTTTGTTGCTTTTCGTTTTGATCTCGTAGACGCCAGAGAGGGATTTTGTTTTGAAATTTTCTGCTTTGGAGATCTATAATGAAACTGTTGTTGATCTTCTGAAACGCAAATCAGGCTCACTTCGGCTTTTGGATGACTCTGAGGTATTTACAAGAAACTTTCTTGATGGAGATCAAAAGGATTCTTTTTCATGGTAGCATTTCATTCCCTTTTTGAATGTAGAAAGGGACCATCGTTGACAAGCCACAGGAAGAAATTGTTGAGAATGGCGAACATTTGAGGCACTTAATTGGAATTTGTGAAGGTAATCTGTTAATTTAAGTTCATTGGTGTTTGTCCAAAACTTGAGGTGATTTGTTGAATTGATGGTGTACAATTGTTGTTCCAATGAACAAATGTGTTTTAACTATCTGATTGTAGTCGTGTTTCCTAAGCTACTGGTATTTAACTTCTTATCATCTAGTGACCGTATTTTTCAACTTGAATCAGAATTGGTTTTTACATTTTTCTGCATTGCGTAAGAGGACCCTTGTATCGTACTTTCGATTTTGTATGATCTAATTGTAAAGTTATCTTTGCAGCTCAGAGGCAAGTGGGAGAAACTGCCCTAAATGATAAAAGCTCAAGATCGCATCAGATAATCAGGCTGGTATACTGTAACAATGAATTTTTATCTTTAGATTTTATGTTATGTTTGTTACTGGAACATGCATTGCGTAAGAGTTTATTACCAATTCGTTTATTTTTTTCCAGACCATAGAAAGCAGCCTCCGGGAGAGTTCAGGGTCTGTGAAGGCTTTTGGAGCCAGTTTGGTATGTTTATCCTCACTCGGGTTTTTGGTAGTAAACAACAATGGAATTTTTTATCAGTGGAATTTTACTAGAATTCTGGAAATCTGCAGAACCTTGTGGACCTTGCTGGAAGTGAACGCGCCTCCCAAACAAATGCAGATGGTACAAGATTGAAGGAAGGTAGTCACATTAACCGTAGCTTGTTGACACTCACAACCGTTATCAGGAAGCTAAGGTAAAGCTATTGCTGAAATGTTGATAATTTAGAACATATGTAGCTTTTGTTTCTTCGGTTTTGTTCTAGGTGTTTAAGTTCAACTTATTCTATCCCTGCGTTTTGATAAAATTTGAAAATTATTTATTGGTATTTTAACAAGGAAAAGATCTAATTTGCACAAACAGACACAGGGGAAATGAAAAGTACTTTTTTGGGATGGTTGTGGAGAGTTGTAATGTTTTGTATTTTGTCTAACATGTTTTTTTTTCACAGCGGTGGAAAAAGAAATGGTCACATACCATATAGGGATTCAAAACTTACACGACTACTGCAGTCTTCACTTGGAGGAAATGCTCGGACAGCCATTATATGTACCATAAGCCCAGCCTTGAGTCATGTAGAGCAAACAAGGAACACGCTCTCATTTGCAACTAGTGCCAAGGAAGTCACTAACAGTGCGAAAATAAACATGGTACAGGAATTAACTGCAATTCCCTCTCTGGATTGTGTAACCTTATATTCATTTCTTGCAAATTTGTTAACGTCTTAAAGATAAAACTAGCCTAACTTCCCGCACATAATTTGCAGAAGGAAGTAGCCAGACTTGAAGCAGGGTTACGAAGTCCAGAGCCGTCTTATTTGAGGTCTATACTAGAAGAAAAGGACTTGAAAATCCAACAGGTATGGTTCTCGAAAATACAAGATTTTTTCTGTTACTCAAGATTTTAGTCAACCTTGAGTCCTAGGGATTCTGTTCAATCGATGGGAAGGAAGATTGAAGAAGGTCATGCTCATTGGCGTAAATTCAAAATCATGTTTGCTCATTTAGTTTCAATCAACCAGAAAATTGCAATATGGAATAGTGATAAAAGGATAATGTCCTGCTTTCTATATGCTTGCTCTTAACTGTAAAGAAACTTCATTTTACAGATGGAAAGGGAAATGGAAGAGCTAAAGCGAGAAAGAGACCTTGCACAATCACTACTCGAATCAGAACGCAAAGCAAAGAAAGTGCAGAAGGTACTATTGTTTTTTGTATCTGTTTATGATTTCTATGCACTGGATTAATGTAATTTTTTGACATAAAAATTTCAGGCATCGGACCAATGTGGACCTTCTGGTCAAGTCGCTAGGTGTCTGTCTTTTCCCGGAGAGAATGAAACAGTTCCTACTCATAGTAGAGATACTCCAGTAACTCCACGGTCTCGAACCAGAGGTGCAAATCGAAGAAAGGCAATGGTAAGGAGATCAATTACTTCAACAGACCCATCCATGCTTGTGAATGAAATTCGAAAGCTTGAGCAAAGACAGAAGCAGCTTGGTGATGAGGCAAATCGAGCGCTTGAAGTACTGCATAAGGAGGTAGCTTCACATCAGCTGGGAAATAAAGAAACTGCTGAAACTATAGCAAAGCTTCTGTCTGAAATAAAGGAAATACAAGCTGTTAGATCCATTTCAGAAGAATCTGTGACCGGAGATGGGGCCACCAACCTGAAAGATGAGATCAGTCGATGGCAAATTCAGGCAAAAGATATTAAATCTTTAGAAAGGAAGCTTGAGAATGTTCAGAAATCGATAGACCAGCTGGTTATTTCGTTTTCAAATAGTGAGGAAATTCCAGAATGCAAAGCCCCGTCAAAAAAGAAGAAGATCCTTCCTTTCAACTTGAGCAATAGTCCAAACATGCAGCATCTAATTCGTTCCCCTTGCTCACCTCTGAACCCTTCTCGTAGAGTGATGGACTATGAGACTGAGAACAAGGTGCCCGAGAACAACGATGCTACTCCTAGTGATGACACAGCGGGTGGGAGATACAAAGTTACTCCACCAAAGAGTGATGACAATGGTACCCGTAAGTCATCCAAAGAGGGAAGTCCTGCTGTGCAGCATTCAAGCACAGTTAATGTGAAGAAAATGCAGAGGATGTTCAAGAATGCCGCTGAGGAGAACATACGGAGCATTAAATCTTATGTGACTGAGTTAAAAGAACGGGTGACGAAGCTTTCATACCAAAAGCACCTTCTGTTGTGCCAGGTAAGAAACATTGCCTTTACAGCTTCAATTTCATGAGTACTAATGATGAATTGTTCGATAATATGTATTTATACATTATATATGGCTTCAGGTTATTGCATTGGAGAAAGATCAAGAAGCTGGAATCGATGAGACAGATAACGTTGATGAATCTCTTCCTGGGACATGGGAGTTAACTTTTGAGGAGGATAGGAAGGAAATCATCATGCTTTGGCATCTGTGCCATGTCTCGATAATACACCGCACCCAATTTTATCTGTTATTCAAGGGAGATCCTTCTGATCAGATCTACATGGAAGTCGAACTCAGAAGATTGCAATGGTTGGAACAACACTTCTCGGATCTTGGTAATGCAAGCCCCGCGCTTTTAGGCGATGAACCTGCAGGCTCCGTTGCAGCCAGGTAAATTCCATCCATATGTTTTCGATACTCTAATCAGACTGATCAAGTTTTCGAAATATAATTTGCTAAAATATTGATATGGTATGACTTGCAGCATCAAGGCTCTCAAGCAAGAGAGGGAGTATTTAGCTAAGAGGGTGAGTTCTAAACTGACAGCGGACGAGAGAGAAATGCTGTACGCGAAATGGGAGATTCCGCCGGGAGGGAAACAGAGGAGGCTGCAGCTGGTGAACAAGCTGTGGACAGACCCCCATAACATGCAAAACGTGCAGGAAAGCGCTGAAATTGTTGCGAAGCTGGTCGGCTTCTGTGAATCGGGTGAGCACATTAGCAAGGAGATGTTTGAACTCAATTTCGCGCACCCGTCGGATAAGAAGACGTGGATGGGGTGGAACTTGATATCAAATCTTTTGAATCTGTAAACAAGTTCTGAAGGTTGTGTTGTATAAAATTTTGTCACTGTAAGCTGCATGCATATGCACCCAGGAATTGCGATGTATGTACTACTTTGATGCAATGAATGTAAAGGGTTATTTTAGTAATTTCCATTCTATATATATGTCACTTGGGCTTGTGGACTCGAACACATGACCTCGGGTGTAAAAATAAACGCTCTTCAAGGGTTCAACCCCCCTATTTTATATATTGGAAATACAATATATAAGGAGAGTTTTTAGTTTAAATAACAAATTCAAAATAACTTTAAGTTAAAATACTATATTTTTAGTTTAGGTACTAGTTGAAAAGTCAAACTAATTTGATAGGTAAAATGACAATAATGTCCAATTCTACCATCACAAAATCATAGTCATTAACTTTTCCAATGAATTGTAACTAACAAGCATGAGTACGAATTTTTTTAGAAGAAAATTTTTTTAATTACGTTAATCGCTTAGGGCGTAGGGTCTAGTTCCCGGATTTTGGGCTTCGCCCAAAACCCGAGACCTACACCCTAAGCTCTAAGCTCCTCCCAAGGACATTCTAAAACCCTAAACCCAAAATGATCAACCCCAAACCTTGACCGACCTTTTAAAACCCTAAACCCTCAAAGTTAACCCCGAACTCTAAAGGCCTTATAAAATTAAAAAAAAAAAAAACTTGAGGACAATATGGTAATCTCTCATATATTTTATTTAGTCATAGGATCACTTGCAATAAAATTTGTGGCTTATCATAAAATATTTAATTAAACTTGGTATTTTTTCTTAAATATGATATTTTTCTTTAAAACCTATACCCAACTTGATATCTAATATGAATTTACCTATATATGGGGGGTCCAACTTCAATGGTACGTACCATTGAATGGTACGTACTGTTAAATGGTTAAGATTCATTTGGGCCCCACTGCAAATTAATCTGAACCATTCAATAGTCGTACCATTGAATAGTACGTACCACTCAAGATTTTTCCATATATAAGTTGCAATAGTTTTGAACGTTTAAATAGATTTGTAATTCCCTTATGAGCATTCCAATCCGCTGTAGCACAATACAATGGTTTGAGCATTATTCAACCAGGTTCGACTCCTGGCAGCGGAAAAAGTTTTTTTATTTATTTATATTTTTTGGATATGGAAAAAGTTTTTATTTGTCAATTCTTTGGGTCGGGCTACAATGCCAAATTCCTGAATTGGGCTACAATGCTTCGTCTCACTCAGTGGTACAGATTTTATGCAAGATTTATCTGTTTGCATGATCCACTAAATCGATATATACAAAATACAATTGTTCACTTCGGACCACTTCTAATTGCAAATTTTTCTTATGAATTTTTTATCTTTCAGATATTCATTTTGGAAACGAAAAATTTAGTAGACAACTAATTCTTCACATTTATATACTTCTTAAATTTCCTTATTGCATCAAATTTATGTCTAAAGTTTAATTTCTAAAGTTTTTTTCTACATGAAATTTTTGTTCATGAAATAAAAGTAAAACAATTTAAAATTTTGAATTTTGATCTAATTTCAAATTTCAAATTTATTTTTCTCCATCCAACACAACTACACAAAAGTATACTGTCACCCAAATTAAAACCAAGGGAAAAAAAGGATAATTTATGACCTAAAAAAGAAAACAAGAAAAATGAATTTCCCAAATAAAAAAAAAAAAGAGGAAGAAAGGGGTATATAAGTAATTTGACATGCTTTCAATCGCTAACGCAGAAGGACTCTAAGACCAGAGCGAGTGAGCCGTAAACCCTGAAACCCTCCTCCTCCTCCTCCTCTGCCTCCCTTCGTTTTTGTTTTCTGTACTTTTATTTTGCACCGAAGTAGAACGACGATACAAAATTCACAGAAAACAGATTAATTCGAAAAATCAAAGCAAAAAATAAATAATTAAATCGGAGAATAATGGGAAGAGAGGTTCCGCAGCAACAGCAGCAGCAGGTGGCGCTCGCGGTGGAGCAGCTGCTCGCCGTGAATCCGTACAACCCCGACATCCTTCCCGATCTCGAAAACTACGTCAACGAGCAGGTCTGTATCTCTGTCTGTCTCTTAATTGATGGAAACAGATACGTGGGTTTGATTGATTTCGATTGAATGACTGGGTGATTTGGTTGTTTTAGGTTTCTTCGCAGACATACAGCCTCGATGCCAATCTCTGTCTCCTTCGCCTCTATCAGGTAATTCGAGAATTGGGTTTTTCCTTTTTTATTGTTTTTTGTCTTAAATTGTATAATTTACTGCAAAGCTGAATTTTTTAATTGGTTTTTGTTTTAGAAATTACTGCAAAAGTACATTTTTTCTATTGATTTTTTGTTTTGAAAATTACTGCAAACGTGAATTATTTAAATTGGGTTTTGTTTTGTTGCAATCCATAGTTTCCTGCAAAGATGAATGGTTTTTAATTGGTCTTGGATTTTTTTAGTTGGTTTTGGTTTTAGAATCCATAATTTACTGCAAAGCTGAATTTTTTTAGTTGGTTTTCGGTTTAGAATCTATGATTTACTGAAAATTTGAACTCTGTTTCATTGGTTTGTGTTTTTAGACTCCGTAATTTACTGCAAAGCTGAATTATTTTTTATTGGTTGGTTTTAGATTCTATAATTTACTGCAAAACTGAACTTTGTTGTTTTTTTTTCGCTTGGGGTGCAGTTCGAGCCAGACCGTATGAGCACCCAAATTGTTGCCCGCATCTTGGTGAAGGTCTGTATTATATCTTGCTGCTTTGAAACCTTTCTTTTAGTTGTAAATCAGAATTGTGTTTAATGTTTATGAGTGCTATATTGATGTGCAGGCACTGATGGCAATGCCGTCTCCTGATTTCAGCCTTTGTCTCTTCTTAATTCCGGAAAGAGTGGTATAGTTCTCTCATTCGCTTCCTTCTCCTTTCAGTTCATTACATACTCGGTCACAATTTCATTACTTTTGTTCACATGTTTGATGGAGGTTTCAAATAGGCTGTGCACTCTGTGACAGCGAGTCAATGCAGAATGGTTTTCAAGTTCCGTGTTTATTCATGTCTCATTAGTTTCTGGTTCTCTCTTTTTATCATCTTGATGAATTTCATTATCTAAATTTGAGATATTCCGGATGTTGAATGTTATTCAACGTTTTTGGCCAACGAACGTTGTTCAGCTAATTCCCTCCTTTGTATGCTCAAATTCTTTATTAGCAAATGGAGGAGCAGTTCAAGACACTAATTGTTCTATCTCACTACTTGGAGGTATGTTTGTCTCTGTAGTCTTTGCATTCGGTACTCAATACTCATGCATAGCTATAAACCTACTTCTTCCTTTTGCAGACTGGACGATTCAGTCAATTCTGGGATGAAGCATCCAAGAATCGTCACATAGTTGATGCTGTTCCAGGTATTTTATAGATATGTTTCTTTTCTGTGGTTCGTGAGATATAGGGTTTTGATTTTTTGGAATTGGTATGGATTTTGTCCTGCTACTGGTTTTGTGACTATCATCTTTCTTTTGTATTGTGTGTTTATGTTGTATGTTTCGCACAGACTTACCAAGTAATTGGTTGCAGGTTTTGAGCAAGCAATCCAAGCCTATGCAGTTCATGTTCTTTCCTTGACTTACCAAAGGGTTCCCAGATCTGTGCTTGCTGAGGTATATTTTTTATTTTATACATAATCTGCATAGTGTTTAGGACTTTTAACGGTTTAACCCTACCACTATATTAAGTTGAGGGAGGTCATTGAATTTTGTTACCCTTAAAGGACATTGAATTTTGTATATTGTGCTCCGCAAAATGTGTAATAAATTGTGCTATGTCACAGGCTATCAACATCGAAGGTTTAGCCCTGGACAAGTTCCTTGAGCACCATGTAGCTAATAGCGGTTGGATTCTTGAGAAAGGTCAAGGCAGGGGTCAACTCATTGTCCTACCTCGAAATGAATTTAACCATCCTGAGCTGAAGAAAAGCACTGACGATGGCATCCCATTAGAGCACGTGGCTCGCATCTTCCCCATTCTTGGTTGATCATCATATCTGCTGATCTCTGTGCTTATGGACGCTTGCGCCATATTTTCAGCACGAACTTCAGCATTCTGAGACCAGTTGCAGTTGCATGGCTCGGTTGCTTCATTCCGTCTTCTGTATCTTTGTTTTATTCTGTTCGAGACTCTTGAGTTTTATGTCGAAAACTAGACGGCCGCTTAATCCGCGGGATTCCTTGACTGTAATTTTATTTAAGCTATCAATTTTCTTGTTGGAAAACTTTTCTGAGGCACAACAAAACCTACTCCTCTCCCTCTCTTCTCTTCTTCCCTTCTGCTGTTTTCGATCACTCCGGCTGATCGCTGTTCTTTGCAGTTTCGATTGGCTCGGTACCTCATCGGCCTTGATCTTATGAGCAGGAATATGGAATCATGACAATAGAACAAATAAAATTCCACCCACATTGTTTGTTCTTTATTGTACAAACAATATTATGGAGCAAGAATCGAACTTGGGACCTCGAGTGCAGAATATACGCTCTCAACGGAAACTATGATTAATGAAATGTTGAAATTTTTATTTGGGCAAATGGGACAACTTATTGAATGAATATTTGACAGTGAATCCTTATATCAAACGCCAAAGTCTTGAAAGGCAAGGCTTAAAATTAGCGCTTAAAGGCAAGAATTGCTGCATCATCGGTTCTACTTCTACAACAGTAGGATCCGATATCCCGCAACACTTACCGGCAATGGGAGTTTTTTCGCCGGTCCACAAATTAACACGACGGAAATAAAAGAATCGATGGCCTGCAATTCTAAAGTGGAGCTCCAACGAGCAAAATATTTACAAGATTGAAATCTATTATCCATGATCTGACGGAGAAAGAGCTCCTAAAGAATCTCTCAACTGTTGACTATTTACTCTTTTGTACTTTGGTATAACTTCCGACTGATTTTTTTTTTTTCATCAACAAATCACTGCTGTATCGTACACGAGGGCCGGTACAATCTGCCTCTAGGAATAGTATCCTCTCAACCAATGCCGGTTCCACTGCCTTTGTTTCTCCCTTGTTCCCGACATCGCTAACACGCACTCTATAGTTTCTTATCCGTGGATCAGCATCTTTTGGAAAATGCTCGAGCCAAATAAAGGCAGGAACATATTATTGAGGAAAATTGATTGAGAACTTCAGTGGCATAGCGTCTCTCCGTAGTTGACCCAGTTCACAAAGCTATCAGGATACTCCTCGAGAACATTGGAACTCTCCCCATTATTAAAGGACAACCCCGTTCCTGTCTGCTCCTTCCCCTACAGACCCAAAGGCCACAACAGAAAAGAAATATTAACAAATGACATCGATGTCAAATGTTGGCAGCGAAGAAAATTATTTTCTTGAGGAACGAAATTCTACAGAACCTCGGAATTAATCAACTGGTTTCATAAACGGCAACTATTGAGTGACAATATTCATTGCAGATGGTTACTCACCTTCAAGCTTGATCCATATTCACTTGTAGACGGAGTAGAATCCCCTATTATTCCATTAACAACATTCTCCGCCGATAGCCCCTCAATTGGAGAGTTTGTAAGTACCGACGACCTGCAATTATTCCACCTCAAGACTCAGCCAACATAAAATGTTCAATACCCCACCCCGAAAAAGAAAAAGAAGAAAACATGCTTTCAGGTTTCCCATCCTCTATTTAAATTTTGGTTAACCTCTTTTCCATGACTCTTCGGAGCTCATTGCTCAATTAAAAAAGTACCTCTCAAATGGCTCCTCCTCACAAGAATTCCCGGATGAAGATAGCCAGTCTAGGTCAACAAAGTTTGAGAAGTTGTACGAATCTCCACGTTCGGAATAGTAAATATGATCACTTTCACACCGGTATCTTTGATACTCTCCAAAAAGTTGCCTGCGAGGCATTGAGGGAGTGTACCTACAGAGAAACCCAAACCACTGAAGTGTCATGACATGTATAACAAAAACCGTATCATCCAGTCTTCACAAATCTCAATATAAATGAGTTTGAAACATAAGCAATGCACAGAGAAGTCCACTATATGCCTAAATTCTTTATCGTGTGGTATGAAAAAATCGAGAACATAGAAACATACAACCAAATTACGTTATCTTATAAGAGTAATGATTCTCATTTCGTATTTATTAATACCAACCGGAGAGAATAAAGGATTCATTCCAAAATCAACTATTTCATACTCTATTAATCACTCCAAAGTTCCAAACTACGTTTTTCAGACTTCCTAGTTTCTCATGTGCTCTTTGACAGTTTCTTCTCCCGATTGGTTTCCAAATTAAAGATAAGTTACCTAACAATAGAGAATTAACAAGTTTATCACTACTTCACCGCATTTCAACAATGCAAGCACCAAACATATAGTGGTTTGCTTGCTGCATCTACTAAGAAAACTGCTGAACCAAACAAAGACAGGGTTGTAAGAAAACCTTGAAAATGCAATATCACTCTCAGAAGTTGATATATCAGGTGATGACTCTGAAAGAATCTTGCTTTCTTCTTGTGATCGATCAGGCAAACAAGGGTTTGTAAATTTCTCCTGCTTAACATGTGGGGTCGACATAGGTGAGCTGCTTTCTCGAAGAATGTTGCCATCGGAATAAGATCTTTTGAAAATGGACCTACAGATATAAAAGGCATCAGGTGAGCAAATGGTCCAGCAATCAAATTGTAGGAGACATACATAAGTAGAAAGCAGCTGAAAATTACACAATAAAAACAAGATCAAACAAATGTTACGGCCCATATATCATTGCTATTTAGTACACGTGCTAATGAAAAGATATCCATCATAAGATCACACTAGTGAAAACTCATTGCAACATATTCATAGGGTTAAAGTAAGCACACAAATAAGCGCCAATATTTCATTGGAAGTTTCAATTTCACAACCATTTTGGACCGAAGGCTCCTGTGATGCAGCTAAAAATATACAATTGGACAAAATGATGATTGAATTTTAAATTTACTCCATAAAATACCAAGTAACCAACATGGTTTTGTCCCAGTGCCTTCATGGATAGAAAATGAAAACCGAACAACTTTAATGTCAGAAAAAAATCGCATAGGACTTAAAAGGAAACCCCAGCATGACTTGTGCGATGCATGGAGACTCGAATTGATTTATTCTATCCGACATAAATAATGAATTTTTGAGGCCTTGATTAGGCTATTACATACCTTCCATCTAGATCCTTATCTTTTGGTTCATCCCTCCCAGAGTAATAATGCTGATCAGAATCCAATTCCCACAGTGCAGGTTTACCTTGTTGTGGTTGAAAATGCCCAAGAAATCTGCTCAAAATATTAAAGGAATGAAGTGAATTCTAGCACTATATGCATGCAGTAATAAAAATCAACATAAATCAACGCAAGGATCGGCAAACAGGAACTTCTAAAACACAACAGTTTCAAAGACAGGCGACAATAACCGTACAATAAGTTATAACCTTTATTGACAGCCAGAAAAGGACTCCTTCAATCAGGGCAAAGAATTAGCCTTTTTATAGTGCTGAAGATGAAAAACAGTTTAACAAGAAAATACGAGGCTGAGACTTGGTGCAGAACTTACACATTAATTGCATCTTGCTTCTCTGCATCCATGTAAGCATTGCTGTAATACCGTTGAAGAGTTCTAAAGAACTCCTGAGACTGAGTTGCTGCTCTCCACTGACCCCTTCTCTCGGAAAATATCTGTACAGAATTACAAGTTCAAGAGTTTCAAAGATAATAGTAAAAATAAAAAATCAAGGTCATTGATTAACCAATGATTTTTAGCTTTTGAGTTGGAAAAAAAAAATTACTTTACAAGTACTAGTGTCAGTATCTAATAAACCGTCAGATCCAAAGCATATTAATTCAACGACATTCAGAATCAAATTTCTTACCTTATTATGAGCAGCGGAACCACCATACTGGTGTGCAAGTGTGTCACCCATTCTTTCGTAAAATCCCATCAAGTCATCAGCCAAAGGAGCATCGAGGTCTATCCTTGGATTGTCTATAGCTCCCAAAGCATGAAGTTGGTGTCCCAATGCAGCCAACCCATATGCATACTGAGCAACATTTGTGCGATCCAGACAGTCTATGCAATTGGTTCTAAGCACCCCGCTCTGGAACGTGGATGGCTTCACAGACTGATTACCGTTTGCAATATTTCTGCCTCCACTTGGTTTATACTCAATGTTATCAGCATCCTCATTACCATTAGCTTCCTCATCACCATTAACATTATGTATTTCGGGAGACAGGTTACCACTTTCAAAATGCCTGTTCCACATTTACACTGTCAATGTTCTAACAACGCGATTTTCTAAAGAGCAATATACAGCAGTAAACCTCTTATGAGATCATATTATCTTATCATTTGAGTTACATCTTTATGAAGGTAGTGAACATAGAAGCGCAACCAACAGGAAACTGAAAATTGTTCCCCAGTCTAAAAGCAAGCAGAAAACTGGTTCAAATTTCTTTCAATTCACAGAGAGAAGAAAAAAGGTTTCCCAAGGATTTAGTGAGGGACACCAAAAACAAAAAATGCACAATAAAAGCCCGGTTATATCTGCATTTTTTTCCAATGACTAAAACGAACAAACTCTGAAAATTATGGACGAGCAATAGAACAAGTTTATGGTCCAAGACAAACAGCAATTGGAGCATGAAAACCAATAAACGAGATGACAACTTACCCAGAGGAAGGCCACTTAATGACACCGTCAGGTCTCAGTGCTGGGTTAACTTGACAATAGAAGAACCCAGTTAGTGTCAAGGCATATGAAGCCACCTTGCCCAAGAGTAGTAAAGCATTTGTAGCTTTGCTGGACGGAGGAGAAACAGGGTAACATTTTTCAGTCAAGATAATTTAGAGTACCACATTATTAAAATAAATATTACAAATCAACCAGAAGCAATACCTCCGGGAATGTTTGTGGAGATCCCAGTGAAGGAATTTCAAACGGTTCTCATCAGATAGGTCTTTATTAATGAAATCAATTGCATAAGCAAACTCTGTACGTAGTATGGACTCTCGAGGCCTCTTCTCTTGTGTCTGTTGATTGCCGAAAAAGAAGATAAAGAAACAAATAACTAGAACAGTAAAATAAACCAAGAGGGCAAGAGGACAACCAAAAAGAACATGTCAATTTCAGATCAGCATGTGTACTACATTTAGGCTCAGAACAGATTCTAGGTGAAAATTAGTTTCTCCAATGACATGTATTTCGAGAAAGCAAGAAAAAGAAAATGATGAATATTAATATGATACACAGAATCAACATAGAATCTGTCACTAACGAAATTTACCTTGATCAGATTCAATATAATAATGGGGTTCCCATATCTCTTGACAAGATTTTCAAAGTGAAGCCTAGTGGCTTCATAGTTTTGGTCCTTCTTTGACACTGGAAGGAGACAGAAGTTATTTACAGGAATTCACAGAATAAATCTTGACAGATGCAGCTTATGCAAAGGACATACATATTATATCTGGTTTGATATTTAAACGTGAGGTTTCCTGTGACCAAAATAGAGGGATTGAGCCCCGATTCTGCACAACAGAACTTATTTGCATCGGAAACCCCTCAGGAGCATCCTCACAGACAATCTGTTCTGTCTCAACGTCATTAGCTACTCTTCCCTTCTCATTAACACCACGTTTTAGATACCTATATGAGTAAAAGCAACAAGTGAGGAATGCACAATCTACACATGTTGAGAAACGTGTGAACCTATAAAGCTAATACATATGTTAACATCACATACAAGAAGGCAGTCATACATAATGAGAAAAGTAAAAGAGAACCATAATCTTAATCATGTTACACAGCTTCTAGAAATCTAAAGTTATACAAGGGTACTACGAAGAAAATATCACATCACAACTTTGACAATCATGGTAAAGATCGTCCCATCGCTTATCTTCTTTAAAGTACGGACCACATAATCAGCACAAGAAATCCCAGATGTACCGCAATAGCGGGTTCCTGATTGCATCTTACAGGATTATTCAAACCTAGTAGCCACTAGTTCAAACATAGTCATCAGGAAGCCAATACAATTTTATCAAATTATGTCTACGAATCCATTCATATTAAGCATGGAATTCGATAAGGGAACCAAAGTATGAATGCCCCCTCACCTGGTGCCCGCATAATGACGCGAACGTCTTGCAATAAGGGTCAGCTTGAAGTCACGTCCAGATATAGAGAGAGTGGCCTACATTTAAATATCATTAATCCATCAGTATAAAATCCAAAAATAAAGATCAAAACGAGGACAGGAAGACTGCACTCAATTTTTGCTATAAAATTTGAAACATAAAGAGCAGGTAAAAATCTTAAGAAAGTATAAAACACAAAAGCACATTCACTTGAACAGATAATCTTCTACAGGACTTCACTCACTCCACAAAGGAAATCACCAAAGATGTGAGCACCTTTGTATCAAAAGGCAGTTAAAGGTACTAAATTTTGTAGTTAAAATAAGTTACATAAAAACAGCCCCATTAACGGGTATATTTGAAACCTGTACTAAAGTGCTACGTGTTAAACTAACCAGATAAAGCATTAATAGCTTCTTTCCAAATTGTCTAAAAACTATTCAAACCTCACCTGTTTAAAGAAGCCATAAACCAATGCAACTGTCCAAAGAGTATTTTGGAGGTGGTTCCTAATTCCCCGAGTTAAGAACTCATTCCAGACAAACATGGTTTCGTAAAGGACATGTCCTGTCTCATTCTTACACATGTTCTTTTGCAGACTACGCATAACATGGTATGAATAGCTGAAAAAGAAGTCCTTTGTAAGGTCCACTGTGCATAAGAGCTTCTTGTATCTGAAGCCATCAGAGAAATAGAGAAATTATTAGCTGTTAAAACCAGCCAAAAATTTAGAATATAACATTTGGTAAGAAAAATAGCAAAATGGGTGAATTGTAACTGAAAGGATTTTACATCATAAACCTTGGTAACACAATGCTTCTCCATAAATGGATAGAAAATGTACTAACTAAATCCAAGAACTCTGTCCTAATATTTACAGAATTTCATTTAAATATATACCTCAATGCAGACAAACAAAATCAGCAATTAATTTGGGAATGACAAAATCAACCCCTTTATAACTTGTACAAATGATTGATACAGGGAGATGAAGAACAATTCAAACTGTAAAGATATACTAATCCTAATCTAGAAGCCTTGACAGCATATCATGACATTATTATAGAGCGAGGGGGAAGAATGTCACATCATAAAAAATTAATTCCCTTCAAATAGATGAATAAAATACAGTATTTTTCTGAGCAATATTCATTGTTTCCTTGAACGTCCACTAACTAAATACATGTACAAGCAAAATGGACTAAAGACCTGTTTTCATTTTTAGAATTAGTGGTACTGGATTGGACAGAAGAATTTGGAAGTGGTATCATTTCACTCTTGGAGATTGCATAGACCGTATGACCACAGATGGCACCTATTTGTCTTCTTTTCGTGATAAGCAGCATGTAATAGGGCCCCAGAAATTTTACGAATCCTGAAAGCAGAATCCCAAAATGAGTAGTGAAATTATTTTGATTTTTCATAAATTGAAAGTGATGTCAAAGTCCTATACCAACAATTCCGTAACAAGTGGTAACAAACTTCAATCCACCGGTGGCCTTGTTCCCTTCATGTATCCGCCCCAACAGGTCAGAACATTCTCTTTCGGTGTACGTAGTAGAATCTTCACGGATGTTAAGCTCACAAGGGTCCAACCGGTCAATCTTTAGTACTCTCCAATACGTTCTACTCTTATCTCTCCCAATCATGTAAAAGTTCTGAGGCATGAAAATGAAAATGTATAAGTTAGTTCGTATTAAAACCCAGTTTCCACAAAGCACAAGTAACATTTAAACTGATGAAAATGCAGCAATAACTAAACATATCATACATTTACAAAATTTGAGATTTCATATGGAGGCAATACGATAAAAGCAAACACATTTCTGATTCAAACTTCACAATTAAACAATGTAAACAATTTCAGCCCACCAAATGACAACGGATTGAACATAAACGGATCAAATGGAGCTGAACCATTACCGATCGAGTCTCGTAAAGCCGGAATTTCTGCATATCCACGTGTTGCGGAGGAGGCCGAGTTTCGTCGCCACCCAATTGAGACGGAGGCTCATTCTCTGAGGACGCCATCAATTCAAGCTTGGAAATTTTCAGATCCCCGAGCCTCAGGCTCAGGGTTTCTATCAGAATGGCATGCACAGAACAACCAAATCCAAGCCACACAAAATCTTCGACCACCGAAAAACTAGTCGAATTTCATTCACCTAACGAACCCCATGTATGAATTGTGGGGTTTGGCTGCTTCAAATACAACATTTACAATCAAATTCCCAGCTTTTAATAAAAACCCAAAAAATCAAAAACCTTCAGCTGCAGACTTTGACCTTGCCAATTCCAGCTCCACCTCTTCCCATTCGCAAAGCCAGAGAAATCGAAATCTGGGTTCGATTCAGCAAAGTAAGATTGAGCTTCAAATTTCTGATCTTTTCAATCGAGCAAATCGAATAAAGGAGGCGCAGAATCAATTTTTTCGGGGATCGAATAACCCAATTGCCGAAATTAAGCAGCCAATTGGAATATATACGTATAATTATAGATATTTATACAGAGAAAACGCAGAGACAAAAGATAGAGGAGAGAGAAAATGGAGGTTTGAAAATGGAAGCTTTATATGGAAGGGAAAAGCAACTCGGAGAATATCAAGCAGAAAATTTTGGGGGCGGAAAAAGATGATAAATATAAACGAAAAATGAAAGAAAAAAAATTGTGGAAAAATAGAAAGAGTTGGGAGGTTCGAGAAGAAAAGGGAGTTGAGAGCTGAAAGACCAGAGCGCTGTAGAAATTTAGAAAAAAAGGAACAGAGACCTAATTATTGCTCATCATTTTTTATATTATTTAATTTATTTTTGTTTTTGTTTTTAATTTTTTGTATGGTTTTGGTATTTTTCTGTGAGAAGAAACATGAGAAAAGGGAAGGAGATCTCACAGACCCAAAGTAGGCCACAACCTTGGGTGACCGCTCAGCCAGTCCACACATTTATTTAATAAGTTTTATTTTTATTTTTTTTGTAAAATATCATATGGTTTTTATTGTTAATTTGTTATGATATATTTCATAACTAGTTGTTAATTTTTGCTAATCTTCACTATAATTTTTTGCTAATTAGCTGACCTTGGTTACTATTTAATTCCTTTTATCGGCCGACAAAAATACCAATTATTGAATTTAATTAACCTTGTTGACCATAATTATCATGTTCATTAGCCTAATTGCCAATTATTTACTCTCATGTCACTATTGTAGAGTAAATTTTGTGAATTTTTGTCGTTTTGTTTTTCAATGATTACTAATCTCTTAAAGGTTGGTTTTTGTAAGAGTTTCCTGAAGTAATTAGACGCAAAAAGCTTCATGTTGTAATTAGAACATCGTAATCACTAATCAATGCTAGAAAACAGATATTTCAAATTTACCCTGTAATAAGTTGGAATTAAAACATTTTATCAATAATTAGGAGTAGGCTACAGTGCTCGCAAGCATTGAATGCTCACACCGATCTCACCGTTAAAAGGAGGGAGGAGGGAGGAGAGAGGGGGGGAAGGATGGTGAGATCGGTGTGAGCATTCAATGCTTGTGAGCACTGTAGCCAGTGAGCACTGTAGCCAGTCTCCAATAATTAGCATTTGTAAGTTCTATCACAATACTTTCAATTATGATTATATTGAAGGCTTAAGGATTAGGCTAATTGGTGGTGAATGTAAAGGTGGGTCAGGGGTGGGATTATGTTAATTACGTCTATGATTCAATTACCTCCAATGTATCAAAAAAACAAACGCTTACATTGAGTGCAATTTTTTTGATCATGCAATAAGAGAGTGTTTCCGAAATATAATACTTTTGTAATGACTACATACAAGTTAAAATGTGACACTTGTGGTAAATACAAATGTTCATATATTGCTAACATTTCATTTCAAACCTTGATACAAACTAAAATTTATATATTTTATATCCAATGCATTTTTGTTAAGAATTAATTATCTGTAAAATTAGGCCTTAAAAATTGTTTAACAAAGAAATCGTACCCAAGATTTCTTAAACCACTCCAAGATGTAGTATTTTTTTAAAGGACAATTGGGTCCTATCATATTTCAACTTTACCCTATAAATTGAAATCAATACTTCATTTACCAATAATTGTTTGTCTTTGAACAAATAGCTATAGAGAAAAGTTTACATTACTCCGTTCTATACAATAGATTCAACTTGGTTGCCCAGGCTGTCCCTAGCATGGGAAAATTACTCCATAATTATTATTTTGTTTGATACAATTAATATTGTGAAAGGGGAGAATGGAACTCGAAACATCAAAAACAAGAGCAAAAACTCGTAACTAATTAAGTTATAAATCCCTTGCTCGAAGTTATTACTTGATTTGGTTTCGTTTGGTTATTACTTGGTTTATCATGTCATATTTTTTATACAACCAATGAACTACGTAAATTTAACCCTAACTTTAACCGCAGTGTAAACACTATAAACAAGTAACAACTTCACAACTCATGTTATGAAAGGAGTCACTCATGGACTGGTGAAGAGAAAGTTCCATTGGCATTGACTTCAATGGCCCTACCAGAAACTAAGATTGTGAAATATATCAATTTTTATTGATTTATTTGTTTTCAAAGTATGCATTTTAATGTTGATATATATATTGTTTTTTTCTTGGTAGGAAAAAAAAAATATTTTGCTGGTGGCTGAGATCGGGCGATCGACAGGTTGATGTGCAGTGCAGTCATCAAATTAAACCACCCAGATTTCGTCCTGGACGCAGTTGCACCCACGATTTCTTGTCAATTTAATTAATATAACACCTGTCACTATATATATAGCTAGTAATTGGAATTGACGAGCATCACCGTAGCATATTTTCCTCAACTGAGTTGAGTTCACACACATGCATAGGCAAACATCATAGTTCACAAGTCCTTTCAGAACAAAATGACAACTACAAGTCAATTTTATTTAAATCGAGAGCGTAATATAAACAAAATTAAAACGTGTTTCATAACTCAAAGCTTTGTTCAATTGTTGATGCCTGGTTGGGATTGCCATGTGTTCAAAATCTTCATATACCTCTATGTTTTTTTGAGTGTGTGTTTCGCGAAGGAGTACGGTTGAAGCAAGTTTATAGGTGTGTGCATACCTTTAGCCAAGTTGGCTAGAGAATAGTGTGCTTCACCTTATGTGCATTTAAGTTCGGGTTTTTTTCCATGTAGTTTAGATTAATTTAGTGTAATTATTCTATTATTTATAAAAAAATACACGTGTTATAACATAAAATAACTTATAATAGTGTCACCGTCAAAGCAAAAAAGATATTGTAAATATAAACCATCGTTGTGTCAACATCTCTACCACGAGGTGTTGCCATCACAAACAAAAAATTTAAATTGCCTAATCAATTTGGCTGGGAAGTGGGCACTGGTAGGCTGTTGTGAACTTGTGACGCAGCATATACCATATGGCTGAGGCAAGCCTGAGTATATACCATATGCACTATTATAACCAAACCATACGCTTTTTCTTCTATGAACGACCTATACCAACCATAATAATACACAAAAGTATAAAGAGGTCTATTTTTATTGTTTTTTTTTTCTTTTGGTATTACTAATTCCTTGTTAGGCACGTGTGAAATCATTACTAATTTGTTATGGGAAAATTATTGTCAATTGGTTAGACAAATAAATAATCTGCCACAACCATATCATTCAACTCATTTGATAATTCAATTCCTACCTGAATGAATCAATCGTAATGTTAGAAGAATCCATGAATTTCCCCTCCCTCCTCTTAATTAAAAGCATAGAAGAATATGTTTCACAAATATTGTGTAAATACCACCCAAACATAAAAGTTAGCCAATTTTTCATTCAGATTTTTCTTTAAGCATGGATGTAACTCTATAAAATCTTCGTAAAAAAACTCCTTAAAACTCATCATGTATTGCACAGATGAGTACTTTTTCATGTGTACGTTCACTATACCAAAACTCCTAAATTAGAGACAGAACTAGAATTTCAAAATGAGGTGGACTGAATTTATTACTAAAATATTGTTTTGACAACGCCATTTGTTTTTCACTACTTATTCTTCTACATTTTTCAAAACTATAGAAGAGGTTCAACAACTAAAAAGGAACTAAATTAGGAAAAATCTTGAGTGGTACGTACCATTCAATGGTACGACTATTGAATGGTTCAGATTAATTTGCAGTGGGCCCCAAATGAATCTTAGCCATTTAACAGTACGTACCATTTAATGGTACGTACCACTGAAGTTGGACCCACTAAATTATAGAAAACACAAATATATATTGCAAAAGCCTAAAGGCATAGGAAATTTTAAATAAATCCCACAAAGCAAATTAGAGGATATAAGAAAGACAATGACAAGAATAAACATAGAAGTTGAGAATGCAGAAAGAGTAATTAGGAAGTAAATAGTTTGACAGATAGGGACTGCGTGCTTATGAATTTTTAAGCTTAGAAGTATACCTAATTGTCCAATTTTCCCTTACACGTACTTTCGGATTTTGAGGGTTGGTTATATTTCGGAAGCTATTCCATGTTTGAAAAACGGCTAAGAGGTTTTTGAAGTTATTACTATTCTATTGTATACTCCTGTGACTCAAACTCAATCCCATTTTTTCTTTGAAACAAAAAAATCGCCACTTTGCACCTTGAAATTTAATTTTTGCTCCACTTTACTGAGATTTTATCAATTCCGTCAAAAAAGAACGGAATGTGCTGACGTCCAGTCTGGACAAGACAAAAGTCCTGTCTCTCAGACGAACCACTGCCCTGTCAACTCATTAAATGGAGATGGCGGATTAGTAATCTCCATGCCTTGCAACGGTGAGGGTGTGCTTAGTGTACATGCTATGCGATCCTCTTCATCATAACTGATCGCAAATGAGAATGCTAGGACCTGATCACAAGTTCCCGACAAGCCAAAGATAGTCTTGTCTACAACCACGGCCCTCCCGATGAAGCCAGTGTCAGCTAATATAACTCGATGCCATTCTTTTGTCTTGACATGAAAAGCAAAGACTTATAGGCTTATAGCTGCACTCACTGTAATAGGGAAAAGGAGGCAGTTCCTCCCAAGTTTCCTGACCAGGTTCATAACGCTCAAAGGATGGGTTCGGAATCTGTGGATGCGGATAATGGATCTGCAACATGATAAAGTTGTCCGTATGCAGAAACAAGAGACCCGAGTGGCTTAGGTGCTTTTGGGGCAGGGAATGTATCATATGGTGTAGTATTCATGCCACAATCATATCCAACAAGTGATGGTTTGGCGGTGGAGGAGCCCAGGATAGGTGGATTGATTTTGAATGTACAATTCGACATAACTTGGAATTGGATTTGCTGAAAATCCTTGCACACTGAGAGTGGAAAAACGAAACTCTCATCCTCGAAGAAGTTGTACATACGTTCAAGTCCTGGTTCACGATCACGAGTGACTCCTCGTCCTCCTCTGCCAGTATCTTCTTGTCCTCCTTGATCGAGTTTTACTTGGTAGACTGCACCAGACTATGGACACTCCACAGAATCCGCCACTAGAAACAGAGATCTAGCTTCCCCGACATTTCCGTGGGCAACAAGCTTTTCAAGCACCTAGAGGTGAAAGCCACACCAGAACAGATATTTAGTGGAGCTAGCATATATAAGAGCAGATACACAAAAAATATACCATACCATACAAATTTCATGAACTTATTTTTTATGGAATTAAAATATAATTAAAGAGTAAAGTGAAAATTCAATTCACCGAATCAATCATAAGAATTAGAAAATATAAAATCCTCAGAAATTGCCACAAAAAACACCGATTATTCATTCAAACACTAGTTTAAATTTAAGAATATAAGAGGCGAACTGGAATGGAATGGAATACTAGTAGCAAATTGATGAAGAATATTAAACAAATTACAAATTGATCGAAAAATTAAAAACATACAAAAAGCAATTAAGAAGACGAAATCAACTAGGTCGCCGACCTTGGTTCACCGATAAGCTTGGGGATGCACGGCGGCAGGTAAAACACAATTTAGAGCATCTTCAAAGGAGATGTCAAATTTTAAACATAGAATTTAAAATTGACAGTCTATGTAGCACTTTGACATCTATGTCAAATTAAACTATTATTATATTTGTCACATCCTGGACTGGCTTAGCCGTAGCACGATATTGTCCGCTTTGGGCCACGCTCTCACGGTTTTGTTTCTGGGACATCTCACATCGACCAACGGGGGGGGGGGGGGGGGGGTGGGGTTTGACATAAGAGTATCAGAGCCACTTTTCCGTTCGGTACGGATGTGCCGGCGAGGACGCCAGGTTCCCCTTTAAGTGGGGTGAATTGTGACATCCCATATAGACCAACAGAGAGGGGGTGATGTGCCTTGTATGTACATACCTACCTCCATTTAACACGAGGCCTTTTGAGAGCTCATTGGCTTCGGATTCCATCGGAACTTCGAAATTAAGCGAGTTTGGCTAGAGCAATCCCAGGATGGGTGACCCACTAGGAAGTTGCTTGTGAGTTCCCAGAAACAAAACCGTGAGGGCGTGGCCCAAAGCGGACTATATCGTGCTACTACGGAGCCGGTCAGGGATGTGACAATATTACATTATTTTCTTTTTCATAATAATAATAATAAATGTTTTCAAATAAAAGACAATAATAAAATTAATAAAATGCATTTAATAATCACTTAAAAAACATTTAACGCTGCTGTCAATTTTGGCAGCAAGGGTGAGTGCTGCTAATCTAAGTCGTATGCCACATCAGATTTGGCTTTTTCAGTTGGAAAACATTGTTGCTGCCTTTTTTTACTGTTGGTGTTGTTTTGGACATTTTGACATCTTCTTTGGAGATACTTTTACGGTTCTGGATACGGAAGCGGGCAGGAGTTTAGGGTTGGTAAGGTAGATGCCTCGGGAGTTTATCGCGTGTTTATGAAATTGGAATGGAATGGGAAGAAACGGAATTGAACTTCTCCCAAAGCATTCCAGTATTCACTAGCATTTGGGCAATCAGAAAATTGGTGAGGTTCACTTAAAATCAGGAATTGAACACAAGAATTCCTAATAAAAACGGCGAGAATTTATAAGACACTTAGCCTGAGGAGAGAAATTTAAATAGAACGGGTTCGCCATCACTTTTGGCCATCACTGTGCGTATATGACATAAAAAATCCTTCCAATCGAAGTGTTATTTTGACACATCCTGATCCTGACACGCCAGGTTTTGAGAACTGTTGGGCGACACGTGTTAAGTGGCGAAAGCCAATTATGTACGTATATGTGAAAAAGTGAGTAGATTTAGAGTTGGAAGCGGAAGTAAGAGTGCGGTGATGGGTAAAACCCATTATTACAGGTGCATAACAATCAAAGCATAGTAAATAGTGCAAGGAATATAAACATTCGCATCCTTGTGACGATGGATAAGTAGAAATTAACTAAAAGTAGAAGCAAATCCTACATAGTCCGTAGAAAGTGTCAGAACTGCCAACCACAACCGAAGTAAGCCCTTGTCTCACTGGTAATCGAATCCGCCATTAAGTCCTAGACATGCGCAAAACATAAAAAGGTGAGTGAGTCAAAAAACAAAGTTTGATAAAACCTTTGTTTTCAAGAGCATATTATCCCCTTGCTGGAAAACATGTATAGTTTTTGAAAATACGTCATACTCCTCGGTATGATCCTCAAAATACTAACATAATAAGACGGGTACTCCCCGAAAACTAGACTGACTGCTCATCCATATGTAAACACACAAGCCCAAGTAGATAAGCTACGAGGAACATGCTAGGTATATAAGAAATACGCTGAGTACTACAATGACGCGAGTCTAACGCTAATCGCTGTGCACAAAGTGCGTCACACAAGTTCGAGTTACCTAGTGCAACCTAGAACAAGCTATTACCTACAATGGATCCAAAGTTGCGTAGCGGTACTGGGAGTGACATCTCCAAACGTCAAGGCTAGTCCTGGCCACAAGACTGAGTATTGATACTTGGGGTGTTATACATCTACTGATGAGCAACAGTATAGAAACATGTATGACAATTATAATACGAATGTTCTACCTCCAACAATCGCATATGATATGAGTCATGCTAACAGTTTAAAGAAAGCATTGAAAAACCATACGTAATAATACATTTAGGGGTGGGCATACGGGCCCAAGACCCGCGAATCTTGAAACGGGGCGGGGCGGGGCGGGTCCAATATACATACGGGGCGGGGCGGGTCTAATTTCAGAATATGCAACCAACCCGGACCGGCCCGTTTAATATAAGGGTTGACACGTGTCATCGTTTTATTGGGTTATGAAATTAATTGTTTAAAGAAGGGTTTAGCCGATTAGGGCTCTGCTCTGCCTATCTCACTCGGTCTTTCGACTCTCTCATCTTTGAGTCTCTTCTCTGAGTCTCTCGAGTCGATCTCTCCGTCTCAGTCTCCGACTCTCCATCTCTGAGTTTCTTCTCGAACTCTCTCGACTCTCTCTCCGTCGCTGTCTCCCAAGTCCCAAGCTCGGGTTTTTCGGACAAGACTTGGTCTCCGTCTCTGTCTGTCATCTCTGAGTCTCTCTCTTCTCGAAGTCTCTCGACTCTCGTCTCCGTCTCTGTCTCCAGGTAAATGATTGACTGTTTCCACGGTTTTGTTTCCAGATTTTTGACTGTTTCCAGGTTTTTCAGATCTCTAATTTGAAAAACCCGATTTTTGACTGTTTCCAGGTTTTGTTTTCCAGATTTTTGACTGTTTCCAAGCCATCAAGGTAAAGTGCAGGTGCAAAAGGCTGGATGCTCAAAGAAGTGAGTGATGTTGTGATTTCTAATTTGACGTTCTCTAATTTGATGCTGTGATTTCTAATTTGGATATGACGAAAATTTAATTGTTTTGCTGCTGTGAGAATCTCTATGGCATGAATCTGTGAATACCGAGGCTTAATTTCTTCAGGACTTTTGCAAAACTCAGCAATGCCCGAGGCATTTGGGACTGCCTTGCCCTGAAATGGCTTTTTAAAATACTGGTTTGAAATTAGTTTTTGGTGCATAAGATTTACTGTGGAGAAATATGCATTTGAAGCATCTGTGATTTGTTGCGTGAGCTCTCTCAGTCATGATTTTTCTTCCTTTAAATTGCTAGTTCTGTCATCTATGAATGAATCTTCTATTGTGAATTCACTGAATTGTTTATGAATTGTTTATGAATTGCTGCTGTGAATGAATCTTCTACAGTATGGCTTTGGTTTTGTTTATGAATTGCTTGTTGTGAATGCTGCTGTGAATTGTTTATGAATTGCTGCTGTGAATGCTGCTGTGAATTGCTTGTTGCTGCTGTGATTAGTGATTAGTGATAGACTATTTTCTGTTGCAACTTCGTACGAGGCATTCTTTACTGAACCAAGGCCAGTTGACGAACGTGTAGCTTTCTTGAAGCCGGACTTTCTGAATGCCTTAATGTGTACCCGGAGCTGGTATATGCTGGGAGGCTCTGAAGGCTTGGGAATTAGAATCGTTAAGCAATTGGCATGGAGTTTAATTTTGTTTCTTTTGAATTCCAGTCTCCAGAGATGGATGGCGTGCATGCGTGTGAGACAATGGATATGCTGTGGAATGCATTGCTAATTTCATATACTATTTGTTTTTATGTTCTTTTAATTTTATGAGAAATCTTAATTTTTATGTTCTAATTGAAGTAGATGCAAAAGTTTATATAATTAACTTGGTATCATGATTATGCAAATTGATCTTGTTATCATGGCTAAGGTGCACCACGAATTTTTTACATGGACCCGTGGACCCGTGGAACCGGCCCGTTATATACGGGCCGGGTTAGGGCCGGTTCCATATTACAAAATCCACCGCCCCGCCCCGCCCCGCCCCGTTCCTTAACAACAACCATCCGGGCCGGTTCTTCCAAAAATAGGCCCGGCCCGGCCCGTGCCCACCCCTAAATACATTTATCAAAACAAAGACCCATTCACTCACCTGTAAGTAGCCGGGTCGTAGCCCTTTGTCTTGGGTAGCCCCGATAGTCATCTGGATAAGTCTCACCTATATGAGATATCACTATAGTAATGATTAAACTCATAAAGGTTACTAATTAAACTAATTAACGACACTTATCCCTTGTTTGCTCAACACGGAGGTTGGAAACACTCCGTAAAATACCATACGCACGCGTCGCCTCGTGTCGACGTAATTCAAAAATAAGGTCCCACATGCCCCCAAGAGCAGCTCACTATCGCCCCACTCACGGCTCACGCGCGGCTCACGCGTTGGGTCAACGCGCCAGTCAACTGACAGCATCAGTTGACGACGTTAGATCTAACAGAATATTCCAGCATCTCTGTTAGATCTTAACGGCGTTAAAAGGAATATTCCAGGAATATTCTCGGTTGCTGACGTCACCGCCCGGATTGGACCAGTTGTTGACGTCATCGCTGACGTCACTGCCCCGTCTGGACCGGGTTCAGGCCGGTCGCTGCTGCAACTGGCTCCGGTCGCCTGCGCCGCCGACCGCCGCTAGTCGCCGCCATCGTCAGAATTTTGGCCATTTTCTGGAGAATTTTCAAATCTCCATAACTTCTTCATTTCTTGGTGAAATTTCACGTTCTTTATATCAAAATGAAGCTAGAGAGGAGTAGAATGATGGTGTACCTTTGGTTTGGCCGTACAAGCTCGGGAAATGGCCTGTAACTACCTCGAAAGGCCGCGGGTACTGTAGCTTCGTCGATCTACGTCAAAACTCAACCAAATCAAGCAAACGACATATGAAAATTCATCTACTCAACGAGAGGAATCCAATGGTGATAGTTAGAAACCTCACCTCGGTCTAGAATGGCGAGAAAATTGCCAGGAAGGTCCAGTTCTTTCGTGAGCTTTTCCCGTCAAACAGTCTGGAGTTTGGACGAACGGTTTGCACCGTTGAGTCTAGAGCGTCGAGACGAAGATGGTGGTGATTTCAGTTCGCCTCAGTTCGACGGATTTTCGTCGACGTGCACTGTGCACATACGGTGAGAAAGAGAGAGAGAGAGAGAGAGAGAGAGAGAGAGAGAGAGAGAGAGAGAGAGAGAGAGAAATGAAAATAAGGATAAGGGAAAAAGTGATGGGGAAGAAGAAGGAAAATTGAAATATTTTGGGTTTTGGGGGTATTGTGCACCCACCAAAACAGTAAGATTACACGGTCCCGTGTACAAAATAATCACGCAAGTGTCCAAAATATCTCCCGAGAATTATTTTATAACAAATTTTTTACTTACTGACTAAATTTGAAGCCTTTGTGATTAGGAGCCAAATTTGACATCAACTTCAATTTTGTTTTTGATTATTTTAATGGTGGATCCATTATTCCACTAGCATTTCAGCCAATAGAAATTTCGTTTCAACAACTTTTTTAATAAATACAACCATTTAAAGCTCTACACTAATTAAAAAATAATATTTAACAATTTGGTTGGAGAAACACTAAATTTGACATAAGACTTCAGATTGCCACATCAGCCATCAATTGTAATTTGACATTTCCATTAGAAATGCTCTTTGACATTTAATCTTAACAAGGACAAATTAGGATGTAAAAATTGGGTGGTGGTCACTTTGTTTCCCAAAGAGTGTGTGTGTTCGAAACATGAGAGAAGAATATGTGTGTTTACAAAAAAAAAAAAATCATTAAAGGCTCTACTTCGTTGTTTTAGAAAACAACTTTTAAAAATAACCTAAAGTATGCTTTTAAAAAATGTTGTCTTGTTGCGTTTATAATTACGAACTTTTTATTTGCAGATTCACCCATATGAATGGTGGAGTTACAATCACACACACACAATATATGATTCATACATATATTTTGTTTCGAAAGTAATGACAATTTTATATTAAAACATAAACTTTTTTTAACATATAAAATAGAAATTCAAGGGCACTCAAAGGTATCTAGCCAAAATTGTCACAATATATAGGGGATGCCTAACTGCCTATCCAAAGTTTAAGAACGTGTACGTGCCTAACAAAATATTAAAAAGCAATCGCGTGTATTAGAGAAGAGGCTTAATTCTGGGACATTGTATCGCTGATCACCTTCCAAAGGTTATTCTTTCTTCTTCATCTTGACGATCTTTGTCGTCAAACATATTTCTTCTTCTTCATCTGGAGAAGGCGTGCCGTTGGCGTTGGGGGATTGATTGATCTTGTAAACTCAGTTTCAATGGACGTCCCAAAACGGTTAATTTCTTTTTCAAATCACAATCAAAAGAATGATTTATTATAGTGAGCTTATGAGCTAATAGCATTTACTTTTGTTTCTCTACCCTTAGTCAGTGTAGTTTAGATTTTTTAGAATAAAAATATCGCTTGGATTCAAAAAATACTGAAGCCAAACATCACACCAAATATTTTTCGAAGACAACCAAATTTATTACCAAAAAAATTTCTAAAGTATATATCCTAATAACCAAAGATTGTAGAAAATGTCAAGCACTGGAGTCTGGAGGTGATATGCTCGTTTTGGCTCTACAGGTAGTACTGGAGGAAATAAAAACTGTCTCACCGCCGGCGCCTCCAATACATCAGACACAAACAGGACAGTAGAGGCATGCAACAAGTATTAATTCCGCACCTGCAATCCTTACAACGTTTACCACAGTTATAGCAGAAAGAAGTTCTGCACCTGCAACCAATCCAAAATAAATAGAAATTGATAGGGGATTCAAGGATTCATTGAGGGGAAAAAAAGAAGTTGAAATAGTAAATCACATGAAATAGTCACATCCAATAATTTTGTATTTATTTTTAGGGCTAACTACATTTTACACCCTTAAGGTTTGAGGTGATTTTCAAAATGGGGCACGAGGTTTCAATTTGCTCACATTTTCCCCCTAAGGTTTTGAAATTGTATCAATTTACACCTTTTGTATATTTGAATGTCAATTATCTATTAAATTGATAAGTTTTTTAGGCTATATGGTACAAATGTGTCTTACATGTCAACACAGTTACAGATTTCATGCTCACCATGTCATCAATGTAATGAAAATTCAAATAATTTTATTAGACAAAATGTGTAAATTGATACAATTTCAAAACCTTAGGGGGCAATGTGAGAAAATTGAAACCCGTTAGGCTATTTTGAAAATCACTTCAAACAATGTGGTGTAAAATGTAGTTAGTCCTTATTTTTATACAAGCAACATTGGGAAAGAAAGTAAATGTTCCTAACCCCTCCACTTGGGTTATAAGTTCTTTGTTAGATAATTTTTTGAATAAGAAACAATTGCATTGCTAATATACATCAAATAGGTTTAATAGAAAATCACATGAAACACTCACATCAGATAATGTTAATATATACAAGTAATGATAGTGGGGAATGGGTGAATCGAACCTAAAATCTCATGTGCATGAGTAAAATGTTCTTATCCACTTGAATAAAATTCCCTTGCCTAATAATTTTTAGGGTAATGCTAGGGAGACCAAATTTTTTAAACTAAATTTGTAAACCAAATGATGTGGCAGTTGATGATTTGACTTTTTTTTTAAAGTTATTAAATTATGAAGTCTTAATTTATTGACACATCATTTGGTTTAAAAATTTTGATCTCCCTACCATTACCCTAATTTTTATTAAGAAACAATGAAATTGCTAATATACATGAAAAGTATTAACTGATCCCCTAGATTTTTCCACTTTTGCGTATTTTAAATATTTTACCTATTTTACCACCCAAATTAAAAAAAAAGTATTACAATTAAGCACTGGTCAAACTTCAATGGTACGTACCATTCAATGATATGTTCGTTGAATGATTTAAGGTTTATTTAGAGCCACCGCAAATTAATTTGAGATCATTAAATGGTCGTACCATTGAATGATACGTCCACCCAAGATTTTTCCATTAAGAACACCGACTTAAAACATTTTGACTATATGCCACCTGTACACTCAATTTTCATCAACTTGATCACGTGACTTGCACGAGCCACCTTTTAAAAGTCAATTTCGTCAGTTCAAGCCCTATATCGAATATCATAAACATTAATTCCACCCATTGAGGTCACGTTCCACCCATTTCCTGCCAATTGGAGACGTTGAAGGCCCAGAAATGTTTCCGAAATTCACCTTTTATGTTTTTCACTTTATATTTTTCTTGGGACTTGACAAATTAATTTTTGAAAGGTTGATCGAGCAAGTCATGTGATCAAACTTAACGAAATTTTAGATAAAAATTGAATGTGGTTGACATGTAATTAACTGAGCAGGACCGGCCCTGGGGGTGTGCAAGTGGTGCCACCGCACAGGGCCCCCGAATTTTTTTTATATGCTATGTATATATAGTATATATATCAAACTGTGCACACTATTTGTTAAATCCATGACTAGTGCAAGTGGGTAAATGTATGCTTTCTTGTGAACCAGGTTCGATCCCCCTTGCATGTGTTGTTTTTTTTTTTTTTTAAAGTCCTTAACTTGTTTTACTAAACCCTAGGATTGCTGCCGCATGCCAATCTGTCTAAAAAAAAATTTCAGTCTACTTTTTTTACTAAACCCTAGGATTGCCGCATGCCAATCTCTCTACAAAAAAAAAAATTCTCTCATCTCTCCAAAAAAAAAAATCTCACATCTTTTCTTCTCTGCTTCATCTTGAAGAACTCTGGTAAGTAGCAATTCAATCATCTAATCTCCATCTTTGAGTGTCTTTCTGAATTGTTCTTTAGCTTTTTTTATATTCAAATTCAATTTCAGGGATTCCAACACCAAAGAGCAAAATGCCCTAATTTGTAATCCTAAATCCATTAAAGCCACCCAAAATCAAATAGTCAATTCAAGTTGAGGTATGTATTCAAATTTCAATTCAAACTATATTATTTGATTGCCGACTAAAAAAATTCATGAGGTAAATATGACTTGGTTGCTTGATTACTTCATTATATGACTTAATGTATTGTATATGATTTTTACTAGGTTTTTATTCCAAGTTACAGTTTTCGGAATTTTTATTTGTTATCTAAAGATGGCACCTACTAGGAAATATTCTTTTGGACATGAAAAACGTCTGAAAAAAGAAAAGAAAATTTGAGCTACTGACTCAATCTCAAAGAGGGGCTCTTGATAGATTCATTGTTAAAGAACCATAACCTTCAATTGCTGAAAATTTGGTCAGTGAACAACAAGGAGCTTATTTTTCTTCTAGAGATACTGAGATTTAGTTTTTCTAAAAATGTTTAAACTTTGTGATTCTAATTTATGATTTCTTTTACATTTCAATTTATTTTATTTGTAACATTTGCCGTGAATTTGGCAAAAAAAATTTGATCTATGACACAGTAGACTTTTTCCTTTAAAATTGTCATATTTGATCTTGAGGGTCTCAATTTTGTTTTTGTACAGGGCCCTTAAAATCTCAGGGCCGTGTTGTAACTGAATCATATGAGAAGAGTACAAGGAGAAAGTAGCTAGTACAAAACTGACCTGCACGTCTTGAAGTTGCAACCCTCCAATCTTTCCACATAGAAAGGACAGTTGGGACATCTCCTCCAATTTTTCTTCCGACCAAGGTTCCATAGCATGATATCTTCGACTTCCCTCTCATCCTCATGTTGGAAATGTGCCCTAAAACCAATCATATGATGATACTTTACGGACATTTCACATGTTAAACTAATTTGGTTTAATATAAAGGGCATAGATTATTGTTTATAGTAGTCTCATATAAATGTTATATGCTTAAACAATAAGTCCAAGGAATATGTGCTTAGTAGAATGTAATCTAAACAAGTTAGGTTCATGAGACCATTCTCGATCATAGACATATCCTAAACGTTCCTGATGAATAGGATTGCCAATTGGGCATTGCCAGTCCGTTAAGATCAGTACATGTTATGTCTTCTCTCAGGGAGAGTGACTAGTCTCGAGTCATTGGTGTAACTGACACCAAGACAAGCATGTAGGTGCTCAATATGGAATGAGTTCACTGAACGCGATCAACGATGAGTTTTCATGTTCATGTCACATGAGAACTCATAGTTGGGATAATGCAAATTAGTCCTTTGACCTGAGGCATCACAGTTGTCTTGTGGTGAGGTCCTTAATCTTTGATTATGTCAAAGGCACCCCATCCGAGGGTGTCCACGGCATCGTTGGGGTTAAGCTACTTAGCCATGGAGGCAAGTGAATGCGCAACAAGGGATCTCTAACCTTCAAACCGTTTGAGGGAGAATACTCTATGATATGATTAAGAATCTCTGGCCAGAGTATGAATGAGATTTAAGAAGTCGTTCCAAATCATATTCAAGGTAATCATATAAGTAAAGGAATCACATTGGATAGTAGACATGAATAAACTATCAAACCAAACAATGTGGTCGAGAGTATTGTATTAGAGAAGGACCGTATTGCATTGCAATCCTAACTGAATAGGTTTCTCCACCTCTTCTGATTAGCTTGGGTAGCCATGACATACTACTAGGTGTCACTCATGGTTTGTGGTAGCCCTAAAGGTGTATGATTACTAAAGGGAGAATTGAAAGTAAGTTTCAATTCACAAATGATTTGAAAGAGTTCTAATCCTCCACTGCCTCGCTAAAAGGAACCTAATGGATCGTACACCGTGTAAGGTAGAGTTTGATGCGTAGAATGGAGATGAGTAAGAATAATTAAATGGTTTAATTATTTATGGAAAGGATTAATTAATATGTTAATTAATCAAACGAATAAGTTCGTTATAGACCTCGGGTTAGTTTTGGGCTTCAAGGCCCAATGGGCTTCGAACGTCAAGCCCATTGACTTAAGTTGTATGACAACTTAATGACTAATAATACATTAGGGCCCAAAGAGCCCAATGAACCCACATGGCCGGCCATTTGAGAATGTGTAGCAAATTTGCTTTAATTGCAAGTTTGCCATTACATTATGGAAATGATATAAAACAAGTTTATAACATTTCATACTCAGTGGTTTTTTTTTGGGAGAATGGTTGAGCATGAAAATGCTCTCTTCTCTTAAAGAGGCCGGCTCCCTAGAGGAAAATAGCTAGCAATCTCTCTTCCTCTAGGACACTCATCTTCTCATCAAGGCTCTCCTTGGTGTGGAGACTTAGAGGTTCCCTACTTTGGGAACTTGGAGAATCCGATTCATCCTTCATCATCCAAGCAAGGAATGAAGGCCCTCTCCATGGGTGATTAGCCTTTGCTTATGCAAAGAGGAATCAACAAAGGTATAAGATTTCTCAACTCAAAATTGTTTTGATTTGAGTCTTGGTTCACCATATCTACTAGGCTTTGAATTTTCTTGGGTAAAGTTTCGTTTTAAGTGCATAGAAGCATGTTTCCGCCTTTAAATGTTAAATGCATGCTTAATGATGTTGCTTAATGAACTCGGTTAATCCGCAATTTTCCCTTCACCTCATTCAACTTCTGAAACTCCTTGCAGTCGATCCCCACGTGCCAAGGAGCCATACAATGCCGCATAACGATCTCCCACAATTCGGGCACTCCGATCGCCTTATAATCTCTTTCCCATTAATAATGAGCATTAGGGAGCAATTCTGTAAAAATTTTGAGATGCAGGAATGATAGCCTCACACAATGCACTACCCCCACCTCTTAAACACCTTGGTAGGTAGGATCAAACGACAATGCTCGAGCTCTAGCATTCCCGACTTGCAATTAGGATCAGGGCACCAAATTCTTGTGATGTTCTCTTGAAGCTTGGAATCAACGTAGTTGACCATGCAATCTGTACAATCAGTGGCGGATCCACCTTGTGGCAAAGGTGGGCAGCTGCCCACCTAGAGCATAAAATTTTAGCCTACTGAATCAATTTTTACCCACCCAGAAAGTAGAAAATCTTGAAGATTTGGAGCTGCCCATGGCAGCTCGCCAACTCCTATGTGGTTGCTGTTGCTGGGCAGCCTGGGCTTTGCAAGGAAGAAAAACATAGAGCCCTTTTGTTTTTTTAAACTTTGGACCAAAACGGCGTCGTTTTGGTCCCCTGTTTAAAAAAAAAAAAACGACATGCAGCTTATGTTGCTTCTTTCAAGAAAACGACATGTCATTTTTTTTTAATCCCCAGATCCTCAATTGTCATTTGTCATCCCGTATGCAGTGCAACAACCAGCAAGCCCCCATTTTCACTCAAACCCCTTTTTTTCAACTAAAATTCATCATTCACTCAAATTTCAAACCCCCATTTTCACCTCAAATTCATCATTCACTCAAATTTCTTCATCTCCACTTCCTTCCTCAATCTCTCTGGCGCCACTATCTCTAAGACCCGCTCACCAACAAGGCAATTTAGGCAAGAACACTTCACCAAGTATGTATAATTTAACCTAAATTCTTATTCCTTAATTTCAAAGTTTCATACAAAATTTCATTATTTGTTTCATATGGCTTGAGTGTTTTCATTTTGAATATCTCTTATTAGTTTTCAAGGTTTTGGATAATGAATTGGTGATTATGAATTTATGCTTATTTGAATTATAATTTTGTGGAATATGATGAATATGTTTGTTAATTGTGATTTTGTAGTTAAGAGAGTATTTGTGATGCTTAAGATTGATTATTAATTTAAATTTGTTGATTAATTGATAGGGGGTTTGTATTTTCATTGGTTAATAGTGGCTATGGAAAGGTTTTTAGTTAAGAGACCAACGCCACCACCAAGTAGTTCGACTAATCCAGGTAGTTCCAAGAAACCGAAAATAGATGAAATCTTAGCTAATCTTCCTGCAGACCCGGGACTTCCACCTCCCATGTCAGAGTATGATCCTAATTTTCAAGATGAAATTCGAATGGCATATATACAAATGGAACCTTGTCGACCAAAAGATCATGACTTCCCACAAATTGATGGTCTCTAGTTTCTCCTAAAGTGGTTTGACGAGTATGATTGGTTGGAGTATAGCATAGCAAAAGATGCCGCATTTTGTTTTAATTGCTATCTATTTAAGACTAACTTTAGTAAATGTGGGAGTGATGCATTCACTAGTAAAGGCTTTAGAGGTTGGAAGTATAAGGGTAAACTACAAGTTCATGTTGGAAAGGTTGGTATTCTTCATAATCAAGCTACACAAGCTCTCTTAGATCTCATGAATCAAAAGGAACATCTTCAAACAAACGACTTTCGTTAAGCAATCAGACCAAGCTCGAGACATCTATCGCATTTGCTTGAATGCATCAATTGATTGTACTAGATTTTTGTTGCGACAAGGTCTTCCTTTTCGGGGTCATGATGAATCATTAACATCAAACAATAGGTGGAATTATATTGAGCTTTTGCAATTTCTTGCCGATCATGATGAGAAAGTTAAGTCCGTGGTGTTGGATCATACTCTCGGGAATCTCAAATTAGTGGCTCTTACAATCCAAAAAGACCTTGTCAATGCATGTGCCCATGAAACCATTAAAGTTATCACAACGGATATGGAAGGCAAATTATTTTCTATGTTGGTTGACGAATCCCGTGATATTTCAATAAAAGAGCAAATGGCGATAGTGTTTCGTTATGTGGATGACAATGGTCAAGTAATTGAAAGGTTTTTGGGAGTTCAACATGTTAGTGATACCACTTCGAAGTTCCTAAAAAAGGCCATTGATCAATTGTTTTCTACATCTAAATTGAGCATGTCTATGCTACGCGGGCAAGGTTATGATGGAGCTAGTAATATGAATGGTGAGTTTAATGGCCTCAAGAGCATCATTTTGAGAGAACATTCTTGTGCATTTCATGTTCATTATTTTGCACATCAACTTCAACTTACACTTGTGGGTGTTGCAAAGGGAAATGATGGGATTGCCATATTTTTCACATGGGCCAATGGTTTAGTCAATATTATTGGAGCATCGTGTAAGCGTCGTGATGCACTTAGAGAGCAACAACAACAAGAACTAGTGGATGCTCTTGAAAATGATTGTCTTATAACCGGGCGAGGCTTAAATCAAGAAACTAATGTCAAGTGACCTAGTGATACACGGTGGAGCTCACATTATGATACTTTACTTAGTATCATTTCCTTGTTCAAATCCATTGTGAATGTGCTTTAGTGGATTATAGAAGGTCGCAACAATGATACTAAGGGTGAAGCATTAAGGACAAAGGAATACATCCTATCTTTTGAGTTTGTCTTCCCCCTATTTTTGATGAGAGCTATATTGGGAGTCACAAATGGTTTGTCACAAACATTACAAAGGAAAGAACAAGATCTTGTCCATGCAATAGAGTTAGTCAAAGCTTGTAAGCAACAACTACAACACATGAGGGATAATGAATTTGATGAATTGCTTGAGCAAGTTTCTTGTTTTTGTAAGGAATATGATATTGAGGTTCCTATGATGGATGAAGCATTTGTACTTGGAAGGAGATCGCAACGTAGAGCTCAAGGTATTACAAATCTCCATCATTATCGTGTGGATTATTTTATGGCCGTCATTCATAAAATACTTTTGGAGTTGAATCACCGCTTCGATGAGGTAAATACTGAGTTGCTTATTTGTATGGCATGCTTGAGTCCTAAAAATTCATTCCGAGCTTTTGACAAGCAAAAACTTATTCAGTTTGCCAAATTTTATCCTCAATACTTCTCTATCAAACATATTTTGGAGCTTCAAGATCAACTTCGAATATATATTCAAGATGTGCGTATGAGTAATGAGTTTTCTCAATTGGAAGGAATTGGTGATCTTGCAAAAAAAAAAATGGTGGAGATAGGGAGACATAAAACACATAATCATGTGTATAAGCTTATTACATTGGCTTTAGTGTTACCGATTGCAACTGCTTCAGTGGAGAGAGCTTTTTCTGCTATGAAAATTATCAAAAGTCCCCTTCGCAACAAAATGGGAGATCAATGGTTGAGTGATAGCTTGCTTGTTTACATTGAGAATGATGTTTTTGCTTGTATTGATAACGAAACCATCGTGAAACGTTTTCATGATATGAAAACTCGTTGTGGACGTTTAGTTTGAATGATAATTGTATTGTTTAACTTTTAAAAAGCCTTTGTTATCTATTTGGATGCTTTTATATTTCGCCCACCCAAGAAAAAATTTCTGGATCCGCCACTGCGTACAATATGCATGGCTGCAATTTTTAATGCTAAACGACTCGGATGCAGCCTTAGACTCAACACATATATCACAAACAAAAGCCTTCATTGATCTTCGAGTTGGAAGACTCCCCGAATTGAGTAACTTTTACCCCGCGTCTTATTAGAGTAGTACTCTTTGTCATCATTGTTGTCGATGAAGAATTGTCTTTAGGAGTAATCTCGGAGGGATTACGTTTAGGAGCGTTAACTATTTGTCGGTCATTAGTTGTTAGGTAAATTTTTGGAGGGAGGGTTTGAAGATTTTAGGAAACTTGGTTTCTTCAGCTTCATCTTCATTTTAAGCATCATGTCACAGTGATGTCACTCAAGACATTTCTTTGATTTTTTTTGTTTCATTTCTTGACCTACTGATGAATCTTAATTAGGTTAAAAGTTTGGGAATAAATAATAGTTTCATCTTCTACTCGTCTCCCACTCTGAGTTCATCGACTTCGTCCACACAATATTATCAAACTGTAAAGATCAAAACTGTCTGATTTCAAGCTAACCCAATAAACGAACAGAAGTTGTGTGTAAGAAAAAAAGAAATTAAAAGAAGGAGAGGAAAATAAGTACCTGGAATTTGATATATCAGTTTAATATCTACAGACGAAAATGCTTCATAAGAACAATGAAATTATGAAATCGGGGCTTATGGAGGAACCCTTGACCTCAAAAATTAATTCAATGCTATTTGATTAATAATCTCTACACTTTATTAATAACTCTATACACTTGACAAGAAAATAGTGGAAGATAACTGCCCTATAGAAGAGCAACTCTTTAGCTATTACCAACGATCCATACTCAGCTCAGAAAATATAAATTGCATGCATACATAACAGGGTTGGAGTTTGAAGCTGCTGACAAATCGTCACCTTTTCAATGATCCATACTCAGCTCAGAAACATAAACCTTGACCTTTGGCTTCAAAACACCACCGCGCGAGAATTGATGCCAATGTGACTTGGATAGTCGATTTTTCATTTTTGGTTGTTTTAAAACTAAATCTTAAGAAAAAATTTCACAAACACATACGTACCACATAACCATGGGAAGTATCATGAAAAGACCGCGGTGGTTTTAAGTGATATGATTGTCTAGAATTTCGTTAGGGGCCTGGATTGCTTTTTTTTGTGCTAACCTTGGTAGAAGTGAGGTTCTAGCTACTAAAGTTCGGGGTGTTTTTATTGGTATGGAGCTTGTGTGAATAACGAAATTGAGAATATTTTGGTGGAATCTAATTTCGCTCTTGCTTCACTTGATATATATTAAATTGTAAAGTTGATTATTAATTATTCTTTGGAAAGTTTGGTTGTGAATTGTTGATCTTATCAATCGAAGTTGGTCTTGTGAATTTCAGAAAATTTACCATGAAATGAACTTTTTTGCTAATGTTTTGGCTTGTCCAAGTTTATCCTGCAATCCAGGTTCAGTCTTTTTTGAGTGAGCTCTTTCTTTTCGTCAATGACTACTGATTGCTAATATAGTTGGGTCTGGTTGGCTTTGTGACATTTTAATGTAGTTTTTCTTTTCTTTAGGACATTATGCCCCGTTGTCAACCAAAAAATAAAAAGGACACATGCTTGTTGTATCTTTTTCTGCTAGGTTTACCGTATATACTTATGATCCTAATTTTACTTTCAAATGGCCAATTTTTTCTAACATCATATAGGCATATATAAACCTCAATCGAAGATGACAAAGTTAAAATACCATAATTTCATGTTCTATAGGCACAGAAGCATTGTTTCTAACATGATGCAAGGACAAACTCTTAAACAGAAAATGTCGACAAAATCAATTACTCTAAGAGTTCAGATAAAAATTGATGAAATTAAGTATAAGTTCCAGAAGATACAAGCACAAATAAGTATTTGGAATATTTAATGTATTCTTCTCCAACACAAATAGTTAAACCAAGTATAAGGAAATATATATAGGAATAGATTAGGATTAAGCACTACAACTCACAAAACGAATTTCATATGGATATAGAGTACCATATAATGAACCATAAATCAAACAAGAAGATTATGAACTGACCAGCACTTCATCATGAACATGCAAACCCTCAAATTTTCATAAAGCACTTGCCCAACTGTCAAACAGGTCAGGAGGGAGAATGGGACGACAATGCTCGGGACTAAGCGATCCTGAAGCGCAATCAGGAGAGGGGCACGGAATGCTTACGATGTTCTGTCGAAGCTTGGAGGCCACGTGCTTGATCGTGCAGTCCTTACAATAAGCATGTCTACAGTTTTTTATGGCAAACCACTCGGGTGAAACCTTGGGCTGAACACAGATTTCACAAACGAAAGAAGAGTGGTTGCTGTCAGAGGAGTGTTCTGGTTCGTCATCGCTGAAGCGATTTATTCTTCGGTTTTTGGCAGGAGGAGGAGTAGTACTATTTTTGAGATCTTCTAGTTCTCTTTTTGTAGGTGTTGTACTGAAGTCAAGGTTGGATCTAGCAATATTGGGCAACCTAACAACTTCCTCTACTTTTGATGACCTAACTTCTTCTTCTTCCTCCTCCTCTTCTGATGGATACCAAAGTTCTTCTGACCTAACCCCTTTTTCTTCTGCTTGGTAACATCTTTGATCTTTTCCTTCGAATTGGTAGCAGTATTGATCTTCTTCTTCTTCTTCTTCTTCTTCATCTTCTTCTTGGTACTGAGCTTGTTCTTCCTCTGGCCTAACTTCTTGTTGATTTTCTTCTTCTTCTTGGTACCAAACTTGTGCTTCCTCTACCCTAACTTCTTCATCTTTTTCTTTTTCTTCTTTTTCTGATTGGTACCGAACTTCTACTGGTCTGTCTTCTTCTTCGTATAATTGGTACCGACGTTGATCTTCTTCTTCCTCCTCCTCCTCCTCTTGCCTAACTTCTTGTTCTTCGTCTTCTTCTTCACTGCGAGGAGTGGAGTTAAGATCAAGTTTGATTCTTTTATTACCCTCGTCGTCTTCATCAACAAGATCATAACCACCATCATCGTAATAGTCCTCATCGTCGCCGTCATAGTCTTCATCATCATCATCGCAACCTCCTACATGTTGGTCCCAATCTTCTGGCCGAACTTCTCCCTCTAAGGTATATCCTTCGCCTTCTTCACTGGGAGCAGGAGTGGAGTTAAGGTCAAGTTTGATTTCTTCAACTTCTTCTCCACCACCATCACCGCAATCCCTTTGCTTTACGTTGTTGGACCAAGTACTCTCCAAGAACATCGTATCGTCGTCTTCTTCTTCAGTAGGAGCAGGCATGTTTAGATCCAAGTTAATCCTTTCATCTATTTTCTCAGTTTTGTTGGAAAAAGTACTCGAACTTGACCTAGTACTTTTTACTTCTTCTTCTTCGTCATCGGCATCGCCTCTGGAGATATTTCTTCTAGCTCGCTTTCTTGGACGATTGTCGCTGCTGGACGCATCGACATCGCTGATCTCGAAGAGATTCTTTCGCTTTTCAGAATTAGGGCTAGCAGAACTACCAAAGCGCTTCAAATTTTCCTTGATCTCCATAAACTTTATCTTTCACAAACTGACTGTGAAATTGAAGTGGGATTCTGGGTACTTGTTAGAATTAGGGTTGGAAATTCTCTTAAGCTTTGCACTCTTTCATCTTCTTCTTTCAATTCGCACACTTCTTGTAGGGTTTAGGTTTTCCTGTAAAGGATTGTAAAAGTAGAGGATGTTTATATCTGATGGTGAGATCTTCGCTAAAAATCGGAAAGTAGCTAGATACAAATCCTTACCTTTTTTTGGTTGGAAAGATACAAATCCTTACCGAAAAGGGGATTATTGATCAAAATCGGAAAGTAGGGCCAGTCAGTCTGACCCGATCGGACATATTTAAAAAAAATACTGGCTCGACCCGTTTTACTCTTAGGGCTAAAAAGTTTAAGACCCAGTAGGGCTAGAGCCGCTACTACTCGAGCCCAGGCGACCAGCCCGGCCTACATCAAACTCACTTAACTTTTTCAATAGGCAAGTAATTAAATTTATTTTAGAATTAATTACACTAATATTCTCTGAGGTTTATCGTGTTTTTACAAAATCCTTTTACGTTTGAGGAATAACACTAACACTCTTTGAGATTAAAATTCACTTTCACATCACCTTTGAAGACAAATTTACCCTTGTAATTAATTACTTAAAATATATTTTTTTAATTAAGTTAATAAAGAAATCAAATTAAAAAAAAATCACGTTAAACATTAAAACTTATTATTAGACCTATTTACGGTAACATTCAAAAAATGGGCATGAGTTTCACATAACTCCTAAAACTCAAAAGTTTGTCATTTAACGTCGTAAAACTCAACTAATGTCTCACTTTGCTCCATATACAGTCAAAGTCTGTTATAAACCCGTGAAAACTGTTTATGTGACAACAAATGGAGCACTGTAATTAATAAAAATAAGATTTTACTAACACATGTAATTAGTTAAAATTTGTTCGAGCAGTACACTAAAATCCGTGAACCAATTACCCAATACCTACAAAACTAAAAATTGATGAGTGGGAGAGACTAGCTAGCCTATTTCCAGCCCTTTCCTTCTTCTCTCCCCTATGACTAGAGCTTCCCCGACTCATAGTTTTGTTGTCAACTTTAATCTTTGCTTTTAAATTCATCTAGCCTTTTTTCTTTGTCAACTAAATTCATTTATCTGATTTTGGTCAACTAACTTTATCTGTATGAATATAGCACTTGCAAATTTAAGCTTAAATAAGTTGGCTATTGTAGTGCACTTTATCCACTGTACTCAAGTTCGAATCCCTCATCGTATTTAGATGAATCTAATATAAAATTTCATTTGTAAATGAATAGAGCCTATGTAAAATATCATTTGTTTCCAAATAGAGCCTTAAATATACTCAGTAATATTGAAAAGCTGCTAATATACTTTTTTTTTTTTTGGAATTATAAATAGTTCTTAATTTTACAAGGCACCAACTAATTAAGGATTAGTTGGTAAAAGACCAAGATTATTTATAGCTGATGGAAGTATTATGTGCCTATATTGCACATGTTAGTTTGGCAACTGCTAATGAAGAAAACGCCGTCGGGCGAGGAAAATCGCAACCGGCGGCCGCTCTTAAAACAGTGAAGACAAAGCTACATGGTCCTGCTACTATTTAAAAAGTGAAAATTGATGTGCTTCTGGGTCATCAACAATATCACCAATGGTGAGCTTCTCCTTATCAGAGAAGAGATGTTCTAGGTTGTATGGCCCTACATTGGAAGGGGCTCCATTCCAGAGAGCCTGTGCAAGCTGCTCATGGATCCTCTCAGTCGGATGAAAAGAATCCCACCATATATATTCATCAGCATTATCACATAACTGGTAATCCTTAACTTCCTTTGTGCCTCCACAGGTAAATATGCCCCCATATGGTCCAGTTCCACAACAGGCATTCACTGCATCCTTGAAACCTACACAGTAAATTTAAAATCAAGTTATCACCTCAGTAAGTTTATGTTCGCCTCTGTAAATATATGAAATAAAGCATGCATACCATATTTGGAGGGATCCTCTATTCTTTCAAGGAGCCAATCATAAAAATTGGAGTTGCAGTACTTGAAATCCTTGAGCATATATTCAAGACTGTTGAGTACAGATTTTAGGGCATTGTTATGTGCTAGTGCAAGGGCAGAAGCTGCTTCAAAACACCCCCCTCCGCCCGCGGATTCTGGGTTCATACTGTTCAGAGCTCTAAAGGCGGGCAAGCAACCAAGTGGACACAACCTTAGGAAGGCAAACTTTCGCCCGCCTTTCTCATACAACACCTGCATAAGATTGCAACAATCCAAACATCAATATGCCATGTTTTGGGATAGATTGTCAGTTGTCACTGATTGTACATAACCATGCATGTCTTTATCTCTCTCCTTTCACGTGATCTATCATATGTGACGAATCATGTGATGAGAGAGAGAAATGCATAGTTATTATATACAGCTGGTGATATATATAAAGCTTTAATAAGACTTACTTGAATTGTCTGTGTCAAGTTTCCAATGACCATTCCGACAAATTGTTCAGGGATATATTGTTCCTGCATTTTTGGACTGCCCAAATAACCACCCATGTAATCGTTGCTTCCCATGCTAATGAAATAAACTGCTTCTGATATCACTTCCTTTGCTTCCACTTCTCCTAATTTTTCAGTCAATGATTTTTGCACCTCTTCAAAGTTTTTCAATTGTGTTTGAAGATCAATCGCCTAGAAATTACAAATTGATCAAGAAAAACGTTCATAGACAAATGTATACAAATCGACAAAAACATAATTGGTTACAAACTTTTAATAAGAATTAAGACTCTGAGGGCACTACGCATATAGTAAAGAGGCACTAAATCATAGTTCTGTATATTGCTTATTGGCCGTCTAGTGTCCCCCTAATTCTGTTATATATTTCTGATCAAAAGTTTGTAACCAGTTCTATTTGTCCTTATTTCTCCGGAATCTAATTTAATTTTCTACAAAAAATAGGAAGGATAATGATTCATAGCAATAAAGACTGAAGATTTTACCAATCCTTGATTGGTTTCAGAAAGGACTCCAGCCCCACCAGATGCAAAGTTAACACCGTTTGTATAATCAGCAGTTGATGATTGTAAAAATGGAGGGATTAGTGGCAGTTTTGCATATTCAGCTGCATCATGATGAGCAATCAGCAGTTAAGGTACTTACCAAGTTACCATTTAAAAAATTTATGAAAAGCATGCATCAAGAGTACTCACTTACCTATATAATCTACGACGATTCGACCGTCGGAGAAGCGTCCGGTGGGACTTTCAAAGAAGCCATTCTGCCCATATGGCTTGTAATTTGCTTGGTTCTCAGGAATGGTGGTGATGCGGTTATTGTTGCCAGGATCCACAGTTGAGTCACCAAATATGAACAAGACAGCAGCCCTGCTGCTTGGCGTGTGATCACTACCACATGATCCAAACCCAATTGAGAAAAGTAGAGTACTCAAACAGATGATGATTTTTTGATGATTCAAGAAAAAAGTCTGCAGGCTTGCCATTTGAGATGAAATTACTGCTTTCTGTCCTCTAGGCACTTGTAAAGATGAAATATTCATGTATAAAGAGTTTGAAGATACTCTTTGCAAGTAGCTGCCAAATCTTCATTAATTTTTAATAAACACAAATTACATTGTAATTCTCAGCCTAAAGGAAAAGTCAATTAGCATAAAGCCAAATTAATAAAAGGACATTTTTGACTAAGCCCTCTTATTCTAGATACCATATAGGTCCTAGTTATAGATAATTTAATGAAAATGAAACATTCAATCTTGGTATGATGGAGGAATGGGATCAATTGCATTGATTGTAAATCACGTCCTCGATAATATTTTACTTGCAATATAATGCTAGAGCGATTACATTTTTTAATCATATTAGTTGATCACAATGTGACAGTTGATGTGTTAATATGAGCTCATTTGACAAGTGTTTTTAAATGACTGAAAGCACTTTTAGAGAAAATATTTTTGAAATCAATTCTTAATAAAAATGCAAGTTAATCTTAGAAAAACACTTGAAGTGCTTCTTGCAAGAAGCATCAATCATGTGTTTCTTGCAAGAAGCACACTTCAAGTGCTTTTGGAATTCAAAAATATTTACTCTAAAAGCACTTTCAGTCAGTTAAAAATATTTTTCAAACAAGTAGTAGATAATAATTGTCAACAAATGTGACATGTCATAAGTAAACATCAACAACTCCATGATGTGTGGCCGTAAGATAAAATGTTAGTGTATGTAGAAATTTATTATTATTATAGCCAAAGTCTTGTGCTCAAGGGCAAGGAGAGCGAGAGGAACCAAACGATGTGGTTTCCTGATTAAATTCCCAACTTAATTCTCATAATTTAAAAAAAAAAAAAAAAGGAAAAAGAGAATAAACATTCAACGACAGTGCGTTTTAAGCATCCCTTATATACAGGAGGGTTTATCCGTAATTTTACCGCGCAACGAAATCCTCCTCCTGCAATCTTGTTCCACAGCGACCTCGTTTTCGCGAGTTCGCCAATGCTCCGCAAACCCTAACTACTGCAATTCGAAGAATCTCTCCTTCCTCCCTGATTCCAAATTTGAATTCCCAGTTGTACCGATGACTTCGTCGAAGAAAAATTACAAGGAGAAAGTTACTCGCCGCAAGTGAGTTAAAGTTTCAATTTTTTTTCACTATCCGACGCACATTATGCTTCCAATTCAATATTATTAGTCTTAATTTTGATTCAAATTTTAATTTTTTATTAATTTTGTTATATTTTTTGTGAAATTAAGCTGCTTTGCTAGAATCTGGGGAAAAAAAATTCAGCTTGATTTGCATGGTCACGTAATTATTGGAGAACGAATTTGGGAATGCAGATTATGTATTTGATATAGTGTCTGTGTGGTGCTGCATGCAGGGAAGAGAAAGCGGCGGAGGTACCAGAGTTGCCGAAATACAGAGACAGAGCTAAGGAGCGAAGAGAAGATCAAAATCCCGATTATGAGCCAACTGAATTGGGTTCTTTTCACGCCGTTGCGCCTCCCGGGAACATTGATCTCCGGTTATTATCGAATCTTTCTTGTTCAACTTATCAATGGCTCTGCCATTTTAATAGCTTAATTATCTTTGCATTGGTATTTGCAGGGCAGCTGAGGTGCAGAAGTTATCCATTGAGAAGAGCAAGTATCTTGGAGGTTCGTGTTACGCATTGTTTTACAAATTTGTTCCCACTGTATTGTTTACAGGGTTTCAGTTTTCGGTATAGGATTCATTTTTTACCATGTTCGTGGAGCTAAGTGTGATAGAAATGACGTTGCATTTGTTGCTATGTTTGAGAATTGATGAAGTCGCCTAATCAATAGTTTTATGGCTAGCCATTTAGTGTACATGTGGAAGGGTGCTGAACTCGATTAATGTTGTTCAGGTGATGTGGAACACACACATTTGGTCAAAGGATTGGATTACGCTTTACTTAACAAAGTAAGAAGTGAGATTGACAAAAAGCCAGATGATGGAGATGAGGCTGATGCAAAATCTAGGTAATTGTGTATGCATTGCTTGTCCTATTGTCAAGTTATGTCTAATCTTAAAAATTTCAGTATTAAATTTCCCAAAACATCAGTATTGGGGATAAATTCTGTTGATATTGACCATTTCAAGTGTTAATCTAAAGAATGACGGCGATTTCTCAATAAACTTCTTTAGCTGTTTCCTAGTGCGTGTGCTAACACGTTTGTGCTTCCTATTCGCTGACAGAGCATCTAAGGAAGACCAAAAATTGTCATTTCGCACCGCCACTGCAAAGGTATGTTACTTTTGGTGATATGATGAGGCAGTTATTTTCTTAAATCATTATCTGTTTACATTGATGTCTCATTTCTGTGTTTCAGTCAGTATACCAATGGATAATCAAGCCCCATGCCGTTATCAAAACCAATGAGATGTTCCTTCCTGGTAGAATGTCGTTTATCTTTAGTATGGTAAGAGTCTTTGTTGCTCCTCTTATATCAAGCTTGCGTAATTTAGAGCAGAGTAGTCATTTTTGGGAACAATTTGTGCTCATTTTTAAAGCTTGCCTAAACCCTCATAAACTTGGGTGGCCCATTCAGGATCATTGTGTGTTTAGATGCCATCTAAATCACGTGTGGATGTTCAACTTTGAACTTCTCTGAGACCACTGAACTTGCTATTGTAGGATACTCAATGAATGTGATCTCCCATTTTCCTGACATTTACATTATGTTCTTGTATTTTGCATCTCAGGAGGGCGGATACACTCATGACATCCCAACCACCTTGCATAGGAGTAAAGCAGACTGTCCACAGACAGAGGTTAAAAGATTCTTTATCTTTCATGAGGTCTTCCCATCCTTGTTAGACTGTTTTATCTGATTTTGGCTTCTACTTATTGTGCAGGAAGCAGTAACTGTCAATGTTGATGGTTCTGTACTTGACCGAATTGCTAAAATCATGTCATATCTTCGTCTTGGATCTTCTGGGAAGGTTCTCAAGAAGAAAAAGAAGGAAAAAGATGCAAGAGGTAATTTCCCTATGCCGCTTTTGGTCAAAAGTAACTGAATAATCGTTTTACGCAACATAAGGCCTTGATACAATTGTCTATAATAAACTGTTATAATTATCTTTATAAGCTGAAGCAATCAGAGACATAAAGCGTGTATTTGAAATTATTTCAATGATAAAAATTGTATGGGCATTATACCTAAATGGCTATATGGCTCTGTGCTTGGAGCCAAGCATCCCAAACTCATATCTTATTCAACTCAGATTTTTCAGAGAGAAACTAAACCAAACTAACTAACTTATATCTGTATACTTTTGTATGCTTGGTACAATTTGCCTGATATCATCTCGGACGCTGGCATGTTGAAATGTTCTGTGATGAGTGAAGTGATCAGATTCCATAATTTATTTTGAGTGTTCACATCAACTATTTTCATCCTTACATCCTTTCTGCCCTTTGTGGTTGTTTATTTGTCTAATTACTTAGTCAAGTTCTTTTCTTGGCTGCATTTATTATAGGTATAGGAAAGATTTCAGTCGTTGGTAATGAGTATGATGGAGAGGATAAGCCCTTGAAGCCTGATGTTGGGATTTCAAAGAATGAAGCTAAAAGAGAGATTTTGCCACCACCACCTCCACCCCCTCCCAGGAAAAATCACATAGATTCAAAACCACAACAAGGCCCAACTGTTGCCAGAGTAGATGAGGATGACATTTTTGTTGGGGATGGCGTTGACTATGATGTTCCTGGTAAAGACTTGAGTCAAAGCCCTCTCTCCGAGGACATGGAAGAGTCTCCTCGGAACAAGGAAAGAATTTCTTATTTTGATGAACCTGCTTATGGTCCCGTCCAACCCGTCCAACCCTATGGGGTGCCTCCGGAATGGCAAGATATGGTATGTTTATCCTTCTTCTTTTTAATTCTGAAAATTATTGTACAACTGTGTTTCTAAACAGAAACTTGACTTGCATTTCACCATGGATGAGTTATTTTTTGTTACATTTTGGGTTCAGAATGGATACGATGCGGCGCAAACACAAACAATGGCTGGTGCTTACCAGGGAGAGTGGCCGGAATACCAATATGCTGAGCAAATGGCATATCCTGAACAGTACCTCCAGCCAAATATGGAGGGTTACGATGCACAAACAGGCTTAAACATGCAGGATCCACGCTTTATGACTCAAGAGGAGAAGGATCGAGGTTTAGGATCTGTGTTTAAGCGGGATGACCAAAGACTTCAACAATTGAGGGAGAAAGATGCTCGAGAAAAGGATCCCAACTTCATCTCGGAGAGTTATTCTGAATGTTACCCTGGCTATCAAGAATATAATCGTGAGGTTGTTGACAGTGACGATGAAGATGACTTGTCAAAAATGGATATGGGTGGACGAGTAAGTTTCTGATAAAACATAAAGAAAATATGCTCGATCCTTTCTAAAATTTGTTGCAATCATTGCTTATGTTATTGTCCATATATTTCTCTGACAGGCTAAGGGTCGTCTTCACCGGTGGGACTTCGAGACAGAAGAAGAATGGGCAACATACAATGAGCAGAAGGAAGCTATGCCAAAGGCAGCGTTCCAGTTTGGTGTGAAGATGCAAGATGGTCGTAAGACACGAAAGCAAAACAAGGACCAGAAGATCACTAATGACCTGCACAAGATCAACAAGATACTTGCCAGAAAGAAGATGGAGAAGGATATGGACGGTGAGGGTGGCGGTCATTATGATGATGATGAACAGCCTGGCAAGAAGATTCGAGTTTGAAGCTAGTTTAGTTATTAGGTTAACAAACTGTAATATTTATTGGGAAAATTTTGTACCTTGAAACTGCGTTGGATGGAGGGAAGTGAATGGAAAATATCCTTTTCGTTGTTTGGATGTTTAATAGAAACGAATGTAAAGATTATAATTTAATATCAGTTATTTTGAGCACTTTGTTCATAGTTTGACTCTCTTCTTTCCCCTTCCTGAATCGATTCAAAAAGACATAACCACCCATTCACGACCACTGTAAAAGCCAAAATGCAAAAGAAAAACCGAAGCCCGGAAGCCGGAATGTTATTGTGCCAACCTACTCTCAGGCAAACCGAACAGAAAAACTACTACAAATTCAGACACTTAAGTCTTACTCATCAAATTACAGGAGAAGCCTTATGTGTGTACACGAAAAATGAGCTTTATTTTGTCATATTGTAATAAATTCACCTGGCAGAGCCAGAATTATACGTTAGGAGGGGGTATGCCGCAGGTCAAACAACAAACTTAACACTAAAAGATGTTTATGTCGTTCACAACAATTTTTTTTTGAGTTCATCGATATATTTATACTAAGGAATGAGTAAAATAAATTGGTTATGAACTCCTCATTCTCGAGATTCAAACTTAAGACCTCTCACTTGTAAGTGAAAAAGAATACCACTAGACGGCGTCGTTCGCAACATTTCAAATAGTTTTTTAATTTTCATCTTATTTTGGAGTTTAAGTAGAAAATCTTTTAAAAGGAATCAACTCCTTCTCGCCTGTAATGCTCGAAACAAGTGCCTCTAGCTTGTATCGATCAAAAGAAATAAAAACAAGGAATTATAATGTAAGCCAAATTCTCATTCATCTACTTTATAAAACCTTACTTTTTCCACGATGGCCAAATAAAAACTTGGCAACCTCCGTATACAAACTTCTAGTTAAAATGGTTCGGTCCAGTTAATACTACAATATCTCTAAATTTGGAGAATAACTGGTACGAATACATTACCACTGTGACATCTCATGCCAATAATACATGGACACACTTTTACTTTATGCAATTAAAAACGAAAAAAAAAAAAACTAGATGAGCTTGGATTGGATCAATCTTGGACATCTAGGTCTAAAATGCTCATTCATTTGCCATCAAAAGCGATATATTTTTTATTTTATGTTGGAAACAACGAGTGAACCTCAACACTGAAGAAAGAAGAGTAAACAAAGAGGAATAAAAACCATCCCCAAACGCAATAATCAACAATGCAATTTTAATAGTTCGGGAGAAAAAAACATAAAACTACCATGCAGAGAAACAAAGCAAGTTACCAAGAAGAGAGTTGCCCCAATGATATCTCAGTTTTCAAGTGGATTGAGAACGTGACCAGTGAACAAAACTGTTTCAGTCATTTCCTCTCTGATAAACAGCATGAACGGGTGATCAGCCACAAAGTCTATCAATTTGGGAGGAGGAGGTCGACGATTTTTACAAGCGCTACCCCGACGTACAACACTAGAAACAGCCGCAGCTTCTGTGCCTTCTTCATTAACTTCAATGAAGGATTTATGATACATTTTGGCCTCATCAGGAGATGGCTCCATCATCTCCGTTAAGTCACCACCATTGAAAGGTAGCACTAGTCCTAAATCCTTGAGGATTTCGGATGCTTTAAATGTAGAGGTAAATTTAAACCTTGGAATTTTGAAGCCACCAACTCTGACTGGTGTCTTGGGATGGTGGCGATCTAAGAACCCAGGCTCGGAACAAACTCTCTCGACCAAAGCAGGGAGCCCATCTCTTGAATCTGGAAGCAACAAGTACATCGAAAACAGCCGCTCCATGTCTTTGCCTTTTTCGTAAAAAAGCTTCAAGACTTTGAAACCGTCAAAGGCTTTTACAAATTGTCTCTTGAAACTTCCCATGAACGGCGCCTTAACAGAAGTACCGCTAAGAAGGTGGAAGTCGTTCTCTTTTGTTTGCCATGCATTGAACTTGTCGCTCCAAAGGCCTTTGAAGTATAAGGAATTTGAAAATATAAGCATGGTGCCTGCGTCAACTGACATCGGAGGAAGAGCCTCAGTGACACGGCCTTTCGTTTCCTTTTCGGCCCATAAATTCACTTCACGTCTCACTTGTTCAGGGTTCTGGAAACTAACATGTTTTATAGCCGCCTTGTACACAGTGTCCACAACCTCTTTGAAAGAAGGTTTGATGGAGAGAGACTCCTCAACCCAGAGGCCATTGGCAAAGCATAGGCAGGGACCGCCTCTATTGGATCCGTCTGCGAAGATCAGAGGGACAAGATGGGAGGCGAGAGAGTGGAGTTGGTCGGTGGAGTTGGACTTGAGGAAGGAGAGCAACTGGTCCTGTGTGGGACCCTTTGACCCCGCCGTTAACAGCCACAGTACGACCTGGATGGATAGCGGCGAGTACACGATGTTCTTCTCTTTGCCTTCAGTCATAAGAAGATGCTTAGTGATTTTGAGTGCGACGTCGGATAGGTTGCTCGCTTCTTTTGGATCCATGGTGAAACTGTCTATTTTTTGGTCAAAAGTAATATGTGAAATCTTTGGTTTTTTCCTGGATCGATCGCTATGGGACAAGGGAAGCGACTCGTTTGCCTCGGCTGCAGCAGGAGCAGCGGCACCAGTTGAAGCAATTGCTGCAGAACAATCACCGGATTGTACGGAGGAGGCCAAATTTCCTTCAGTCATAAGTGAGACATCCGTTAGGTTTTGTTTGGGATCCATTCTTGGAGAGTATAACGTTGTTAGTGTGAAGGGAGGGATGTGAAACTGTTGGATCGGTCGGTATGTAGGAGGAGAGTTACCAGGCAAGTGAGAGATTCCGGTAAATATTCAAACCCTAAAGCACTGACGGCTGTATGGTAAAGTAACCCTTAATTAGGCTTCTTATATAGGAAGAAAACCATGGACCTTGGGATGTGGAAGCCCATTTCTTACTTGCAACACAAGAATATTTGCTGTAATTCCTTTAAAAAAATAGAAAATTTGACATAAACCCAAAACAAGAAAACTAGACAAGAATATTTGCTCTGTTTATAATGAGTATCACCACTGGAACCAAGATACCTCAGATCATCTTTTTAGGTTCCTAAATATTTCCCAGCACTATGGTGGACGGGGCGTGACCATCGAAGAGGTTGATGCAGAGGGGAGGAAGTTGTTCCTGGATGCTGTGCATGCGAGGTTGTACTTACTATTGCTTCGTTGGTTTAATCTTAGGAGACTACAATTTTGATGTGACATGTTATACATATATACATTTTTTTTAATTTGATTGATAGGATGTATCAATGGAATGGTGATATATTTTTATTTAGCATGAGGTTTAATTTTTAATTCCTACAAATTAGGTTTAAATACCCGAAAGTCTAATTGGAGATTTTTTTAAGATTTCTGAGGGATTCGACATAACAAGTATTTATCAGACAGACTCTTTCTTATAGCAGCTGATGCCACACCAAACATCAAGTAGTAACAATCAATATTTCTGTAGTACTAAAAAGATACGAGTTTCTTATCACTATATATGGCATATGTCTGTCTTTTTGAACAGCAAATAGCAGTATACAATCCTTGATTTTGTTGGAAGTGCTTTTGGTCTTTAGAAAGCGATTTTAGCCTTTCTAAAGCAATCCCAAGGAAGAGCTTCAACAATTTGAAACGAAGTACATATATTGCATTGTGGTTGTTTGCGGAAACTGTTCTATGAGTGATGAATTTATCTTTAGTGCTGTTCGGGATTTGAAAATTCGGAGTAATCCAACTCTGCAACTCATCCAGTAATCTGATCTAGCAGCTACATTTGCACATAGTTTGCATGATTTCTCTTTTGGCAGGTTACAAAGTTGTTCCCTTCGTCATACAGAGTGAGTTGCTATTTTTTCTCTTATGTTATAACTTTATAAGACAACAGATAAAATATATAGATAATCATAACAAGCTCTCCCATTCCTAGTCGGGTAGTTAAAGAGGATTGTCTCTAGATTTCGAGTCCCTTTAATAAAACCCTAAACGGGTCATGTACATCGCACAACTATTTTTCGATGCCAATGATTATTTCTCTCATTTGTGAATAATAAATTTATCATCACCACATCAGTTTTAACATCGTCCAATTACTGCAATAGTATACTATTTTGTTTGCTGTTAAAGAGTCTCCATCATGGCGTACTGCATACTTATCCAAGAGGTGAAGTCAACTTTGGTCTTCGATCATAATTACCACGAAGAAAGAGGATCAATAAAATCATAAAATTGATTTTTTTTCGTATTAATTTGTAAAATGTTTTCTAAAGTGTTTCCATTGAATCCAAAAATGTTCTATTTAAAATAGAAAAGGCAAAGAGAAAATGGTTTCGGAATTAACATAATGTTAATCCACATTACATTGCATGCGCATATTAGACGACGATGAGATGCGACGCGCAATCCCATTAAAAAGCATCAGCAACCAACGGTTTCATCCCTACTTACAAAGATAGTGTACAGGCTTAATACACCAGAGGCTTAGCAAAGTCGATTGCTCGTCTCTCCCGTCTCTGTGTTCCAGAGTTGGATCACTTTTCGACTTCTCCCTGCGAAACCCAATCATATATTATGATGAAAAAGTAGACTCCAAATCACTCGTACTAAACAAAATTAAGATAAATGGATCTGTTAGTCATAGGCATCCAGCCCACTACAACATCCAACTGCAGTCAACCAATTCGGAATGACCAATTAATATAAGCGAATCAGATCAAATAGTTTTTCCAACATAAACAAATTAACAAGTAATTTCATTAGGAGTGAGGCGAGGATGGTATAATAACTTAATTACCTTGTACTTCCTTTCTTTTTGATCTGGCTGGTTCTTCCTAGGCACAATCCCCCCTTCTTCGGGTTCGACATCCTTAAACTCCCTCAGCATAAACCATATTCAGGGGGTTACATGAAATAATAAAATAAAAAGACAACCGCGGCGTACACATTAGGATTATAGTCTATAGATGGAAAACATAAGAGACTTGAAGGAAACTTACGGCGTGAAGCTGAAGTTAATAGAGAAAGGACCCAACTCCATGGCGTCCACATCATAAACATTTGAATGCAAATGCAAGGTCTTGATCCTAGGGAATCCTTCTTCTCCGCCGACAATCTCAAAAGTTGTGACACAAACAGGTTGGCCAACAAAATCTTCCCTCAAAGATCCTAGGTTGGCCAACAAGGTCTTGCCTCCAAGATGAACCAACTGCCCTCTCAACCAAAGAAATCGAGATGATGGCGGATAAGCAACCTCCAGGCCTTGCAACGATGAGGGTGTGCTTAGTGTCAAGGTAATGCGACCCTCTTCATCATAACTGATCCCAAATGAGAATGCTAGGACCTTATCACAAGTTTTCAACAAGGCATAGACAGTCTTGTCTACAACCACGGCCCTCCGGATGAGGCCGGAATCAGCTAATATAACTGGATGTCATTCTTGTGTCTTGACATGAAAAGCAAAGACCTGGAACTGGACCCCGTCCATACGAAGCAGTGAAAACAAAATCCAGCCATAACAAACAGCATAACCATTTATGGACATATCAGTGCACTCACTGTAATAAGGAAAAGGAAGCAGTTCCTCCCAATTTTCCTGACCTGGTTTATAACGCTCAAAGGATGGGCTCGGAACCTGTGGGGAGCATAGTAGATCCGCAATATGATAAAGTTTTCCGTATGCAGAAACAAGATACCCGAGTGGCTTTAGGTCATCCAATCCAAAATAAAATTCATGAATAAGAAGCAATAATTGAAGATCCAAATGTATTTTGAAGTTAAAGTTTACCTAGTAGAGAAGGAAAACAAAAATAAACAAATACTAGATAAATAATTGCATACAAACTGAAACAGCAAAACAGGTTCTCCAAACTATAAGGTTAAAAGGAAATACTTACTGAGTACTTCCATCATCACATTGATCAAAGAAATCCAGAAAACAATCGCGCTCGCGCCATTTAGTGATAGACGTCTCCAAGAGCTTGCGCAACATGTCCCTAAACTGTTTAAGCTCAAGCTTAAATTGAGCTAGGGATCCGCCCTTTCGACCAATATTGATCAGCCTCACTTGGTTTCCAGACATAACAAAGCTAGTCATCTGATCAAGCCCGCCGTGAATATAATTGGATAGATGCAATCGACAGATCACCCGCAAGAGATTCCTAGGATATTTTTTGCAAAGTGTAAGCAAAACCAAAAAGATTAAAATTAAATTGACAAAATAAAATTATCACGGGTAATAATTTTATGATGGGGCAGGGAATGTATCATATGATGGAGTTGTATCATATGATGGAGTTGTATCATATGATGGAGTTGTATTCATGCTACAAGCAAAAAATTATCACACGTAATAATTTTGTTCTGTCAATTTAATTTTAATCTTTTTGGCTTTGCTTACACTTTGCAAAAAATATCCTAGGAATCTCTTGCGAGTGATCTGTCGAATGCATCTATCCAATTATATTCACGGTGGGTTTGATCAGATGACTAGCTTTGTTATGTCTGGAAACCAAGTGAGGCTGATCAATATTGGTCGAAAGGGCGGATCCCTAGCGCAATTTAAGCTTGAGTTTTAACAGTTTAGGGACATGTTGCGCAAGCTCTTGGAGCCGTCTATCACTAGATGGCACGAGCGCGATCGTTTTCTGGATTTCTTTGATCAATGTGATGATGGAAGTACTCCGTAAGTATTTCCTTTTGACCTTATAGTTTGGAGAACCTGTTTTGCTGTTTCAGTTTGTATGCAATTATTTATCTAGTATTTGTTTATTTTTGTTTTCCTTCTCTACTAGGTAGACTTTAACTTCGAAAGAAATTTGGATCTTCAATTATTGCTTCTTATTCATGAATTTTATTTTGGATTGGATGATGCTTTGTGTTTAATTTATTTTATATGATGCGTGGACACAATTTTGTTTCTCTCCAAACTGAATGCTCCCTCTGTTCTCTCTTTAGATTTTTGTTTAAGCTTTATATGTCAACCAATGAAAGTGGGTTGGGCCTTCTTTTCACATTGAATGTAATTGTCAGCTTTGAATTTATCTGCACAATGTTTAACGCGTTCATTATGTCTTTCCTTCTGTAGCTAGGTTATTGTTTAGAATTTGGTGTTTTTGGACCATGTAGTGCATTCACAATTTCACATAATCTTGATTATGCCATTTTTTTTGTTTGGGTCGTTGCAGTTACTAATCTGAAACCGAAACCCCTGGAAACCCAGGTTAATTGAATTGGATTGTTACTTCTTTTTATTTTTATTATTAGTATATGCTTCATGTTAGTTTTGTTGATCCGTCTATTTTTCATATTAATTGAAATGGCTTTTCAGGTTTGAGGTTTTCATAGAGAAGCTGTTGACCCATCCCTTCTTAAAGTTTGAAAAGAAGAGAATGGAATACTTTTCGGAGATCCAGATTAATGATTATGTCAGAGTAGGGCTGGGTTTGGAACCGAAACCTCAATACCAATTACCGAACCAAAATTTTCAGGGAGGGAAACTGAGATACGGAAACCGAACCAAAATTTTCGGTATACCGAAATTTGGTATTACCGAATGAGTCAGGACCATTTCGGTAATGGGCCTCCCCGAAAAATTCCCAAGACTGTTCATCCTTCCTGCAAAAAATTCAATCCTTAAGGCTGTTCATCCTTCCTGCAAATCTAATCCTTAAGACTGTTCATCCTTCCTGCAAAATTTCCAACTGATAAATCACATATCTGACTAACAATTTCCATCTTTTTGCAAATCTAATTAAAATCATAATATAAGAAAATACAAATAAAATTTAAAAAAAAAAAAAACCCTTTTCAAATCTTGAGCTTATGCTTCCAGCAATTGCAGACTGAAACATTTAATAACAGAGGGAGAGATTTATCCTCTCAATCAGATTCAAAATCCAGATAAAAAACTCAAATAGAATTTCAAAACCCTATTTTCAAAAACCAAAAACCAAAAATCAAATGAAATTATAGACAGATTACATGAATCTTGGTATCTTACCTTGTATTAGGGGATGGGGTGGCTTCAATGGACTTGATTTCTGCTTCAGCTCAGAGAAGCTTCGAATTTGGTTTTTGAATTTGGAGGTGGTGGTGGGAGATGGAGGTGGAAATCTGGAAAATGGAGGAGATGGAGGTGTGGTGGTGGTCGACGTCGAGATGAATTGATGGTGGCGATGAGGAGTGATGCCGACCAGCGTGTTTGATAGAAGGCGATGAGGACGAGAGGAGAGAGTGCAGAAACTTGGAGAAGGACAGAGTGAGACGGTGTGTGAGTCAGGTTGTGAGAGAGAGAGTTTTGAGTTTTAACGAACGGTTGAGATCGAATCTCAACCAAATCAACGGCTAAGATTATTAGAATTATATATATTATCTAATAAAAATTAAAAAAAAAATATATATATATATATATATACACACACTTTCGGTTCGGTTCGGTATTACCGAAAATATGGTAAGACCATCCCGATCTCCGTATCGAAAATTCGGTATGTTTTCGGTATCGGTTACCGAACCATTCGGGACTTTTCGGTTTCGGGAGCTTTGGTATTCCGTTCGAGTTTTTTCGGTTCGTTTTCGGTATTTCGGTACAAAAATCACAGCCCTGTGTCAGAGTTATGTCGACCTGGTGGATTTTCAATAAACCTGACTGCTATGTTTATAATGAGTATCACCACTGGAACCATGATACTAGTGGGTGGCCCGAGTTCATGCAACATATTTATAATTATAAAGGCTTTGCTTATACATACGGAAGCACCCCCAGATCATCTTTTTAGGTTCCTAAGAAATGTTTCCCAGCACTATGGTGGACGGGGCGTGACCTGTGACTATCGAAGAGGTTGATGCAGAGGTGAGGAAGTTGTTCCCAGGGTTTCTAGATGCTGTGCATGCGAGGTTGTACTTCTCTAAAAAGACTATTGCCTCTTTGGTTTAATCTTTGGACTGGAGACTACAACTTTGATGTGACATCTTATACATATATACATTTTTTTTTTATAATTCGATTGCCAAGATGTATCAATGGAATCCTGATATATTTTTATTGGATTAATTATACTAACACTCTCTGAAGTTTATCGTGTTTTTACAAAATTTCCCCACGTTTGAGAAATAACACTAACACCCCTTGAGGTTTTAATTTACTTTCACATACCCTTGAAGATGAATTACCCTCGTAATTAATTACTTAAAACAAAAAAAATCTTTTTAATTAAGTTAAAAAAGAAATCAAATTAAAAAAATAATCACATTAAACATTAAAAATTCTGGGCTTTCAATTTTGGGATGCGTGTGTTGTGTTATTGGTTTTGGTACTTGATAGTTGGTGGCGTCCTTCAATTTTTCCAAGTTTCGTACTTATTCTCTTTTATAATTTTTTTCACTCTCTTTGCTTTTTGAGAATGGAAGAAGAAGGAAGAAAAACAAACTGCATAAACAATTAATTCTCCTCCTATGTTTTACGATTTCTCATAAACAAAGATTTCATTTGATCATTTCCAATTCCAAGGAATAAAAAAATGCACCAAAATCAATCAGAATTGCAAGGACGGGCAAATTCATATGGCGGCAGTGTTGAAGCAGTTTGCAGAGGCTGGTGAGGAAAATTTACCATGAAGAGGAACAACGAGTTGAAGGGGTTTATTAGTATAAAAAAGGTTTGTGTGTTGGGTCTGTGGGCTATCTTCACTGAACGAGGGTCGTTTTGATTAAATCGCTGCCAAGGAACAGAAGGATTTTCTGGCTCACCGTCGTGCAGATCGTGTCAGGCTGTCAGGCTGCGATCGATCTGTGCAGCGTCATTGTTGGGTTTTGGGGCTGTTCTTGCGATTCATTGGTGATGACGACTTAGTGGAGGGGTCAGGGACGACATCCTTTAGAGCACTTCCACCCATCACCCAATTGCAAGGGCAATTGGGTTGAATTGCAAGGGCAAGCACCAAAACACACTCCACCCATACCCAATTGCAAGGGCAAGAGGTGGGCCCAACCCAGCCCAACCTCAAGCCCGAGCAAAAATTGCCCTACCGGTTGCCTCTCGGTTGTTGACGTCATGCTGACGTCAACAACCGGTTTTAATTTTTTTTAAGTCAGGCGCGTGGAAATCACGCGCGAGTGGGGGAGAGTGGCTGATATGAATTTTTACTGTCTATGCAATTAGGCTCAAAATCACATGAAATACTTGCAAGAATACAAGGATATTGTAGTATAGATGCTCATGCAAGGTCGTTCTCCTCAAGGACTATTTGGATAATTTATGTAAAAACAATTCCTAATTAACCACTTAGAATTGAAAATTGAGAAAAGAGATTTTGATTTTAGGTAATATAAAAAACGAATTTTAATTAAAAACAAATATGATAAAAGAAAAGAGTTTTAAAAACCAGTGTATGAAAGCACTAGGGTTCCACCATCACCTAGCAATCTTATGAATTTCTACCAATTACTTATGATCTACACATGCCACTTTGAAGGTTAGGTTTTCCTAATATATATTCTCCTCGTGATATTCAAGCAAGAACGTATATCTAACATGCAATTCGTCTGTGATATTCAGATCAAATATGAACATGCAAAACTCATTAAGTTCTATGAAAACCTTTTGAAAAACCATGCAACCCCTAAGAGCGTGATATTCGCCTTAGGTGAAATTACAACTATTAATCACAAGAAGCAAAACTCAATCCTCCGGTGATATTCCGACCGAATTGCATCCAATTACTTGTCTAAACATCCTAATGGTGGCCAGTCATCAAGACAATTAGATAGTTTAAAACAGTGATCAATAATTCAAAGTGTGCATGCAATCAATCATAAGCAATTAAATAAAAATTACATATTCATGCTAAGGCTTAAGGTTTCGCCCTAGCTAATGGAAATTAGTTACGCATATTCATAATTGAACTCATAGAAAAAATTATTAAGAAAAGGAATGAAAACACCTTAAGATAGAGAGTCTCCAAGAACCCTAAAGTTGAATAAGAATAAGCCTCCCCCCTTACAATTGTGATCGGCAAGAACTATATATCCTATGCCCTCTCACAATCCCTAAAATAAATGGTCTTTTGTTCCAACTAGGAAACTAAATAATAACAAAATAAAATAGAAAATAGAGTCCTAATTAATCTAGGAGAATCTACACATAAACTGTCCAGCCACGTTTTAGCTTCAAATATCCTCCAAATCCGGCCCAAGATAGCTTGTTTTAAAGATACGAACGTTCTGAACACATCTACAGAAGGCCGCGAATCCATCTGAGGTCATCTTGGGCTCCAAAAACGCAATTTAAACCCAAAAACGTGACTTTCCAGCACCGCGCACTGCTCCTTTATTTCATTGCCAGAAAATAACTACTCCGCGGAAAAATCTGATATTTTGATACGATCAAGCTCAGCGACTCACGAACGTCCTCCAACTGGAATTACTCCAAAATTCGTCCATTTGATTACGTTTTGCTCTAGAGGAAGTTGAAAGTCCTATATTGAAAATACAATTCAAAGTATCAAAATTCTTCCAAAATATTAACCAAAATATACTAAGAAATAGGGATAAATATATAATATAAAATCTACTCATCAGTGGCCGACAGAAAATGTCGGTGGGCCCCACCCGTTGCAGCTGACGCCAGTCTCCACCAACGGCTAGATGACGTGGCAAGCTTATGGCCGTTGGATCGCCAACGGCTCTTTAATCTGGACCGTTGGATTTCCAACAGTAAAAAAAAAAAAAAAGAGTTACCGTTGGCCACGTGGCGCAACGGTAACCGTCTGATGGAAATTTTTTTTTTAAATCAACGGCCAGGATTATTCTGACATTTAAAAATTATTTTTTTTAAATTATTTTTTTTATTTTTTATTTTTATAAATACCCTCAATTCTCTTCTTCATTCCACACAACAACTCAATATTTTTTTTCTACATCAATTATTTTGGTTTTTTCTCTTCCAAATCCTTAGTATTTTACATCAAAAAAAAAATTATGAGTGAGAAGGCAAATTGGTCGATTGCCGAAGATCTTGCATTGCTGGAGGCTTGGATGATTGCCACTCATGATCCGATCAACGGAAATGAGATGAGGGTCGACAAAATGTGGAAGAAGATTCATGCATTATTCGTTGAGAAAATGCAAGGCACGAGCCGGACCGAGCAAGCCTTGGCGAGTAGGTACCGACATTTACATAAAGAATTGAAATCTTGGAAAGAAGCCCTCATAAAAGCGGAAACCATATTTCGAAGTGGCGATAATCTAGCCCAATTGAAAAGGCGAGAAAGACAAGAGGAGTTGGATCGGGAAATCATGTCCCGACGCCCGGAGCAAATGACTCCTAATTCAAAGCGTTTTTGGACAAAACAACGCGATGCCGTCATGAGAAGACATTTTCCCGAGCAAGACGAGCAAGTGCCATACATTCCAAGGGATGACGGACCAAGCACCACTGATTGGATTCCAAGGGATGACGAATAATGTTTGTTTTTTTTTTTTAAATTAATTGGTGTTGTTATTTTTATTTAATTATTATCATGTAATGCTTTCTTTTTAAAATTATTTATAAATATGGTTTTCTTTGTTTATTTTTAATAAATAATTTGAAGATCAAATTTAAACAAAGTCCAAACTTCATTTATTAGACAATAAACGTCGGGGATATTTAAGGCCAACCAAAAAAAAAAAATTTTAAGTGGAAAGTGTCGGTGGACGGTGTCGGTGGAGTGTGTCGGTGGAAAGTGTCGGTCAAAATTGTCGGTGTGATATTTAAGGCCAACCAAAAAAAAAATTAAAAAAAAAAAAACCTTGCCCTCCACGAACGGGTGGAGTTGCACAAGGGCAAGCACTATTCACGGAAGGCAATTGTTGCCCTTGCCCTTGCCCTCCACCAACGGGTGGAAGTGCTCTTAGAAAGAATGCTGATCAGGAAGTCATACTCTTGAAAACCTGATAAATTGATGTCTTGATAGCGTTTTTCTTTGTTTCATTTAATGGTGTTTCAAGTAATTTTTTAATTTGCATTTTTTCTAGATCTTTTTTTTATTCATTTATAATGATTTTTTTATTTTAAATTATTATCTATACTAAAGCCCAAAAGCAACATTACTGTTCACCAATAGTGAATGGACGAAACTACCCCTTTTTTCTCATGCTCTGCCTTTTTTCCTGATTTGTACATTAATTAGACCATTCTACCCTCTATCTCACCAGCCGATACGATATTTAAAATTTATCGTGGGACTTACTATTTTAAAACAATGAATTGATTGACTTACCCTTTTTTTTTTATTTGGCTTCTTCTTTTTCCTTTGAATGAACAGTTCAATTACTGTTTTACCCTTTTTTTTTGTCGATGACTGACAAGTGGCCAGGTTTACCTTTTTCTTCTTCTTTTCTCGATTTCTCTCATACCTCTCGCTCAAACGCTGCTCACCTTTTCCAAAAATCGACAACCATTGTTTCTGCAAACTCCACCGTTTGTGTTCTTGCTCAAAAACCACCCATCACTCGTTTTTCTTCTTTCCCAAAAACTATTTTACACAAGATTGTTATCCTTTGGGCGAACGTCGTCGCTCTTCTTTTTACTTCAATCACTAAATCCACCTCTGATGTGAACTAAACTTAAAACTCACACAGCCTTGGGTTTTCTGGTAAGTTCTTCGTCTGATTTTGATCGGCTAATTTTGTGATTTTTCTCAGATTTGTTCAATTGCCTAATTTGTTATTTAGCTTATCTTTGTTCAATTGCCTAAACTAAATGAATTACAAATTGATCAAAAAATTAAAAACAAACTACTTTTTTACACAGAAAAAAGCAATTAATAAAGGCGAAATCAACTAGGTCCCTAACCTTGGCAAGTGAGAGATTCTGGTAAATATTCAAACCCTAAATTAAAGCACTGACGGGTGTATTGTAAAGTAACCATTAATTAGGCTTCTTATATACGAAGAAAACCATAAACCTTGGGATGTGGAAGCGCATTTCTTACTTTCTGCACAAGTATATTTGCTGTAATTTCCTTAAAAAAAAGGAAAAAAATCCTTTATTTGTTTTTCTTTTTAATACATCGTAAAAGACGGAAGATAACTAGCAGTCATCTTTTTAATGTGTTAAAAGAATTAACCATGGGTTAACATTTATTACTTAGGATCTAGTGCTATTCATCTCTACTTATAAGGCCTTAGTTTTGACCCCATGTAAATGGTGAGTTCGAAACCAAGTCTTTATGGCTGGCCCATTGTGTGACTTAGCTTGATCAAAAGGCCAAAAACCCCACCGTTAATGTAATTAAATATACGTGATGATAAGAGAAATCATGGGTTAACCAAACGCAATTTGAAGCTTTTTTGGCTGCAAAAAACATTTTTAAGCGTTCCATAAGCAATTGTTAACTGAAATACATCTACATCTCATGGCAAATGCACGCTCGTAAAACCCGTCTAATAAAAAGTATTTTTGGTGTACTGGTGGATTACTTTCTGTAAATCATAATTTCTTAGGAACATTTGTTTGGAACATCAAGGCTCTAGCTTTTTCAAGAATATCTCTATTTTTCCTCTCAGCAATTCCATTTTATTGTGGAGTTCCTACATAACTGGTCTGATGAATAATGCCATGAGTGCTCAAGTAATCAGTCATATTGTTAGATGTATATTCAGTACCATTGTCTGATCTGAGAATGCAAATTTTTGATGAAAATTGATTGACAACAAGTTTATGAAAATTCTTGAAAGCATTTAAAACTTCACTTTTAAATTTCAAAAGGTACAGCCATGTAGTTCTTGAGAAATCATCCACAAAGGTTATATAAAATCGATAACCATCAAAAGACTCTAAGGGAGCTGGTCCCCAAACATTAGAGTGTACCATTTTAAAACACGTAGTTGTCTTAGACTAGGAATTTGGGAATGGAAATCTGGTGAACTTAGACACATGACAAATCTCACACTCATGTGAGGTTTTACAAAAAATTGGAAACAAAGTGGATAAAACTTGAGCAGAAAGATGTCCAAGACGTTGATGTCATAAGAGTTGTTCTTGAACTAGTGTGGAATTAGCTTGAAAATATTTTGAAAGCACAGACTCCTTTGACAAGTAATACAGACCATTCAAGAAGAAACCTTCACCAATCATCTTCTTGGTAACTCGATCCTGAAACACAACACCATGGGAAGAAAAAATAACTAGACAATCCAATGAGTTTGTTATTTGTCCAACTGACAAAAGTTTTACTGGGAATGAGGGTACAAACAATGCAGTGGACTCTTTAATTTTTGACAAGAGATTTATTTTTCCTCGTTCAACAACTGGTACCCCCTTATCATTTGTAACAGAAACATGGGATGGTTGTGTGTGAATCTTTCAAATGCATGTAAATCAGTTAATTTATTTGTCATGTGATCAGAGGCACATGAATCTACAATCCAACAATCACTAGTATGACTGATATTTAAAGAAGTTGAGAAAGCACTCATGATACCTGATGTGTCTTCTCGGGTTATCGAGGTTGTGTCTACTAAAAAACCAGCAAACTTACCAAGTAGAGCAGTTGAGTTCTCAGCTGTCTTGTCATTACTTTTCTTTTCCAAGTATGCAGCAAAATCATTGAGTAAAGCCGCAGGGTTTGACATGAAGTTTTTCATTCCTTCAGTCACTGGTTTAGAGATTGGAAAGGTGGTGAGGTTGGCTCTGGTACCGAATTGATAGTTACCCTTGTTGCTCCGTTGGTCCCTCAGATTTCTTTGTTCTCTGTCAAACTTTGGTTTCAACTCTGGATGCAAAATCCAGCACCTTTCTTTAGTATGACCAATTCCTTCTCGGCCAATATTTTCACAGTGCTTGCACTTTAGAACTAGTCTTTTTCCCTTGTATGTCTTGTCACTAAAGGCTTTTCAATTTACTGCAAAAGCCCTAGCTTCAGACCCGCTTGCCGTTACCTCCAAGTTCATGACCTTGCGTCGTGTTTCTTCACGTTGAATGGCATTGCATACAGAGGCAAATGAAGGCAATTCTAGATTCATCAAGAGATGACTTCTGAGATCCTCATACTCAAACCCCAAGCTCGCAAGGAGTTTGAATACCTTGTCCTCATCTGCCTTCTTCAGTAAGATCTTGGCATCAGTTGTGTGAGGTCTGTACATGCTGAGTTCATTCCACATAGTCTTCAACCTCCCCAGGTGTTGAACAAAGGAGTTTTCTCCTTGCCGCATGCTTGCCAAGTCTCTTTTAAGTTGAAACACACGAGCTGCATTATTTTGGTTTTCATACATATCTTTGACATCATTCCAAAGAACACGAGAAGACTCGGAATCACTGAATATTTCTACGATTCTGGGTTCCATGGAGTTGAGGAGCCATGACAGGACGAGCTGGTCTTGGGACACCCAAGCCTCATAGTTTCGAGAAGCGGCATCTGGAGCTTTACTTCTTCCATCGATGAAGCTCAACTTGGATCTTCCACCAAGGGCAAGTGATATAGCTCTCGACCATGGAAGATAATTGAACTCGTTCAATAATACTGAACTTAAACGCTGGTTTAGATTTGGATTTCCATCAACTTCAGATATAATTGAAGTACTAACAGCTTGAGAACTTTCAACCTTTACGTTGAGAGGGTCCGCCATTTTAGTAACAACGACGAAGACGATATGCAGAAGCAGGATCAATTATGATTCCTGCTCTGATACCATGAAGAATTTTAATGTTTGTATATTGTATTCATCATAAATTGTAAGTACAATGGAAGAGAAATATATAGAAGATTACATAGCAAGCTAAGATCTAATGGTAACTAGCCATGGACCTCCATTCTTAATCTAAGCCCTAATTTCTGGTCTTGGAACTAATTACAAGGCAGACAGCTGCCAAATATGAGTAAACAGGTGGTTAACCCAAAAGCATAGCTCTAAGCTAACTAGAGGAGGTGATAACCTACTGTCCTAACTGATAACTTACAGTTCTAACTCTTACCCGATGAATATAAGAACAGTCTGACCAACCCGACGGATACAATACCAACCCAACGAGACTAACCCGACGAGGTTCATGACCAATCCGATGAGTTGATTTCTTCAATAAAAACCAATATGTTTCTTTGTGCATATATCTGTTATTTTTGTTTTTATCTCGTGCGGCTGATGTTTGAAACGATTAAGAAGTTTTTCAAGCGGATTGCCCCAATGATAAACTAGCATCCAAAGGAGAAAAAAAACATAAACTAGCAGGCAGAGAAACAAACCAGGAAGAGAGTTGCCCGAATGATAAATCATTTTTCAAGCGGATTTAGCACGTGACCAGGGAACAATATTGTTTTTAGTCATTTCTTCTCTGATAATAAATTGATATCAATTATTTGGAGCACTTTGTTCATAGTTTAACTCTCTTTCTTTAACCTTTCTGAATCAAAAGACAAAGACATAACCACCCATTCACGGCGCCGTTATAAAAGTGAAAACTGCAAAAAAAAAAACCGAAAGCCGGAAAACTGATGACAGAATGTTAATTATTGTGCCAACCTATTCTCAGGCAAACCAAATAGAAAAATCTACTACAAATTCAGAAACTTAAGACTTGCTCATCAAATTAAAGGAGAAGCCTAAATTTATATACTATCAATTAGCTCATCAAATTAGTAGCTTTAGAAACTTAACTCGCTTGTAGTGCTCGAATCAAGCGCCTCTAGCTTGTATCGATCAAAAGAAATAAAAACAAGGGATATAATGCAACCCAAATTCTCATTCATGTACTTTACAAAACCTTACTTTTAAAATGTTTGGTCTAGTAATACTACAATTTCTCGATATTTTAAGTCTTGAGACCTTTTTGATAGAAATCTTTTTTCGCGTTTTAGTAAATCTTAAGGATTTTATTATTTATTATTTTATTTTTCTTTGCAAGGTAGGGGTTTGCTAGACTGTATAAACAACTTTTAGAGTTGTAGTCCAATAATCATTCATATTATTATTAATTAAATTTTAGAATTTTCTCTATTAAATTTTAGATTGCTGATGGACTTCAGTTTATATTCTAGAATTTAACGATTATTAATCCTACTTATTCTGTTTTTCGTTGCAGCACAAGTGAGAGGTGAAATAAGGTAAACTTGATTTTATATCTTTTTGCCTCTAACCGACGTTCACAAGAACTTCTCTTCATCGAATTATGGTCTACCTGGCTAAAGAAAAACGGAAAAAGTGTTGGGCCCTGTATGTGGAAAGAAACTCTTTTGTAATAATAAAAAAAAATACCTCTTTAAAGGACGCGAGACACCCTTGAATTTTCATGCTACCAACCAATAGCAACTTTTATGGGGAATTTATAATTAATTCTCAGCCACTTCTAATGATATTCTTATACTTAGCTTTCATTTTTAAATATGACACATCAAAAATATAGTATTTAAGAGAATAATGTCAGATTATAATTTTTGTAACATCCCGTTCAAAATTTAATTTATTTTATTCCCGAAAGTGGGAAATTGCGTTTTTGCCCCTGGGTTGACTTTTTGGTTGACTTTTGCGTCGTAACTCGTACGATGCATCCACTTGTATTTTCTTGACGTGCTCGTCGATACGATTTCGTAGACGCGAGCCGTACGTCGTTCGGACTCCGAACGAATATTTTACGGGCGTTGGTTTTCGGCGTTTCCCGTATTTCGAATTTGGGTTGTTTGGGCTGGGGCCCAAATGTCTGCAGGCCACGTGGGCCAATCCCAGATTTCCTGGGATTTGTTTGTCTGGCTTTGTCCTTTGTGGCCGAGCCACTTCCTTCTCCCTCCTTCTTCTTCTTGTTCTGCAAACATCCAATGGCCAACCCGTGGCCATTCTTGGTTTTTTGGCTTCACCATCCTCACCAAATCGAACCAAAAACTTGGGCTTCATCACCTTGAACCCTGCAGCATTCTTCTTGCTGCCCAGAAACCGACCCAGCAGCTTGGGTGAATTTGATCAAGCCACCCCGTGGCATCCTTCCTTTTCTTCTCGGCTTTTTGGAGCTCAAGGGAGCCCAAGCACATCACCAAATCACTCCTGGAGGCCTTGGGAACCCAACCCAAGCCTTGAAACTCGAAATGACACCGTGGACGGAGGAGCACCATTTTGGCCGAATCTTCTTCCCCATTTTCAGGCCACTTCTGGCCAGTTTTTGGTCCCCAAAATGGTACAATTTTGTTCCCCTCATCTCTAGCTTCATTTTGGTACTTGAATCGTCCAATTTGGACTTAAAACGAAGAAGATATGAAGCTTTGAAAATTTCCCCAGTTTCCGGCCACTTTTCCCAGATTCCGGCGACGGCGACGGCGGCCGGCACGGCGGCCGGCGGCGGCGCCGGCGACCGGAATCCTGGCAGGGATGACCGGCGCTGACGTCATCGGACCGGGTTGGACCGGCATGCTGACGTCAGCAGACCGGTTCAGACCGGATTTGCTGACGTCAGCATGACGTCATCGGCTTAGACCGGCTTGAGCCGAGCCGCGTTGACCGGCTCAGCCGAGCCGCGTTGACCGGCTCAGCCGAGCCGTGTTGACCGGCTTGAGTCGAGCCGCGTTGACCGGCTCACCGGCTCGAGTTGACCGGCTCGCGCGTGAGCTGCGCGTGGAGCCGCGAGTGGAGCCAAAGGCTCCGACCTTCCAGCCGCGCGTGAGGGCGCGTGGGAGGTCCGTTTTCCGATCTGTTTTCACGTGTCGACTCGTGACGACGTGTACCACCTCGGGGTAGTATGCATGTTAATTTTTGAGGTGTTTTGGACCTCCAAATTACAAAAGCAAGGGATAGGTGTAATTAATTCGTTACCTTTTTGAGTTAATCATTGTACCAGTGATTTCTCATATAGGTGGGGCCTATCCAGAGGACTACCGGGGCTACCCAGGACGGGGTACTTCGACCCGGCTACCTACAGGTGAGTGAGTGGGTCTTTGTTTTGATAAATATATATATACGTATGGTTTTTCAACGCTTTCTTTAACTGTTAGCGTAGTTGCATATCATTTACGAATGTTGGAGGTAGAACATTCGTATTATACTGCCATACATGTTTTATACTGTTGCTCATCAGTAGATGTATACACCCCAGGTATTAGTACTCAGTCTTGTGGCCAGGACTAGCCTTGACGTTAGGAGTAGTCACTATCAGTACCGCTACGCAGCTTTGGATCCATTGTAGGTACTAGCCTGTCTTAGGTTGCACTAGGCAACTCGGACTTGTGTGACTGCACTTTGTGCACCAGCGCTTAGCGCTAGACTCGCGTCATTGTAGTACTCAGCGTATTACTTGTATACCTAGCTTGTTCATCGTGGTTTAGCCACGTGGGCATGTGTGTTTACATATGGGTGAGCAAATGTCAGTAAATTATTATCGGGGAGTACCCGAACGTTTTAAATGATAGTATTTTGAGGTTCATGCCTATGGGCATGACGTATTTTTCTCAAACTATACTTGTTTTCAAACGAGGGGTTACTAAACTTTTGAAAACAACGGTTTTATCAAACCTTGCTTTTTGACCCACTCACCGTTTTATGTTTTGCGCCCCTCCAGGTTCGTTAGCAGGGAGTTTGTGACGTCGATGGTGCGGTGGTATGACAATGTAGGATTGTTTCTACGTTTGTTTAGATTTGTACCCCTTACTCTACTCACGTTGTGTATTCTAAAAATTCTTCCGCACTCTGTTTTATTCAATTAAATATTCATTATTCTTTATTTCATCCTTAAACTTTCTTTTTGGCTTTCGTCACGCTAACGCGTGTCGGCCAGCACTTCCGACACCTGGCTCGTCCGGGATCGGGATGTGTCAATTTTCTATCTCCAATGGTGCCTATATTTTATTTCTCTCAATATTTTATTATTTTTTAACATATTGAAAAATATTATGGTACATTACTTATATATCGACTACTGCATATTGTTTATAATAATTAGACCACTATTTTACATGGACTGTTGGATGTACTTGGGTGCAGATCTTGTGGACAAAAAAGTTGCTGGTGCATGATTACACATGCAACTAACAACAAGTGATTGCATATGGCTTTTCGTGTTCTGAGTCTCATGAACTGTTTTAGCCCGTTCCTACAAAGAGAGCTACATTTGGCAAGCTCGGTAGGATTTAGCTACTGAATTTTTTTTTTTTTTTAAAGATTTCATGTGGCCCACTATTAGAGATAAATTTAGAACAAAAAGGACTAAATTGGTCTATGTAGCCCTCCATTGGAGATGTCTTCACTCTAGACCTCACCTAGTAAATTGGGAAAGGGTCTGGCAACCCCTACTCACCGAAGGGTGACATGCAAATCTGCAAGGAGTTAGTGCCACTTTCTTTGTTATCATGACTAAGTGAGAGGCCTCTAAATATCTATTAGATGTGTATTATATTTTTTATATACGTGAAAAATATTTATTAAACCTATAATGTTGCTGAAATTATATCCAAAAGATAACGTCTCTTGCATATGAGTTCCATCCCTCGAACCATTTGGCTAAATGAAATTCCATTTTACACCTGACCTATTGCCGTAAAAGAAACGACATGTCGTTTCCTTTTTAATATAAAATAAAAAAATAAAAAAAACGTGTACATGACGGGATGTTGTTATTGTGATCACACACGGACGCTAAGTCTTTCCGTATATCTCAAGAACTCCGGCTGTCTTCTTCTTCTTCTTCTTCTTCTTCTTCGTTGATCGCAAAACCCTAAAAATAAAATAAAATAAAATAAAATCCCTAATCGAACCAGTTTCTTTCTCAATTTTGTTCAATTAACAGCTCCAATTGATCAACAGGTACGTCTTCTGTGGGTTTATCTGTCTTTTTTTTTTAAAATTTAATTATATTACCCTAGAACAAACCAGAAGCAAAATCCCCAATTCCCGAATTCGTATTATTTTTGCAGAAAAGATAATTAATTTACGATTTCTGATGATTTTTCAGCTGCATATTTGTTTCGTGTTCGTTTCCATTGATTAAATTCTGAATTTTTACCTTGCTTTTGCTTTGTATGGACTTCAAAGTTGATTCTTTTTCTGGGATTTATTTGTGTTTGAATTTTGTTACATATTCTGGTTTCGAATTCGAACCGAAAACTTGAAACTTGTGTAGTGATTTGAGGAATTGCATGGAGAGCTTTGAGGGGAGAGTTTCGTATTCGTCCCTTCCGAAGATAGACAAACACCAAGCCCAATTCCACTACGATGACGAGTATGTCGGGTCTGATTGGCCCGAGCCAGAACACTGCGGGAAGGTTAGTTACCCGGCAGTAGCATCCAAGCCCGAGAAGCACGACTATTCGTACCAGTATCCTCCTGAATCCGAGGATTTTGTTGATGGCAGCGGGTATGATTCGAGCGAGGAGCCTTGTGATTTACCTCAGACTAATATGCAACCGGAAGTCAATTTAAAGAATGTGCTGACTGGGGTATTTGCCATTCTGACTGGCCGGAACAAAGCACCTGGTCTTCCATCAGACAAGCAGCTACCCAATTCGAATGTTTCGTTTTTGGGCTCAGAAAAGAATGGTGATACATGCTTGCTCTCGTCGGTATACATACCCAGTGCCCCACCCCTGCTTGAGCCAACGGCGTTTAATTACAATGCATACAAAGATGTTTTGGAAGCTGAACCCCCTGAGTGGCTTCCTGATAGTTCGACTACAGTTTGCATGCAGTGCACTTTGCCTTTCACTGCACTTACTCGTGGGAGACATCATTGTCGGTTCTGTGGAGGGATTTTCTGCAGAACATGTAGTAATGGAAGGTGCTTGTTGCCTGTCAAGTTTAGGGAGAGGAATCCGCAGAGGGTCTGCGATGCCTGCTATGATAGGCTAGATCCTTTACAGGGTGTTCTAATTAACAGCATTAGCAATGCTGCGCAAGCAGCAAAGCATGATGTCATGGATTGGACTTGTACAAGAGGATGGTTAAATCTTCCGGTTGGGTTTTCCATGGAACAGGAGATATACAAAGCATCCAACACATTGAGAAGTTACTCCCAGGTGCAATTCTGAATTTCATCTAAGTTTTGTTCCTACGCTTCTGGATTATTAGTTTCCTGCAAACTCGTCTTTCACTCATCTACAAGGAAACTAGCATAAAATGGCTTCTAAGGAGTTCTCATTTTCCAAACTAAGTTGATTTCTGACATCTTATGTCATATGTTTGACAGGTTGCTAGGTTGAATCCTGAGAGGTCCATACCCGCAGCTGTTCTCAGAGGAGCCAAAGGTCTGGCAATCTTAACGGTTGCTAAAGCTGGTGCGCTTCTCTCTTACAAACTAGGTACTGGTTTGGTAATTGCTCGAAGATCAGATGGGTCATGGTCTGCTCCGTCATCCATTTTTTCTGTTGGCTTAGGATGGGGTGCACAGGTATATATTCAAAATCTTCATTGCTCTAATGTTATACAACTTTTATTGCCTTGCCTCCTATGATTATGTTAACATGCTAAAGTTTGAGGAAAGGAATTACAGAGGAGTAAGACCTCATATGCATTATTTACCACATATATTCATATGCATTTGTCTACAGCACTTATTTTTTACTAAAGTCCTGAAATTGATTTTTTAGTCTTTTCCGCTTTAGTAATTTGAGAAAGTTTAAGTGTTGGCTAGAATTTTCTTCTTTCTTAGTTCTATCTCAGGTGGTAATCTTTGCATTCCCATTGTTTCTTTTTCTAGATTGGGGGTGAGCTTATGGACTTCATCATCGTGCTTCATGATTTAAAAGCTGTGAAAACATTTTGTAGTCGCATGCATTTCTCTCTTGGTGCTGGGTGTAGTGCTGCAGCAGGACCTATTGGTAGAGTGCTGGAAGCAGACATGCGTGCTGGAGACAGAGGTTCTGGAATGTGCTATACATACAGTTGTAGCAAAGGTATGATAACAATTTTAGATTCATAAAGCTTTCTAGTTAATGACTAGGATCATCTGCTGTATATCATGGCATGCGAGTCTTTTCATATGTACAAGTAGCAAATCTTGTAGTGGAGTATTGGTTTGTCTTTTTATCTGCAAATTCTAAATATGTATCACCCATTATTCGTCCCCGACTCTCCCCCCCCAACCCCATACTGGATCCATGGTAGATTTGTTTTACGCATTTTGAGGGTTCTGTTACTTGGGGTAGTATGGAAGCTTGGGAAAAGATCCGACTCCCGATGGTTTGATGTTGCAATGTTTTGACAGGTGCATTTGTCGGAGTATCTTTGGAAGGGAACATTGTGGCCACAAGGATGGATACCAATCTACAGTTTTATGGTGACCCGTACTTGACGACTACTGATATACTACGCGGAACCGTGGACAGACCAAAGGCTGCTGAGCCCCTGTATACGGCCCTGAAAAACCTCTACTCCAGTCTACAGTGCTAGTTCCGGTTACATCTCCGATGACTACTTGTTTAAGCTTTCTGTTCAGAACAATTGACGGGGTTCAGAATTCTTTTCTTAGTATTTCACATTTGGTTTGAAACTGTAAAGTTAATAGGTGTTGGTTTTTACTTTTATCTGTATAAAGGAGAACGAAGATTCATGCCGGACAATTAAGTTTTTTTTACCCCAACTGTGAAATCACTTGGAACTGCTCTTGTATATAAGCAAACCCATATATGTGTATATATCAAATTATTTGACAATGTACCACTGCAACTAAAACTATACTTTAGTCTTGGTGTAATTCAACTCGTATTGGTTTTGAAACGGCCGTTTTACAAGCCGCCTTCGTGCCAGCCGCAGGCATCGGTAAGTCTGTAAACTGTGAAAGTTAAAATGTCTGGGAAAAATGTTGCGTTTGGGAAAGAACCAGAGTTTATTATTTACTAGGTTTCGTTTTTTAAAATTGGTTATTCATGATTAAAGATGCTTTATTCTTTGCTGTCTCTAAAAGATGAGAACCAGAATCTGCAAATAGTTGGGGCCGCATTTTTTGACAATAAAAAACGCTTATGACTGTGTTTGGTTGAAAAACTTGAAAGATCTCCCGGCTCATAAAACGCTTTGTGTAGAAGCACTTGACAAATACTACTTCTTTTTTTTTTTATAAAAAAAAAAATTCCAACGTATTTAAAATAAAAATATATCAATGGGCGGACTGAAGAAATTCTCTACCCTTATGTTGGTTCCAAAAGGGCATTTTCGACATTTCAAAATTTCCCAAAGAAAACCTTATTGACGAAGGGAAGGTCCTATTTATTTCCTATTGGAAAAAGGAAAGTCTAATCCTTTATACGTTCCTCTTCCGCGTTTCCCTCTCCATATTTTCCCGTCACTATTTTTCTCGCCTCCCAAACACATCTCTCAGTTGCTCAGTTCAGAAATCCGGTGTCGTCCGTCAAAGTAGGGCTCCAATTTTCAATGGAAGCTCCCAATTCCGACGAATCCGCCTACGAAAACCCTAAGGAACCCGAAAGATCAGAGGCTGCTGAAGCCTCCAATTCCACTGTGGAAGATGAAGAAGATGGCGGCGCCAGTGCCGACGACGACGGCTTTAGGTCAACGGTTATCGACATATCCGGCGAAAGCTTGGACTTTCCGATCGGGGAAAATTCTGAAGACGCCGGGGAATTGTATTTGTACAAAAACTCGTTTAATCTATTGCCCAAGTCGATTGGCTCTCACAAGCGGCTGAGGACGTTGAAGTTCTTTGGGAATGAGATCAATTTATTTTCGCCGTCGTCGTCGGCCACGGCGGAGTCGGAGTTTGGGGGCTTGGAATGCTTGCAAGTGAGGATAGCGTCACCAGAGTTTGGCGGGTTGCCATTGGATAAATTGAATGGGTTGAAGGAGCTTGAGCTTTCCAAAGTGCCGCTGAGGCCTTCGGGGTTTCAGATACTGAGCGACATTGCCGGGCTCAAGTGCCTCACCAAGCTCTCTGTTTGTCACTTGTGTATCAAATACCTCCCTCCAGAAATTGGCTGTTTAAACAATTTGGAGTATTTGGATCTTTCGTTCAACAAGATGCAGAGCTTGCCCGCTGAAATCGGTAATTTAAACGCATTGATTTCGTTACTAGTTGCGAATAATAAATTGGCGGAATTGCCTTCGACATTGTCCTTGTTGCAGAGCTTGGAGACGTTGGACCTGTCGAATAATAGGTTGACATCGTTAGGGACTATTGAACTTGACTTGATGCACAATCTCCAGAAGTTAAATCTTGAGTGCAACAAGCTGCGTCGCACTTTGTGTGAAATACCGTCGTGGATATGCTGCAATTTCGAAGGAAATGGGAAGGAGGACACAGGCAATGATGATTTAAAAAGTTCCAGGTCCAGTTCCTCTGTTGAAATTCCCCTTCGGAAGCGGAAATACAATCAAAGTGTTTGTCGTAGAGGCTTTCATCATAGCTCAGCAAGTCTAGTTTCCGCGCATTCATCCAACAGCAGTAGTAGGTGTTGTTGTGCAGCGGCTCGGAGGTCAGGTAGGTGGCGGAAGCAAGGGTATAGTTTGCAGCAGAGGGCTCTTCAAGAACGCTTAGACAACAGCAGGAAGTTGAAAGGTCTTGAATCTTCCAAGCGGTTACGCGTGAAGGAAGATGGAGGATTAGCTTCCGAATCTTATCTTGCTGAGGATGAATGTATCACTCCGGATGATGATGGTGGTGGGGAAGTTCAGAGTGAAAATGTTGAGTGCCATGATATGAGCTCAAAGGAGCACGTTGTAGGAAATTGTTCATCAGACTCTAGCGCAGTCAATGAAAGTGATGAAGAAGATTTTTGTGAGTTTGATGCATCGTTGGCCCCGAAGAAAGAGGTTTGTGGTGAGGAAGATGAAGGTTCATCTTCAGATACATCAAAAAGTACTTGTCAGCCCAAAAGAAGGCACCCAGATGCGGACCTTGATAATACGAGACGCCCCAAGCATCCTAGATACAGTCCTGATAGCTCAAATTTGTCTCGCAAATATAATGATTTTTCGGTTTGCAGCACTGAGGACCATCTTTCAGATGGCTTTTATGATGCAGGGCGCGACAGGCCATTCATGCCACTACAACTTTATGAGGAAAGTTTTCGTCTTGATTCGCGTGAAGTCATTCTTGTTGATAAGCAATCGGATAAAGAGTTGGATGAAATTTTACGTTCTGCTCAAGAGTTGGTGAATCGTTTAAATGCAGATGGAAATGCGGGTGATACGCTGCAGATTGCATCATTGCTTGCTCTGTTCGTATCAGATCACTTTGGGGGCAGTGATAAGAGTGCTCTTGTTGAATGGGCACGAAAAGCTAATCCTCTTTCCGATTACAGGAAGCCTTTTGTTTGCACCTGCCCAACTGGAAACAAGGACTTCATTAGTTTTTCCACTGAACCAGGTGTAAAGACGGTTGAAGATATCGGTTTTTCTGATCTCTGTGAGAAATCTCTTCATTCTGTTAAAGCACGACGGAATTCCATCGTAGTTCCCATTGGAACCTTGCAGTTTGGCGTGTGTCGGCATAGAGCATTGTTATTGAAGTATCTATGTGACTGGGTGGAGCCTCGAGTACCTTGTGAGCTTGTTAGGGGTTATTTGGATTTCATGCCACATGCGTGGAATATTATACTAATCAAGAGAGGTGCCTCGGAGGAGATTCGAATGGTGGTTGATGCATGTCGTCCGCGTGATATAAGAGTGGAGACAGATCCTGAATTTTATTGCAGGTATATTCCTCTTAGTCGTACCAAATTTTATCTTCCAATTCGAAGCAGCAGCAGCCCTGCTCCTCCTACTACTACTATAAAAAACTCTGATACTCGTCTCATCCGGCGCAAATATGGATCAAATGAGGCAGCAGGAAAGATGCGTACTTGTGTGGTATATGGAGGAACTTCGACGGATGAAATTAGGAACTTTGACTACAACTGCTTAGCGGAAGTAAGGATTTTAGGTGCTTTGAAACACCCTTGCATAGTGGAAATGTATGGACATCAGATATCATCCAAGTGGGTTCCTTCTGGAGACGGAAGTCCCGAGCATCATCGTATCTTGCGATCAATAATTTGGATGGAGGACATAAAAGGGGGTTCCTTGCTAAATTATATAGAAAAGCTATCAAATGCTGGTGAGAAGCATGTTCCAATAGAGCTAGCTTTGCGCATCGCGGAAAATGTTGCAAGTGCACTGGTGGAGCTGCATTCAAAGCACATCATTCACCGTGACATAAAAAGTGCAAACATTTTGATTGATTTGGATAGCAAGAAGAGAGCCGATGGAGCACCTGTTGTGAAGCTCTGTGATTTTGATAGAGCGGTGCCCCTTCGAGCTTACTTGCATACATGCTGCATTGCCCACATAGGAATACCTCCTGCTGATGTTTGTGTTGGAACGCCTCGCTGGATGGCCCCTGAGGTTTTGCGAGCAGTGCATGAACACAATATGTATGGATTGGAAGTTGATATCTGGTCGTTTGGGTGCTTGCTGTTGGAAATGTTGACTCTGCAAATTCCCTACTTCAGAGTACCTGAGTTGGAGATCGATCAACTTCTGACGAGGGGAAAACGACCAAAGTTAACAGATGACTTTGAGGCGCTTGGGTCATTGAACGAGCCAGTAAAGACTCAAACCGGAGCGGAGCTTGAGGGAACAGAGGCTGACTTAGACACACTGAGATTTCTTGTTGACTTGTTCTACCAATGTACTGAGGAGAATCCGCTGAATCGTCCTACGGCTGACAACCTCTATGAATTGATACTGGAGCACAGCAAAAATCTTACGAAATCCGGAACTTAGAAATCCTAGGTTAAAATTAAGGTAATAATAATCTTGTTTGTTTTGGGCCTCAAGTGTTTGGGATTGCCCCGGAATCATTGTAATCAGCTGTATGAGTAAGGTTTGTAATTTAGTAAAGATTTTGCAATTTTCTGTACGAGTAAGGTTTACTGCTCAGATGTGTATTGTGCAATATCTATTGGGATCAATATTACTCGATTTCGAATGTCCCTCGCTGTAGTTTAGATGTATACTGTTAATTTGGTTTTGAAAGTGCCCTATTACAACCTGCATTTTGTGCCAGCTGCAGGCTGATTTTTAATGCCTATTGTTAACTATAAACAGTAAAAATGTATAGAAAAGAAAAGAATGTTGTGCGTCTGGGAAAGAACCGAAATCTGCGAAGAGTTGGGGCTTGCTTGGGTTTGCTTTTGAAAGAGCTAAAGACGTTTTATGACAGCCAAAATCTGTTAACCTTAGTTTTTCGAGAAGCACTTGAACTTCTAATAAATTTTTTAACTTGTTTATAATAAAAAAAACTTCTAGCACAAATGCTCATGAGCAAAAGTATTTTTCAAAGAAGCTATTTCAAACAAACTCTTAACAAAATTGGGTTGTAATACAAGGAACTCAGCGGACTATTGTCCATGGAAATATTCTTTGGTCTTCCTGCTAGACACCATCAGTCGTTTGCCTCTCACAACCAAATGAGACTCCTTGTATTGGGGTCCCGCTTAGTTTGTGAGGGTATGGAGATGAAAGATGGGCTAAATAATTCTTCTACCCTAAGTTGGGTCCAAAAGGGCATTTTCGACATTTCACAACCTTCGACTAGTCCTATCCTATGTAATAATGGTCATTCGAAATTGCCCAAAGGGAAACCGATTTTTCTTCGGAAAATTTGTAACTAGATTCCGATTATATCTCCAAAAGGTTAATCCTCAATCTTTTTATATTTATTTTACAAGCCTTAATCTTATTGATGAAGGAAGTCCTATTCCTTACCGATAATCGACTCTCCACTTGTGTACGTGTATATAAAATAAAGTTGATGATCCAGAATTCAGCCCTAGAAGATTCATCACATCAGTCAGTCTTAATAAACCTCACTGTGACAGACTGCTATCTTAGATTCTTAAGTTCTTAACCACTGAAGAGAGAGAGAGAGAGATGGGCAACAAACTTTGCACAGGAGAAAAGTTGGGTGGCAAAATTTTCACAGGAAAAAAACTGGGGAGCAAAGTTTTCACAGGAAAATACATAAAGGGTAAGCAACATGAACATGCTGTTGATATGGATATTGTTCCAACTTTTATATGTGACTTGTGTGATGTGAAAACTATTCACGAATATTCGTTCAAAATCAAGGGTTGCGCCCATGTTTACTGTCAAGAGTGTGTTGTTCAATATGTAGTGTCCAATATCCAAAACAATGTCACATCCACTATCATGTGCCCCGTACAAGGCTGCACCGGGGCACTAGACCCCGACTACTGTCGTCTAATCCTCCCAGACGACATCTTTGATGGGTGGGGCAATGCCTTAAGTGAATCTGCACTTGCGGATGAGAATGATGGAGATTCAACTTTCGTATGCGACTTCTGTGTCAAGCCAGTTAATCTAAAAGACTCGATTAACATTAAGGGTTGCTCCCATTTTTACTGTCAAGACTGCATTGTTAAATTCGTGGCGTCCAAGCTCGATGACAATGTATCTTCCATTACATGCCCTGTACATGGCTGCACCGGCGCATTAGACCTTGACTACTGTCGTCCTATCCTCCCAACCGACGTCTTTGATAGGTGGGGCAAGGCCATATGTGAATCTGTGGTTATGGGCGCTCGGAAGAAGTACTTATACTGTCCCTACAACTCGTGCTCGGCGCTGTTGATTAATGAGGAACCAGAGGGTACGAGTCAGTGTGTGTGTCCTCATTGCAATAGAGAGTTTTGCGCCATGTGTAAGGTTCCTTGGCATACCGATTTTGATTGTGCCATGTTTCAGAAACTGAGAGATAAGGGTGAAGACAAAATGCTGGAAGAGCTTGCGAAGAATAAGAGCTGGAGGAGGTGCCCACGTTGCAATTACTATGTTGAAAGAATAGATGGGTGCAGCTACATGAAATGCAGGTCAGTTAAACTTCTGTGCAGCTTCTAGATTTTCTGCAAATTGGTTAATTTCATATAAAATTCCCTATCAGTTTCTGAATTGAATAACTTGAGTTATCCTTCAACTTACATAAATTTTATCTTTTGGTGTATATTTCTTTGCCCTAATCTTCATTGATCATCAAAGTTGGTTACTATTATTGTTGCAGGTGCGGATTTGCTTTCTGTTACAGTTGTGGAATTCAGGCTGTCGAACATACCCGTTATTGTCAAAGCTGTAAGCAATAATCCTAATTATTTTCTCCTGAGCCGATCTTGGTGCAACACTACGGAGTTTGATGCAGGTTGGATTATAGAAATTAGATCATTGTTCCGTTTGTTTATACTCTACTCAGATCTATGAAGCATGGATACGGATACGGTTATGGTGATATGATACGCCAATAAAAATATATAATTTAAAATATTTTTAACATGAAAAATTTCAAAATTCAAGTTCATTCAAGTGTGAGAGTTATATTCATTCTTTCAATTAGAGACAAAGCTCTTTGTATTCATCAACTTTAATCTAAATCTTTGTTCCCTATTAATTTTCTCCTCTTAATTTCTCATTTGAAAGTGCAACGGCATCCTAAAAACCGAATACTTGTATTGGACGAGTATCCTAAAATATCTGACAAATATCGGGATACGCAACTAAAGTGAAGTATCCGTGCTTCATAAACTTATATGTATGTAATATTTATTGGGATCAATATTACTCAAATTTGAATCTTCCTCTCTGTAGTTGCTAGTTTGCGGTTGCATCTCCGATACTACGCGTTTAAGCTTTGTATTCAGAACAATCGATGGGGTTCAAAATTCTTTTCTTAATTATTCACCTTTTAATTTTTGTATATTGTGTTTAGTTTTTATGAGTTTAGTTAGTTTATTGGCCGGCTAATAATGTTGTGATGGGGAAAAGGAAATTAAGATAAAATTACTGTAAGAAAATATAAAAATGATATTCTCTTCCAATAAGCATAGGGTGGGTTAGGTTTCATTCGATTCGGTTTTTTTGCCAAAACCGAAATTACTTTTAAGGTCACTGTCGGAGATGACTACGTCATAGGCGGAGCAACCCTGGTTCCTGAAGTTTCTGCTCCAAATTTGAAAACCAGTTCAAGATTCGGGATTTATCGAACTGGGTTTCTTCCAAATGATGGATTCTCCTCAGGGAAGCTTCAAATTTCTGACCTTGCTTTTGGCTTCTGCTTGATAAAAAAGCTCCAACAAATACAACAGAAAAGCAGAAAACGAAAAAAACAAGCACAAAAGATCTAGGATGAAAATTAGCAGAGAGAGAGAGGATCAAGGTTTTGAAAGAGAGAAAGAGAACGAAGAGGATGAAGATGGGATCAAACTGCGGCTCGGGTTTTGTTAATTTTTGATATCCTATAAACAATTAAAGACCTAGGATCTTTATAAATAATTTACTTATACAATCATGGAAACACAAAACATGTTGTCAAGTTCAGTGGCGAATTCAGAAATTTTATCCTAATGGGTCAAGATTTAAACATAATAAAAAAATTTAAAAGAAAATAACAATGAAAAATTAAATGATAATATATCCATTCATAATTCAAGATAAAAAAATTACAAGTTACAATTGTCCACGACGATTTTTCATATTCTGAAAACATTGCATTATAGTTTCGTTGTCAATACAAGAAAAAACATTTTTCTCAATGTAAACAACTAAAGTATCACTCAACCATTGATCTCCCATTTTGTTACGGAGTGGACCCTTAATAATATTCATGGCAGAAAATGCCCTCTCCACTAAAACAGTTGCAGCAGGTAAAATCAAAGCCAATGTAATAAGCAAATACATGTTGTAGACACGTAAATTTCGGCGAAATAAATGTTCATCAACAAATTAAATTTGACTCGGCATGGCTTACGTGGCGCATACCATGAGTCTCGCAAATTGCACACATGGCACGTGACTCATCAAAATTAGATGAGTTATCAAGAGTGACACGTGTCAGCATCTAAGACCTCCGTCAAACAAATCAAACCAAATACACAAGAGGAGAAATTAAACCTAATTTGATCAAATTATATCAATTAGGGTTTAATTTCCTAAATTAAAGATTATGATTTAATTAAGAGCTAAATTAAATAATTAGCTCAAGTTAAATCAAATCAGAAAATCAATCCCACAAATTACGGGATTTAGATTGGGATTCTAAACTAATACCCAATCCCTTGCCTATAAATACCAGGCTCATTTTCAGAAGAAGGGACTGGAGAGAAAAAAAGCAAGTCCAAGCCTTTGGAGAAACCAGAAAGCTCTCTGGCCAAAGCAAACACCCAAACACTTGTGTTCTTCATCAAGCTCGTGGAGAATCAACAAGCACAACACACGTGCCGATTCATTCATCACCAAGGCCAAAGACCATCCACCACGTGAAACTTCTCATGGTCCTGTTTCATTCAAGATCAAACCTCGACGGCCCTTGAAGAAATCACAAGCTCGATCCAAGATCAAGTGTTCACCACCCTTGAATCGAATTCTACTTTGGAGATCGAATCAGAGGAATATTCTTATAAAATAATAAACCACAGAGATTGTAACCCTAATTTTCTCATTAATACAAATTTATTTTGTACGCGTGTTCTTGTTTCATTCGTTGCAGGAATTTTCGTGTTTACACATGAATTTAAATTGTAGATGCACTTTTGTCTTAACATCTTAATGTAAGAAATGGTACAAGTTCTTGAGCAACCTTAGTTCATAAAATTCACCAGTGGTAATTTTACTTCTTTTATCATAAGTAGTTAATTATGGCAACCCCTTTCTTGCTTTCTAAGGACAAAATCGAACTCCAGTTTGCGACAAACCATGTAGGTATGTTGCATTTGTTACCCCATAAAACTGACATGTTAAAGTGCTGTCAATTTTAAGCTGTCGTAATTGGCTAAATGTTTCTTCCAATTTATTCTTTAGCTAATCTAGCTTTAGACCTTTTCGCTAATCGTTCATAATTCTTTGATTCGGGACTCTCTCCTGGACTTCAACGGTTCAACCTACACGGCTACACCACAAGAACATCCTTATTTTATCTATCTATTTTTCTATTGCACATTTGCACTCACAGTCACACCACTGGACTTCAACGGTTCAACGACCTACCCCATTTCTAATCCATTGTCCCAAGTTCCAAGTTCCAACCCAACAACTTATGCATCAATAATGAATCCATAAACAAAAATCCTTAAAAATTTTCAAATCCTAAATCCCTAGAGGCTAGAGGCTAGAGGCTAGAGGCTAGAGCAAACATGAAATTGAAAAATCTAATAGTCTTATAGAGAAGGTTTCAAATTAACTTACCGGAAATTGAAGCGAACGAAGGTAGTCGGCGAGCCGAGAAAGGGAGGCACAACACATCACAACACAACACTGAGAGGGAGGGAGAGAAGCCGACTGTTTTTCTTTCTCAGAGACTGAGACTGAATGCATTGGACTTCTGTATTTGAGAAGTCGCTGATTTTTTTTATTTACTTTAAACAACGTCATTTTGGTTAGGTGTTTTAAAAAAAAAAATTCAAACCTTGCACACGCAGCGCGCATCTGCTTGCTGCCTGATGCAGCGATGTTGGTTCAAACATTTTGTAGAACACCTGCTGTGCACGACATGCCCGCTGCCCAAAAAATCAAGGAGTCGTCCATGGCTCTCTCCAACCTTATTGCAAACATCCAAAGGGTCAACTGATCCACCTTGACCCCTCGTGGATCCGCCACTGGCCAAGTTGGCTTGAAGCAAAGAATCTCAACCCACAGGGAAGGGGTCCTAACCCTCATGCCTCCAATTTTTAAGTATTTGCATGGTTTTCATAATTAAAATATTATATAAAATAATTATATATATATATATATATATATATATATATATTCAGTTTCCAAATCACCAAACCCGAACCAACTAATTTCAGTTTGGTTCGATTTTTTCAGCTTCATTTTTTTAAACTCACCTCTAAATAAGCACATAGATAATTAGGAGGCGCAGGTGCTCTCTTTGATAAGATTCAAGCTCATTGTAGTTTGACAAAAGTTCACCAGCAGGTGTATATCTCTTGACTTGTTCCCTTTAGGATACAACAACAAAAATAATGATGGAGAATGCTTCAATTTATAAGCATTGGGATCACCCTTAGTTAATAGAGTAAAGGCATCTCTAATGAAAGATGCAAAATGCCTTGAAATGTGTCATTTGTATTTTTTGTTGGCCAGAAAACTCTCCAATGTAGAGATGTAAAATATACATGTTGGCAGAAAAATGTAAACCAAAAAAAAATATATATATATATATATATATATTTACATCTTTTAGTTGTGGGTCCCACCAATTAAAGAGAGAAAATTCGTGATCTCAAATTTACATCACTTCTATTAGAGTAGACATCCCATCTACATCTTTTGAAAATATAAAATAAAATAAAAATATAATTTTTGCATCTCAAATTTACATCGCATCTCGGTATTGTAGATGCTCTAATAAACAAAAAAAACCAAAATTCTTTCACTTAATGGTGAATTACACAATTTACAAGAAAATAAAAGGTGTAGAGACTCTCTCACTTAATTAATATTAAAATTGCACCAACATGTTGAATTGATTATGGAAAAGATAATCATAAAATCATAAAAGGTGTCCAAAATGGCATTTTCGAAATTTCATAACCTTAGACTAGTCCGATGTTTATCAGGGGAATATGTACCAAGATTCCAATTATATCTCCACACGGTTACCCTTTATTATCCTTAATTCTATTGACGAAGTCCGTCCTCAAACATGAAGAACTCTCCACTCATGTATATAATGAAGTTGATGTTCCACCGAGAGAGAGAGAGAGAGAGATAGATGGGCACAGGAGAGAAGTTTGGCAGCAAAATTTTCACAGGAAAAAAACTACGCAGCAAAGTTTTCACAGGAAAACTCATAAAGGGTAAGCTTAAGCTCATCTCCTCCTTCATCACCAAACACATAGTACTCCATACGAAAAAAAGAAGAAGCAACATGAACATGTTGTTGATATTGATAATGGTCCAACATTTGTATGTGACTTGTGTGATGAGAAAATTCATCTCGAAAACTCATTCAACATCAAGGGTTGCACCCATTTTTACTGTCAAGAGTGCGTTGTTCAATACGTAGCATCCAATCTCCAAAACAATGTCACATCCACTATTATGTGCCCTGCACAAGGCTGCACCGGCGCGCTAGCTAGACCCCGACTACTATTGTCCAATCCTCCCAGACGATGTCTTTGATGGGTGGGGCAATGCCTTGTGTGAATATGCACTCGCGGATGCGAATGATATGGGATCAACTTTCGTATGTGACTTCTGTGTTGAGCCAGTTGATCTAAAAGAATCCTTTAACATAAAGGGTTGCTCCCATTTTTACTGTCAAGACTGCATTGTTAAATTTGTAGCGTCGAAGCTCCAAGAGAATGTCACTTGCATTACGTGCCCTGTACAAGGCTGCACTGGCGCGCTAGACCTTGACTACTGTCGTCCTATCCTCCTAAATGACGTCTTTGACAGATGGGGCAAGGCCTTATGTGAGTCTGTGGTTATGGGGTCTGAGCAGAAGAAGTACTTATACTGTCCCTTCAATGTGTGCTCGGCGCTGTTGATTCATGAGGATCCGGAGGGTACCACTCAGTCTGTGTGTCCTCATTGCAAAAGAAAGTTTTGCGCCAAGTGTAAGGTTCCTTGGCATACCGAATTTGATTGTGCCAAGTCTCTCAAACCATGTCAACTCCGTGGGGACGTGGTCAATTACAAACTCGTCGCTGAGATTCTACAGAACTGCATCTGCAAGTGATTTTCTTACAAATGTTTGGTTAATTTTGGGTATTTTTGTTAAGTGCTTGCCATGTTTTGGTCATGGAGATCAGGACGAGGAGAGAGAAAGGGAGGGTAGGGGGCGGTCGATGGTAAAGGAAGTGGGGTCCTTTTTTTTTTTCTTTTTAATTGTTTAGAAAACAATTTTAGCTTGCTCTTAAAATGCAATCTATTTTAGCTTTTTTTTATTAAAATACTTTTAAGATAATATATTATCGACATAATATTACAGATATTTTCGTCAAAGAAAACTAGCAGAGAGTGCATTTTGAGAGTATGACTACTTTTTTATTGATATAATTGCAAAAGGGCTAGTAAGCCCAACTTCCCAATAAGTTTTTGAGTCGTATAAAAAATTGTTTTTAAGAGATGATCTTAAAAAATATTTTCAAAACTGATGAAATTTTTTTAGTGGGATACCAAACGAGCCGAAGTTTCTACTTAGTAGGATTGACTCTTTAAATTCGGGTATTCATGAACAGAGATTACATACATTTGACACGTGTCATTGCACAAACCCAAATCTGTAAACAACTGTTGATAGAGTTGGGTAACTAGGGTTTGGAGTGAACTCTGCAGACTGTTGTGTCTACCTTTTCTGATGAGTATTGGATGCATCCATTCGTAAATGAAGAGAAGATGAGTGTTGGAGTTTTACTATTCACATAAACTTGAGAGGAGAAACAGTTGGCGCACTCTGCTCCATTATGACCAAACACAAAGAAGCACATAACAAGAAGAAGAAGTTGGGGTTGAATCACATCTTGCAGGACCAAAACGATGACATTATTCACAAAGCTGAGCCTGAGTACTCTCGTCCAATTCTACCCATAAACGCTTTTGATTGGTGGGAAAATTGTTTGGGTCATAAATAAAAATAAGACCAGCTACAGGGCCTACACATTTTTATTTATTCAAAAGTTGCACGACTTCGGTCCACCACCTTCGAAGCCCAAATCGAGGCTTAGATGACCTTCTCATTTTCTCTCTAATAACCTACCGAGGGCTCATGTATGCTTCTCTCCGAAGCACATCTTCCACGCAGGCGACCAAAACACGGAAATATCTCGTCCCCTTAAATGCACACAAATGCGTCATCCGACAAATTGATGTCATTTCGAGTACAGTGCTTTAATATATAATTGTATGATTAATTAATAATAAAATATAAATAAAACTTATCCAAAATTAATAATAATAAAATATAAATAAAACTTATCGAAAATTAACAATGAATAATATAAAATAAAATTTGATTAGACGATACATAATTTTAGTAAATAATTAGAAAATTTTGGAATATGTAGGAATAAGTTTGACAAATTTCGTAAAAAATCGGTTTGAAATTTAGAATTATACAAATCTCTATATGCATTCCAATTTTCATCTAATTTTTTCAAAAATTTTCGAATTCGGAACAAAATTTTTAATGGTGGAATCAAATTTTTAGTCAACTTGCACAATGAAAGTAAAAACCTCACAATTGATTTTATAGTGAGACCTCAACTTTCTTTATAGTATCAGAGTAGGTTGGCCCACGTATCAAGTCCAACGACCACACGTGCTCCACGTCACCCAATTTGTGTTGTCCACGTGGCTTGAAAATTCGCCACACGTAAGGGGGCATGTGAGGTTGTGAAGGTAGGGGTGGGTTTACAAAACCGAAAACCGAAAAAAACCGAGCCGAACACCAAATCGAAGTCGAAAAAAGTTTGAAAACCGAACCGAACCGAACCGAACCGAAATAATAATTTAATTATTATTTAATTATTTTTTATAATATTTTAATCATGAAAATTATACAAATACTAAAAAAATGGAGGTATGAGGGTTTGAACCCTTTCCCTTTAGGTTGAGGGTGTCTGCTTCTAGCCAACTGGACAACATGCTTTATCTTTCAATGATTATATAAGTAAAATATTTAAAAACGTCCTTTCTTTATAGGTATATAAAATTAACAATTGGTCCCATCTTTCATCAACCCTAAGCCGCAGCCCATCTTTCATCTTCATCTATTTTTCATCAACCCTCCCATCATCAAACCCTAGTCGCAGTCCCCCTATCTTTCATCCTCCTCTATCTTTCATCAACCCTCCCATCTTTCATCAAACCCTAGCCGCAGCCCCCTCCCCCCATCTTTCATCCTCCTCTTCGTTCTCTCTTTCCCTCTCCCTCTCTCTCTCCGCAGCCCCCCACCATCTTTCATCCTCCTCTTCGTTCTCTCTCTCGCTCTCTCTCTCTCTCTCTCTCTCTCTCTCTCTCTCTCTCTCTCTCTCGATTTTGATGTGCATACTCTTTAAAACCCCAATTTTCTTCAACTTCATCCGTCTGCGATTTAACTCGCTCCGATCCCACTGTGCCAACTCAATGGCCATACCTCCGCCGAAGTCAGCCATGGCTTCCGCCATCGTTTCACCGACTCGGTCGTCCTCTCTTTCCCTGTCTTTTAGACTCTTATTCGATTTGCAACCGATCTTAGGTTGGATGCTTGAAATTTGACTTGTATTGTTAAGAATCTTTAGATCTCGACTGGTTGTTCGTGGATTTGAGTTTTAAAGATTTTTTTTTATTTATTCGTTTTTTTTTTCTCATTTTGCAGCAAGGTTGTGCACTGTGCACATAAGATGATTTGTGTTTGATTTTGACTGGTTTTTTTATTCGTTTTTTCACTGGTTTGTTTGATTTTGATCCAAAATGACGTTCGATTTGCAGCTAATTTGTGTTTTTGGGCTTTTAGAAAATATGGGCTGGGAAGTCCTGTTTTCTCAGGAAACATTTGGGCCTTAAGGTCTTTTTATATGCACAGTTTATTTATAAAAAAAACTGAACCGAACTGAAAAAAACCGAACCGAATTTAACCCGAACCGAATAAAACCGAAAAAAAATTTGAACCGAACAGTAATTTCAGTTCAGTTTCGGTTTTGGCAAAAAACTGAACCGATTGGAACCGAACCCAACCCTATGTGAAGGTAAAAGAGTCTAACATTAGTAAAAGAAGAAACCTCGCAAAGACTTATAAGAGGTTGAACTACTTCTCATATTCTCAATTCGTATTCCTGACTTAACACATGGGGGACTGGATAATCATGCTAGTTACTCAATCATCTGTTTAGAGGTTAATTCTTTAAAAGTCCTAATTGACAAAGGAAGCTAACTGTGAGAGAAAGTCTAGATAAACGCAATTACTGATTCTCCTAGCTAAAATGATAAGCACGCACTCGTTCCTAAGGAGTCTTATTCCTACTATTATAATATAAAGGAAGTCTCCACTCCTCCATCGTTATTGGATCATGAATGCTTCAATATCACTAAAGAGAGAGGCGAGAAAATTAGAAGTTATGCAAAGAAGCAGGAAGCCGGCCGATTTGGCTCATTACCTCAATCCAAATACTTTTACCTGTGATATATGTATTGAGCAATTGCATAAGGTATTCTCATTCAAGATTAAGGGTTGCACCCATTTTTACTGTGAAAAATGCATTGTTAAATTTGTCGTGTCGAAGCTCGAAGACAATGTCACAAACATCAGGTGCCCGGTGCCGGGCTGCCGCGGTGTGCTAGACCTTGAGTACTGTCGTCCGGTTCTCCCAAGCACCGTCATTAACCGGTGGCACAATAAAATTGCGATTACAGGGATCGATAACGGGTACTTGGACTGGCCCTACGTGGATTGCTCAGCCCGGTCATTGCTTCATAAGAAATATGGTGGCATCAGATTGTCTTATAAGGTTCCTTGGAATACAGGATTTGATTGTACCGATAGCTATGGAGATAAGATGCTGGAAGAGCTTGCGAAGAAAAAGAAGTGGAGGAGGTGTTCGAGTTGCACATACTACGTGGAGAAAATTGAAGGGTGCAACCACATGATATGCAGGTCAGTTAAGTATATATTAATTTCGGCTGCTTAATTAATCTAAATTTTTTGCAGATTAAATCAGATACTAGTTGGGAAATTTACTCTACAAAAAAACTGTGGACAGAAGAAATATTAGGGTTGTTAGTCTTTTAATCATTTAGTCTATTTGCTAATTACATTGACATTAATACTTCCAGTTGCAACAACTTGAGTAGAAAGGTAATCTCGAGTATGAACTTTGTTAATAATTAAGAACATGAAAACTCGTCAAAGACTATTGTTAAGTGTTGGCTCTAATGTTATCAAAAGTTGGAAGTCTGGAATGTGCACTTGTGTGTTAATTGTAACTTATTATTTGTTTATAAATCTGAGTTTTGTGCATTTCTTAGTATAGCAATTAGGTTTACATGTGTTTCTTTTCTTTTTATGGTGAACAAGGGTTTCCCTCTTTAACTTGTTGCAGGTGTGGGAATTACTTCTGTTACAAGTGTGGAGCTCCCTCTAATACCCATACCGATATAGTTGGAAGGTGTCCAACTCCAAGTCCATCATCTCCATTCTTAACCTACATCCTTCTTTTATTTTTTATAGTCTGCTTCGCCGTCGTAGGGATTATACTTATTTTTGGTGCAAAAAGCTAATCATTTTGTTCAGTTTAGTTTCATATATATAGTCTGAAAAGAGCCATCCTTTTTCCTAAAGGAGAGAATATCACTAATCTAGTGGTTTTTAGTTTTAATTTAATTTCTATTTTGTGTACTATATTGATATTCGTTGCAAAAAATCGAATGATTTTCACTAGCTAGCAAAATACGTTGTAGTTGAAGGTAAAATGTATATGCTCTTTTATAAGGTTTGAAGTTTCTGAGACTTAAGTCAACAAATACGATTTCTTGGCAATAACTGCTGGCCATTGTATGATAGCAGAGCACTTTTCCTTTTATATGCATTAAGGTAGAAAGTTTGGATTCAAATGTTGAACCTTTTCAAAGGTGCCCGTGCATTGTTGTGGGAAGCTTATTAAACTGGGGTTAAAGAATGTACATTTCTGTGGGAAGCTTATTAAACTGGGGCTAAAGAATACATTTTTTTTCCATCATCAAAAAAAGCAAATATGGTTACTGAAAATTGCAAGTTAAAAACATTCATCCCTACTCATTGCATGTTTACTTCATCGAATATTTGGAATAATTTCAATTAATGAATTTCCGGCATTGGAATGATTTTGGTTCCTAAATCAATACATTAGCGAGGAATCATTTCCTCACTAAAATGCTTATCTGTTGTAGTGTATAACTTGGGACCTACTAGATATAGGCTAGGTCAATGTGATACACAGTTACAATATAGAAACACGATGATGACAATAATGAACTAAGAATTCTTAGTATTAAACCCTAAACCACACACTACTCCCTTCCGAAAAACAAAGAAAACCCCTAATTAAAAAATTTGTCTCATTTTATTGAGAAATTTGGGTAGTTATCTTTCACACTAAATGAGACTAGTGTACAAAATTGTTGATTAGGTTCAAAATTGTAGCCTTGTAACTATTTCGTAGGTACATTAATATGTCAATGTACCTAATTAGTCTCCTAATATCAGAATATGTCCCAAGTTTGAATTCTAGCTGATATATTAAATAATAAAAAATAGGATTTTTATCACAGTTGGTTCTTGAAACTGGACACCTTTCAATCAAAATGGTCCCTAAATTGAAACTTCATCACCTTGGTCCCTAAAATTGTGTCTCACCAATCAATTTGCTCATTCCGTTACATTTCTGTTAATTTTTCTGTTACATGCTAATGTGACACACAATTGGATCTCACATATCCAATTATATGGTGCCACGTGGATAAACCACAAAAAAATATAATTTTTAAAAGATTTGACACCATATAAAACAAATTTCTTTAATGGTTAATCCACGTAGCACCATATAATTGGATAGGTAGGATCCATTTGTGTGCCACGTCAGCACATAACAGAAAAATTGACGAAAATGTAACGGAATGACCAAATTGATTTGCAAGACCTAATTTCAGGGACCAAATAAATAGATTTTCAATTTCACGGACTATTTTAATTGGAAGGTCCAATTTCAAAAACCAACTATGATAAAAACTCTAAAAAATAAAATCCAACCTAGCTTTTAAAATGCCCCTTGTTTTTTTAATACTCCTCACCAATGTTGATTACTTGTACTAATGCTTTCGAGTTTAAATTGTTGCATGCAGCTGTGGATATGAGTTCTTATATGGAGATTCCTCTAATACTCCACCACTAGTCGAGTTTATTACTGTTTGTTTCTTTTTCTTTTTCTTTTTTTTTTCTTTATATACTTATATTCATGGAATAAATACTTTCAACTAATTGAGTGTTATTCTTATTTTTCTTTATTTTTTATAGAGGCAGTTTTTTCTAGTGCCAAAGAGGGGCCTGTCTCGTGATCCTCCCTCAAATCCACTAGTAGGATAGCAACTAATTTGACTAAGTTGGCTTTATATATTACGTTGAAGTCTCTTGATTTGAGGACTTCTTCAATTTCATTTAGAATGTCAATTTTTGAGGTTTGTATAGTTCTTAATATTATAATAAAATCTAATCACCTAAAAAATGGAATTCGTAAAAACCTTCTATCATAATAAGCCTTAAAGCAACAAAAGTAGGCTAATTACAAAACCAACTATATAAGGTTGAACGATGATGCCCGTCATCGCAATCTCCTCTGCCACCAAGTTTGCTTCTCGAAACATATGTTGAAGTTGAACAATTTGTAATGATGGATCAAACAATCAAATTCCCGACCAAAGACATACATCGATCCAAATTTAATATTTTGTAATGCAAAATAAGAAAATTGAAAATTCATTTCTAGTTAGTCCAAACTCAATCTATCAAACGTATCTCGAAATATTTTCCCTAGCGTGCACATTAAGGAAGAGGAGGTAAGTGAAATTGGAGAGAGAGACATAGTATCCAAAAGCGTCACAGTTTATCTCAGTGATAGCCAATGAGAAGAAGAAAGAAATCTAAGATGGAGAACCCACTGTCGTCTCACTCTCCCTCTCACATCGACGTTATCGACATTGAAGACGACGCCTTCTGCTTCACACCCACTTCGCGGAATCCCTCAACCAACCCCATCAACGTCGACGACGACGATGGACACCTCCGATCGATCACGGCTTCTCTGCTCAAATCGGCTCCCACTCCCGCCGAAGCAGGTAACTTTATCGACCTTTCTGAAGAAAACCTAGACTTCTACGACGGCGATGACGAGCTCAGAATTCTTAGGTTCAAACCCTCCAATATTCCCTTCGGAAAGCGAAGAAAAAAACCCTTTTTGGATTTTTCAGTGACCGAATCTGGGCAATCTTCAAATTCCAAAAATGACCCAGATTTCGTCTGTGAAATCTGCGTCGAACCCAAGTTGGGAATCGAGTCGTTTCGGATCGAAAACTGCAGTCATGGTTATTGTACTGAGTGTATGGTTAAGTACGTGGCCTCCAAGCTTCAAGAGAACATTACCAGCATTAGGTGCCCTGTTCCTGATTGTATAGGGTTGCTGGAGCCGGAGTATTGCCGGCCGATTCTGCCTCCGGAGGTGTTTGATCGGTGGGGAAGTGCGCTGTGTGAGGCTGTGATTCTTGGGTCTGAGAAATTTTACTGCCCCTATAAGGATTGTTCTGCAATGTTGATTGATGATGGGACAGAGATTGTGAGGCAATCGGAGTGTCCGAATTGTTGGAGAATGTTCTGTGCTCAGTGTAAGGTTTCTTGGCACGAGGGGATCGAATGCGAGGAGTTTCTAAAGTTGAATAAGGATGAGAGGGAAAAGGAGGATATCATGTTGATGAACCTTGCGCAGAAGAAACAATGGAGAAGATGCCCCAAGTGTAGGTTCTATGTCGAAAAATCGGTGGGTTGCATGTTCATGATGTGCAGGTCAGTTTTTTATCTGCTATGTTTCTTCAATTGTTTGTTGAAATTACTACTTGGTTATTCATGTGCAGTAAAAATTTCATTGTTTGTTGCTGGATTGCTTTGCCTTCCTTGCTTGTTGTGTAAATCTCCTGAGGTTGATTATGTTATCGTGTTCTGCTCGTTATTGTTTAAAGTTAGATAAGAACCAGAGATGAGGGAAAATGCATTGGATAAACAAAACCAATTAGTATGACTTTAGGAGGCATAAACGCATACCATTTGCGCAAAATTTTATGTAATAAGCTTCAACAATATAAAGTAGATTCCTCACTTATTTATCTCATTCAACCTCTAAAAACAGCAATTGCTGACTCCCCGAAATTCACATGATTGATAACATCTACCCTTGTCGTTGTCATAGGAAACCATCTACCCTTGAGAACCTTTACAGTACGATAACGAATCCCTGGTTGGAGGAATTGTTGGCTTTCTGGCACCTCCATTTAGGTTAATTCTCAAATAACAAATGAGTATGAGCTAAATTTCCTATCTTTAGAATCCTTTGTCTTTGTTCTTCAAATTGGCCTGCGAAATGAGGAGTAATCTGGAGTTCTGATGAGGGAGTATGTAGAAATAAGGCTCACATGCCTTGATACTATTTACTATATTTGTGAAAAGAGTGAACAGAACTGTGATTATATATGGACATAATAACTGGCATAGTTGCTCTGCTCAGCTTCAGCCTCAGCTTCATTTGAAGCGTGACTGTTTGACTACGTTCAAAAGAACGAGATAGGACATATATCCTTTCTTAAAATTCAGATCAGAACTTCCCAGTTTTTTTAGGTGCAAAATTTAAATTTGAATTTTTTTCGTTTATATGACCAGTCTATAAACTAAACTTTAAATTTACTGCATATACATGGACAAGCTTTCCGCTTTTTAGAGCTTGATATAGGCATACCCCATTGCTCTGCCGACATTTGACCTGTAATTACAGATTACTCGAACACTATTTCAACTTGTTTCGTTCCGTAAATTCTTGAATGCACTTTGAATTTCTGTTTATTTGTGTTGATTACAGGTGCAGAACTGCTTTCTGCTACAGATGTGGAGACGTTTTAAAGAACAATCATAACCATTATTGCCCCAGTTGTAAGGGGAGTTGACGTGCTCTATAATGTAGGTCAGGATGCTACTTCAAATATCGTAACTTATCAATGTATGTCAAAGAAAGTGTTAGAGCGCCAGAAGATGGTTTAAACCAACACAAATCTGGATTGCAAACATTTGTTGATAAATAAACGAGTGACTTGAAACTTTACATATTTGCTTTCTTATTAGAATGCTTCTCAATTCTCATAGTTCCCGTAGTTTTCGGTTTTGATATATATTTGATTCACTTTTAACTTCTAAGCAGTTGTAAAGTTTACTTTCAGGTGTTTCCAATGGCTCCCATCCTCTCCCCATCACCCTATCAAGTCACGCGAAGGGTGAAATAAGGTGATGAGGATATTTTCCCGGTTACATGTTAAAATCTCCCATTCACTAGCCCTTTGGTATTCAGTGACGACACTAAGCTGAATGTAGTTAACTCTCAAGGGGTTCCTCAATTTGGTTTATTCCCCATCGAAACTCATTCTCGTTTTCAAGGGCAAATCGTGCCAAAAGCACAGTGAAATAAGGTGATGGGGATATTTCCCCTGTTACATGTAAGAATCTCATGTTCACTAGCCCTTCAGTATTTAGCGACGGTCGTAAGTTGAATATAGTCAACTCTTAAGGTGACCCTCCATCTGGTTTTGTTCCCCCCCCCATCATCAAAAATCAATCTCGTTTTCAACGGCAAAGAATAATAAGATTAACTACTAATTACGTGGAATAATGTTATCAAGTATCAAATTATACTTTTATTTATCTTTGTGTTTGACGTTGTGTTTTCATCTTGTAGCTATAGAGGTGATGCTTGGATTCTATAGATGCATTGTTGAACTGGTATGAGACAATGCAAAAAGGATCACGAAACTCTCAATCCCGTGGAGATGTATAATCAACGTTTCTCAAGTGTTTAGAAATGCGTGGAGCGTTTATGTGCACATCGTTTTGTAAGATGCACTATTTCTTTGTTTGGCACTTTCCATTTTAAAATTTGTCGAACCAATATTAAAATGTTTTATCGATGAGGTGTTTTCATCAATTTATCACTTCAGTGTCTCTTAGAAAAATTCATCACTTCAGTACAAATGGTCTAATTAACTGAAAACTATCGATGAGCTATTTTCATGAATGTATCACTACTTCTGTATCTCTTAGAAAAATTTATCACTTTAGCCTCTCCGCACGCACTTGCACACATGTGAACATCCTTTTTTAATCACTGACGCTGCATCCGACTTATAGATTTTTAATCACGCGTACTAAGCACGACTTACAAATTTATATTTATTTTTAGGCATTTTTATTTGTCAGAATAATTTTGCTATGCACAAAGTTAATTATCCATAGTCAATTAAAACTTTGTAAGTCATGCCTATGACCCGTGATTAAAAATCTATAATTTACACACTATGCGCATGATAAAAAAAAAATCTCTCGCATACGCCTAAGTGCGTGTGGAGAGGCTAGTTTCCCATCCAAACTCAATCTTGTTTTCAAAGGCAAATCATGCCAAAAACATACAAAATGATCAAAGAGATTTTCAAGTACTCTATATGTTTCAATATTATACTCTACGTCCAGTCGTCAACTAATATATTGTAACACTCAAAGTTTTCTCCAAATTTTGATACAACAAGCAATGGACATAAATATTTTGAGCTAGTAATTGAATTACTGAAATATATTTGACCAACAAAAAACAGTGAGGCATTAAAAAGGTTTGTTTTGGTCAACACAGAAGTGGTGAAGGAAAAACCTCCCACTAAAACCAGAGGAACCGAAACCGCTCAGCTTTATCAAGGCGGATAGTATCTTGTCACCACCGAAATTACCAGAATGCCTATATATTTGCTGCACTGCATCTGCATGCATGCATCAGTTGACGATTTTAGAGGTAACTTTGCGGCATTTTTGAAAGCTCATTGAAAACTATCTGTAACGTTCTACAGTCCAACAGGAAAATTCTAAGAAATCATGGTGACGTGGCCCAATCAGTGGTTGACACCAGTGCACAAAAGGGTAATGAGCTTTTGATTTGTAAAACCCTACAAGGGCGGTTTCTGTTGTAGTTTGTGAGTCTAAAAATTAAATTTCTTCTTTTGGTTCGACCCTTCAAAACTTTGCACATTACTGGTTACTAAACTCTTCGCATGCGGCCTTTTTTAATCACGCGTGTTATGCTCGATTTGTAGATTTTTAATCATGGGTCCTAATTAGTGCAACTTACAAATTTTTAATTTCTAATTGATTATGGACAATTAGCTTTGTGCATAGCAAAATTAACCTAACAAATAAAAATGTCTAAAATTAAATATAAATTTGTAATTGCGCCTAGTATGTGTGATTTAAAATCTATAAGTAAGGCAGAGCGTGCGCGATTAAAAAAGGTCTTTCGTATGTGCCTACAGACAAGCTAGTTTTCAGTTAATTAGATCATTTGTACCAAAGTGATAAATTATTAGAAAAACTAAATTAATTATAAGGGAATAAAAAAAATAAAATTATACATGTGATTTAAAACATTGTAGTAGTTACTAACTTTTTATTTATTTATTTTTTGAGAACTGTTATTGAACTTTAAAAATCTCATTATGCACTCTTTGTGTGTATTTTTTTCTTCTAAATATAGAAAGTTTGGAGTACACCATAAAACTTTTAGAGTGCTAATAATAATTTTTTATTTTTTATTTCTTACTTTTAAATTACATAAATATAAATTATTTACTTTAAAAAAAAAAAAAAACCAATTGCCATAGTCACAAAGAAAATGCTTTTCCTGAAACACCCAAAATCATAATTGCATCCCGATTGCGAGGGAGAGAGCCTTTTTTCCGGCCCCACGTTGGTTTGGTTTTTTTTTTTAAAACAAAATTTCTTTCAAATTAATCTCCTAAAAATGCCCTTTTTCCCCACGTTGGTTTCTTTTTTCATTTTTTTTTTCTTTCAAATTAATCAGTTTTTCTCTCTCTCTCTCTCTCTCTCTCTCTCCTAAAATGGAGGAGGAGTTGGTTGCGTAAGATTCTTCTTATCTCTTTCTTTGCTGCTTCTACTCTTTCGTCTTTTATGTGTTCTTTTTTATACAAATGATATCGAAGGAGGAAGATTTAAACATAGAAAATTCAATTAAGGTAAAAATTCTTAACCATTTGAGCTACGAGTTCTTTGCAAATTCTCTTATGCGGTAGTGCCAACTAGGGATCACAATTTCTTTTGTGTATGAATTTTCGTATATATGTATGTAATTCCCGTTGTCACGCGGGTTAGATGCAAGATAATGTGATCAATATATTAATCCATAAGTTAAGTTTAGCTGCTATTTAGATGATATATATTCTTCTAATTTCTTGATGCAAAGTTTTTCATAAATCTGTGTGTTGGTTTGCTAGAATGTATGATTGGGGTTACGTTGCTGTTAAATGTGAGTTCTTTCGGCACTCGAATTACTAAGTTGTTCAATTTCTAAACCGGAAAATCTTCCTTTTGGTTTCTAGCACCATATGTGACTGTTAAATTCATCTGCAACAGCAAAGTCTTTAAGCTGATTGCATCTCCATTTTTCTTGAAGTTTTAGGTGGAGCCAGAATCAAATGACCAAAAGTTCTTGGTAGGCACAACATTGACTTACATACGCCGCAAAAAACAAAAAGGAAGAAGAGCCGTTCCTGTTGATGATGGACAAGTACATTAATCAAATTTTCAGTTCCTCATCGTGGTCAGATGTCGATGCGAAGGAAATACGATCTTGGGCATGTTGTGAATCTGAGCAACCGAATGAAGCGCTTCTTGGTTCAGTAGTTGCCTTGGATGAAGATGAGAACAATAGTTCACCTACATATCTGACTAATTCAAACAACAGTTTGGAGGGCTTGGCTGCTCAAGATGTTTCATCTATTCTTCAAGATTTCGAGCCAGATGCACAAGATGATGGAAAAATCTGTAACGTTCAAAACATGGGCATGCAATATGGTGTGGATGGAAACATGGTGAGAACATCTCTTCCCTCCATTGCGCCGGAAAGTGTGGGATGCAATAACTTTGAACCACCTGTCTACCAGGGATTCAACGGAGATTTTGAAACCCTTTCTCCAATTTCTCAACCGTGGCCTCTTCAATCTTATGAGGGTGTTTCTTCTGCTCCTGCTCCTGGCATGGGACAACACAAAATGTGCGGCTTTGGAATAAATGGAGATTATGGGGATTATGTCAGGCCAAGCGATCCCAACAACCTGACTGCTTTAGTCTCCACAGAGGTATCAATCTGTGATCACCGACATGTTTAACGTTTCTAATCACAAGCTTTAATGATAGTTAGCTCACTTATATTTGGTGGGATGAAATATCTAGCTATTTATACTTTTGGTAAGTGAAATGCTTTTACTATATATTGCTGCTTGTGTAATATAGAAGGGGATGCAGGATGTACAAAATTATCCTTTGCCTTCTTTCGCTTCTGCTCCGCGGATGTCTTGTTTGCAGTCTTTACCACAGGTACTTATCCTAAATCCACTTTTCTCTTGGATTTATTGAAGGTAGGCGTTTCGTGTTGAATTTTGAGTCTTGACAGAAAGCATTACAGAAATATACAATTTTCACTTGCAGAATACGTCAACTAACCCTGCTGGTGAATGTAATGGAACTGGAAAGCCTCGTATGAGGGCACGTCGAGGCCAGGCTACTGATCCACACAGTATTGCTGAAAGGGTTAGTTGTGCAGTTCATTTAATGTTTTGATTCTTCGATGCATTATCTGTTGAACCATTAGCTAGATTTTTGAAGTCCACTTTGTTTGCAGCTTCGGAGAGAAAAAATTGCTGATAGGATGAAGAATCTGCAAGAACTTGTGCCAAATTCTAACAAGGAAAGCTCTTCTGTTTCACGCTGAAATACATCCTGTGTAATCAATTCCGGCTGGATTTTAGAGAAGTACTGATATCATTCATGATTTTGCAGACCGACAAGGCATCTATGCTTGATGAAATCATTGAGTATGTCAGATTTCTTCAGCTCCAAGTGAAGGTATGATAGAGAACTTTCACCCACAGTTTCGATTCTGTGCTTCAGAAATAGGGTTGTCATAAAACACAATTTTCAGTTATCCAAATTAAGTATTCACTTGCTATATGTATGTTACATTTTTTCATTGAACAAAGATTGCCGTTTACTTAAAATTTGGTGAGAAAATTTGCATGGATCACTGTAAGAGAAACCGATATCATAATTTGGTGCTCGACACATATCAATTTGCAGGAACTAAGCATGAACAAAATTGGGGCAGCAGGGGCAGTTGTCTCTCTCATCACAGAAAGTCAAGCTAAGGTGCTAACCCCTCTCTCTCTCTCTCTCTAACTAGCTCACGTCTGCTATTTAGGCAGAATACCGGCACTCACTCATTATTACTATGAAACTGAAAGAGACCTCATACACCCTAAAAATGGAACCTCCCCAGAATTTCTTGTGTGCTAAGAAATAAGAACAAACTTGATTATTTTTTCTGACAGGTGAATCTATGTCAGGTCGCGAATGGTTTGCCGCAGTTGCCATCAATCGGTCAAGCAGCTGACATTTCTTTCGACGAAGTTGATTTAGAACAAGTAGTGAGGCTGATGGAATCAGATGCGAGCAAGGCAATGCAGCATCTCCAAAGCAAAGGTCTCTGCTTCATGCCAGTTGCTCTTGCTGATGCCATTTCCGCGGCAAAGGAATCATCGTCGCCGCTGTCAGCTTCCTTTTCTGATGATTGGAAGAAGAAGAAAACCGGTTTCGCCGGTACCGGTGTTGTTCAGAACAACAGCAGCAGCTCACCTGATCAGGTCAAACGAGAAGTCAACAACAAATTGGATTAGTTACTACTTCATGAATTTAATTTGTTTGTTTTTCTGTTTTTATTGACATTTGTCTTTAAATTAAAAATAAAATAAAAAACAATTTCTGAGGTTTTTGTTTTGTTTTGTGGAACATGTTAGGTAGAGATTTGCATGTTGCATCCATGAGATGAGGTACTTTCAACTTTCATCACAAGGAACTACTTGACTTGTAAACATGGCAGTTGGATCAGTTCAATCACGTGCCCCTGCTCACGTGTGATTTGACCATTGTCCCCTCTGACCTGTTACATAAAAATCTCTAACTAATCTCAAACTAATAATGGTTTTGAGATGGGTTTTATTGAGTCACATCGTTACATAGTTAAAAAGTTTTCCATTTTTATGATATGCATATTAATTTTAAACAAAGTTTTTTTTTACACGATGATATATAATTTTGAACGATTGTAATCAATGAAAGGGGGTATTTGAATTTAATTGCAAAAGAACGAGATGATACATTATCTTGACCAACTGACCTAACTCACATCTGCAAGTTAATTCTTAGATCATTTGATCAACTGACCTAACTCACAAATACAAACTAATTCTTAGGTCATCTGTCTTCCTTTTCCAATACTACTTCCCATTGATCCAAAAACAAAAATTTGTTTTATTGTTCTTATGAAATTTTCACTTAAATAGTAGAGATCACTCCGAAAATTTTACCGATACATGGTTTCTAAATCCTTAATCCTTTACCATTCCAGATTTTTTGAAAAATCACACCCTAATAATTGAAGTTATATCCACATAATTTTGAAAATAACTTCCTAACATTTGATATTGAATCTCAAAGCCCCCTTTGTTAAATCTTTTATTCATTTCATTTAAATTTAATTCGACATTATCTATTTATCTTCAGTTGCACTTTTACTACTTAATCATTTCCATGAATTATCATGACTCATGATGATAATATTTGTTGAATGAAAAAAGTTTTATTTGCAAATTGGCATCACTCATATATGATCTTAAACTTCAATTTATTGCATTCTGGATTTAAACTCCTGCTCTTCTCTAAATTAAATTTAGATATCGTTTTGTAATTAAAATAAATAGACAAATAAAAATTGAGGAAGAGGTAAAAAATTGTAATTCCCGTGAGAAATCATTTAATAAGTCGGTGATCTTTGTAATTTTATAGAGTAACGTTCAGCGCCAAAATGTGGGAATTACAGTTACAGGTGGCGGTTGACATTTCACCTTTCTGTATCTTTCCTCCTTTTTAATTTACATTTTTTGTGTGGCTTCTATAATTTTTTTTATAATATATTATTGTTACAGATAATACAATACAACAGGTTTGCTGTTCTATGAACAATTTTATTCCGAAAATAAAACCCATATAAAATTATAAATATTCTGCATATAAGACGGGCTTATAGTTTCTGGTGGGGTCTATCGGAGATTTTGTGCCTTCTTGTTTGATTGATTAGGGTTTTGGTTTTGGGGCATTTTTCCACAGAGACGTATTGAAATTGAAGAAGAAAGAAAAGCACTTTTGCGTGTGGAGGATTCAGCTTTTGGGAATTTCTGGTGATCTCTCAGAGACCCAATTTGCAAAAACACTTAAATTTGGGGACTTTGGCCAAATGGGGTTTTGAATTTGCTGCTTCCAACTTCTAGTTCGGGTAAAATTTTGCTGCTTTTCTTGTATACCAAGAGAAATGAAGCTTAAAGTTCTGCTTTTTTGCATGCAACCCTTTTGCTAGCTGCAAAGATTGATACTTTTTTTGAACTCTCAGATTGAATTTTGTGTTTTTGGATTGAATTCTGTGATTGTGATTGAAATTATGAGTTCAGATGACATTTTGTATGTGCACATTTCAATTTCGATGAGTTCTTGAGTTCTAAATCCAAGAAGTTTTGTTGGGTTTTAGAATTTTTCCATTTTTTTCTTATTTGGATTCTATTTGTTAGCAGGTGATTTAGTTGCAATTCTGTTTAGGGAGAGTTTACAACGATGTTCTTGTCATCATGAGAGGGCTCGGGTGGGGTAGTTGTCGATGGGCACCCCCGACAACAAACTATCCGAGTTAGTTGACATATTCAAGTCTTGGATCCCCAGGAGGTCCGAGCCGCCCAATGTGTCCAGGGACTTTTGGATGCCTGATCAGAGCTGCAGGGTATGTTATGACTGTGACTCTCAGTTCACAATATTTAACCGAAGGCATCATTGTCGACTTTGTGGCCGAGTTTTCTGTGCCAAGTGTACTGCAAACTCTATTCCTGCAGCGTCTGATGAGCCAAGGGCTGGAAGGGAAGATTGGGAGCGGGTTAGGGTCTGTAATTATTGCTTCAAGCAATGGGAGCAAGGGGTAGCGGCACCTGATAATGGGGCCGCCCCTGCACCCAGCCCTGGTCTCAGTCCATCGCCATCTGCGACAAGTTTGGCAAGCACCAAGTCCAGCTGCACCTGCCACAGCAGCAGCAGCACTATTGGTTCTACCCCTTATTCAACTGGACCTTACCAGCGTGTGCCATATAGTTCTGATCGTAGCCCTACTCAATCATCTTCCCAAATTGATTCAGTTCCGGTACAGCAAGACAATGTGACATCGCAGACGAGCATTAGTTCTGATGTAGCCATGGCCGAGCCGTCTCCAAATCAATATGGCTTTTGCATGAACAGGTATCTCCTGCTCTCACTGAATACTTTGTCAACATACTTCACAAATTGATACATCATTATCTTCTTTAGTTTCATATGAGTTTTCAAGTGTCCTTGTAAGGTATTTGTGTATGTCTGAATAAAGAATACAAATCGTGGATTGGAAAGTGAATAAAGTGTTTCTGTTTTTGTGAAATATCTTTTCAGTTATTCCTTCTTCATTTAATGTTAATGTTGCCTGTGAGTATGTGATACATGTATGTGTCAGGTATATAAATGAATTTTGTGTTTTAAGTTTCTAGTTGTGATTATTCATTCTCGTTCTCATATCTCATATCCTTATATTTGGTTCTTTATAAGGTAATCTATTGCTTGTTTTTACTTGTCATCTGATACCAGGAGTGATGATGAGGATGATGACTATGGAGTTTATCGTTTATATTCAGAACCAAGTCATTTCTCTCATGGCAATGACTATTATGGTGCAGTCACTATCGAGGAGTTTGCTAGCGTCTATGGACCCCAGAATGTGCATCTTGATGGAGATAACACGAGTTCCTTATTACCTGGGAGTTTTGATACACAGGATGTAGTAGGAATTCAGAAAATTGAGGAAGAACCGTATGAACACGATGATGGTGATGAATGTGGAACTTCTCCATATGACTTGCAAAGCACAAATACAGAACCTGTGGATTTCGAGAACAATGGGCTACTTTGGCTCCCTCCGGAGCCTGAGGATGAAGAAGATGAGAGAGAAGCTGTCTTATTTGATGATGACGATTATGATGGTGGTGGTTCTGGTGGTGGTGCAGGGGAGTGGGGATATCTGGGTTCTTCAAATGGCTTTGGTAATGGGGAGTGTCGTACGAGGGAGAAGTCAATTGAAGAGCACAGGAAGGCAATGAAGAATGTGGTGGAAGGTCATTTTAGAGCTTTGGTATCTCAGCTTTTGCAAGTTGAAAACCTACCACTGGGTGATGAAGGCAACAATGAGAGCTGGTTGGACATAATTACTTCGTTGTCGTGGGAAGCTGCCACTCTTCTCAAGCCAGATACGAGCAAGGGTGGAGGAATGGACCCTGGGGGATACGTGAAGGTTAAATGCATAGCTTGTGGGCGTCGAAATGATAGGTAAATCTTTTTGATCTAATGTTTATTCTTTCACCATTCAGTGCAGTGTGAGGCATATTCCTGTGCAGTATTATTTCAGTAGACCGAATTTAGAATGGTTCCTAAACTTTTATATTATATCTATGTACTGTTACGTGCAAAAATCATGCAAGCCATTAATTGTTGACGGTTTTTCATTTCATTTTGTTCAGTACGGTGGTTAAAGGAGTTGTTTGTAAGAAAAATGTGGCTCATCGGCGAATGACATCAAAAATAGAAAAACCTCGCTTTTTAATTCTTGGAGGAGCTTTGGAATATCAGCGTGTTTCAAACCTCTTGTCGAGTTTTGATACTTTGTTGCAGCAGGTTCTTTTTATCTTTTGCCTTTATTTGTGTTTTGTAAGTTAAAGCTTTGAATCTGTAGGGTTTTGATAAGCAATTAAACCTTGCATGTGTTTTCTATCACTCACTTATCTTTTCCATTTAGTAATCTTGGATGTTTCTCCTTCTGATGGACTATCCATTTTTTAGGAAATGGATCATCTGAAGATGGCAGTTGCAAAGATAGACTCACATCACCCTAATGTTCTTTTGGTGGAGAAGTCTGTATCTCGGTATGCTCAAGATTACCTTCTTGCGAAAGACATATCACTTGTTCTGAATATTAAGAGGCCACTTTTAGAGCGAATAGCCCGCTGCACTGGGGCACAAATAGTCCCTTCAATAGATCATCTCACATCACCAAAACTAGGGTTTTGTGACATGTTCCATGTGAAGAAGTTTCTTGAAGTGCATGGCAGTGCTGGGCAAGATGGGAAGAAATTGACAAAGACTCTGATGTTCTTCGAAGGTTGCCCAAAGCCCTTGGGTGTTACTGTAAGTTCTGAATATACACACATCACACACAGACTTTGTTGGGCATTAACTGGCACATTTTGGTGTCTTGTCAAATTTGTAGGCTAGGACTTATTGTTATTTGTATTTTTCACTTATTAACACGGTGGGAGAACAAAAGAAAATAGCAAAGACAATGGAATTGTAATCAGGTTAACGAGACCGCTGATCAAGGATATCTTAATTCGGAGTTGTTCTTAGCTTGGACTGGTGGATTCGGGGCATTTGCACGACTGTTTTAACATTTTTAGTATTAACTACTTTAGTAATTCCTTTTACTATGTTTTTTGTTTAAACCAAAAAGTCAGAAGTGTTAAGATGGATTGAATTTGTTTCAGATATTGCTCCACGGTGCCAATGGGGATGAGTTAAAGAAGGTGAAACATGTTGTCCAATATGGGGTTTTTGCCGCTTATCACTTGGCTCTGGAGACTTCATTTCTAGCTGATGAAGGTGCTTCACTTCCGGAACTTCCTTTGAAGTCTGTGATTACTGTTGCATTACCCGATAAACCATCAAGTATTGACAGGTCTATTTCCACCATACCTGGTTTTAGTGTCCAACTGGCTGGCAAGCCTCAGGGTCCCGATGCTAGCAGTGAACTACAGAAATCTAATCAAGGGTTAATTTCAGATAGCAATTCATCTACCACTAGTGGCCCCATTTTGAACATGCAAGGTGCCGGTTCAATTTGCTCATCTAAAGCTTGTTCTCAAGCTTTTCTCATGGAACATGCTTCGAGCTCTAGAGAATATACTTCTCCCTTTACTTCTGTGTCTCCCCCAGGAGAGGATATTACAGAATCCTACCGTAAAGAGCTCCCCTCAATTTGTGCCTCTGAAAATAAAATTGATGTGGGTTCTAAAGATGCTTGCCTGGACAATACAGCTCAGGTTGGGGAAGCTTTGGTCAACGATAGTTTGATCTCTAATTCTCTTGCCACCTCAGAGGCATTAGGACATGGTGGCGGTGCTTTAGCTGCAAATATTGGTGAGACTCCAGAGTTGACATCCATAAAACATCATAGTGATAATCAGAATGAGGAGGTAGGATCTTCAAAGGAAGAGTTTCCGACTTCACCTTCTGACCACCAAAGCATTCTGGTTTCCCTGTCAACACGTTGTGTGTGGAAGGGAACTGTGTGTGAACGGTCCCATCTGTTTAGAATCAAATACTACGGAAGTTTTGATAAGCCTTTGGGGAGGTTCTTACGAGATCATCTGTTTGATCAGGTATTTTTCATTTTCAATCATTACCTTTTGTTTTTGCAACATATTTTTCATCAGCAATATCATAAGATGAAGTTTCCATACTTCTTTATCAGAATTACCTTTGTCGTTCATGTGGGATGCCATCAGAAGCGCATGTTCATTGTTATACACATAGACAAGGGAGCCTTACAATATCTGTTAAGAAGCTCCCGGAGATTTTGCTACCGGGGGAAAGGGAAGGAAAAATTTGGATGTGGCACAGGTGCTTAAAATGTCCTCGAACCAATGGCTTCCCTCCTGCAACTCGCAGAGTCGTCATGTCAGATGCTGCTTGGGGTTTATCTTTTGGGAAGTTTTTGGAGTTGAGCTTTTCAAATCATGCAGCTGCAAACAGAGTTGCAACCTGTGGTCACTCCCTTCACAGAGATTGTCTTCGGTTTTATGGGTTTGCACTTTCACTTATGAACTGCTAAATTTTGCACCAACCTCAGTTTACCTTCCTTTTTCGTGTTTTTTAATTTCAGAGAAAAGCCTATGCCGTTGTTTCATTAAATTATTATCTTCTTATGCTATTGTTCTTACATGTACAGTTTTGGGAGAATGGTTGCTTGCTTCAGCTATGCCTCCATTCATGTTCATTCTGTTTATCTTCCACCACAAAAACTTGAATTTCACTATGATTATCAGGAATGGATACAAAAAGAAGCAGAGGAGGTGCGTTATTTTTTAATCTTAGTTAATATAGCAAGTGATTCTGTATTTCTCTCAATGCTTATGAGATTATTGATCTTGTTTTACTAGGTGGGTCATGGGGCGGAGCTTCTCTTTACTGAATTACGCAATGCTCTCAATCAGATTCTGGAGAAGAGACCAATTGCAGGGACACCGGATGGTGGTAAGAAAGCACCTGAATCAAGTCATCAAATTGTCGAACTTGAAGAGATGCTTCAAAAGGAAAGAGAAGACTTTGAGGTAGTTTACGTGAATCACACCCCCTTTCTACATGCATTGTTTATTTTCTTTTTCATTTGTTGGAGAACGAAGTTATATATTTGCATTATTTGGTTTCTCAATCGTGACATGACTGACATTGTTTAGGAATCATTACGAAAAACGATGCATAGGGAGGTGAAGTTTGGCCAGCCTGCAATTGATATTCTCGAGATCAATAGATTAAGGAGGCAGTTGCTCTTTCACTCTTACATTTGGGATCAACGCCTAATTCAGGCTGCCAGTTTAAGTAAGAATAGTTTCCAGGAAGGTTTGAGCAGTTCTCTTCCAAAACTCAAGGAGAAACCTATCAGTTCTACGGAGAAACTTGTTGAGACAAATATAAACTTCAAGCCAGGGAAAGGATTTAGTAGTTGTGATTCCTCTCTTCGGGAAACAAAGCCTGATGTAAGTATTAATCAAGGAGGAGATGTCGGCGGCTTTAGCCAGCCTGGAGGGGAACAGAACAAAAATGAAATGGTTCAGGACCCGAATCATACTAATGAGGCAAAAATTTCCACACCTTCCTCTGAAAATGCCGTTGATAAATCTGATCCATTGGAATCTGGAATAACTGTACGAAGGGCCCTCTCAGAAGGGAACGAGAGTCCAGTAGTGGCAAGTTTATCTGATACCCTTGATGCGGCTTGGACTGGTGAAAGTCACCCAACTAGTACGATACCTAAAGAGAATGGCTACTCTCTACCTGATTCAACCTTGGTAAATTGTCCGACTGTGATAAAAAAAGTTGCATCGAATTCAGACTTGCAAAATTGTGCTGTTGACCAAGCTGGGGTACAGACAACTGCTGCAACTCATTCTCTTAGCTCTACATCATCTCTCAAGGTGTTTGACAAAAATTATTCCTTGAATGCCCAAAAGATCATTATTGGTGAATACAATCCCGTCAATGTTCCAATGTTCCGGGAATTGGAAAGGCAAAGTGGTGCCAGGCTGTTACTGCCTATTGGTGTCAATGACACTGTCATCCCTGTTTTTGACGATGAACCCACTAGTGTTATTGCATATGCACTTGTCTCGTCAGATTATCATTTGCAGATTTCCGAGTCTGAGAGACCAAGAGATGCTCTGGATAGTTCAGTCTCATTACCTCTTTTTGATTCCGCAAATCTTCTCTCACTTAGCTCTTTTGATGAGTCGCTTTCTGAGACCTACAGAAATCTTGGTTCTTCTGATGAGAGCATGTTATCTGTGTCGCAGTCGCGGAGCTCTCAAGCTTTGGACTCACTTTTGTCAAAGGACATTCATGCTAGAGTTTCTTTTACAGATGATGGCTCCCTTGGTAAGGTGAAGTATACAGTAACTTGTTACTACGCAACGCGGTTTGAGGCTTTAAGGAGGACATGCTGCCCTTCTGAAATAGATTTCGTGCGATCTCTTAGCCGCTGTAAGAAGTGGGGCGCCCAAGGTGGCAAGAGCAAAGTTTTCTTTGCAAAAACCTTGGATGATCGGTTTATCATCAAAGAAGTTCCAAAGACAGAGCTGGAATCATTTATCGAGTTTGCACCATCTTATTTCAAGTATTTGTCCGAGTCAATCAGTACTCGAAGCCCGACTTGCCTGGCAAAGATCCTGGGTATTTATCAGGTATTCTTCATTTCTCTTGCTCTCGCTAAAATGCTTAACGTTTTTCTTCTGAGGCCTGATATACAACTTTTCACTATCTAAGTCTGACCCAAATTTTCATTTCTCTTTTGTCTTGAAGGTTTCGTCAAAGCATGGCAAATTAGGGAAAGAGTCCAAGATGGATGTTTTAGTGATGGAGAATTTATTATTTAGACGGAATGTCACGCGGCTTTATGATCTGAAAGGATCTTCTCGATCACGTTATAATCCAGATACGAGTGGGAGCAATAAAGTTCTACTCGACCAGAATCTGATTGAAGCAATGCCAACTTCTCCTATTTTTGTGGGGAACAAGGCAAAGCGGCTACTAGAGAGAGCTGTCTGGAATGATACTGCGTTCCTTGCTGTAAGTTCGATTTTCACTCCCTGTTGCGGAGTTAATGTTTCCTCAGTAACCCTATCCCTCCAAATCCTGTGTGATTGTTATCAAGGCGTATTGATTAGATTTTGGTGTTTGATTTTCATGGCATCCGTTGTTTGCTAACATCTTGTCATCTATTTTGCCACAGTCGATCAATGTCATGGACTACTCGTTACTGGTTGGCGTGGACGGGGAAAAGGATGAGCTAGTTCTGGGGATCATTGATTTTATGAGGCAATACACATGGGACAAGCACCTTGAAACTTGGGTGAAGACGTCAGGAATTCTCGGCGGACCCAGGAACACGTCTCCAACCGTGATTTCTCCCCAGCAGTACAAGAAACGATTCCGGAAAGCTATGACCACCTATTTCCTCATGGTACCGGATCAGTGGTCGCCCCTAACGATCGTTCCAAGCGGGTCTCAATCCGACGTCGGTGAAGAAAATGCGCAAGATCCGAGCTGAATAATGTCTGTTAGCCTGTGTATATGTGAAGATTTTAGCTGAATAATCCCGACAACTTTTACCTGTATATTTGAAGATGTGAGCTGAATAGAGAAAATAATGTCCAATGCAAAGCTATAAGTAGTAGTATGCCTCATTTATTTTATTTTTTTCACATTTTCTTTCTCTTGCATATTTTTTCCTTCTTTATAAGAGGTAAAGACTGTTTCGATTATTATCCGAGTCGAAATTAAGTTTTTAGACCAGTTTTTTTGGAAAATTAAGCCCTCAAACTATTAAAACTACCAATTTCCTCCCTATTGTTGGATTCATAAAACCTTTAACATTGCATATACGCTTGGAATGTAATTGTCAATTTACCTTCCAAAGTTAATTACTTAAAATTTACTTTTTTAGGGAAAACAAGTCTTTAAACTCAATATAAGTTGCACTTAAATCACATACAAGTTGCACTTAAATGGATGGGAAATTGAATAAATTTAAGCACTTGTTTTTCTAAAAAAATCATTTAAGGGTTAGTTTTCACTTGGGTAATAATCCAAGGACTATTTCGGCAAAATTAGTGTTTATATAATCAAACTAAATTTCGATTAACATATTTATTTCCCAGTTGCAAATAGCACATATTGTGATATAGATTATGAGCTGTTTTCAAAATACAAATTGTGCTTCCCTGAACCAAAAATTAGAAATTGAAATCGAACAAAAACAGCTCATGAGCAATCTGTTCTACACAAAACCTATAAGACCGCCCATCGGCTTACTATCCGGTACAAAAAATGATACATATACTCGTTTTGTAACACCGTTTCGACATTGCAGGATTTCTCTAATCTATGAATAATAACCTTTAAATCACGCGGCTAATAAGAACAATTTATATGGAGTGAGCGAGTCGAGCTTTCACAAACACTCTAAAGGAGATTATCAAGTTGTGCTTGTAGTTCTTGTATGGACGGCATGTTTATGATGCCTTGTACCTCTTCTGCCGAGTACTCGTCCTTCAGCAGGGTCTGTACTCGAACATGTGCTTCGACAATATTTGTCCTGCAGACAAAAGGGGGAGAAAGGAAGAAAGCTTATCAGGACCCAGTTATGAAAGGAAGATAAACTGATCCGTCATCAAGTGAAAATATCAACTTAAATCTGTCAGAGGTGTACATGCTGAGGACCTGAAATTTTCACGTTGTACGAGTGAATTCTGTACTTACTTTATAGCTTTGAATAGTATAGTTCGTGTCGACGGGTTCTGCAAATAAAGCTTCATTTTCGTCATTACCATTGGCAACTCTTGCTGAATTGCAGCAGCTACCTGTTCCAGAATACATTATGAGAATCAGCTGTTGTTATCATGTCAAATATATAGACCACAAAACAAGAACCCTAGCAGACAAATATATAGATGGCACTCCCTAACACGGCTCTCCACCACCGTCAAAGAAAACGAGCAATTATGCATACCTTTTGAACAAGTTCAGCCACCTTATCCGGGGTTGCAAAAGCTTGATCTTTTATTGGTTTGGACATAACCGACTCTACCTTTGGATTTTGGCTACCTTTCACAGCTGTGACCTATAAAAAATCACAATCAAAACCTTTTAGACACGAATGAACTTTTGGAATACAGATGTAGAAAATCCATGAGAAATCACATCTAAAAGTGACCAAACTTAGTAAAGGCAGGACCCCTAATGACATTGTGGATTAAGTTATAACGAGAACTCGGTTATGGATCCATCGATCCATCCCAGGTACCTCAACAAAATGACATAGGAGTCTACCGATAAAGATAGTGTTAGCATTTTTGTATGATATGGATTTTAAGCTGTAAGAAGCACTCAGATATGAGTTTATGGAGATGTAAAGTTAGAAAAGTTTCCAACATATCTAATTTATAAGTATATGAGCTATTCACATGTCTAATTTATAACTCAGTTTCGGCAATTTATTCTAATGTTCTGTTTGATTTTTTAATTGTGTACTTGTATCTATATGTTTGGTTTCTCATTTGCTCCTAAATATATTACAAAGCCATATTACTAAAGGGGGAGACGACAAACACAAACCTTAGTAATAAATGAAAGCATAGGGTCCACAACTAGCTTCGTCACCGACATAATGAACTCCTCACCAGTGGTTTTCAGGCTTTTTTCCAATTCCTGCAAGTACATTACATTGAACTCGTCACCGACATAATAAACTCCTCATTGTATTTTGAATAAAACAATGAAGCATCCCCAGAATATGAACCAAAGTGAAATGTATAATTGAAATCTTGCTCTGAAATCCTATCTAATGGAGAAAAGGGAGGTAAAATGGGGTTTAGCAGAGAAAAACACAGTAGTGAAAAAATAAGCAGAAAACCAAATGATCCAAAGCACCTTAAAGCCATTGAATGATTAAAGTTATGCTCTAAACATAAACCAAGAAATCATTGATTGCAATGGAAATTGACAAACCTTTTTGGCATCTATTTGACTTTCCAAAACTCGGGGAGATAGGGTTCTTGCTAGTGAAGTTGACCTGGACCAATCAGATAGAGAGGCTTGACCTCTAAGAATTCGTCTTAGATGCTCCTGCCAGCAGATTCAAAAATATTAAGATTTTCATTCCATCAAATTTCAGGCATTTAATTAACTTTTAATGCTTAATGCCTGAACCAAATCAACATTCTAAACATCTTCGTCAATGAAATACTTTATTTCAAAATTCATAATTTCCACGCATTTTAATCAAAATAATGATAAATTATTGCATCATTGCAGTGAAGACCGAGAGGATATATCAAACATTAATAGAACTTTACTAAACACTAGATAGTGCATTTGAATAGGAGAACTTCAGCCTTAGAAAACTAACCAGCAAGTGCGAGAAATCAAGTTCCTTATGTGTGACAGAAAACTCAATATCGAAAGGTGCAATCTGGGAAGACAAAATAGATGCATTAACAAGTCATTTTTAAAGAATAACTACCCATGATATATACAGCAGAAAGGAGGAAAAATCACCTGCTCCCTTAAGATAAGAAGATGCTTTAAGAGGAAAAGCTGACCGTCCATTGGGGATGATCTCTTTGTGATGAGTTTGCCCGCTTTCTGGCAGATGAAAGAAACATCAATCAAGATAGCACCAAAAAAGTATGTCACCATATTAAGCCCATGCTAAACAAATCCCATCACCTTAATAAACAGGGATAATATGACAGTAGAGGTAACTTAAAAAAAAAAGTGGAATTATGCACACAGAATTTCAAAATGCACTGTATATGACAGTACATATTCAGTAACTCACCTGGATAGATACTGAACAAACTTCAACTACTTCCTGAATACCAAAAAAATAAATGTTTAACAAAATTTATATGAAGGGCATTAATTCAAGACAAGTTTGACAGCCGTGCAAAGGCTTAAATACCTGTGCTAAACCAGTAAAAACTTCTGGTTCTAAACAGCGATACAACTTTGAAAGGCAAGATATCGTTTTCTCAAGAGGTGGATACCATGTTTTAAAAACAAGGTTTTCATCAGCCTGTGTTTGACAAAGGATAAAGATGAGGAAAGGTGAGAAGATCGATCAAAATATATACAACAATTGGAGGTGAGTACATTAAATCAACCAGAAACGATGCAGAACTGGAGTTAACAATAGTGTAACCACTTGCCACCAACTACCATAAAAAAAGATATTCAATCATGTTAGATGAGTAATCTGAAATAACAAGCTCGGAAACATGTTACAAGGGCAATGGCCTGCTAGTGTCCCTAGAGGTAGGCTGCAAAATTAACAGACATATTTCACAAAAGAAGTGATGAATAAGTTTTAAGGCCACTAAATTGCATCTTAGGTAAAGGACACAGTTCGTTTCTATGTTGTGGATACTCCAATAAGTGAACAACCAATCTCACCAGACTATGAATGAATAAGTCATCAAGGCCATGAAAGGCTTCACATAATGGAAAATTAAAGTTATTAAACCATGTACGGATGTCCTATAAGCCTGTAAGTTTGGGTCTAGCAATGTTGACACCTAAATACACATCGAACAGCACAAACAAATATTTATCTAAGACATCCATAAAAGTTTAAAAAAAAATGGGAAAAAATTTACAGTAGTTTCAAGTTGATCAGCTGCAGATCTTTCCAGCTTTGCAGGGTAATCTAAGTCTTCATCCAGAGGCAAATAATTTGCTATCTGGAAAAAAAAGCAAGAGAGAGCTTTTAAGAAATTTAAAAAAGAAAAACAGTAGCTAGTCAAGAAAACAAGATTAACTGGAAAATTAAGAAAAAAGGTAACAACTCAACAAGCAATTAGAACTCTAAGGAATAGAAATCACCTCATCACGAATATGTGTTCGAGCACGGAAAGTTAACCGCTCATGAACATCGGCAAGAATTCTCTCTAATGTAGGACGTAGGCCAGCTAACGATTCAGTCCTCCGACTTAACTGTTCCCCTAGGACTTCAACTTTCAATATATCAACAAGTTCACAAAGAAAATCAACATTTGTTTCATGTATAAGTTTTGGCCGCAGTGTATCATATAAATATGTAGACCTGCATGAATTATCACCAAAAGGAGGTTATTATATAGTTTAAAGCCCACATAAACCAATCAACCAGCCAGCCTCCATCCTAAAATGTAACAGCCTAACAAGGAATAAAGTGGAAAGGACCAAATCAATCAAGCTTCATTCGCTTTTGGCACATCTAATTTAAAAGGGATCTCCTAACCCATCATTACATGTCAGCCTCTCAAGAAAGCAGAAAATGAGAGAAAGAACTAAAAAGAAAAGAAAATGGGACCTACAGAGGATCTATCAATGGAGCCAAACTTGAAACGTCCTCTGCAGAAGATGGGAAAAAATGATCAAAAAGTTGGTGCTCTAGCTGGCAGACCTGCAATAAGTAGTGGTTTCAATTACAATCGAAACTTTGTTGTCCTACAACATAAATGTTTACAATGCATGCAGCTCAAATACACATGAGAATAAGTTGCGTATCACATTACATCATACATCGCAGACAGGTACTTCCACTGTCATTAAAGAGGACAGGGTCAATCACCCCATCCTCACTTTCAACGATAGACAAATCTTTTGCTTGTATTTCTTTCTAAGGAGTCTTTCCTCAATGAATGTCCTTGTAACATTTATATCTTACCTGCATTAGATATGCACATCCAGATCTAGTCAATGATGGCAAGGCCTCTTTCTTGGCGAATTCGGATATTCGTTGATGTACAATACCTCTTACCTGAAAAATGCATTAAAAAGGTGGATTGATTACAAGTGATAAAATGAAGGAATAAACTAGTACAGTAAACAACTAATGGTCCTTTTCAAAAAAATAAATAATTCATCAGCTCACCAAGGAAAGTCTCTGTTCACAATATATTTTGTGGCACTCTGCAAGGATCTGAGTATATTCTTTCCTTGATGCTCTGCTTTCAATTTCCTCCAGCACTGGCTTAAGCTGCAGAGACTCTATTTGTTAGACATCAACACTTAAATCAGTGTGAAGTTAAAAACTTAAAGCACAGAATTGCATGCTCGCATTCAAATAGTAGGGTAGAACTAAAAATGTATTCCAGATACATCTTGCTTTCAGCTTTTCACACCCTGGCTGGTTAAATGCATTAATCAAATTTTAACTAATCCAATAGAATCATTACTGTTACCTCACTTGCTGCTGCCTTGAAACGGACATATATAACAGATGCTTCTACACCCTCAGAAACAGATGCATTATTGCCACCACTGCCCCGGATAGCTGCCTGTACCTGATGCAAGACAGTGGCCATAATTCAAAGCCATGTAATATAAAGTAATGCATGTTAAGACTGAAGTAACTATGACGTGTTAATTGTAATTCAGTTCAATAAGGTAGCATTACCTGAGAAGAAGCACCTTTGAGAACTGAAAGTACATGAGAACGAATCATTCCCAAGGCTCGAGACTGTCCAAAACAAGTAAATTATATATTACTGAAGGTCAAATTAATCGTACTAGAACACAATCTCCGTTCTATACTATTCACCTAATGAACGCTCTTGCAAACTATACCTGCAATTGTCGAAATTTGAGCAGGTAAACACTGGATTCTGCATATTGTGGATTGCTTTCAACATACCTAAAGTATGCACAAATTGTTTGAAAACAATAAGTTTTAATCCAATAAATATATCCTTATTAAATGCTCATTTTCCGAGTATGAATGACAAACTTCCAAGGTTTTTAATTGAATAATGTCTGAGGCATAGAATTGCACAGAGTTACTAACAAAAAAGGTAGCCCACTTACGATATGCACTCATCAAGGCGTTTAAGAAGAGGGAGAAAGTTCTTGTGTAGAACATTCATGTTTGGAGAATAAAAATTGGTAGTAATCTGCACACAGTTGAAGAATTAAACATGAATTATATGTACAATACACTTATAAGATGAATACATAAATAAATTATGTGGTCAGTATTACATACACGCTTTGTGCATCATGATATTTTCTCACACATCCAAACAAACAAAATAAGGTTAGATCCTTGGCACAAAGCTTCAAAGTATATTAACTTCAATGTAAATTTGAACAACACTACAAAGTAATGCCTGTTAAGGAGAATTCATACGAAGAACAAACTGACTCGGGCAGATTTTTGAAAACTTAAAGGCTTTGGAAAAAAAATCAATTAAATTGTTAGTTCAAAAATAAAAGCTTATTGATGCATCACCACATATATTTAACAAAACCACAATCTCACCATACAAAATAGTATCTCTAGGTAAGGTAGATTCAAACCTTACATTCTCCAATTCATCAAAGTAGTTGAGCTTACTGCGGAGTGCTTCCGAAAATTCAATCAGTCGTTGCTTCTCTATTAACTGCAAACGAAAAATGAGAAAACGTCGTTTTAAATAAGTTTCTAGGCCCCCGCAACCATGAATTTAACCTGACACCACGGAAAGTGTACGAAATAAAAAGGGTAACAATAGAAAGAAAATCCCACCAGTCTATCGCATGCATCGTGAAGGGTTCTAGTCTTTGTTGCTACTGCTTGATGCTGATTTTGTAGTTCATTAAACAACTCCAGGGTGTCATCGACCTGCACAGAACGAAACCAACTATATCAACGAGTATAACAACTCAAAACAAAGATGTCTTCAAGGATACCGATAGATATATCGCCATTACCTGACCGAGTATGCCATCACATGTCTGAATGCGTTCTGTCAAAGTGTCTACATAGTGTCGATACTTCTCCTCCGTCTAAAATGTGAAAAATTTACGTGCAATGAGCGCATATTTACACTTAATTACAACATAAGGAGCTGGGTTTGCTGTAAGAATCGATTACTAACCTCCGACTTCAAGGCCGCTTCGAGATCTGTAAACCATTTGTAAAACTGCAAGTAGAAAAAGCTAATTTCAGTGAGAAAGCCTTCAAATTGAAATAGATAACGGAATGTGATGGTGAAAATGTACCTGATTCGTATTGACAAGAACAGCTTCAATGGCGGCGGAGTGTTCCGAGCCGAAAGAGCTGTCCTTGGTGGAGACAGTTAGGCCATTCTGGCGGGCTGTGGTGCGGTCCTGCGCCAAATTGGGAGGGAACGGCCGCTCCGCGACGGAATGCGAGAGCGTAGCAATGGCTGCTTGCTGCTGCTCCGATAACGGAGTTTTCTGCAGAGGAAAGAAAGCAATACATCAAAATTCATTTCGAGAGGATCCGATCCGATCCGATCCGATCTGAAAGCTAGCTAATTGCAATTAAGGCGGAGAAAATTGCAGAAAATTCAGATGTAGACGAAAACGGTGTCGTTTCCCTGGAGAATTCTGAATCTAGGGCAATGAGGAGGAGGAAGAGGAAGAAGAAGAAGCACCTGTTCCCAGTGAGACGCGAAGTTGTAGCCCTTGGAAATGGCTCCGGATTTCGGAACGCCGGGTTTGCTTGCCGCCATTTCTCTATCTTCTTCAACTCACAAGGACGTCGTTTCAAGCAACGGTTGCAGTTGGCGTTGGCGTCGTCGTCATCCACTATTCGCCTCCTCTCCTCCGCCCTCTTTTCTCTCAGTCGAGTTTTTTCTCAGTCCTTTGCTTCCTTTTTCAACGATAAAGATTTAAACGCAAAGCTTTTATGTTGTTAGAGCTCAAACGACGTCGTCCGGTGGTTAAAAAACAGTTGAAAACGGTGCGAATTTGCTTGGTTCTTTTTCCCCTTTTTTCCTTTTACCATTTACTTTTTATGTAAACTCGGATAGGTAAATAACTGAAACTGCAGTTAAACTGAATCATGTTTTTTTTTCTCGTTCTAACTGAATATTGTCTTTTAACATTTCTCGGTTGTTGCAGATGACATTTTACTGCAGTGACGGAAAGCATTTGAAGTCGTGTTTTTTAACTCTTGAGAATGGGGAACAAAAAAAATTAACTGGGAAAAAAAGTCGTGTAAATTTATAAGCTTTTGGCAAATTGTTCCAAAATTGAATACAAACTGTAGACAAGAAATTACAAAGTTTGTGACATTTTTCTGGGATCCTTGCAGATCTATCTATTACAAGAAAGGTACTAAAAACAAAATACATGAGAAGTGTATTAGTCCTTGACGTCGGTGACACCTTCCGGGGAAATCTGAAACCGTGCTTCTGCTTCGGCCAAACAAGGAGAACTTATCACTTTACAAATGCGCTCTTCGCCTCTTCCTTTCCGAACAGCAAGCCTGTCGTAAGAAGAGATAAATGATTAGTAACGCTCATTGCTCACGCAAGAATAGTTTCTTTTCTGAGGAAGGCGAATGGACTTAGTAGTACAAACCTTGTAGTGGAAGCATGAGCCATGATGTTACCGCCAATAGGCTTAATCTGAGGACCGGCAAAGATTGCAGAGCCATCCACTTGTGCAACCACTTGATTCGTGATCACAACAGCTACCCCAAACTGCGGTCACAGCATACAGAGGTTAAATCCCAATAAAATACAATGCTACACTGGGGAGGGGGTACGATTGGATAATGAGGGAAGGTATGCCAATTTTTACCTCATCTGCTAACTTCTGAAGACTCCGGAGAAACTTTGCAAGATGCATCTGCCGGGCTGAAAGTTCACCTCTTCCTGAGAAATCTGTTCTGTACAGGGCTGTAGCACTATCTACTATCATCAGAGCAAACCTATAGAACCAGCATTAATTAGATAATTAGTCTTACCTCAAAATTTGTACACTTGACCAAACTCTAAACGAGCATATATCGAGGACTGAGAGGCTCGCAACAGACCTTAAGTCACGACAGTCAACAAATCTACATCCAAGAAAAAAGAAAGGAAATCATTAAGTGTCGTCACACCTTGTTTCTACCATCATGGAAGCTGCTTCAAGCAAGAGCCTTGATTGATGATCCGTGTTATAAGCTCTAGCATACGCCACATTCTCCAAGACATCAGCACCATTGAGTCCAAACCTGTGGAAGCAACATCATTAATCGTCTAGCATACACAGATCATAAGAGCAAATTCACCTCAAGGTATCTATATCAAACCTCTCCGCAATCTGTAAGAGTCTCTGTGGTCTGAATGTACCCTCGGCATCAATGTACATTGCTTTTCCCTCGCCACCTCCTTGATCCAATGGGAGCTGAAACATCAAAATGAATTAGAAGTGCACTATAGTGAAGTGAAATAAAAGGTTGGAGGTGGATCGTTCCTGGTCCAAATTGAATTATTGATTTCCCTAGCTTATTAGTGAATTGTGAACCTTAGACAAGGAACTCGAGCCCATACAAGTGAATAACTTTGAGTTACGACATAATTACACATGTAGGAAAACATGGCATTCAAGTATGTATTATCCCTTCACGTGGTTGAATTTTGACCACATTTTCATGGGAAAATGAACATCTGGAAAACTAGGGGATTAAACTAATTTCTCCTCGTGAAGCACCAGAAACAACATATTAAACAGAAAAGAAAGTCACTTACTTGGCAAGTTACGCAAAGCGTGTGACACAGCTGGGTCTTTCCAGAACGGAACTCGCCATATATCTCAGTAATAGATCCTGTCTCAATTCCTCCTGTTAGAAGAAAACCACAGCATATCAATTCAAGTTTAAAGTAATACATTTCTATTGGTAAACAAGGACTCAATTCTAAGAAATGACAACTGTTTTAAATTTGAGGAAAGTCTTGGTTAAAGAAGAAGAATAGGAGAAACTAACCCTCCAATATCTTATCAAGTTCTCTTGATCCAGAAGTAATTTGAATGATTTCGAGTCTCTGTGCGTGGAGCTGGCTAGCACTAGTAAAACCCAAAGGCACAAGTTTGGATGCTGCAATGAAACGAGCCAGGCAGCGGAAATATCAAATTATCGCAAATAGTGATTAGCTTTACACATAAAAATGGTAGGAAAAAACAAAGATGATAAATAAAAATGAATGGCGAACCCGCTTCAATGATCTTGTCAACTTTAGCTTCACTGATTCCTTTGATTTGCAGAAGATCCTTCCTAGGAGAGTAAGCGACAGCTTCAACCGTGCAAAGACCCGCATCTTTAAGTTTCTTTACATCAATGGAAGCTATGCCGGATGCCTTGAATCGAAAAAATTAGAACATTTTATCATCAACTAAACAAAGATTGCTGCTTCAATCGAGAAATATCATCAGAAAGTGGAAACACACAATTCAGATTTTCAATTTCTTCCAAAATAGGAACAACCAATCTGTAAATAACCAAAATTATCAAACCCATATGAAATTGGTAGCCAAAACCAGGTCGTTTGCTGGCTAGGGTTTCTCATAGTGGGTAAAGAACAAAACCCAAGAATAATTTAAAGTAAATCGCAAAACCCATATGAAATATACAATCTTTAACAACAATTCACAGAAATTCGAACCCAGTTTCAAAGAAAAAGAACACCCATTTCTTCAATTTCGAAAGGAACAACGAATCTGAACAAGAAAACCCCATCGGAAGCAGATTGAAGAAGAACCCAGATGAGAAGTCCACCGAATTGCTCGAAAGGAGTGTGAATTCGAAATGGGTTTACCTGAAGTTGGTCGACTGGGACAGGGCCATGCTGCATTTCTTCGATGTCGTCTTGTTGCTGGACAGTCTTCTGATTGCTCTGCTGCTCCATGGCTCCGCTGATTGTAGCTCCAACGACGACAATGTCGACGGACACGAAGACAGAAAAGGAGAAGCAGAAGACGAGCAGAGACGATGGGGAAGAAGGAGAGGGTATTTTTAAAAGCGTTTTAGGGGCGCCAAAGCAACACAGAGCTTGCCGGGGAAGCTTTGGAAGTGCTTCTTGATTGCCTAGGAAGACTGAAGAAAATATGCTTGTAGGTTGTGGCCCAATTTTATAAATCTATTCATCATGCAGGCCTGGCCTGTGTGCTTAAGTTGAGCCCAATTGAAATCCAATTGTTAATAAAACTAATAAACATGTTTTTACTAAATTAACATATACTACATATAAGGATTCGAACTTTAATGTGTGGGAAGCATGTTACTCTAATTAACTTGATTAGACTCACTACTCGTATTTGCAAAACTAACCTAACAAGTTAGAAGACGAGAAATTTGTATGCATTATAGTTCATAGAATCACATGACACATCGATATTGTATTACAGTTAATTTATAACACTTGTTCAATTTAGAGATTATCATTATGAGTTTAATTAGGTTTTAGCTATTAAAAATCATGCATGTGTTTATCATTTGAGTGGATTCGATATGACAAGTTGATATAACAGTTATATTGAAAAAGTAGTCGTATCGTTGAAGACATCACATAATACACAATTAGGGGACTGGCTACAGTGTTCGCAAGCATTGGATGCTCACACCAATCTCACCCTCCTTCCCCCCCCCCCCCCCTCTCTCCTCCCTCCTCCCTCCTTTTAACGGTGAGATCGGTGTGAGCATTCAATGCTTGCGAGCATCGTAGCCTACTCCCACAATTAGTATTAAATAGTTTAAACTTCATTTTATTATTTTTTAATAGTGTTGCATGAAGCTTGGGTGGGGTTCAGTGGTGGAGCTTTTCATAGAGTATAGCCATAGAATGAGGGAGTAGACTACAGTGCTCGCAAGCATTGAATGCTCACACCGATCTCACCATTAAAAGGAGGGAGGAGGGAGGAGAGAGGGGGGAAAGAGGGTGAGATAGGTGTAAGCATTCAATGCTTGCGAGCACTGTAGCCAGTCCCTAGAATGAGAGCAAAATCATGTACTTTTAAGCTTGTGGTTGCACCATGACATAAGACCTATCTCACCGCTACTGAGATTAATAAGAATGAGAGTATAAATATATTTGTGTAAACCATAGTGATAAATGGCATGTATCGAATTTAAAATTATTAAACTTTTCTTTAACTCATGTTTGCTTACAAGTAATAAGAATTAAAATTATTTTAATTTTTGAATTCACTACATTTACTAATGAAAATCAGTTCACTTCTAAGTTTCACTTGTACTAACACGTAAGAAATCGAAAAAGTATTAAGTTCATCTTACTTTTCTTATTTCTAAATTCTCCTATTCCTTCCATATTTCATTTATGTTAAGTAAACATATTGTTCAAAGTTTTCTATATCAATAGTATGTGTTTTTATTTATTTATTTATTAAAATAATTAGGATAAATTACATTTTATACCCTCAACTTTTCGTCTAATTTTAACTTCATACAACATCTTCTAATTTTTTCAAGTTCATACAACGATCCCTATTTCGTATCAATTTCGTACAACAGTTAGAAAATTTATTAAGTGAACCGTTAAATGATGACGTAACAAATGCAAGCCTATATTTTTGCTGACGTGACAATCAATTATGCCATGTAGATAAAATATAAATTATAAATAAATATATATAAAAGTGGGCCCACCCTCATCAATTCTACCATTCAACTTAGACTTCTCCACCTTCCTCAACCCTTCTTCCCGAAACTTCTCCACCTTCTTCCGTCGTTCTCATTCCATCTCATCAATCAACTCTTCCCCAACCTGTCCTCTTTTTTTCCTTTCCCCATATTTCTCGTCGACTCCCACCATCACAGCCCCACCCCACCACCCCACCTTCGACTACCTATAGTCCCACCCTCATCTATCTCGTCTCTAAATTGATCACCACCATCACCGATATCTTTAATCACCACACACCACCCATCGTAAGCAACTCTACGACATTCATCCTCTTGCTATGCCAACAAATCTGAAAATTCAAAATAAAAAAAGATTCGAAAATAGAAAATTTGACTTTCTCTCTTGAAATTCATTTTCTCTCACCTCCAACCCATCATATTTATTTTCTATAAGAAAAACCCATTGACCAGGCTCCAACTAAGCAAGTTTTCTTAACTTACTTGATGACTCAAATTATGTGTAATTTCACTTCCAAGAGTACCCCCATTATATTTTAACTTGACTTTAGGATGAAATTTGGGGAATTGAATGCTATTTTTGTCTCTACTTTATTAGGTTTTTTTTCAAATGGTTCTCACATTTTTCAAATAGTTTACAATATGTTGTTCTTTCAATTGCTGGAGCTCTACCAGATAGGTGCTTCATTGTTCTGAGTTATATATTAGACCCCTTTTCAGGTTTTGATTCGTTGTGTTCTCATTTTTTATTATTTACTCGGTTTCCTTCAATTCCCTATGTTATTTCTGGTTATTTTGATGATTTATATTAGTATTCTATAAAATAGGAAGAACATATACATTGATTTGTTTATCAAATATATGAAAAAATAATTTACCTCACTCATATGTTTTGTCGTATGCAAGAACGCATTTTATTTTGTGTTTTAATTATGCACTTATTTTTATTTTTTCACATAAATATAATGTACCTACATTATTTTTCTATGAATTAATTTACCTATGTTAATTATTTTATTTACCTGCACTATTTTTCCATCAATAATGCACTTATTTTTATTTTTCTATGAATTAATAATTTACTACCTACGTTAATTATTTTATTTGCCTGCACTATTTTTATTTTTATGTGAATTAATAATTTACCTATATTATTTGTGTTTTGAATTACATATAATTTACCTACTTTACAACATTTGAATATTTTTGTTCAATGGTTTGAAATTTTGAAGACTAGAGAAATTTTAGGAATTTAAGAGTAGATTGTTGTCTTTCTGAATGTCCATCAAATTCAGTATTATTAAAGGCTAGAAATTAGGGGGTCCAACTTCAGTGGTACCTACCATTAAATGATACGTACTGTTAAATGGCTAAGATTCATTTAGGGTCCAATGCAAATTAATCTGAACCATTCAATAGTCGTACCATTGAATAGTACGTACCACTTAAGATTTTTCCGAAATTAGGCCTTGTTTAGGAAAAAGAACGCTTGGTTCCAAAAAGAAATGGATGGCATGGTTTGTAAATAAAAAATAATTCATGGATAACTTTTATCCTAGTGACAGACAGAAATTTTGAAAATTAAATTTTAATTATAAGTAAATAAATAGATGGATCTTATTTCATAATGACCCAACAACCTGACAAATCAATATCGAACAAAAGAAAGAAAAGAAATTTAAAAAACCCAAAATAGAATTAGTCGCATTGAATCCGTGGTGTAGTCTGAGGTTGTGACTTCCTGGATATCCGAGGATCCCGCAGATTCACACAAACCCAGAAATCCGACAAAACAGAACCTGGGATCTGACGAACCTGCTGTCAGTCGTCGTCGCACCTAAAGCCTCAAAATTGCTGCCACCTTGAAAGCTCAAAGTGAACAATCTGCATGAAGAGGGGGAAGAAAGAGGCTTGGTGATGGTGAGGAGGAGAGGGAGAGGAGGAAGGGAGAAGGGAGGAGCCATCGCGATCTAGAGAGCAATTTCGTTCTTCGCGATGAGGACGGTCGGCTTAGCGTCAAGACTCGCCGCATGTAGCATGACCACCAGTCGTAGAGGGGCTCGACGGCGCGAGGTGGGATAGAAATAGGTCTGGAGTCGGAGAGGGAGTGGGGGAAGACAGAAGGGGAAAGAAGAGGACATATTGGGGGTGAAGTTGACGGAGGAGATGGGATGTGAACGATGGAGGAAGGTGGAGAAGTCTAGGTTGAGTTGAGTGGTAGGATTGAAGAGGGTGGGCTCATTTTTTATATTTGTTTTATAATATTATATTTTATCTATATGGCATAATTGACTGTCATGTCAACAAAAATATGGACTTAGTATTTTCCACGTCATCATTTAACGGTTAACTTAACAAACTATTTAACGGTTGTACAAAATGGGGTGTCATTGTATGATATTGAAAAAAAATTAAATATGTTGTATAAAATTGAAATTGAACGAAAAGTTGAGAAGGTAGAATGTAATTTAAGTATATATGTTGCCCGTTCAAGAAAAAAAAATCGCATTAACTTAAAAATAGGTCCTCTAAACTGACGTGGGCCCATCCATTGGATTTGTACCAGGGCCAGGAAGCAAACCCTTATGTACTTAACGTCTGTGTGTGAGAACATTCTGACTCTGTGAATTATGGCTTCAATGAACTTGACCGAGTTCGTATCATCATCCTACTGCTTCAGCAGCAGCAGCTCAACTGTAAGCAATATGCCCTATTCCTATTAATTACCATATTCATAACAATTTCGATGAAATTAATTTAATTTAATTAATTTAATTGTCGTTAGATTATCAAGAATAAATCTTTGAAGAAAAGATGCATTCTTTTCTTATCTGGATTCTCTGAAACTCTCAAACACGGTGGAAGCAATGTAGAAAATGGTACCAGGCATATATTGTTTGGTTGATAAAGCTTTAAGCTTTCAAAAGTATTTGCAGCGAATGTATATTCAAAGAGGATTTGAGAGGAGCAAGAGTCTGTATTTTTTTTATTGATTCTTGTGTATATCAAAAGATAACAATTGCAGAGATATATCTGTATTACATCTGCAAGCATTAATGAACCGACACATAGGAGCATGCATGCCTCTGTCCATGCAGGTCACGTGAAGAATAAGACAAAACTTACAGTCATACTGCTGTAGACAAAACAGCTGTATCTGATTAAAGTAGATGGAAAACAAACGACTAAACAAACTAGCCGTTGCACGTTATACTAAAACTAGCAAACGTCAAATCTTAACTTCTAATGTCTGAACCAAATACTTGGACTTGCCAACATTGCGGCCGCGGTGTGGAGTACTGCTGGTTGGAGTCCAATGGCCGCCGTTACTGCAACGATTGCGGCGTAGAAGACATCAATTTCCTAGACACCGGAGTGGACGACCAGGACTATTGTGATAAAAATGGTGATGCAAGTAAAGGCCTATACTCTAGCCGTAACACCCGCGGTCGCATTGATAGGTCTGCACTAAAAAAGTTGAGTGCGGAGGACTATTACACACAGATTAGGCTTAGGTATGTGATGGGAGTGCAGCGTATGATTGAGCTCCAGTGTGAATCTTTGGTTACGGAGTTTAAGGTAAACCCTTTGATTTGTGGGTTGGCTGGGACCATTTGGCTACGCTTCCTGGCAGGGACTAGGGTTTTTGATGATGATTGGGGTGAGCAGCTTTTCAAGGACTCAGACACACACCAACAAGGTTTGTAGCCACTAAATATCATTTCTTTGAGAATAAATTAACCTGTTTATTTCACTTGAACTGAATTTTATTGTTGTAGAATATTAGTTCTTGAAGAATACTCAATTACTAAACAATTCTTATTCTCAACCATGCATGTTTGGGACTGCTTCTGGTAAGGTTAATTAAAATCCTTTTTTGAGAGCCAAGAGCTCTAAGAGCTAATCCTCCTCCTTTTGGTTTATGGTAGCTTCTTTCTGGAGAAGCACATGCCAGTTGTTTCTTTGTAAAACAATTCCAAGTACGAAGCTTGACTTTTTTAATAAAAATTTCAACATGTTCCTCATAAAAAACTCTTCTACCAAAAACGCTTGTGACTTGTGAGTAAACATGCTTCATACAGAAACAGTCTCAAACATTAGTGAATGTCGTTTCTTTTATTCTATGGTTATTTCTAGTTTTGATCGTTGAAGTTTCCTTTTTTTAGGAGAACTGCCCAAAGATTTTAAGCCGCGGTACAGAGGAGAACCTCACACAATGAATGGTCAGAGAGCAGTAATGGTATGGTTTAGGTCCTTGAGAACGACTATACCATTATCTTATTCTTTAGCTGTTACCTTTCTGGCTTGTCATCTTTCCAGGGAAGCAGTCTTGCCAACAGACTTGGAAAAATGGTCAGTGGAAGGAAATCTTCCATATTTTTCAGCTTTGATTGAAATTGAGAAAAAAAATAGGAGGGCCTTCGCTTGAATGCCCAATAAGTTCAAGCGCAATGTTTAGGCCTTCTGAATCTGTGCCAGTGCAAAAGTTGGAATCAATGGCAGCATCCATTGCTGAGTCCATAGGCTTGGACTTACCACCAGTAAATTTTTACGCTATAGCTTCCCGCTATCTAAACAAGTTATCTCTACCAGTTGAAAAGATTGTCCCTCATGCATGCCGCATATACGAGTGGTCAATGCCTCCGGATTTATGGTTATCAACAAATGAGTTGAGGCTTCCTACTAGTGTTTTTTTAATGTCGATACTGATTGTAGCGTTAGAATTCTTTATAATGTTCATGGTTTTGGAGAATGGGAAAAAAGTTTGTTACACAGTTTGAATGGTTCAGGTACAAAACGTGTTAGAGACTTGGAGTCCAATGCTCATAACTCTGAGTCTGATGCTGCACAACTTCTGTCCAACCTTGAAGCCAAGATATAATGAAGTTGCTGATACTTATGGTAGATATGTTGGTGTAGTTTTTACGTTTAAAATGATGGTGCAATCTGGAAGTTTTATCTTTCCCTTCGATTTGTGATCAGTTACGAAGCTTTAAATTCTCACCCTTGTGTTCACAGATTTTTGCAAGGACTTGCCACCGTATCTTCGGTTCTGCAAGGATGTAATCTTTATTGCTGGATCAAAACCAGTGAAAGGAAATGTTCGCCTAAGAGATAGAAAACCAATATTAATGGACGACAATGAAGAGAGTATAATCAAATTGTTATGGGAATTTTATCAGAGTCGAAAGGTAATTAATGTATAGCTTGAATTCAGTCGTGATAATACTCTTCTCAAATAAATGTTATTTCATATGTGACACACACATATAGAATGTAGCTTTTAGTTTGACCTATGAATAATACGATTGAGTAGTGAGTACTAATGCATTTTGTTGGTTTTCAGGATTCGGAAACAGAAGTCGAACAAGGATTATGTTACAGTAGAACTGTCAACCAGAAAAGATTGAGAGACAATGAAGAATGCACTAGTACCGATCTATCTAAAGAAAAGAAGTCCAGTAACAAAGGCTGTGTTTCACAGAATTTTCAGCACTCAGAAGTTAATGATGCAGAAACTCTCAAAGATGAAGCCGTTACTTGAATGAAATTAGACATGGAGGAGAATAGGTTTTGTTACATCCAACCGAGGGTCACCCTCAAAAGATTTGATTACCTTCACTATGTGAGGAAGAAGGTTGAAGGTGCCTACAGTTGTGCTGCATATGCTGATTATTACATATTGCTTCGTGCTTGTGCTAGGGTTGCCCAAGTTGAAATTCGGTGTATGCAAATTGGGGTGTTGAGCTTCGAGAGGAGGCTGGCGTGGTTGGAAAACAGAATCAACCACTGCTTGCACTTGATCCCTCCTTTTGTATCATGCGAGTATTGTACTGGCACGAAACCAGAACCAACCGAAGCCGATCCGAGTACGATTCCCAATTGAGCCCAATTGTTAGAAAGCTAATAACACGTTTAAGACTTTGTAGACAAGTGCATAATTGGTCTAAACAAGTTGAACTGCACAACAAATCATTTGAGTTATCTAGTAGTTGTGGCGTGAGATCAACCTGGATGGGTATGCATTTTAGGATATTAATTTAAGTGTTCATTTGTATATAATTTAAGTAGATTGGTGATACCACATGATGTTATAAATAATTTCTCGAAGCTTAAAAATGTCATCAAGTAATAAGCAAATGGATTACCAACTACCTCTTATTATAATTTTCTTCCCATGGGACAGCGCTCTCAAATTCAAGTTCTTGCTCCCAATGATCGATCAGAAGGGAAAAAAAGGTAAACAATTGATTAGTGTGTGATATAATATGCTATTAATTTGTTTAGTATGCTAATAAAGTGGGGACCCAATATGAGCTAACAAATAAATATTAGTACATGTGACATTCAATGTGTGGGATTTATTTTAAATAGTAGTTGTATTATTATGTAATTGTATGTAGTGAGATCTTCGATCTCAATTTCACTTCAGATTAGAAGTCAGTTTCATCCCAATCAATGGAGGCCAGAAACGAAAGTGACTCCAGTAGAAGGCAGCCATGACGTCCCAGCAATAAATTTAGCAACGGTAAACTCAACAGCCTCTTCAGCTCCAATAACATGAAATCCAGGCCATTGAACCCTTTTCCCCACCCCAGAACCCGGCCCCACATTCGCATACTCCGCAAAGTACAGTGTCCTGAGGCTGGAGCTTCCAGCCCCAGGCCACCCCACCCAGCCACTGGGTTGTATGACGTCGTCAATGTTCGATTCCATGACAACGGCTCTAGAGAATTGCTTCCAAGGCCTCCCCAAATATGAACTGTAGGAGTGCTTAACCGGAGAGAAGTCCGAGCTGGGTACGATCCTACAGCTTTGGACTGAGAACCCGGTTTTTTGTCCGGGGTCGGTCCTCCCGTTTGCCAGGATTGCATTGTAGCCCTTGTGCTTGCGAAGCACCAGGTTGCAACTCTGGAAAACGGCAGCAGCGTTGCCAAAGATGAAGTCTATGGTGCCGTAGATGTCACATTCTTTGTAGAACTGACGGAGAGCGAGTGCATAGAGAGTGTCTTGGTACCCAACAATGCTGCATCTGTAGAGAACTGAGTGATCGGAAGCGATGTAGAGAGCCAAGGCTTGTTCTCCTTGAGGGCCTGCTGTGTTTTGGAACCCTATATCCCTAGCAATGAACCCATCTCCTGTTATGGCTGCCCATGAAATCCAAGAACAAGATCATCAATTCATCAAAAATTAACAATATATCACTATATGTATTAGTATATATATCTGATTATAGTATCTAAACAAAATGAAATATTGCCATATCATTTGGCGAAGAGAGAGAAAGAGAGAGAGAAAGTACGAACTGAATGTAGCTGAGCCAGGCATGGTGGCACCATTAGCAACGCTATCATCCCCAGTAATAATAGTGGAATATTTTCCATCTCCTATCAACGTAATACCATCTTTGTTAGTGTGAATCTTCTCCTCATAAACTCCCGCCTTTACATGAATCACAAACCGACCCCCGGAAGCTGCGCCAATGGCTTCTGATACAGTTTTGTAGTCCCCGGATCCATCTTTAGCAACGACGGCATTGGCATTTATGATGGTTGCCTGAAGTAGTTTCCGGTCCCGGGGTGATATCCATTTAGGAAACACTCCTTGTTTCTCAGTTTCGGCTTTGATATGGTGATTTGTGATACGGTTGACAAGAGCTAGTAGGTTACTTACCGACTCAGAGGCATCGTCTATACGTTTGGAGATCTGAGAAAAATTGAGGGCTTGATGATCAGCAGCGTAGTCTTTGCAAGTTTCCTGGAAAGTCATGGCAGCACTGAGCCATGTCTGGATATCATGTTTGTATTTTCTTGGAGAATTTTTTAGTGCTAATAGGGATTGGTCTAGCCGCTTCAAGGACATGTTCATGAGCTCTTCACAATAGTCTGCAAACACACACACATGAAAATAGCGAGGCTTAGTAAATATTAATGTATGGTGAAAATGGTACGTATATTTTGTAAAAATATTACTAAAGAGTGACACTATTTAGACACATAAAATTGATACTATTAGTGACACACTCTAATATAATACAGGTGGATCCTAAGTACAATGGTAGGACTCATTTGTATTAGAGAGTGTATCAACAATGTTTCTAAATAACATTATTGATAACTAAAGAGTAATATTTTCTTGCCATACAAATGATTATGTAACTCAATTATATATGAATCTGAGCCATTGATTCAGACAAGAATTAATTTGGTCAATTGCTCATATTCATATATAGTCACAACATATAATTAAGCATTTTGACAAGAGAGAACACATCTCTACAGTTAAGTACGTATACCACAAAATAATTGTGCCTACCACCTTTTGGAGAATTCTGAGCATGTTGAGCTTCATGGGCTCCCAATTGATCAGTTCCCAACTTAATTTGGGAGTTCAATTTGGAAAATTCAGAGGTGGCCAACATGGTTTCAGATATGGTCTTGTTAGCAAGACCCAGCATTATGCCAACTTGTTGATCATCATGATGCCCTAGAATTCCCAACCCCATCAAGGTTTGAACACATAAGCTGGGATATCTAGTAAAGCTGCATTCTTTTTTAGCATAATTTTGGAAGTTAGAATGATCATCTCCCCCTAACACTGAGGCCCCTCCCAAAACTGCATATCCTATTGCCCAATACACTACCACAGATTCTAACATTTTAAATAGTCCTAGAGAATATTCAAACTCACAAGCTTTAGCCAGAGGAAAGTTATGAACGAAAGAGGTAATGGGGCATCAGATTTATAAGGTGAGAGACGTGGGAGAAGATGTCTAGTGGGTAATGTGTAGTGTGTTGTTGAATGACTTACATGATACAGATACATCGATACGATAACACTTCGTGCCAATAAAATAAATATGTATAAATTTTTATTCACATATTATTATTTTATTAGCACATAATATCACATGACAATGTACTCGTTGCATGAAAATTGGTCCAAGCGTTGTGAGGCTAAAACTTAGGGGAGGAGCATTTTTGGTGTTGGTTCGGTGGTCCCTGTGACGACGTGGGTGCTCAAATGTCCATGTCTACTTTATTCTTGACTATGAATCTATAACCGCTTCTGTAAATTACGAGGCCATTTTTGTTCTCCACTTTAATTGAACGAGTGACATCAGTGTCTTATCAACAGATTGATCGCATATTAAATTAGCGCACAAAAAAGTAGATATATATTACCACTCGACATGGACAGTGACGATTCTCTTGAATATCTTGATATATAGAGTATAGCGAGGACGAACATAATTTAGAGTTTACAGAAAGCGATTTTTCAACACCTGAAATAGACAATAGAAGAAATTACTACCATGCATCCAAAATGGTTGACACGTGTTGTGTACCCCATAGCTAATGCATGCCACAGAAATATGTTGATGTATATCTATCATCTCATTTTCTTCAGTGGCAACTCATCATATCAGGATTTAATTATATTGAATTGGAACCGAGTGGAATGTGGTAGAAAGTCGTTAGGGTTTGTTTGAAATGTTAGCATTTGATTTGGTTTTATATTTGGCTATTTTTGGTAATTTTGTATGAAGGGTTTTTAGTAGGGTTTACTAGTCCTAAAGCGGCGACGATGAAAAGTCTGTTTCCAAAGACTCAAGCTGTGGCACAATAAATGCCTAAATGGTGAGCCACTGAGCCCGAAGATGTTCATGTTTTCAGATAGATGGCGGCTCCTGTAGACTTGGCCTAATGGTGAACTGTAAGCCTCCTGTAATGCCATATTTTTTTAATTCAGATGAGATTAATTTATTTGTTGCTAATTCATTAAGGATAAGTCTTTAAAGAAAATTGAAGTCAATTTTTTGAGAGTTACTGAAATTAATATAGGAAGCTTTAATAAAAAAGACTTTTAAAAACTTTTTCATAATAAAAACTATTTTAATAACTTTATTTAATAAAAATACACAAATTAAAACCATAAGGAAAAAAAACAAACAAAAAATATTTAAAAGGCCCTGGCGGCTACCGTGTGGCCCCCTACCATTTGATGTGCAAGCTTTGCCATCTAACGCGCGCTGTCACACTTTTTGGTGTACGCGCTCACCTTCCTCTCTCCTCACCGATTCCCACCTCTTTTTCACACTTTTTGATTCTCTCTCCGTCCCTCTCTCCTCTCACGTCACTCCTTACGCATGCTAATCTTTTCACACACATTTTGGTGTAAAACGGTGAACAGGGAAAGAGGTAGAGGACAAATGGATTAGAGAGAGAGGGAGAGAGGAGAGAAAAAGAGTAAAAGGATGTTTTTGGGCGCGGGGAAAGAGAGGGGAGAGAGGGCGCGCGGATCACCAATGCGTAGGCTGGGCTCATGGGACTTGTGTGAAGTCTTTGTCAGAAGTTGTTTTTTTTTTAATTATTAAATAAAGTTATTAAAGTACTTTTAATTAAAATTTAAAATTTTTATGTCTTTTTTGTTAGTTTTTCTATTAATATGGGAAGTTAGTCCTTAGCACGATATATCATTTTTTTTTAAAGCCTAAGGTATCCCACACTTTGAATGGTATAACTAATCTCCAGTGAAATTGAATTCGAAAAAATTAAAGATATTTCAACCCACTCCTAAACACAATTAAATAGTACACCTCCTCCAATCATTGTTGGAGAATTAAACTAAATTTCAGTTATTGGGAGTATGATACAGTGCTCGCAATCATTAAATGCTCACACCAATCTCACCATTAAAAGGAGAGAGGAGGGAGGAGAGAGGGGGGAAGGAGAGTGAGATAGGTATGAGCATTCAATGCTTGCGAGCACTGTAGCCAGTCCCCAGTTATTGAGTCATTATCTTGAATAAGGATTAATAAAGATAGAAGGTACTAGAGCTATGATTATTCAAATTATTAGTGTCGGTCATGAATTAAGATTTCTCTAGATATTTCAGTTACCAAAGTTTTTCTTAATTAGCTAAATAAATTATGAAGTGTTGTAGTAGCTATAAAATTCATGTACTGTTATCAGTCTTAGTGTGAAGAAAATCAGAAAATTATTTTCACGTAAAAAGCCTCTCCCTTCTCCACTACACTCAAAGTTTTATTAAGAATTATATCCCACTTCCCCCATCAATGATGAACTTTTTTTTGCGTTCTAATTCCCATCTTTTGCATTTAAAATCATCACCTTTTGATGTTAGTATCGAAATCAAAGTTTTATTAAGAATTATATATCCCTCTTCCTCCATAAATCATGAACTTTTTTTTTGTTCTAATTCTCATCGTTTGTATTTCAAATCATCACCTTAATTTCGATGTTAATATTGAAATCCTAACAATTCAAGCAGTGGTAATTGACACACTCCGACTTGAATATGCATATGGATACCAGAATCAAGGCATGCTGACCGACACTTCGAAGGGGTGACGTAAGATGGTGAAACGGTGAACAGGGAAAGAGGTAGAGGACAAATGGACAAGAGAGAGGGAGAGAGGAGAGAAAAAGAGTAAAAGGATGTTTTTGGGCGCGGGGAAAGAGAGGGGAGAGAGGGCGCGCAGATCACCAACGCGTAGCTGGGCTCATGGGACTTGTGTGAAGTCTTTGTCAGAAGTTTGTTTTTTTTTTAAAATTATTAAATTGTTGTAGATAATTTATAACATGTGTTAAATGTGATTGTGTAAATCCTAGGTAGATATGGATTGTAATATTCTGTTATGTTAAAGATTAGAATCCTATTGTAATTGTACTTCTTTCACTATAAATAAAGGCACTTGGCATGAGGAATAATGTACTACAATACAACATAATTCCTCAAGCCTTTCTCTCTTTCTCTCTATTCTTCTCTTGCCGCACCCTTCACTAAAAACTGTCCACAACACGTTATCAGCACGCTCTTTCCGTTGTGCTCAAGAGAATTATACCGGAGTTTTGGCCATCTTCAATCATGGGGAGTATTAATTTCACTAGTTTTTACTTTGATTTATTTTATTGAATTAATATACTTGCTATTGATTCAATTTTTTCCCCTGTTATTTTGAACGAGATTCAACGCATTGACGATGGAAATTCGGAGTTGAAGGCAATCCTGCAAACAAATTGTTCAACCATCATCATCAGCAATCCAGGTTCTTCTAAAACACGGTCTCGATTGTCGATATTTTGTCAGACCTGATTGCATGAACCTTCACCATGATGCATAACCCAATTTTCTGCGTTTAACGAATTATTGATCTTCTGCAAATATTGTGTTAACATCGACATTTAATATATCTGTCATATATTAAGTGAATTGATGATCGTGTGAACGAAGGAAAAATCAAGGGTTTTTTCTTATTTTTTTCGCTTTTCTACAAAAAACATCAAATTTCGTTTTTCTGAAAAAAAAAACTGGAAATTCTTTACCGAATTTTTTTTTTGTTTTTTTGAAAAATAAAGAAAAAAAAAACCCTAGCTGAGCCGAGCCGCCTGCCTGAAGCAAGCCGTTAGGCCAACCCCGAGCCACGGCTCCAGCTGAGCCAACCCCAGGACGAAACGATGCCGTTTCTAGCATCGTCTTCAACCTTTGAAACCAGCAGCCATGGCTGGCCTGCAACCACCCACGGCCAAAATCCACTGGTTTCTGGGTTCATCCCACAAACCCAGATGACCTGCAGTCATCTCAGGTGGGTTCCCCGACAAAAACTCAACTTTTTTGACCGGAATTTATGCGATTTCCAGTCGAAATCTCATCGGTTTCTTCAAACCCTAACTGGGTTTCTCTGGGCAATTGACGTCAAGACATCACCCATCTCCGTCGCCCATGACTCTTGGGACGAAATCAAGGCTTACCAGCCTCTGACGCCGCCTGGTTTCCTCGACGACACCGCCTGAAACCATTAGTAGCCACCCATGGCGCACCCATCCTTGGTGCACGCTCGGGTTTTTCCTCACACCCAGCCACTGTTGGGCTTGGGTCCCTCGGCCCAGTTCCCCCTCGGCCCGCCCTTGAGGCGCCTGCAACCCCTGATGGGCCAGTCTGCTTTCCAGGGCTTGCAGCCCAAATGCACAGCAGGCCTGCAGCTTGCTGCTGCCTTCCTTCCTTCACCCAGCCCATGTGGGCTTTGGACCCTAGCCCCTGTTTTGGGCTCATTTTGGTCCAAAATTCTTTATTTTTTTGCTGGCCAGCAGCCTAGCAAACAAAGGTTGGGCCTGCAGCTCCAACCACGACCCACCAAAAATTATTTGGGTCATATTTGCAAACCCCGAAGGTCCCGTAGACCTATATATTTCAATACCCACTCCAATATATGTTCAAATTTATTATTTGTATTATTTCTGTTCTATATATTGCTTTTGATTGCAGGTATATATGAACTTGAAGTTCATGAATTCGAACCCGAAGATTCAAATAAGTGCCATGAAACCTGAAGTTTCCTTAAAAATTAAATACCCATGAAACCCGTAGTTTTCATGAAAATTTAAACCAAACCATGTCTTAGAACCCGAATGTTCTAACTTTTATGATTATGGAGATTTTATTTCCCATAAGCACCAACCATAATCTTGTTCCCTCCATCCAGTGGATTTCCGAACCGTAACAAGTTCAATTTCACTAACATGGAAGTTTCTAGCAGAAACTACTTTATGTGGGCACAAGTTGTGAAGCTCCACTTGACTACTGAGAAGTTGAGAAACATTGAAGCCAACAATGACGTGGATAGAGCTAAATAAGCCTCCGTCATGATCTTCATCCGAAGACTTATGCCTGAAGCATTGTAAATGGAAGCACCTCAATGACGAGGATTCCATGGCTCTTTGACTCACTCTACGGATCGTTCTAATCATGCAAAGATGATTTTGCCCGAAGCAAGACACACCTTGCCCGAAGCAAGACACACTTTGTCAAAAGCAAGACATACCTTGCCCGAAGCAAGACATATCTTGCCCTGACACAAGGCATGATTGAACCCCATCTGTGAATAGGTACAATTCTGAAGTTTATAGAATCCGATTGAATTTTGACTGGAGAAGATTTTCTCGTCCTTCCATACCTCTAAAATGCTTCTGAAGAAGCACTATAAAGAGTAGAGGTTCACTAAATTCTCGGATCTGATACTACCACTTTGCTCACTGAAAAGCACAACAGTGAAAGCGGCACCCCAGTGATTCGGCTGGGAGGTACCGAATGGTGTGACCCAGCTTTGGCTGGAGCCTACCGAATGGTATAAACCCTGCTTCGGCAGAGTCTACCGAACGGTATAGACAGTTTCGGCTGAAGTCTACCGAACGGCATGCCCTACTTCGGTAGGGATGTACCGAAGGTCTTGCTCTGTTTCGACAGAGGTGTTCCGAACTTAAGGCTCTGCTTCAGCAAAAGCCTACCGAATCTACTCTTCCTTCTTCAGCTGGAGAGTACTGAATAGTGGTAGAATCAAGGTCAACCAAGGGGGTGGCATCATGACCAAACACGTGATCCCTTGGCAACTAAGACCCAAAACTTCAAGAATAAGGGACAGTATTCCCGAACCTCAACCGTGCAAAATCTACCTCCATTTTGATGGAATAAATCATTGGCTATGCACTTATTTGTGCCCCTACCAATGTTGTTGAGGAGTACCATTCCTGTAATCAATTTGTGAGACTAATTTTGCTTCACCTAACACATGGAAAAGCAAAATTTTGACATGGAAGGCCCTGTTGGCCGAAACCCCTTATCTTTTGGTTTAAGTTTTGAACAATTTTTCCTTTTTGTTTGGATGATTGTTTTGGTATTTGCTTTAAATTTGTTGGATATTATTATGGATATTGTCCTCGAATATGAGTTAATTGAATCATGTTTCTTATACATGTGACCGAATTCAATTAACATGTGATAAGGTATAAATGTGGGGAAGTTAGTTGTCTGGATGAACGTGCGACTATGCACACTAACTTCATACCTAAATCACCCTTCTAGCAACGAATTCAGGTCTACCTAACCTGATTAAGAGCATTGGCACAACTCCTCGTTGTATTAATGGTACTGAATTACTATTAAGGGGCCTTATATTCTCCGTTCCGGAAGAACGTCATTGAGTTATAAGGATATTCGAGTGAACAATGATCATAAAAACCACTGTAGAAAATAGAGTGACGTATCTTTGCATCACCTTCCAAAATATGAAGCATGAAGCTATGTTTTGGGGCCAATGGGCTACCTCCCAACTGAGACATGCCACATATAGGCTGGCTTAAAGCCGGGTGATTCGAGCAGCTTACTTGCTTTGGCACGACCGTTTGGAACATTCAGGTCAAAACACGATGCAATGTGTTACACAATGCATCACCTTACCTGAAGTAAGGATTTTGTGCCTACAAGCACACTTTGCCAAGCCTGCTCGTTGGGGAAATTGGATTTTTACATCATCCCTAGCAAAGTTACTACATAACCCTCTTTTCACAGTGGATTCAAGGGAATAATGTGGACTTATCCAACCAAAAATGCGGACCATGTAAATATGGTTTTTGGTTGATATATCGACACAATGGTCACATGTCTGTCCACATACACATTGCTGCTAAACTCCTGGCCAATTCTTACTTAAGGGCTCACCTCCCTAATTATTCCATAAAGTCTAGAAGACTGGATAATGCTGGAGAGTTTATATCGAACAATATTCGATAAGTATTGCATGTTTTTTGGGCTTGAAATTGAACATTGAATTCCCCATGTTCAACCCCCAAACAGCCTCGCAGAAGCGATCATAAAGCGCATTATCAACTGATCGCCCGGATCTTGGTGAACGCACCAAGTTTTCAGTTTCTGCCTAGGGCTATGCAATCTTGTATGCAGCCATGTTGGTCCGCCTGAGGCCCATTGCTACCCGATACTTTATAACGTTACAATTGCTTACTGGGTACGAACCTGATGTTTCGTATTTACGCATTTTTGGGTATGCACCTTCTGCCATATTGCGCCGCCGCAATGTACCAATATGGGTCCTCAAAGAAGGATGTGAATCTTTGTCGATTGTGATTCTCCTTCGAATTAGCTCTTTAGAGCCCTTGCACGCGATCTCTTTACCGCCATTTTGCGGATTGTCACTTCGATGAGACAGTATTCCCGCCGTTAGGGGGAGATAAGAACGTCAACGTTCCTGAAGAACGGCGCGAATTATCGTGGACGTCCCCACTATGTCTCATCTTGATCCTCATATTCTAGATTCAAGAGTATTGCTCCAGACGTTTTCTCTTATCTAGATAAAGTAACGAGATCACATATACCAGCTGCAAACATGTCTGCAAGGATAGACGTACCTAACGAACGTCGAGTCAACATCCCCGAAGGGTGTGCCGCCCCTGAAGGACGGTTTGGCAGCCCCTGTTGGACGGCCCGGTATGCCGTCGGCTAGCCAATCAATCTGTTATCGGCCTGAAGCGTGACAGATCACTCAGTTCGAAGGATTCACCTCCCTAGAAGTAGAGAAGTATGGCACAAAATGAATCCCTTCCTCGTTCGCTATCTCAACCATTCCACCTCATGAAATTAATCCGGATTATCCTGAGACCTGTAGTCTTGGTCCATTATGCATGCATGGATGAGTTAATGGAATTGGAATGAGATTATCATCGATGATATTCACGTATATGGTAGCTACCCGAAATAGTGAAAAGCGACAATATCGAACTGCGTTCCGTTGATGAATGTCGACGTAGAACTGATTGGTCAAACTGGAAACTAGCAATCCAGGTCAAACTTGATTCACTTGCAAAACGTAAAGTGTTTGGGCCTGTAGTTCCTACACTTCCACATGTGAAGCCCGTTGGCTACAAGTGGGTTTTCGTAAGGAATCGAAATGAGAAGAATGAAATAGTGCGATACGAAGCACGCCTTGTGGCGCAAGGTTTCTCTCAATGCCCTGGGATTGATTACGAGGAGACTTATTCCCCCGTAATGGACGTCATAACGTTCCGTTCCCGTATCAGTTTGGTAGTTTTTTCGAAAAACTGAATATGCAGCTTATGTACGTGGTTGTAACGTATCTATAGGGATCTTGATACAGAAATATACATGGAAGTTCCCGAAGGACTTATAGACTGATCCAAATAGTTCTAGACCACAGAACACCCTCTCTATTGAATTGAGGCTTTCACTTTACGGATTGGAACAATCCGAGCGGATGTGGTATACCCGTTTAAGTGAATATTTGATCAGTTAGGGATATGTGAATAAACTATGCCCCTGCGTGTACAAAACCGAATTTGCTAGAGTTGTAGTCTATGTCAATGACATAAATCTCACTTAGACTCTGGAAGAGCTTGAGAAAACTGCCTCGCACCTGAAGTCGGAATTTGAGATGAAAGATCTTGAGAAAACTCGTTTATGTCTCAACCCGAAGTTTCGAGCAAAGTTCAGATGGTATTCTGGTCCACCAATCGAACTACACCCAGAAGGTGTTGCCTTTGAGTACACCCATGACCGTTCATACGCTAGATGCAAATGAGATCCTTGAAAAGGTTGTGGAACTTGAAGTTCTATATCTAAGTTCAATTAGCGCTTTATTGTACTTAGCTCATTGCATTATGCATGACACCTCATTCGTTGTTGATCTTTTGGTAAGAAACAACATTGCGCCTACACGCTATCACCAAATAAGTGTTAAAGACGTTTTTCCGTTACTACGGATTTGGGCTTATTCTATCCCTGCGCATCTCAGAATTAACCACAACCCCTTGGTTATCGGAATGATGCCTACCTTGTGGGATACGTTGACACAGACTATCCGTCTGATCCGCACAAGGCACGTTTCCAAACGGATTATGTCTTTACCGTTAGGAACACCGCAATATCTTGGAGGTCAACCAAATAGACCTTAGTTGCGACGTCTTCGAGCTCATCGCCATACACGAAGCCACCCGTGTACATGGGAGCATATTCGAAGCACTTGTAATTCTTCATCCTTCGTTGAGTTCCAACAACGATCTATGAAGACAGCGCCGCATGTATCGACCAGACCATAACCTGATACATCCAAGAAGTCAACACCAAGCATATTGCGTCTACATTACATCAGCATGAGCATCAGAAGATTGAAGTCAAGCATATCTGATCCAAAGACAACCTTGCCAACCTCTTCACGAAATCATTGCCGAAGAAGCTTGATCGAGGATTTGGTATGTGCAAATTTTCTCATTTGCTACGCTTGTAGTTCTCAGGGGGAGTTTTGTCGAACTCAGGGGGAGTATCCTGAAGTATACTCGCTTGACCTTAATGTACTCTTTTTCCCTACGATCAGGATCATTTTTCCCATTGGGTTTTTGTTGCCTGACTAGGTTTTAACGAGGCACCCATTCTGGGCTGGTCATACTCTTGTGTGTTTTCTTACTACTTATGTCTTGAAGATGTTAAGTATCGACATTGCATTAACTCACTTTTCTCCTAGACTATGGGTTTTGTCCCGTCTTGGGTTTTACCATAGCCAGGTTTTGTGAGAGTTTTTATTCTTTTTATATGCAAGTTCCCTATATGAGACTAGAGTGTTCTCTATTGTGCCTACGAGACGACTTCATCAACTATCATCCTGAAGATCTGATGCGATATCTACTTGAGTATTTGCACACTCAAGGGGGAGTGTTGTAGATAATTTATAACATGTGTTAAATGTGATTGTGTAAATCCTAGGTAGATATGGATTGGGATATTATGTTATGTTAAAGATTAGAATCCTATTGTAATTGTACTTCTTTCACTATAAATAAAGGCACTTGGCATGAGGAATAATGTACTACAATACAACATAATTCCTCAAGCCTTTCTCTCTTTCTCTCTATTCTTCTCTTGCTGCACCCTTCACTAAAAACTGTCCACAACATAAATAAAGTTATTAAGGTACTTTTAGTTCAGATTTAAAATTTTTATGTTTTTTTTGTTAGTTTTTCTATTAATATGGGAAGTTAGTCCTTAGCACGATATATCATTTTTTTTCAAAGCCTAAGGTATCCCACACTTTGAATGGTATAACTAATCTCCAGTGAAATTGAATTCGAAAAAACTAAAGATATTTCAACCCACTCCTAAACACAATTAAATAGTACACCTCCTCCAATCATTGTTGGAGAATTAAACTAAATTTCAGTTATTGAGTCATTATCTTGAATAAGGATTAAGCCAGGATTTTTCGAGGGGGGGGGGGGAACTTAAAAGAATTCAAGGTTAAAGAAAAAGGACAACAACTAAATCTTTTTATATGGTAATGTCTTCCATAATTAAATAATACAAACAAATTACAATTGTTGCCGACGAGGTTTCATATTATGAAAACGTCGCATAATAGACTCATTATCAACACAAGCAAATACATCTTTCTCAATGTAAACAAGCATGCTATCACTCAACCATTGATTTCCTATTTTGTTACGCAATGGTGTTTTCACAATCTTCATAGCAGAAAAAGCTCTCTCCGCCGAAGCGGTTGCAACTGTTAACACCAAAGCCAATGTAAGAAGCTTATACACTAACATATAGCTTTCAGACCTCCCTTTCTTCACTAATTCTTTGCAAGATCAGTAATTCCTCTCAATGATGAAAACTCACTATGCATCTTCATATCATGAATGTAATTGTCAAGTTGAATTGGAAGATTCATGAGGTCCATATGATCAAAATCTTGAGGATAAAGTTGGGCTAAACGAATAATTTTTGCTTTGTCAAAAAATAAAAAATTATTCACCGGACTCAAACATGCCATACAAAAAAGTAACTAGTTGATCTTTTTGTTGGTGTTTAATTAAGAAACAAAAAACATATACAATGGCTGCATCGAGTTCAGATCTGCTGTGCCTAACTTTCCTCTGCCAACCCTGTGACAAGCCAAATATTTTGACATGTGTCCCTTTCTCTAACTCCTCCATATCTTGTTAACTTTCAATAAAATTTAAAAGAAAAAACGGTAAAAAGAAAACGGAAAACGCAGCGGCAGTAAAACGGCATACCTCCCCCATCGCCCCAACCCCTTCAGCCACCCAACAATCCAACTCCCAGCCACTACACCATGTCGGAGGCCACCCCACTCCTCCTCATCGCCGGAATAAGTCCTTATCTGACTTTATCTGTTAATTTGTCCCTTACTTTGAATTCGAGATTTGGGAGGATGAACCGAAAGAAGCAAAGAGAAGGAAAAATTGAACATAAAATTCGAATTAATTTGGTCTTGTTCATCATTATAGCTATGGAGATTTTGTTGGGTTTGTGTTCGGTTTTCTTTGGTCTTGTGCATCAGTGGCTTGGTTTGGTTTTCCAGCTCCATTTCCGGTCTCCAGGGGTGGTCTGGGGCTCCAGTGGCTTGGTTTTCCGACCGGCGGAGGGAGACCGCCCCCCTCGCTCCGTAGTAGCTTCGCCGCACCTCCAGGTCCACCCTCAATCCCAAGGATTTTCCTCCACCACCAACCGCCATCCCAAGAGTTACTCGAAGTCCACCGCCTCATCAAGTTCACCACGAATCCCTGCTGCTCAGTTTGGAACTGAAACCCATCACACTGCTCATCAAGTTCCCACAACTCTTACCTCTCGAACAAGCCCACTTTCAGAATCTTCTCAAAGGCCGACCCCACTTTCTCTCAGCATCAGGAGAGGGCAAGGGTCGTTCTTACCGATCCCAACCAACCGATGACTTCCAGGTAGCTAGTCTCTCTCTCTCTCTCTCTCTCTCTCCTTCCTCCATTTGATTTAATTATTTTCTCACTTGTGTGAATGTGATTGGATTTGCTAATTTGTGTGGGATTTGATTGGACTGGGATTGCAGCGGTGGTTCAAAGACGAGAAGTACAGCACACAGGTGAAGGACGAAGAGCGCTTCCCTTCCTTTGCTCATCAACAAAGCCACTGGCCACGCCCTCAAGCATTCCATCGAGTTTCACCAGCCCGTAAGGATTCATCTTTATCTTTCAAGTTTTGTTTTTCCTTTTGCTCTGTGTTTGAGACTTGCAAAAGACCAATTTCTATGAAAAACAGAAATTTATAAGCGGAAGAAAAGTCTTATGCACACGCAAATTGTAGAGATGTCTTGTTTCATCTTTGCAGGTGCAGCTGAGAATCTTTTATAATCAGGATGTTCTCGTGATGAGTCTCTACTGTGGACTGAGAGTGCGGACTTAGGTGACGGTTTCAGAACCGTTAGGATGGTTAATAACATTCACCTTAATCTGGATGCTTTTCATGGTGACAAGAAATCTTGGGGTGTTCACGATGGCACTACCATAGTCCTGTGGTATAAGAATAAAGGAGATAACCAGGGATGGAAGATTGTACCCCGCTGTAAGTTTTTCACGAGCAATGTTATCTCTCATTAAGTCATAGGATTCCTAATAACTAATTTCTTTCCCTTTTAATGATGCTAAATGCAGATCCTTTTTGCAGTAATGCTGCCATGAGCTATTGCAACATCGCGTGCTTAAAAAGTATTAAGTTTGGAAGACTACTTCTAGTTCTCACGGTGAGGGATTTGAGTTTTAAGTTTATTATGTTTATGTGTGATTATGTCAACTGTCAGCTGCTACAATCAGGCTCATATGTATAATTTGTTATCGAAATAATTATCTACTGTTTTTGAACAATTTGTTGCAAATGCCTAAAATTTTTCGCTGTCATTATTACTTGTTTCTTGACTTAGGATGCTTTCAGTTACACCTCGAGTGTATCAATCATAAAGGCATAGGCTGAGTGTAGCGTGTAAAAAAAGATAAGTATTGAATTCTGAGGTGCGATTGCACTTGATTATGGATCGCGCTATAACAAATGTTCCTTAGCCCGCCCAAGTCCTAAACCAATGGTTCCCATGTTCAAGCAGTTGAACCGCCACAACCAAGGTCTTGTGACTGGAAGAGTTTGCTAGGGACTCATGCAGACAGGAGCCATTGAAATTTGATACTTACCCAATTAGGTTAGTAAATTTTTCTGTTTATGGGTTTAGACTTGCAAGGTATGAGAAATTCTGGCGTTGAATCAAGAAAGATGATCGTTCAGTTACTGAGTGTCGGGTCTGCCTTTTCTTTGAATTGTCATGCATCATCCTTCGGGAATACTTTTTCCCTTTAAAGTCAATGTGTTCGTTCTGCTTCTGCTAATTCTGTCTGTCCTTTATTCTAGTATCTGTTTTGTGAGCTCTATTGTCATATGATAATTGATATGCATGTAAAAGCCTCGTACTTAACCGGAGTCGAGCTCAGAGCAATCTTCTTCATTCATAATTTAGCAGCCACCATTGCTCGGTCTCGGTGTGTGTGGTTACGCTTACAGCTAGAAGCATCATCTATTTGTAGAAAAGATGCCTAAAACGAAACGGGATGGATAACTTGGAGTGTCTTCTTACCCGTAAGAATTCAAGCCGGATTTTTCGAGGGGAACTTAAAAGAATGCAAGGTTAAAGAAAAAGGACAACAACTAAATCTTTTATATGGTAATGTCTTCCATAATTAAATAATACAAACAAATTACAATTGTTGCCTTCACGAGGTTTCATATTATGAAACGCCGCATAATAGGCTCATTATCAACACAAGCAAATACATCTTTCTCAATGTAAACAAGCATGCTATCACTCAACCATTGATCTCCTATTTTGTTACGCAATGGTGTTTTCACAATCTTCATAGCGTAAAAGCTCTCTCTCGCCAAAGCTACAGCAACCGCAACACCAAAGCCAATGTAAGAAGCTTATGCACTAACATATAGCTTTCTTGCACTTCTTCACTACCAATTCTTTGCAAGATCGCAATTCTCCTCAATGATGAAAATCTCACTATGCATTCTCATATCATGAATGTAATTGTCAAGTTGAATTGGAAGATCTACGAGGTCCATATGATCAAAATTCGAGGATAAAAGCTGGGCTAAACGAATAATTTTTGCTTTGTCAAAAAATGAAAAATTATTCACCGGACTCAAACATGTTGGCTACAAAGAAGTAACTAGTTGATCTTGTTGGTGTTTAATTAAGAAACAAAAACATATACAAATTTACCGCATCGAGTTCGATTCCGCGTGCCTAACTTTCCTCTCTAACCCCGTGATAAAGCCAAATATTTTGACATGTGTCCTTTCTCTAACTCCTCCATATCTCGTTAACTTTCAATAAATTTAAAAGAAAAAACGTAAAAGAAAAAAACGGAAAAAAACTCGCCGCGCAAACGGCATACCTCCCCTATCGCCCCCAACCCCTTCACCACCCAACAATCCAACTCCCCCGCCCACTACACCATGTCGGAGGCCACCCCTACCCTCCTCATCACGGAATAAGTCCTTATCTCGGACTTTTATTCGTTAATTTGTCCCTTACTTTGGAATTCGAGATTTGGGGGGATGAACCGAAAGAAGCAAAGAGAAGGAAAAATTGAACATAAAATTTGAATTAATTTGGTCTTGTTCATCATTATAGCTATGGAGATTTTGTTGGGTTTGTGTTCGGTTTTCTTTGCTCTTGTGCATCAGTGGCTTGGTTTGGTTTTCCAGCTCCATTTCCGGTCTCTAGGGGTGGTTCGGGGGGCTTCAGTGGCTTGGTTTTCCGACCGGCGGAGGGGCGACCGCCCCCCCTCGCTCCGTAGCGGGTACTAGAGCTATGATTATTCAAATTATTAGTGTCGGTCATGAATTCATATTTCTCTAGATATTTCAGTTACCAAAGTTTTTCTTAATTAGCTAAATAAATTATGAAGTATTGTAGTAGCTATAAAATTTATGTACTGTTATCAGTTTTAGTGTGAAGAAAATCAGAAAGTTATTTTCACGTAAAAAGCCTCTCCCTTCTCCACTACACTCAAAGTTTTATTAAGAATTATATCCCACTTCCCCCATCAATCATGAACTTTTTTTTGCGTTCTAATTCCCATCTTTTGCATTTAAAATCATCACCTTTTGATGTTAGTATAGAAATCAAAGTTTTATTAAGAATTATATATCCCTCTTCCTCCATCAATCATGAACTTTTTTTTGTTCTAATTCTCATCGTTTGTATTTCAAATCATCACCTTAATTTGGATGTTAATATTGAAATCCTAACAATTCAAGCAGTGGTAATTGACACACTCCGACTTGAATATGCACATGGATACCAGAATCAAAGCATGCTGACCGACACTCCGAAGGGGTGATGTAAGTCGTGACTTGCAAATGATGTAAGGAGTTGGGTGAATAAGTTAAAACAAAAGTCTGAAATTGAAAAACTAGGAAAATAATGCCCAGAGTGAGGTTGAACTTTTATTACAAAGTATGCAAGCATAGTCAGGAGTGCAGTAAAAGAAGGTAATATTCTCATCCAAAAGGATGGATATTTATACAAAATAAGGGAAATAATTTCCTACTTTATTGGAAGTAAAAGTCAGCCGGTGTCAATAATCCTCATATGCTAAGCTCAGTCTCTAAGTATTGGGAGGGCGCAAAACAAAAAACTTGAGTGGGTCGGAAAAGTAAAAGTTTTCTGAAACCTTTTTTTGCTTTTCAAAAGTAGTAACCTCTCGCCGTAAATTCGGTAATATTTTTCAAAAACAAGTTCGTGATAAAACTAATAAAATAATCACAAGGCATTGTAAAAATTGTAACGACCCGTCCCTAATTTTATTGTATTTTATTTTCCCGAAGTTGTAAATTGACAAAAATGCCCCTGAATGGGCTAAGTGGAAGTCCTACGTGGATGTGTGAGCTCCTTTTGAATTTTTACTTCTTACTTACCGTATTCTTGTAGTACTCGTCTCTATGAACGCGTGACTAGTGCGAACATGATGTAATTCCGATGTGTAACGAAAAAGTTACGTTCGTTTAATATTTAATTCTTGTTTTGAGGATGTTGAGTTGTGTGTCACCAGGGACCCCCTTTCCCTTGCTAATTTTCGAAACTCAAACTCTTTTCTCTCTCTCTTTTCTTCAGATTTTTCTTTCTCTATCTCATTTTTTTCTTCTCCCTTCTCGTAGAAACACACCTACAGTCAAATAGTGACCACACCATTTTCTTCGAACCGAGCCAAACCACCACCACCATCTTGTTCGTCGTAACTCACTGAGTTCAACGGTGCAAACCGATTGCCCAAACTCCCCACCGTTTGACGAAAATTGCACACAAAAGAATCAAGTTTTTTCGGCGAGTTTCTTGCAAATCCCGACCAAGGTGACGTTCCTAACCACCACCATTAGCTTCTCTCATTGAGTAGATGAATTTCCATACTAAATTTGTGCAATTTGGTTGTGTTTTGGAATAGATTGGACCTCGAGTGGTAGACTAAGACTTTCCGGCCAATTTTCGGCCATTTCCGACCACTTTTGAACTTCAAATAGGTATAATTTTGTTCTCCTCTCTAGCTTCATTTTGACATGTGGATTGTGTAAAATGATTGAGAAATGAAGAAGTTACGAATTTTTGAAAATTTTTCAGAAACTGGCGAGTTCAGACGGCTGCGGCGGGCGCATGGACTGCAGCTCCAGCGACCGACAGGTGTTCCAGCGGCAACTGGTTCCAACCGGCCTGAACCCGATCCAAACCGGATCATGACGTCAGCAACCGGTCCAAACCCGGTCCAGACTAGGAATATTCTCAATTATATTCATTTAATGACATTAGGAATATTATGTTAGATTTAACGGAGATACTGAAATCTTCCGTTAAATCTAATGGCGTCAACTAACGCCGTTAGTTTGACAGGCTTGGGTTGATCGCTCGTGTGGCGTGCTTGAGCTGCGCGTGAGCCGAGGTTGGCTCGTGCGTGAGGGCATGTAGGACCACTTTTTCGACTTCCGTTGATGCGAGGCAATTCGTGACGACGTGTACTACCTCGAGCCAGTACGTATGGTATTTTTCGGAATGTTTCGAACATCCAATTTGAGCGAACTAAGAATAAGTGTTATTTATTAATTTAATTGATAACCTTTATGAGGTTAATCATTACTTTAATGATATCCCATATATGTGAGACTTACCACGAGGAGTACAAGGGTCAAGCAAGGCGAGATGACTACGACCCAACTATGTATATGTGAGTGGGCTTTGTTTTGAAAAACTAATATTATTTATATTGTTTCCCACTATGATTTTATGAATTATTTTCTATCATGTCATGCTTTTACTTACGAGTTAAGTATAAGATATATTATGTTGAAATTTGGGAAATTGTGATGGCATGATCATGTGTATTTTTATTTGCTCATCATACATGCATTCATCGGTGTCTAGTACTCGTCCAGGCCAGGACCAGCGTTCATGTGTATGTTCACATTCACACCGTTATGCTCACTTTGGATCCATTGTAGGTGTCAGTATGTACTAGCTTGCATTAGGCAGCTAGGACTTGTATGTGACACGCTTAGCGCCAGCTTCACGTGATCGTAGTACTGAGCATATATTTATTACACCGAGCATGTTCCATGTAGCTACTTTCTACATGGGCTTGTGTGTCTGCATATGTTGATGAGCATATTATATATGTTGTTGAGCACACTTTATGTTGTTGATATTTACTCATACCTTTGGCATGGATGCCTTTATACGGTTTTGTCGATGAGTATACGATATAATTGTTGAGGTGTTGGTATTACTATATGTAGTATGATTTTGGAAAACTATACAGGTTTTTCGGAGAGAGGTTATTTATGTTACGAAAAACAAAGTTTTTAGAAATGATTATTTTTGCCCACTCACATTTTCTGTTTTGCACCCCTTTAGGTTTTAGGAGCGGATCTGGTGGTAAGTGAAGTTTTCACCGGGGTTTTGACATCCTCTACAGCTACTGTATGGAAGTATGTCTCTACTAGTTGTATTATGTCTATCCTTACCAGGATGAAATTATTCTTACGTTACTGCGCTTTAGCTATGCTCTAAGACTGATTACTTTGTATTATGGGCCATGCACTTCGCACACTATTTTGAAATTAATTTCAAAGTAGCCTTTAGTTTTAATTTATTTGCACTTTTACACAACACTTACACTGTGGCTTTCGTCATCCCTTCTGGGATGTCGGCCAACATATCTCGACTCGATATTGACACGTGGATATATCCGAGTCGAGGTGTGTCAAAAACAACGCTCCAAAGAATAAGGGTGCACAGTAAAATAACTCATCATCAGTAAATAAATTTGCTTATCGATAAAATACAATCACACGAGTCCATGCAGAAAGTAGTCACATGAACATGCTGGGTGTGATAATTACGCTCTAGTACTACATACACGTGAAACTGGGGCTAAGCGCATCAAAACGAGTTCTAGATGTAAAAGCAACTAGGACATGCTAGCACCTACGATGGATCCAAAGTGAACGTGTCGGTGCAATGTGAACATACGAGTGAAGCTAGTTCTGGCCCAAACAGTAATAATACCATGCGTGCATATATGATAAGCAACAGTAATAAATGTATGATCATGCCAAAAGTATATATCAAAACTCATAAATCAAAGTAAGTGCATTTCATAAAACCGTTTCTATTAGGCATGACATACAAACATATCATAAAACACATTTAAGGAAATACATAATATAATATATTTTAAAACAAACAAGCCCACTCACTGGTAAGTCGTCGGGTCGTAGCCGTCGTGTCTAGCTTGGCCTTAATACTCATTGGGATAAGCTTCACCTATATAAGAAACCACTAAACTACTTAGTATACAAGTCAAATCCCAAGATCACTAAGGAAAAGACTTGAAATCCCCTTTGTTTGCTCATTTTGAGAGTTAAAAGTGTTAGAAAAGTGACTCACGCTCTTGCACGTGCCACCATGGGATGGCACGGAGCGTCAGGTGCCGTTTAAGTTAACAACATGTCGTTAACTTTAACGGAAAATGCTAATGGTGTTACAGAATATTTTGTCGCCATTGCAGAATATTATGTCGTCGTCGTTAGTCAGAAAATGAATATACCTCAAAATATTCCTACTCCAACTGGATCTAGACCAAGTTTAATGACGTCATAATTGAGTTTGTTGACGTCAGCTTCGATTGGTTCTACAACTCTCGGTTGTCGTCCGCTGCTGCTGCAACTCACCGAAATTTGAAATTTTTCCAAAAAATTTCAAAGGGCCAAAACTCGGGCATTTCTCAACCAAATTTGACGTACAAGCTATCAAAATGAAGCTTGAGATCAGAGGAATCTATTTTTACCTAATAAGAGCTCAAAAGACAGCTGGAGATGGTCTGAAAATGCCTCGAAAGTTCTCAGTCGAAAGTGAAGTTTGGACTTTATTGAAGCCGAGGTGGATCCTCACATGCAAGACCTGGACCTTGTTCTATGACTCACGGGGAGTCGTTTGATGAAGGATTCAAGGTCGATCAAGGTCTGAAACGACGAGAATCTCAACGAAAAATTCTTGAATCCTCGCCAGAGCTACTGTGCAGGCTTCGTGGCTCGGAGTTTCAAGATGTAGGGTTTGTGGTGGCGAGTTGAGGAGAATTGTGGTGGATATGGTGGTGGTTCGTTGGAAAAACAAGTGGGTGGTGGTGGTGTCTTTGTCTGTATATATGTGTGAATTGCAGTCTCGGGGAGAAATAGAGAGAAAGTGAAAGTGACAGAGTGAGGAGAGAGAGGGCTGGGTTTGAGTTAGGGTGGAATCCCCCTACAGGAAACACCCGTTTTAAACAGTAAGAAAATACTAAAAATTTGCATTGAGTTTTGTCCAAATGTACAATTTGAATTCAAATTATCAGAACACACTCGGGTTCCTATGCAAGCACACAGAAAGAACTCAGCCCACAGAAAAAATACACTGAAAAAGGCAAATTACCATTTTGCCCTTGTATGTAATGTACAAGTCTGAATGATGTTTCGTTTGCGCTCATGTGTACGTAACGAAGAGTACTAATCAAATGACACAAGAAAAGGACAAAGAAGTGAAGAGAGCTCAAATGTCTACGTAGGATTCCACTTAGTCCAACAAGGGCATTTTTTACAATTTCAGAGAATAAAATACAATAAAATTAGGGACATGATGTAATAACAATGATTACTAAATTTATATTTTAAGTACCATGTTCAAAGCTCTAATAATAGCAAATGTGATTAGGTCACTTAACCAAGGCAGTGTGTCCGTCCTCTTGCAAGTTTGAGATCTCCCTCCACGTAAATTAGAATAGTTTAGACTATATAGCTTGTATTAAGAAAAAAGTATAATACAATATTTTAACCCATATTTTGCTTGATGCAATTCTCCAATGTTTGTCTTGATGTTGCTTAATTTTTTACCTTTTAGTTTTACGGTTATGCCCTTAATAAAATTATATAAAATAGAGAGGGAGAAGTGAAAGAACTTTTGTAATTAGAGCAAAATGTCAAAAACAACACCAAAAACAAGTAGAGAGTCCATTTCCAATACATCCTTTCCATCACATTCACATCTACAATTTCATGTTTCCACCCCCCACCAGAACACAACTCTCTCCTCTTTTTGGACCAATGTTTTGAGTCAAAGAACCAAAATTTGGAAAACATGGAAACCTAAGCATTCAATTCTGGTACAACCTAGAATTCAATTGAATGAATTTTGCTACACGATGAACCGTATGTTTTTCGTACGTAATTCAATTTTTGTCTTCGTTCAAGGCTAATATATATTAGTGTGTTGCAAATACAACAGGATGTCAATTTCACTCCCTTGATGATCAATGTTAAAACAAAGAAACTGACAACATTACCATTTCACTCCAAACACAGATGTTCCACTCTTCTTGATCAGATAACTCATCATCGCCATCGTCATATCCGTGTCACAAACGAACTCCGTTTAATTTTCAAATAGGCCGAAGCGAACAGGAACGCCGTCGACCTTGAGCCAAGCGTGCCCCTTCAAGAAAGGCCCTACAGTATACTGCATTGCCTCTTGCTTGTTAATTTTCTTGTATCCATCCCACTTCACTCTGTTGTCAGTTTTCGCACCCGGTCCCTTGTTGTTATACTCTGCGTAATACAGCGTTTTCAGCGCGAAATCTCCTTCCCACGGTGTCCATCCATCCGGGTGAATCAGGTCCTCAATTGTCGACTGCATCACTATGGTTCTCGAAAATTCCTTCCACGGTCTTCCGAGGTAGGTCTTGAATTGGGACTTTACCGGCTCAAGATCTTTGTCGGGCATGATTTTGCAATTCTGCAACACTATTCCTGTAGTTTCCTGTTTGTCTGTCCTTCCCTGGGCTGTGACAATGTTTTGTTGGTTTTCCAAAGGTTTCCTGACGTAGATCAAGCAGTTTTGGAAGATAGCAGCAGCGTCGCCGAAGATGAAATCAACGGTGCCAGAAATGACGCAGCTCTTGTAGAACTGCCGATGGGTTTGCGTGTACAATGTGTCTTGGTACCCTTCAAACCGGCAGTTGAGGAAAATAGCACGGTCTGCTTGGACTCTTGCTGCCACTGCCTGATGCTTCTCAGGTCCAGCCGTGTTTCTGAATCCCAATGACTTTGCCATAAAACCTTCTCCCAAAGCCGCTGCAATTGAATCAGACGGAAAAAAAGAGAGTAATTAAGTATCATTGACGTTAGCTTAAAATGTGAGGTAAGCCTTATACAGTCTCCATGTTCCATTGCGCAATTTGAGCACTTGTATTGTGATGCAAACGGGAAGTGATTTCCGCATATTCATTTTCTCACCCTACACACTTCATTTCTAGTCTTTGAATTGAATAAATTAAAAGAGAATCAAGAGATAGAAATAAAAAAGGGTGTGCAGAAGGAGAAAAAGAGCGTGCGGAAATCACTTTCCGACACAAAATTTTTTAGCACATACCAAAAGATGCAGTCTGGAATGTCCTAACTCCATCGACAAAGTTCTTGTTTCCGGTGATGATGCTCTTCTGTGATCCATCACCGTATATTGTAACGTTCGGCATCTTCTTCGTCACAGTCACAGTCTCATCGTATACTCCTTCTTTAACATAAATGACATACCTGAATTTTCATAAGGGTAAAAATAAACTCATAAATAAAGATAACGAGAGCATGAAAATCAGTGTTTTTTGTCAACTACACATACCGTCCTTCATATTTTTCGGGCATTTTATCCAAGGCTTCACTAATGGTTTTGTAGTTTCCACTGCCATCTTTTGCCACAGTCACATTGGGGGTCATCTTTTCATCGTTTTTCTTCAACATCCTTCGGTCCTCGCTGCTCATCCAGGTAGGAAATCCGCTCTTGTCCTGCGATAGAAGGCGGCGATTTGATCCAGAAGCTGCTCCTGTACCTGGTAGCTGCAATTGGTTAAGGAGTGAAAGCATGGCCAGGGAATTGCTAGTGAATTCCTTGGAGGCCTGCAACATCTTCTCCAAGTCGGACTTCAATTTTCCATCAGGAAACCCATCAACGCATGTCTGCTGGTAAGATATCACCGCACTCAACCAGCTGTTCAAGATGCCGGTGCGAACCTTCCCCGACTCAGTGCTGTTGTTAAGCTGAGAAATGGCGTCCCCTAATTCCTCCATGGCATCGTCGAACAACACTTTGCAATCCTCGAACGCTCCCTTCTCTTCCGGGCTGTTGAAAGTGAGCTCGGCGGTTTTGCTGTAGGCACTCCTGGCCTCGTCCGAGGCGGCTGAGATAGCGGTCTTGATGAATGCCTTGGGTTTCGTTTCTCCCTTTGCCTTCTCAATGATGCCTTCGCACTTGTCCTTGTAATCTGTCGCGCTGCACATCTCCTTTAGGATCTTCTCACCATTCGAAGGTGCTTTGTTGTTCGGTGGTGCATTTTTCGGTTGAGGAGCTGCCGGTGCTGGTTTCCCTGCTTTGCCTTGCTTAGCATTGCCCTTCTTGTTATCTTTATTGTTAAGTTTGTTGACAATGAAATAGGCTCCGACGGCAATCAGAACAAGGAGGAGAACAACGACGACCGCGATGATAATTCTCTTCTTAAACTTACGTGCCCTCTCGGCCTTTCGGCGTTCAGAAATCTGGTCGAAATCCTGAAATGCCATTGCGAGAGGTGGCTATAAGGCAGAGGAACCTCTGCCTTAATAATTCAGGGCCAAGCACAGGGGGAGACCACCAATTCGAGCAGGAGACAGGAAAGAGATTGAAACACAATGGCGTTTTGGCTTTAATTGTTTTCACTTTTCGCCTCCTGTTCCTATCTCGTTGTTCTTCGGTTTCGGAATTTCGAGTCTCCATTATTATTTTGGCAATTGACAGAGGAGGTCTGGTCAGGAGAGTTTTCAGGTATTCTATTTTTCAAAAATTAGTTGGAGACGACAAGGGGTCCTTTCCTTTCCAACCGCATTTGCCTCGCGAATCCTTTCTGAAATTACGTTTATACCCCTTACTCTCAAACTATATATGAGCATATATTGTTCAAATTTGTCAATGAATTCATGGTTGTGTGTGTTCTTTTGTGAGGTTATGATTGAAGTCATAACAAACTCATGATTCCAATCAATGGACTAAGCCAGTCAAGCATTATATATATATATATATATATATATTTTCTATTTTCAACATTCTTCAACTAATTAAAGAACAAATCATGCTAGAAGGATAACAGTTTGACTAGATTAGCTGCCCTTATGATGTTTACTTGTAACACCAATTGTTATAATTTAGTGTTAATCGACATATATATCAACCGTCACGTCACGGGGTAGGTTAAATTTGATCATTATTTATCGATTACGAATACAAGAGTGATGATATGGAGAGTACATTTGTGTACCACATTTTAATCACATTATTTGATGAGTGATGTGTACAACATACATCGAAAGAGTTAAAGTCATTGATCGATTACAAAATCACGTAAAATTTTGAAAAATAGCCAATTTTTTTGTTTGTCTTCATAGAGTTTTAACTAGTAAACATGAATTAGGCTAGTTGGTTAGGACAGTTTGTCCTCGTAGATTATTGTAGTTTAGTATGTCGTATTGTAAAAGAAATATATAATTTTGACTAGGAGTTCGAGCACGACTCAATCGAGGGGTCCTGTGAGGGTTCAAAATGATCGAGGGGCGTCGAGTGACTATATTTCTAAACTTTCCAAATTCCTTATAATCATGAGGCAGTGGTCGTTTTATTTGGGGTTCATGGTTTGAAATTTGAACTGCCCAAAGTGTAGAACATCTTATAAAAATATCCCCTATACCCCAAAATTAAAAATCAGAAATATTTCACCTCATCCACACAACTTCCACCTTTGCTATACATATTTTGAAAATCTATGAAAAATTATTTCAAAGAAGAGTATTCATACAGAGATCAGATGCCATCATCATAAGGAAATGAAGTGGACTGCAGCCATTCATCACCAGCAATAAACTCTTGCACAGTGAAATTGGAGGCGTCATAATAGTCCATAACATGATGCCCTGTCCAGTTCACTCTATTATCCGTCCCAGCACCAGGACCATAATTCTCATACTCTCCATAGTACAAAGTGTCCAACCCTAGGTCCCCGGACCAATTAGTCCACCCAGTCGGGTCAATAAAGTCGTCAATGTACGACTCCAGGACAACAGTCGTAGAGTAATTCCTCCACGGCCGGCCTAAGTAGCTTTTGACAGTGCTGGAATTGGAGTACAAGTCGTCACTGGCTACAATGGAGCAGTTCTGCACGGAGATCCCTGTGTTCTGATCTAGTGTCTCCCTGGACTGCGCGGTGACGACTGTGAATTGTCCCGGCATTGGCATTTTGGACACGATGTTGCAGGCTTGCAATACAACTGCGGCGTTACCAAATATGTAGTCTATGGTTCCGAATATGTCGCACTCTCTGTAGAATTGTCTGAAAGAGTGCACGTATAATGTGTCTTGGTAGCCATCGATGGTGCATTTGTAAATTGCAGCCAAGTCTGCATTTATTCTCAGAGCAACAGCTTGATGCTTTTCTGGCCCTGCCGTGTTCTGAAATGTTATATCTCTCGCCAGAAATCCCTCTCCGGACACAGCTGAAATTTGAGTATGTTGGCTTAAAACAAACAGGGATGAAAGGGGTCGAAAATGTAAACAAGATTTTTCCAATTGCACTATCATCCCTGCGGTTAAGGTGTTATCAATCTTAATCCAAGAACTTTTTATCATAAGCTTGACCGCCTTTTCTCATGTGTTCGTCACGTGCAGGGGTGAAAAGGTCATTTTAAGACATTGAAGCTTGTTTGACTCTTGAATAAGAATTGAAATTGTCTTTTTACCCTCTCACATGAGACACGTACATGAGCGAAATTGGATGAAATACAGGGGACTGGCTACAGTGCTCACAAGCATTGAATGCTCACACCGATCTCACCCTCCTTTCCCCCCTCTCTCCTCCCTCCTCCCTCCTTTTAATGGTGAGATCGGTGTGAGCATTCAATACTTGCGAGTACTGTAGCCTACTCCGAAATACAGATAGAAAGTTGGATTTGGACTAAGACTAATAACAAGTTTAACCACAATAGAATCATTAATAATTTTCTTATATTTGTCATTGTGGTGGGGTTGGAAATGTCAGTAACATCTAAATGAACTTTTTCATCTTAATTTTGACCAATTTTGCTCATGTGTGCATCATGTGCTATGGGTGAAAAAGTCAATTAAAAACATTGAAGCTTGTTCAATTTTTAAATCAAACTTAAAATGATGAGATGCACACGAGCAAAATTAAACAAAATTTAGGAAAAAATCTTCAGTGATACGTATTATTCAATGGTACGGCTATTGAATGGTCCAAATTAATTTGCGGTGGGCCACAAATGAATCTTAAATCATTCAACATTACGTATCATTCAATAGTACATACTGAAGTTATCCAAAATTCAGATAAAAAGTTCAATTTGGACTAGGAATGATAACAAGTTTGACCACAAAAGTATCATTAAGCATCTTTTCTTTTCACCACAAGACTGACATTGACGTATGACTCCACTAGGGGAAGAAGAAGACAGTAGAATTGAAGAAGACCAAGGAATGCATCTAAAAGTACTAATTACCTACGGTTGCAGATCTGAATGTAGTCCATCCATCATCAACACTTCGGTTACCAGTGATGAAAGTGATGCCACTTCCATCTCCAAGAAGAACAATGTTGGTCTTGTAGCTTGGAATCTCCACATTTTCTTCATAAACCCCTTCTTTGACATATATAATCGTCCTATCATAACTATTATTTGGAGCAAAAATAATAGCATCACTAATTGTGGTGAAGTTCCCTGATCCATCCGCCGCAACCGTTAGGACTTCACTGGGGTCATATTCGTCGCCCGAGCTCTCCAATATCCGGCGGTCTCTCCTCGATAACCACCTCGGAACGCTCATGAGACGGCGATTTGTGGGCCCTTTATTAACCCCTTGCTTTGAGATAGCTGAGAGAGAATTGCTAACATATTTGTATGTGCTAGTCAAGGAGTTGACTAGGGTTGGCTTCATAGGGCCAGAAGCAGAATCCAATCCTTCCATGCATGTGTTCTTGTTTGTGACGGCGGCGCTGAGGTAAGCCCTAGCATCGTTCAGTTTCTTGGCGTTTCGTGCTTGGACCCGAGACACGGATCTTTGTAAGGAAGAGAGAGTGATTTGGTGGAGCTCCTTGCAGTCCTGGACAGCTCCCTTTTGCTTCTCGACGATGTTCGAGTACTGTCCGGCCTTGTAGAAGAGATCGGCGAGCTTTCCGGCTTCGGAGATTGCGACGTGGAGGGATTGGAGGAGGTAGGAGAGGATGTTGGGAGTGATGTTTATTGAGATTGAGAGCTTCAACGAGTCGAAGCAGATGTCTGGGTAGGGTGTGGACTTGCAGAATGATCTTATGGACGACAAATGGGGATTAAAAGTAGTCGTGTTCGACGACGAAGACGAAGAAGAGGAAGAAATGTGGAGAAACAAGATTATGCAGAGGAGCTGCAGCAGTTTTGGAGTGGAGGAAGCCATGAGAGGACTCCTTAGAGGAGGAGTTGGGAGAAAAGTAATTGATATACTTCATGTTATAAAGCATATTCTCAACTCCACAACTCTATATTTTTTTCTTTAATTCATTTATTTCACATGAAATATACTTCATGTTAGGTTTGTTGTCCTATTGAAAAGTTCCAAAACAGATTAAGGGAAAGGGGACTGTATTCTGAAAATCTTAATAATACTTTCTCTACAGATATTTATTGATTTTTTTTTTAATTAGTTCACTATATATCTTTGTTTTTGTTGGAGTTTCATGTTATGTGGTTTCAGAAAGGGATGGGAGAAGGAAGGTCCTCCCCATTCTACAAGATACTTTTTGGCATGTTTGAAAAAATATGGACATGGGCTACATGATGCCTTGGCCTACTGGGTGGACTTGGAGTCAGTCGGTCATCTTTTGGGAGTTTCTGAGTAGACTGCTGCTTGATCTTTCACCGAAATTTAATCGATGAAAGCTCAAGTAACATTCTTCACCTAATTACAAATTTCAAAAAGAGTTTTTAGGTGTCTTTTTTATGTTTGTGTGTATAATTTTTTTGTGAAAGACGTCTCTTTTTTATTGTTAATGTTGTCAAAGATGCATCACTAATACATTAGTACGATTTAGTGACAATGATAATGACGCATTTTCTACATCGATATTACGCTCTTTATTAAAGAGCGGATGTGCATTCCATAACGGGACTATGTGTATATAAATGGACTTCCGTGAGCGAAGGTTTTCTCCCAACCAAAACACACGCACAAAGCAATACCACTTGAAGGAAATTGCATTCGGTGAAATATGAGGTAATTGCATTTGCATGCCAACTACTACACACACCTCATTTGCAACTTGACCTTTGTCTGGTGAAAAATCACGGGGGACAGAGACAAATGAGTGCGTGTTATTTATCTGTCCTAATATCTGCCCATCTCTCACATGCCCAGATTCTTTTTTATCAATTTTTTAATCTTCTTTATCTGCATAGACCTCTGTCTTGTAAATTGTCTATCCCACTTGCCTGACTTATGAGCATTGCCAATAATTACAAATGCTAATTAATTGGTACCCAAAAAAAAAAAAAAAAGCCATCCAAGGGAGAATTTTCAAGTTGCTCCGTTCAATTACGGCACTAGAAGAGCGGTATTTCGAGTCGATCACACGCTATTGTCTAAAAAGTTAAAACATATAATAATAATTAGAGTATTACATGACATTTGAGGTGTAAGTAAGTTTCACCCATAACAAACTTATACCCATGACTTTTTTTCTTGTTCTGTTTTTCCATTCCTTGTTTTGTAGAATGCCCAAGCTGGTTCCCAAAAAGCTATTTCAGTATTTTAATTGTATGGTAGAAAACTGACTGGTCGTAGGTTCGAACCGGCCCTAATTGGGGAGGTTGGATTCATTCCGAGTTCTGACTTAAAAGAACTCGGGATGAAAGGGTCCACTTTGACTGTTAAGAGTAGATAACCCGTTCATTTATGGTACTTAAATTACTTATTACTGCTCTAAATTTTCTTAACAAAAACAAAATTGATTGAAGAATATATAATTAGGTACAAGATTGAAATTACACATCAACTGCTTGAATCCTCAAGCCCCAAATCCTGCAGTATATTTGACACCAGTAAGGGGCAACCACAGGTTGCCTTCAATAAATTGGGCCACAGTATAGTTGTTGACCTGAGTAGACTCATTAAACACTTGGTAGCCGGGCCACTTGACCCGGCTTCTGAGGCCCGCTCCCGGGCCATAATTCATGTACTCCCCGTAAGACAATGTGCTCAAAGCAAAATCCGCATTCCACTCAAGCCACCCCTCAGGCCTTATGACATTGCTCAAGAAAGACTGCATTATTACAGTTCTTGAATACAGTTTCCAAGGCCTACCAAGGTAAGTGAAAGTTGAGTTGACAAAGGGCAACAAGTCTGCATCTGCCGTTATGTTGCAGAACTGGATTGAGATTCCGGTCGGCTCATTCGGGTCCTTCCGGCCTTGGGCTGTGATGCTGTTCTTCTGATTTGGTAGGCCTTTTTTGGCTAGGATTTGGCAGTTTTGGAACACAACAGTTGCATCACCGAAAATGAAGTCAACTGTGCCACTTATTTTGCAATCTCTGTAAAACTGGCGCATTGTGTGTGTGTAGAGTGTGTCTTGGTATCCTCTTATTTGGCATCGGTAGAACACCGATAGGTCGGAATCCGATCTTAGGGCTACTGCCTGGTGCTTCTGTGGCCCTGCTGTGTTCTCGAACGTTATGTCTCTTGCTATGAACCCTCTGCCACTCACGGCTGAATACATAGTTCAATGAAAACAGGATCAGTTTTCATGATATGAATGGTGAAATACAAAATGCCTAATAGTGTAGAGAATGTAACTAAAAGGGTTAATCACGGCAATGTCCTAAACTTATACCCGTGTTTCACTTTGGTCATTCAATTCAGTTTTTAAATTCTATAGTCGGTCAATTATGTCATCTGATTAAGTCATGTCCGACTTAAATGTAAAATAGTAAGTGGGACACGTAACACAATTGGAGAATCGTAGAATTGAATTACATAAGTTTAGCAATTATACATCAACCCTACCAAAAGATATGCGTCAGTTATATATAACTTCTGTGCTGTAGCGGATTATTATACATACAACCAATGCACACAAAATGTCATTGCAAAATAAGATGTACATGCCAAAATAATGTATTGTTTTGGTCTTGATGTAAGACTATTCAATGTGATGCTCCGTTAGGTAAGACCAAGAAATTAAGTTTGCTACATGTTTGACCTTTTCGTCCAACAAAAAAAGTGTCTTTGCATGTGACCCTAGACTAAATAGTCCTAGCTTCTAACCTGTATTGGGACCATGTACTTTACTCTCGTACCTCTCATCCACCACTTTATTAAGGGGAATATAATTGATTTGGTTGGGATCTCATTTAAGATTCCGATAGTCTTAGAATCGGATACCAAATGTTGCTCTCCATGGCCCCCAAATCCAAAATTGATAGGATAAAGCAAAAAAACAAATCTAAGAAAAGGTAGGTGAAAATCCGGAAAATACTCTGCTCCTTACCACCGACAAATTATGATTTGACATGTTTGCATATTTTTCATATATATATATATAGGAAAATTCTTCAGTGGTGAATGGTACGGCCATTGAATGGTCCAGATTAATTTGCAGCGGGTCCCAAATAAATCTTAAACCTTTAACAGTACGTACAATTGAATGGTACGTACCACTGAAGTTAAACTCATATATATATGTCAAACTGTAATTTGCAGTGATTTGTCATGTTTGCATATTTTTTATTTATATGTGTCAAACTGTAATTTCCAAGTAAAAATTTGCAAGTAAGGAAGAACGAGCCGTGTAGGGAAAATTATTAAGCATATGCTTACCAAATGTTGCAGATCGAAATGTGGTCCAACCATCGACATAGCTTCGATTTCCAGAGATTATAGTAGCATCCATACCATCTCCAATCATCATTAGGTTCCATTTTTTCTTCTTGATCTCCACATTCTCTTTGTATGTGCCTCTCTTGATGTATATAACGTAGCGGCTCATGCTGTAATCCGGCGCTGCTAACACGGCATCCATCACAGTTGTGAAGTTTCCGGTGCCATCTTGGGAAACGATGGCATCCACATTGACACCGTCGGCTTGTAGAAGTTTTCGATCTTCGATTTTAACCCATGAAGGGATTTCGCCATTAGGCCCTTGGAGATCGGAATTAGGGTGCACTTGGGTGAGGAGGTCTTGGACTAAAGAGGTAACTTGGTTAAGGCCAGTTGAGACCAACCCTTTGACAATGCTGTTGGTGCCTTCAAACCCATCACTGCATGTGTCCTGGTTAACTAGTGCAGCGCTCAACCATGTCCTCAGATCAGAACTTAGTTTCCCTGTGCTGTTACCTTTGCCTAAAAAATATACAAATTTGTACCTTTTTGTTAATTGGTTAACATAATGCAGCTGAAAATTCAAACATAAAAAATTTAATTGGATTGCAAATTGCTAGTCTGCAACCCAATTTTTTGTCTACTGGACTATGTCAGGAAGTAACACTGATTAAGGCTAGTGATTTTTAATATTTTAATTAATCTAATCTAAATTATTGAAAGAGAAATTTGAACTCGAGTGAGAGTGTGTAAGCGAAATAAAAAGTCAAACTATAATATGACAATATAGTCTTTTTTGCATACCCGGGATACGGAGTACTCCGAATTTTTTAATCGTTAGATTTTTATTTTAAAATATAAAAATCAAGATTCAACGGTTAAAAAATCTGGAGTACCCCGTACTCCGGAGCACCCAAGAATTTTTTATGACAATATGTGATTAAGGCTAGTAATTTTAACACTCGTTTTGTTTTGTGAGCACAACAAAAAGTCAAACTATTTTGTTTGAAGTGCAGATAGCTAAAAGAGGAGTTCCAAATCAGTGTCAGTGAATGTGTGTCTTGCATGCAAAGCTTGTTGGAAATTGCAGAGGACATATTTTTATTTTTTTTTATTTTAATTTTAGCTTAGATTTTAATCCACCTCCTGACTTCATGAACCAGAATCTAAACTACCTAAATTAAGTGGGACATGTCAACGGCTATGGAAAATTAATAACAAACTTAAGCACTTAACTTAAGAAGTAGTTATACCTTTCTGGTTCTGTGAAGCAGAGAGAGACCAGTTCAACTCATCAGCAGAGAAGTCAAGCAAATCGAGGCAGTCGGAAATGGCGTTGGCAAGGCGAAAATCGCCGAAAGCGCTTGCAAACTGAGAGAGTATGGAGGCCACTTGCTGCACAGCATCAATGGTGTCCCTCAAGGAGCCTGCAAATTCGGATGCAGGCACTTTCAAGCACCGTGACTGTATATCATCTGTGATGCTGCAGCTAGCAAATGGGATTGTGCTGCTGCAGGAAAACAATAAGACTAGGAAAAAAAGCAGCTTCCCAGAAGCCATTTACAAAAAAAGTGCTTAATGACCAAGACCTACTGAATTGTGTGACTAATAAATAAATATGAGAGTGGAGGAGGAGATATTTAAGGCAAAAAGTGGATGGGGTTGATTGAGTAGAGGTTGGATAGGCAGGTGAGGGAATTTAAGAGGGCCGGTGGATCATGGTTGATGTGGCATATGAGTTCAGTAGTCGTGCCAATTGCAGGTTGGGGAAGAAGGCTGCAAGGCTTTATTATATACAAATAGAAAGCAAAGTTCGCCGGTTGTTCATGTCACGTGACAGTGTTAATTGACATATAATATGTTCTAGACTTCCAATTAAATGACGGTATGAGTTAAATTAATTATCTCTTTACTGACTTGTGTTCATTTCAACACTCAGTAATGTTACGTGACAGAAATAATCACACAAAAGTTATTTTTGTCACTAAAGATTATTATTCAGCAAATATTATGACAGTGTTTTATTTGTTCAAATATGGAAAGGGTGGGGCTATCCACATACCTTTTTCTTACCTTTTATACATTTTAATTTTTGCCCATTGAATCGAATTAATTGTAGAAGATTAAAAGACAGAAATTGACAAGAGTGTGTAAAATATAAAAAAAAAATGTATGAATAACACCATCTTCTAAAACAAAACAGTGATGTGTCGGCGGTCCCCATTGTGGAGTTGGGATTTCATTCTCTAATTCAAAAACCCCACATGCAAATGAAAAGAGTGCTTATTTTTCTTGGGTACCAAATACCAATTCACTAGTAGGACTAATTAATCCCGTCCCATACGAATGTAACGTAAGTTCATTTAAGTGGTACTGGATTTTTAGTAGGAATTTTACAATAATTAGGGACCCATTTATGCATGCCAGGTTGGGAAGGGAACTGGTATGGGTATACTGTTATAGTTTTATTCTGTATTAATAATGTAAGAACATATGAATAAATAATAACACATTAATATATTATTAACACTGAATATCTCTATATAATAAGGGAAATTGACAAAAATACTCAATTTTTGTCCCTTTAAATAAAAAATACTCACTTTTTGAAATTCAATCAAAAACACTCACTTTTTGTTCATTATTCTATGATTTCTACTTGTTTATCACAATAGTAAATATAGTAAAATCATATGATAGTTGAATATGCAGGAAATGAATGAAAACATCATCTCTATAAAGCGTAATATAGTAAAATCATATGATAAAATGAGTGTTTTTGATTGAATTTTAAAAAGTGAGTATTTTTTATTTAAGAGGGCAAATAATGAGTATTTTTGTCAATTTCCCATATAATAATGTACACGTGTCATACAAATCAGCCTCGTCTACTGTAGAGGCCATTGCATGCAATTTACTTGTCATTCCATGCATTCCCCGTCCTTTTCCAAGACCAATTGGATCAACTGTGATAATTAACATACTGCAGTGCCGGTGCGCCACGTGTACACATATCTGTTTTCCAGAATATATTCTTTTCTAATGTTTTATAAGGGAAAGAAGAGTTCTTTTCTTTTTGAATTATGATATTCTATCCACCATATGCAAGTGTACACACATTTTGATTTCAATTATGATATGTTCAAGAAATCGAACTCTTGACATATCACAATTCGAATTCAGTATTTTGCTCTACCTCAACTCTAGTGTATACATTTGACATATAACATTAAGAAAAATGCTAAAAAAAACCATGTTTTTATATTATATTTCATATATCACATAATATGGCGGTTAATAGTTAGATAGTCTCTCTTACATCACCCTAACACTAAACATTATCTAAAAAATAAAAAGAAATATGAACATTATTGTAAAGTATATTTATGGTGATGGAAATTATAGCAGGGTTATTGAATGAACTAGTGAAGAAGCCATATGAAGGCACATGCATCTATGAATAGACAATTCTAAAGCTAAAAAGAACATTTTATTTCTCTCTTTATCTTTTTCCTTTTCATAAATCCTCTTGGCTAAATCCTACTACCCAAACAACTCAGATCCCAAATTCAAAAAAGAAAAAGAAGGAGAAAGGAATATTAATGTTTTTAGATAAATATTGGTAATGCATGTATGATCAAAATCATCCACATTGAAAGCAAAATCAAAGTTTGGATCATCAATTCCACTTTGGCAGAATAGGTGATCAAATTCAATTAAATTCTAAAACACAATTAAGACAAATCATTATATATATATATATATGTCTATGTATGCAACCACTGAAAAAGTGTGGACCCAACTGACTCATTCATGGATCTTGATGAAAATTTTTTTAGTATGACGGTCACATCATCAAATAGTTATACTAATTCATGTGTTATGAACTTATAATATGAATTAACTAAAGAATTGATATATAATGTACTTAAGTCATAGTATTAATAAACGGATCATTGTTACAAATTATAATACAAGTAAAATTAGTAATATCACGTGGCGGGACGACAATTACACTGAAAAACTTCGCCATGACATGCAATTTCAATGTTGAAAACGAAAAACAAAAATTTTTCTTGGGCAGTCACTGATGTGGATGAAGATTGTAAACCGACAATATTTGAGAGCAGATATTTTTCTTGGGCAAGCAAATATATGCCGAAATATAGTGTTATTTTCTGAATTAAATGAAATGGAATATAATACTTGCATCAATTCAATTCTCTGAGAGTGAAAGTCCTTTTCCAAAAAGCAATAAAGGCTCGAAGAAGAATGGCTCGTGAGCTTTAAAGAAGGAGGAGAGACGCTAAAATAAAACGCGTTTTACAGCTTGCGTTTGCTTGGACTTTGCTCAAACTGCTTTTGCGTTTGGAAAAAGCAGTCCATATCAGAAAACGCGCTTCTCAGCTTATTGCATTGGCTGACTCACTGTACACGTGTAACATGCAAGTGCCAAATTAAGCTAAGCCATGCATATTTATTTATATATTCATTAAAAATTATTATTTGTGCTTCAAAATTCTCATTTTACATTCTATATTTTCTACATTTAAATTGAAAAATACACTTGTGAGAAATGCAAAATAAAATTTTTAAAATGCTAATAACAGTTCTTTTTTTATTACATAAAGAAAATTATAGTAATGATCTATCAACTATAACTCAATTAAAACAATGATCTTTGAACTAAAAATCTATTAAATTTAGTGCTTGAATTTGATAAAATATGGAGAATTAGTCCTCAAATTTAAGGATCAATAAACATGAAAGGCTAATAATTGCATGTCATTATTGAGTCTGTTGGCAATATTATCGATCGAATAATTATAACCCACCTGCACATTGATTTAATAAATATTATCTCATAAGTTTCTTTCTGATGTAGTTTAGTAATTAAGTTTAAGGACCGATGTGATGGATGTCTTTGTATCATCGTTGTCAATTCAGTGTCATACATGGAAAGTTTATTTCTGGATACTTTCAAAGTTTTGATACTCGTATCATTTTTTGTCTAGAAATTCAATTATTTCTCGTAAGATCCTACTATTCTTCTCGTGTTATGGTCTCCTCCTTAGTACCCTTAGATTAAACTTAATATAAATGGTTTGTCTAAAAGAAATCCTAATCCTACTGTTTGTGAGGGCGTTTTCAGGGATTATTGTGGTCGGTTTCTTGGTGGTTTCTGTCAATGAATTGGTCATCGCAATTCTTTCTTTGCAGAACTTTATGCAATTATTATTGGCGTAGAATTTACTTATCAGAGTGGTTGCCGTTGTTTTTGGTTAAAAAGTGACTCTTCTAAGGTTATTTTCGTTCTCCATTCGAATAGTTTTGATCCTCCTTGACTTCTTCGCACACAATTGTTTGCTTGTTTGACCCGCATTCACGAGATGACTTTTCGCTTCTCTCACATCTTTCGAGAGGGGAATGTTGTTGTGGATAACTTTGTTAACATAGGTTTGTCTTCTTTTAATTTGGTTTGGCATGATTCTCCTCCGTCGATTCATGCTGCTTTGTTTTCATATTTTGCTAACTTGCCTAGCTTCCGCTTTACGAATTAATGCATTTCCCGGAAAGATGTATTGTTTTTTTCTTTGCGGGGTTTGGTTTCGTCCCCCGCTTGTATTTATTTTTTATTGCTCTTTATTATTTAATAAAAAATGTATAATTTTAAGTCATAAACTTGACTTGTGTTGAATCCTACGTCTTAAATTCTTAGGTTTTATCACAAATGGTCTTTGAAATTGACCTAACTCATCATTTTGGTCCCTTAATTTGAAAATCGATCAATTTCGTTCTTGAAATTGACCTAAGTCATGAATTTAGTCTCTGCTGTCCAATTCCATAAATTTTCCGTTAGATTGTTGATGTGGCATGATGTGGGGACCACAAAATCACTCATTAAACAAAGAAAATCAATATTTATTAGTTTTAAAATTTTAAAACTAATTAATTGACGATTTTTTTTATCATCCATGTGGCATCTTATTATTGATTGTGTGTACTCTAAAGAAAAATTTAACAGAATTGGACGGCTGAGACTAAATTGATGAGTTAGGTCAATTTTAGGGACGAAATTGATCGATTTTCAAATTGAAGGACCAAAATGATGAGTTAAGTCAATTTCAGAGATCATTTACGATAAAAACTCTAAATTCTTTTTTTTTAGGTAATGAGAAAATTCATTTTCGTCAGCAAAATACTTTGTAGAAAAATCTGAGATTAGCCCAATGGTGAGAGTGCGTAGGATTATAGATAAAAGTATTAGAGATCCAAGGTTCGAAACTCTCATTTGTAACAAAAAAAGAAAGACCTTATGGTAAATTCCAGATATACATTTATCACACATAAACATGTATGCGTATTGAGTAAGTTTAGATGTTTTTACCACTCATAATTCGAAGGTAGATTGATCAAGAATGTTATATATAAGAGTTTTTTTATTAGCACCCCACATATTGTTAAACATACCCAATATAAAAATTATTATTAAAAGACTTTTATATAGATATATATAATATAAAATGACTATTTAGGCCAATAAGATTTTAAGAAATAAATTACTTTCTAAATACACCCTAAATTATTTTCAATGTGTATTCTAAGAATCTTCCTCTCTCCAAGCAATCAAAACCATTCCTCCTCTATTGTAAAATAAAAGTCTAACAACTAAAAGTACAAACATGTAATTTTGAGATCTTGACAAGAAGAAAATAATTTTCTTTTTCAATAGGGAGATTTCAAATTTATTTTTAGATCTCATTTTCAGAAAATGAAAATGAAAATGAGGGGGAGGGGGGAGAGTGAGTAATAGTACTTAAGCATCATTAACCCCAATAAAAAAACCCAACTCTGATATTAAGATTAGAGCATCAATAATACAATAGTCTCACTCATTCAAATCAATCTTTTGGGATAAGGTAGTCAAGAATTAATTCCATTGATATATGTTATGGAGCCAAGGATAGGATATGGGTTTTAATTTATTGTTCTTCATTCATTGTTAGTTAAAGCGAGTGTTGCTTTTCATTCATTGTTCTTTCAAATCATTCTTTCATTTGATAGTAGTGAGCAATTTTTAGGCAGTGTTGTTGTTGAAGGTTTAACACTCGGTTGTTTGCTTGATTGTTCGTTGAAAGAAGCACTAACGAAGGGGAAGATTATAAGCTTCCCAAATAAGGAATACGTGAGGTGTATGTAGAAGATGTAGGGTGTAGGGTAGTATGGAAAAGTAGATAGCAGTGTCTTAAGATAAATTTTAGTTAAGAAAATAAATGTAGGCTGTATTTAATAATATGTGAAGTGTGAATAAAACAACACTTAATTAAATACATAATTTAAACTAATAAAGTAACTTTTAGAATATTAGTATAAAATGAGAGTTCAAAATTCTCATATAGGTAGCAAAATATGGGGCTTCCTCGAAGAGTTTCTTCTATATAGCGGTACAAGACATCTAACATCTTCTCAAATAAGGAATTAAGCTCCTCAATGAATGAAGATGTATTCCTCCTCAATTCACTATGTAGTCGATTTACGAAACTTCATCTTTATGATCGGAACCGTTCATATTCTAAATTACTATATAAAGATCATATTTGCAAAAAATCAATTAAATATGAGTTCGTTTAGTCATTTAACTGTATAAAAAGAGATGGACGGATTTGGTAAATAAATTACGAACCGTCTATTTATTTGCTACAATTGAAATTGAGGGAGAAACTCCTCGTCAATCTTGAGGAGTCGAGCCTTTCTCCTCAAACAAATGCCCCTTAATACTGTTACGCATACACATCAGGAAGCAAATATGACTGACACTAACTTCGCTACTACTCTTATGATCATGCATATCATCAATCTTGTATACAGTTCATCAGTTTTTCTAGTTCAGTCCTTCATTGGCCTAAATTTTGACATTTATGTATATAATATATGTATATGATGGTGTTAAGAGGCCTCGAAGATCTTCGTCGTAGTTTATTTCATTTCTTAAAAAAAAAATAGAGTTGATATATAAGTTAACTATTTAAATTTTAAATATTAAGAATTGTATGTATTAGTATGTATTAGGATGCTAGCTTTATCATGTCTCTACTATTGAATTTGTGACCAAAAAGATGGTGTAGGGCTAGTCATACCGACCGGCAAAGAGATTTCACGCACAATGTAGGCAACCATGTTCCTTACAACTTTCATGTGCAATTAACTGTTGGATTCATCTTTTCAATGTAATAAAGTTATGAGGAAGAAGAACTATGGAGGTGGGGGTGGGACCACACCACAGCTGAGCTGCTAATTAATCGACATTGGGATCGTTGGAATGTTTTTACAGAAAATCTTTGCTTTCTCTTTTATGCGATTTGTCGGATCATCTTTGGAAGCCATCAAGCTGAAATTTCTGCGCATTCTAGTACTATTCCTTTCCTCTCCACCTTCGTCTCTTTAATAATGTAGTTGAATAATGAAATGATCAAATTATTAGATGGATTTAGAAACTCCCAATAGGGTTTGAGACTGAAGATATTGTTTTTTTTGTTACGGAGAGACAAGAGATTCGAACTTATCGACTTCTTTTAACTTTTAAAAAGAGAAAATTGGTGGGTAAAGAAAATCTTTACTTAAAGATTTTAAGTCGTGCTATATCCACTTCAAGACTCGTAATCTCCCTCCGAGCTCAAATATAAAATAGGATAATAACTCTCGCCGGCCTAAAATTTCATTAGGGTCTTTCTTTCTTTACAATCTCAATGTAGGTTGTGCAGGTTTTAGGGTTTACACTTCCACACTTAGTTTTTATCTTTGTACTTTGTGTTTTTTAGCTTTGGATTAAATAAATAAAAAAATATAAACAAAGCGGTAGTGCAGAGGTTAAAAACGAGAGTGCATACAAAAATAATTTCCCTATGAAATGTGATTGGGTATTTGGTGGGTTGAAGGATGATGGGTTCTAGGTTGAAGCCCATATCTGTTTATATGCAAAGGTAAGATTTGAGCTGCTGAAATCAGCGTGGCCTATAATTAAATGCAGCTTATATCTTTTAAAAAAGATAGATTTAAAAAAAGGTTTAAAAAAGAAATATCTTAAAATTTTATGTATTTTTATAGTAGAGCGATAACGCTAGTGGCTAGATAATTAGTTGTTAGAAAGAATTGATGGGAATCAAACCATTTACATCAACAGAAAATTAGTGTATTTAAAACATTTATATGGTGGCAGTACTGACATTGAGGGAACTCATGTGTTGCCCAAGTTAGTGGATTTACATGAGCAACAGGGAGATATTTGTGAAGTTATATTTCGTTTCCGCAAAGAGAGTGGCATTAAAAGCTGCGGGGTGCACCCCTACTGCGCAACCAAGACGAACTGCTTCCCTTGTCTTCGAGACCAACGAGTAGTGTTGGGGAGAGTCCTCGTCTGCGTGGAGCCTCAGATATCGTCGAATATGAATATGATGATCGGCAAGAGCAATGGCTTTCCTTGTCATTGGAGCATCTCCTCTGCTTTCCCTAACTTGTAATTGGCTTTTTTTCTGCAAGTTTATATGCTGTTGAAGTTTTGTGTTTTATGTACGACTTTATGTTCAAGTTCGACAATATATTGGTATGCATCTCCTGTAAGTTATGTCTTTTTATGTATACAGGATTGATGCAGTCATATTCTCGTGGTTTAAGAGAAGACATGATTGCAGCGCTGTTTAGATCCTACAGTCTGATCTGAACATATTTGTGTACCATCTCGCTGCGTTTTCACATTGTTTACTTTTGCGTCTATGCATGATTTGTTGTTCCTATATAGGAGCTCTCTGGATGCCAATCTATAAAAGCAATCTGAGATTGATGTGTAAGAAGGCTTATGCTAAGGCTCATTCAATAAACATTTTACTAGTAATCTGCTTAAATTCTAAGGATATAGAAGTAGTTTTCGCATTCTTTCGATACAAAAACTAGTAATATTGTGCTGTTTCGTGAAAGAAATTCGATTTAGTGTTGCTCTGTTCTTACCAGATAAGTCGCGTGCAATTTAATTTCTTGATTGTTCATTGTTACTGGTCCCTAATTAAACTCCCTTAGAATAACGTTTAGCTAGACAGACAAAGATTAGAAGTCATTGAAATTAAAATTTTCCTCATCATAACATATTAATCCAAACTTATTGCCCTACCCTTGATTTCAAGCCACGACTAAGGTGACTTGGGAAGCACTTTGTTCCCCATAAGTTAACATGTCACATGATGTTATCTCACTTTTTCTTTGTATTTGATGTCCATGTGTCTAGTATCATCTGAACGTTTATTATTTTTTGCATGAAAAATAGTAGTACTGTTGTCACACCATAACTAAATAGGCATTGAAACTATGTCCATGAAATGCATATCCGAGCAAAATTTCTTCACCAATTGGCTATTCCAATTTCTCAAAACAGGCTGCGTAGTCTGCTTGTATTGTAGAAGTAGCTACAGTTCTCTTCTTCGTGCTCTTTCAGTCAATGGCACCTGCAGCTAGTGTAAAAACATAATTAGAAGTTGACTTAAGTGAATTTGGACATCCAACATAGTTTGAATCACAACACCCTTCTAACTTCAACACATCAAACCTCTTGTAGATAAGCTTGTAGTCTTTGGTTCTTTGTAAATACCTCATCACTCTCTTAGTTGCCAACCAGTGTGCATGTCCTAGATTAGACTGAAAACGTCCTAACACATTGCAAGAGAATGATATATCAGGTCTAGTGCATGTTTGTTCATACATTAGACTTCCAACTATTGAAGCATAGGGTTTATCTTGCATCTCCATCTTCTCAGCATGAGTTTTGAAACTTTGTTGTTTACTTAACTTCTCACCTTTTGACATAAGTACAACAACTCCTTTGCAAGCTTCCATATTGAACCTTTTTAGTACCTTGTCAATGTAACCTCTTTGAGATAAAGCTAACAGACACTTCTCTCCCTTCTTTAATGAAACCCTTAGGATGCTTCATATAGATTTCTTCATCAAGGTTTCCATTCAAGAATGCAGTTTTCACATCCATTTGGTGAAGAAACAAGTCAAAGTGAGCTACTAAGGCCATGATAACTCTGAATGAATCTTTGGTTGATACTGGAGAAAAAGTTTCAGTGTAACTGATGCCTTCCTTTTGTGTGCAACCATTTGCAACTAGCATAGCTTTGTATCTATCAATAGCTCTTTTAGAGTCTTTTTTTGTTTTGAAAACCCACTTGCAGCCAATAGGTTTACAACCTTGTGACAATTCAACTAATTTTCAAACTTTGTTGTTACTCATAGAGTCCAATTTTGATTGCATTGCTTCCATCCATTTACTTTGATTCGAACTCTCCATTACTTGCTTGAATGTTACTAGATTATCCTCCTGACTAGCATTAAAATCAGCTTCTTGCAGGTATAACATGTAGTCACTTGATATAGTTGGTATTCTTTCACGTTGTGGCTTTCTCAGTACTATAGGTTGATCAACTTGCACTAGTTGTGAAGCTTGGATTGGTGCTTGAATTGGAGTTGGCTGGTGTTTTTCTTGAGCATTGTTTTCATCTCCAACGTTCTCCATGACTTCATCAGCATTCATATTAACATTATAGTCAATGACATAAGTGTCAGTGACCATGTTTATCAAGAATTGGTGCTACTAAAGTTGTGACATTCTCTCCGACATGCTTTTTAGCACTTGGTTGCAATGACTCTTCCTCAAAAACAAACTCTTCATTGATTTCTTCATCACCAACCATTTCAATGAACTTAGCTCTTCATGTTTCGACAAATCTTGTAGTATGGTTAGGGATGTAAAAACAATAACCCTTGGATTTGTCAGGATATCCTACAAAGTAACAACTCAGGGTCTTTGGATCAAGCTTCTTTTCCAATGGATTTTAAATTCTAACTTCTGCCTGACATTCTCATATCTTCGAATGATGTACACTTGGCTTTCTTTTTGTCCAAATTCGCATGGTGTTTTGGGAACTGATTTACTAGGAGCTCAATTCAACAAGTAGTTTGTAGTTTTGATAGCTTCACCTTAGAGAAAAATTGGAAGACTTGTTCTACACATCATACTATCAACCATGTCTTGTTGATTTTTTAACTTCAACTTTGTAGATTTTGAAGGCAGTCAATGCACTTGAGTTTTCAACTAGAAGATATAATATGAATAGTCATCTATAAAAGTGATGACATATTTGTATCCATCATGAGTTGGAGTTGGGAATGGACCACATATATCTGTGTGGATGATTTCTAGCAAGTTTTGGCTTCGAGTTGAACCATTTTTCTTAATGCTAGTGAATTTTCCCTTGATACAATCTATACACACATCAAAGTCTGCATAGTTTAGTGAAGGCAACACGTTTTCTTTGGTTAGAGTTTGCACTCTTTCCTTCGAAATATGACCTAATGTCTTGTGCCATAGGATGAGGTTTCTTTGTCTAAATTCCTTTTCTCTTTCCCAGTGTTCATAACCAATTTAGGTGTTTTGTAGTTAATTTTAAACATATCATACATAAATAAACCATCACCAACAAAAGCAAAATTTTAAAAAATATTAAAACCATCTTCTTCCAATTCAAACTTGAACTTTTATCTAACGAGTTTACCGACTGAAATCAAATACCTGCGAATTGAAGGGACATAAACGACATTTAGCAAAACCAAAACAAAACCAGAATCTAATTCAAGCCTAACTATTTCAATAAATCTAGCTTCCACCTTAACTTCATTAAAAGTCCAAGAGTCTTTTGAAGCATTGTAAGAACTCATCAACTAAAAGTATTGTTGAGGGAGGGAGTTTAGTGCAGCATGCACTAGAAAGGAGTCACTAATAGTGACATTGAGATCATTAAGCTTAACTCATACTTCAGCTAGACTAAGAATGTATTCTCTGAGACATCCTTGACCGTTGTACTTGGTATTCATTAGTTGGCAGGCTTCTATCTTTTTCGACTCAATGTATTTTGCCTCAATTGATTCAATGAAGGTTTTGGCTGAGTTGGAGTTTGGAATTCCTCCTCGAATCAAATCAAACATCAATTTTTCCATGGTAATCAACACCATCTTATTTGCCTTAACCCATTTATCATGCTTGGTCTTCAAGTCAGCTGGAACATCTCCATCAAGCAGAACTGGTTCATTCTTAGTCAATGTAATGTCGAAATCAGAACACCTAGAGTGAACTCTAAATCGTGTTTCCACTTCTTGAAATTACTTCTAGTTAGGGTTTGGATTGTGTTCATGGGAGTGTTGAAAACTTGAGTTGTTGGAAATTTAAACAGATAAACACTTTAATACCCCAGGTTTAATAGTAACTTCATAAACACATATATATACTCACACCTTTATGGCAAGAGAGTTTACAACATGTTTGTAGTACTAGAATGAGAAAAACATGAACTTACTGATTCTATACTATGCCATTATTTATTGAATCATGTATGGAGATCAAATAGAGAAGCTTTATTTGCTGGATCAACTATGCATGTTATAACTTGACAATGCAACTGATCAATTAACTTTGAATTTCTATAAACTTTACACCAAACTTTTGCATTTGTTGTGCCAATAATGATGCAAAATTTTAAAGAAAAACATTGATTAGATTAGCTTCAAATTTGTTTCAATAATTTTAACTTGATATCACAACACTTTTAATTTTACCTAATTAATCTTTGAATTAAATTTGTAAACTGCAGCCGTGTCTTAGGTTTTGTTATGCAAGGATTACGGTTTAAACTTGTGAGGTATGAACAAAAACCGAAAATCCTAGAGCTAAAAATAATGCTTTAACCTATAACAACTCCATCATGCAATCCAATATATCAGATCAATTTTATTGCAGAAGACATGTATATACAATTTAATCAAATATTCATGACAATATACATGCATTTATGAATCTCTATTGCAAACCATAAACGCATTAGATTAAACAATATGAAAAACGAGTATGCACATAATCAATGGAGATTGCAATAACAAAAAGCAATCTGATATAACCTGATCGATTTGTTATATAGCAAGATATATAATGTTATAACATGTACACGTATAAGATCGTGTCAAATAAAAACTGAATGCAGTAAGACATGATATGGCAGAGGGGTTCACGATCTTATACATGTGTGTGTATATATATATGTATATAATATTCAAACATGAAACAAAATTTTCCATTCTCTGTTTGAATTTTAAATAAATAATATTGTGCGCTTTTATCATAGAATAATAGTGTTGCTCTGGGTTCTCACCAGCGCTCCTCCAAGCAATTGAAGAATCAAGAATTTCTAGCATCGTGTTGTCTGAAAAATACGCGCTTGGACGAGCTCGTCAAGATCCTTAAATGTAAAGATTCAAAGCAACAAATAGTTTCGCCAGTTTTTTACAAGGTGGATCCGTCCCATGTACGAAATCAAACGAGTAGTTTCGGTGACGCATTTACAGAACTTGAGTGCAAATTCAAGGACAACAAGGAGAAGATCCTCTTATGGAGGAGTGCTCTTAAAGAAGTAGCAAATTTGTAAGGACATACTGTCAAGGAGGGAGAGTACGTGTATATATTTCTTCCCTTTACAGTGTATATATAATTTTATATAGTTAATTTCCTACAATAATGTCAAATTAGTTTTGTGTTTCATTTTTACTCTTTAGATCTCTAGCAAGCGACACATACTTGACTTTAGTAATCACTAGTCCATATTGAAAACCCTCTTTCTTTTGCGTAGAAATATAGAAAAATGTTCAAGGACACTTTTTGTTGATATCGTGTAATATTCCTCTCTATTTGTTTTTACTTTCTTTTCCTCATTTCTTTGAAATATAGCAACAAAAAAGTTCACTGATTCAACGTGTGATATGTTTTTAACTGCTAGCTAGCTATGAAGCTACATTTATCAGCAACGTTGTTGAGGAGATCTTAGTCAAAGTACTTGATGGCACATATTTGAATGTGGCCAAACATCCAGTTGGAATACAAAATGTGGAAGAGCTTTTATGCGTCGGTGGAAATGGTCGCCGCGTGGTTGGGATTTGGGGGACATCTGGAATAGGCAAGACAACAATTGCAAAAGCTGTTTATAATGCAATTGCTCATAAGTTTCAAGGAAGTTGTTTCCTGGCAGATGTTAGAGAAACATCAATGTCAAATGGAGGCGTAATCCAACTATAAAACACTCTTCTTTCAAGAATTCTACGTGGTATAAAGTTGAAAATTGTCGATGATCATCAAGGAATCAGTTGAACAATTGGACCAGTTAGACAACTTGGCTGAAGTCGATTGGTTCGGTGAGGGTAGCAGAGTGATCATAACCACAAAACATAGAGGATTGCTAAAATCTCATGGAATTGAGTTGATATAGGAGGTCTAGAAGTTATGTCACGACCAAGCTCTTGATCTTTTATGTTTTCATGCTTTCGGAAGAAATGAACCTCGATCCGGATAATTATATGAGACTCGCACGAGGTGCAATAGCCTATGCTCAAGGCTTTCCATTAGCTCTAATTACTCTTCTCATTTGCGTAGTAAAAATATGGATCATTGGATAACTATATTGGATAGTTATGATTTTTATGAAGGAGAACCTTAGAGGTATTCAAAGAATACATCAAAAAAGTTTTGATGCATGGGAATATTTCGTGCAACAAGTTTTTCTAGACATTGCATGTTTCTTCAAGGGTGAAGATAAAGACAATGTGTTACAAATATTAAGAAGTTCAAAGCTCAATGTACTTCAAAATTGTATTGAAATACTAGTTGAGAGTGCCATCATAAGTATCGAAGATAATAAAATTTTGATGCATGACTTGCTAGAAAAAATGGGTAAGCACATATAATTTTCAAAGAATCTCCCACTAAATCAGAAAAATGTAGCAGATTGTGGTTTCATAAATATGTGTACAATGTTAAAAAATAGGATTTTAAAACAGCTTTGGTGTTTTGTTTGTTATACGACTAGGTAACTTGTTAACATTATTTCTTTTTCCATCTTAGGAAACAGAGAAAATTAAAGGCATTGTGGTGAAGCTGCCCAAACCAGATGTGCTACCTTGAATGCAAAAAGCTTCTTGCGGATGGTAAATCTTGAATTTTTTATAAACCGTAATGCACATTTTTCTGAACACATTGATTATCTACCCAACGATTTGAGGTGGATTGAATTGGGTGGACATGATTGACAATATTTGGGATCCAATATTCCTCGAAAGCATATGGTTGTGCTCAATTTTCCATCCAATTATCATCCAAGACATCTCGTTAGGTTTGATATGTCATACAGTGGTATCAGACAATTGAAGGTATTTAAGATACGTATTTTAAATCAACGGTTATTAACCCAAAGTTTTTCATTATTAATTATCTATTTAAAGCCTGTGAATTTTTGTTTTGTTTTTGGTTTCACAGTATGGGGCAAAACTTACATCTATGAATTTAAGTGGTTGCAAATTCTTGGAAATACATCATTGTATCATATTTATGGGTTGCAACATCTCGACCATCTTGATTTCAGTGGGTGCCCAAATCTCAGCTGCAGTACCGAATCTCAGCTGCTTTCAATTCAACTGACTTAGATACTTCAGATGACAACCATATCACATTAGCCCTTCCCAACCTACACAATCTTGATCTTAGAGGATGCAATTTATCAGAAATTGATTTCCTTGTGCCTCTTGATTGCTGGTCCACATTAACAGAACTTGATCTGTCGAGAAACAATTTTGTTAGTCTTCCGGATTGCATTACCAAATTTGTCAACTTGAAGGTTCTTTACTTGAGCAGTTGCGAGTGGCTTAGGGAAATTACGTAAGCCCTTCCACCAAAACTAGTCGGCTATTTCTGGATGATTGCACATCATTGGAGAAAATTCCAAAACTGTTCTCATCGATGCTTCAGGTTCTGAGCTTGACTGTTTGTACCCAATTACTCATATATATATATATATATATATATATATATATATATATATATATATATATATATTTTTAATCTGCAGGAATCTCATCAGCACTCTCGATTGGAAATTGTGCTTCCAGGCAATGGAGTTCCAAAGTGGTCCATCTTCATCCAACAACATTTGAACTTCCTCCAGAAAATGAAGGGGAAGAAGTTGTTAGAGGCAGTAAATTTATTCCTCTAAATTTACGAGGGGAGACGTCAGCATTGGCTCTATCTATTGTTCTTGAACCACCGTATTTTGAATTCTGATTACGCTAATATTTACATCAATGGAAAATTAGTGCAGTTAGGTGATTTATTTGGTGGCGTTACTGACATTGAGGCAACTCATGTGGTGTTCATGTTAGTGGATTTACGCGAGCAGCAGGGAGATATGTGCCAAGTTATACTTCGTTTCTGCAAAGGCCCAAATGAGTGTCGCATTAAGAGCTGCCGGGTGCACCTCCTATTGCGCAATCAAGACAAATTGGTTTCCCTCTCTTTGGAATCAACCAGTAGTCTCGGAAAAAGGCCTCGTCCGAGTGAAACCTCAGATACCGTCGATCATGATCATCAAGAGCAATGTCTTCCCTTGTACTCGGAGCCAGCGGATCATTCAAAGTGGAGGCATATTGATAAAGAAGTGACTTCTATACTCCCATTTTCTCCTCAAGCTCTCGTCCCTCTTTTTTTCTAATCATATGGAGAAAACAAAACAAGGGTGGTTGCTTTTTGACAGGCGCAAGAGCAACCACCCACTTCTGATCGTGACGCGATTTACTATTTTGTAGAATTCATCTTTGAATAATTTCTTACTAGCCATGTGTGTAGACTTCATAAATTAATGTTTGAGTTCCTTTGTGTTATATTAGCTCGGCATAAGGAATTTGGTTTCTCTATCTAAGGAGGTGTTTTGAGTTGGAGCGGATACTGGAGTTCGCTGCAACACTAAGACCAGACATGACCTGATGTAACCAAACACGGGATAGTAGCTAGCTTATTTAAGAGTAGTTCCCTCCTAAATTCCTAATCCCGCGTAACAAGCCAAGTGACTTTCTGATGGAAACATGAGTCTTGAGAGAACATAAAAAATAGATGAAAACGACAAGTTCCGTATGTTTGAGTTCTTTCACAAAGGAATGAAAAATACGTATAAATACACCTATTTTTCATATTAAAAAAGTAAAAAAAAAAAACTATTTAATTTACTAACGCTATCGTGCTATTAAAAATAATTATATAATATATTAGAAAAATTCCCTCAAAACTATAAAGTGTATACAAATTGGAAAGAAAAAAAAAACTTGAAGAGTTCAATTGGAGGAACTATCTATATGTCGGAGTAGGCTACAATGCTCGCAAGCATTGAATGCTTACACCGATCTCACCATTAAAATGATGGAGGAGAGAGGAGAGAGGGGGGAAAGGAGGGTGATATTGGTGTGAGCATTCAATGCTTACGAGCATTGTAGCCAATCTCCTATATGTCATGTACTAATTTATTCTTAATTGTGAAACTTCTTCACCCATTGCAAACTAAAATAGGTGTTTTTTTTTAAAAAAAAAATATTGCGTTTGAAATATTTTTGTCTAAAGTGTAATTTTATCAATAACTTCTATAGAGGAGAAGCTCGTTCTTGTGAAAAAACCAAAATAAAAAGGAGTGCAACTCTCCTACCAAGTTCCAAAAATGGAACACAACACGTGTCAATCCAATAAATACTGTTTTGTTTGGTATGGGAAGTGCTAGCTAGACTCGATGGACACCTGTATCTAGTTTCAATGCTTCTGGGTCCCACGTTTATTATTATTATTAACAATCCATGTCCATGGTTGTGATTCTATACTGTTGGGGGTGAAAATAGCATTACTAAGAAAATAACAGAAGCCATATCCAATTGTTTAAAGAATATTTATTGTTGAAGATATGTGCATGATTAATTAAATATTAAACTTTGAGTGTGTGGATTGATTTTTGTTGATGCATATACAATCACCCATGACCATGAGGGTAATAGCTATCCTATCATGATTTGTTAATTGAATGAAAACCAATTAACGCTCAATTGATTGAATGCCTAAAAGGACCAACAATAAGTTATTAGTACCAATTAAAGAGTAGCTAACATTTTGTAGAAATTTTCAATGTAAATGTCACACAGTTACCTCAGTTATTAACAAACTATTGTCAAGAAAGCTAATTGTTATACTCTGTAGGTAAAAAGTATCAATTATATCACTCACGCATCATACTATAACAGATAAATTATTAACACATGAGACCATGACGGTAGTAACTCAAACAAAAATGCCAACAATGGGATCAATATCCACGTTTATAATATCCATCATTATCCATCCAATAATGCGTACGTGATAACTTGCTAATTTTGATAAGAGAGAGAGAGGCCCGAGTGCGAAAAGCACCCAAATAAGCGATAACTTGTCCCGACCGGCAAAGCAGTGGAAGTCCGTTACGTCACCGTACATGCGGAAAGAAACCCACGTGGCGTAATTCGGTTGGATCATGGAGCTACAGAAAGCTCTGAAACCCAAGACATGACTAGGATCCAAACAGTACTTTTGTCCTTTTTCTCTATATACTGTAAAGTGCGTGTCACACTTGATCATGGGCATGGCTGAGTCACGACTCGGTTGCTGACTCACTCACTCACATGACTCGATCGTGAATTATCACATGCAAACAATACAAATAAAAGCACCAATTTCCCGTATCAATATCATCAACCTGCGTGATCACTTGTCACTTTCTCTCTCTTCATTTTCTCTCTCAAACTTTCATACCTAATTACACCTACTACGGCAACAAAAACGATCACAAAAAAATCCAACAAATCCACGTTACACATTTTTTTTCTGGTAAAAATGCGTTTCTGATCACTGTGTTTCGTCCCGATTTCAGTTTTGGTCACTGTGTTTTTTATTTTAGCGGATTTGGTCGATGTGTTTGGTTTTGTTTGAACTTTTCGAAAATCCAAGTTAAATTATTGAAATAATTTGGTGCTTGTGTAGATTTTGATTTTGGTTTTGGTTTCGGTTTCGATTTTTGATTAGGATCAAAATGCTTGAAAATGGGGTGGTGGGGATTTTGGCAGAGTCAGTGAACAAGTGGGAGAGAAGAGCGCCTCTGACGCCGTCTCACTGTGCTCGGCTGCTCCACAGTGGAAGAGATAAAACCGGAGTTGCCCGGATCATAGTGCAGCCCTCGACGAAGCGAATTCATCACGATGCAATGTATGAAGATGTTGGATGTGAAATCTCAGAGGATTTGTCACAATGTGGTTTGATCCTCGGCGTCAAACAGCCAAAGGTACGAATTTTTCGTTTGTTACATATAGCACCAAGTTTGTCGATTGATTTGCAGACGTAAGTTAGGCAAGTTGGCTAGAGTAGTTCAGAATATCGCCTTAAAGAAAAGTTTGTCGATTGATCACAAATTTTGACACAATTGTTTGGATTTGGTGCAGCTGGAGATGATTCTGCCGGATAGAGCGTATGCGTTTTTCTCGCATACTCACAAGGCTCAGAAGGAAAACATGCCACTCTTGGATAAGGTCTTGTCTGGATTTGCGTATATTTACGGGCAGCGCAGCGGTTTTTAATACCTGTTTCGCTTCATTGTCAATTTATACTCTGTCTGTGGTGTGCAGATCCTAGCAGAAAGGGTGTCTCTGTATGATTACGAGCTTATCGTCGGGGATCATGCGAAAAGACTACTTGCATTCGGGAAGTACGCTGGTAGAGCAGGATTTATAGACTTCTTGCTCGGTTTAGGACAGAGTATGTCACATGTCATACAATATCTGAGATGTTTTAAATTCATGTGCTATGGTGAATCTGTTGGTCAAGGAAATTTGAAGCTTGAAATAGTGCATGAGATGGATTTTCGTATTCGTTTTTGTTTAGCTATGTTGATGTTTGAGCATGTCTTGTATACTTTTAGTACTTTGGATGCCAGGTTTTTTCTCACACTGTGTTTTAATTTGTCAAGGGTACCTAAGTCTTGGATATTCGACGCCATTCCTTTCGTTGGGTGCATCTTATATGTATCCTTCCTTGGCTGCTGCCAAGGCGGCTGTCATTTCTGTAGGCGAAGAGATAGCAACTCTCGGACTGCCATCAGGAATCTGTCCTCTTGTCTTCGTTTTCACCGGTTCAGGAAATGGTACGTTGCTTGTTCTTATGAAGTTCAAATTTCTGTAACATCTAGTAGCAAAATATATCTTATATAATTTTATTTCCTGTAGTTTCTTCTGGTGCACAAGAGATATTTAAGCTTCTTCCTCATACTTTTGTGGAACCAAGCAGACTTCCGGAGCTATTTGGGGCGGTAAGTAGTAAAACTAGTACAGTAAATGTTGTTCCAACTTGATCTAGTAAAATAACAGTAATAGAAGAAGGAAAAAGGCACTTCTAATTAAGTTCTCATCGAATCGAGAGACATAAAATTTTAGGTGGAAACAGCTCTGCACAAATATATGTCATGCCTTCTTTATGTTAGGTTGTTAAGTTTTCTTACTGATTAGGCCAAGGATGCTGCTCAAACTACACGAAAATCGAAAAGGATCTTCCAAGTATACGGTTGTGTTGTGAGCAGTGAAGACATGGTTGAACACGAAGATCCAACAAGAGCATTTGACAAAGTAAGTTCTCTGATCTCATAGTCATCTTTTATTCTTCGTTCGTCACATCTTGTTTTTCGCTATCTTATAATATACTAACTCAAAACGTCTGCATTTTCAGGCTGACTATTATGCGCATCCAGAACACTACAACCCTGTTTTCCACGAAAAAATAGCCCCGTATGCATCTGTTATCGGTATGCTTTACACTCTTCTATCAATTTTTTAGACAAATCTGTAATCCGTAAGGATTTTCGAAACCATTTGTTCACAATTATTGTTATCCATTTCATCCTCTCATCCCATTAGATTTTAAAAAGACTTAAATGTACTCTTAATTTATGTCCTTTTCGCCTTGCAGTGAATTGCATGTATTGGGAGAAACGATTTCCTCGCTTATTGAGTACTAAGCAGTTTCAAGATCTAACAAAGCAAGGAAATGTGCTTGTTGGAATCTCTGATATAACTTGTGACATAGGGGGGTCAATAGAATTTGTCAACCAAACCACGTCAATTGACTCACCTTTCTTCAGGTATAAGTCACAAACTCGATAGATTCATGCATAAACACAACCTCGAAATACATGTTTTTGCTCGCGACATAGCATTTGCAGCTTTGAAAATAACAGTTCTTTCGGTAATCATGGTTTGCAGATATGATCCTGTGAATAATTCTTACCATCGTGACATGGACGGCGCTGGTGTGATATGTCAAGCAGTGGACATTCTTCCGACAGAATTCGCAAAAGAGGTGCACTACTTTCATCCCGGCTTCTTTTTTTTTTTCAGTAGATGCAATAATTCTAAGATAGTTTGAGGCCTTTGAGGCCAGAAATTATATTCTCATGATTTAATAAAGCATTTCATTTAATTTGGGAAGGCTTCCAACCATTTTGGAGACATATTGTCCGATTTTGTTGGTCATTTGGCTTCTACGAAAGACATTACAAAGTTGCCTGCACCTTTAAGGAGAGCTTGCATAACCCATGGGGGAGCACTTACCTCATTGTATGAATATATTCCGCGTATGAGAAAGTCCGACTCAGAGTAAGTCTCGATTCCATCTCACATATATACTTGTCTTTCATTCTTTGGTGTTACGATAAGCATATATTTTCTTTTTGATTTGCAGAGAAATATCGAAGAATCCTGTGAATCACAACTCTAACATGAAGTACAACATTTCAGTAAGTTTGTCTATTTCTCTTACATTTTTTCGGATGTTGCCCCACTTTTCATGTCAAATATGAACATTGCTGAATTTTAGCATAAATCACAGGTATCTCTCAGTGGTCATCTATTTGATCAGTTTCTGATAAATGAGGCCTTAGATATCATTGAAGCTTCAGGCGGCTCCTTTCATTTGGTTAAGTGCGACGTGGGTCAATGTTCGAATTCTATGTCATTCTCGGAACTTGAAGTAAGTAGACCTCTAGTCCAGTTTGGATATGGGAGAGGTTTTCGATTTAGTTTCTTCGAGTACAAGTTATATCTATGTCGAATGTCACAACATGATCTTGTTGATATGGACAGGTGGGTGCAGATGACAGAGCAGTTCTTAATCAAATTATCGACTCTTTAACTTCTCTTGCGAATCCAAACGAAAATCATGACTTAAAGCAAGAGAAAAACAAGATCTCTCTGAGGATTGGTGAAGTCCAGCAGAGTCCCACTAATAAGGGAAATGACATGAAAAAGAAGGTAGGGGTTCTGATTATTGGAGCAGGACGGGTCTGCCAGCCAGCGGCTGAGATGTTAGCATCAGTCAGCGGAATGTCATCCCACGAATGGTATAAAACATGCTTCGAAGATGAATTCGAAGAGAACAACGATGTGCAAGTTACCGTTGCATCTCTCTACTTAAAGGATGCTGAAGAGGTATAGCTGCCAAAAATGATGTGCAAGAATGCTGTGCAAATTTTGATGTAATCTTTGTGTTTGTCTCGTTTTTTTCGCGTTGAAATATTTTGACACTGAAAGATTTGGGTGCAGATCACTGAAGGTATTCCAAATGCAAGAGCAGTTCAACTTGATATTTCGGACACTGCTAGTCTTCATAAGTATATATCTGAGGTAATGACTTTTCTGCAGTACGCTTCAAAGAGCAGTTTTCGAAACCTCAGAAAACTTGAATGCCTAGCAGCTATATTACACTGATACTTGCTATTTACTCATGAAAATTAGCCGCTCCTTTGTCCTTGATGGCGTTGAAAACGTGTGAAGTTTCAATCGCATTCTTACATTGTCGGTGTTCTTTGTTTCCTTCATGCAGGCTGAACTTGTCATAAGTTTACTGCCAGCCTTTTGCCACGTTACCGTAGCCAATGCATGTATTGAGGTACTTAACATTGCATCAATGTTATGTTTCTTTGTTTTTCGTTCCTTCATTTTTTCGATCTTGTGTTCATTCCTTCATTTAGCTAAGGAAAAAGATTGTGTGTCTTCATGCAGCTCCAAAAACATCTTGTCACTGCTAGCTATGTTGACGAATCCATGTCGAAACTGGATGAGAAGGCAAAGAGTGCCGGTATTACAATTCTTGGCGAGATGGGCTTGGACCCTGGGATAGGTAATGACTTGTTTGGAAGTGCTTTCATAATAGCTAAAAGCACTTTCAGATAACAATTGAAACCAATTTTTGAGATTGCAAAACCTTTGGCCAACTAGTTTATGCAACAATTTATTTTGATTTCATCCTACTTCAGATCATATGATGGCGATGAAGATGATCAACCAAGCGCACGTTCGGAAGGGAAAAATAAGGTCTTTCACTTCTTACTGTGGTGGACTTCCATCCCCAGCTGCAGCAAACAATCCGTTAGCGTATAAATTCAGGTAACTCGGATTGGATACACTCCTTAATTCATGAGGTTAATATTTTCTACTATGTATAGTTCTAACTTCTAGTTTTTGTTCTGTGGAAGTTACTTACTAGTAATCTATACTTTCAGTTGGAGTCCTGCAGGCGCTATTCGAACTGGATGCAATCCTGCCACGTACAAATCTAATGGCAAAATTGTAGAAGTTGATGGTATGTTGTCATTGATGAGCTACTTTGATTAACTATCACAACGAAGATAACGAAATCAGTTGTATTTCTGAGGAGTCTTTCTTCACTCTTGTGCTGTATCTTTTTATGGTGCAAAATTGCAGGGAAGGATCTTTATGATTCAACTGCGAAATATCGGGTTCCTGACCTTCCAGCTTTCTCGTTGGAATGCCTTCCAAATCGTAATTCGCTAGTTTATGGGGACTTGTATGGAATAGGACATGAAGCATCAACAGTCTTTCGTGGAACTCTTCGATATGAAGGTATGACATGCTTGGCTTCTAGGTTAAGTTAATGTGTAGATTCACACTCAAACGCTATTTTGCGTAGGGTTTGGAGAAATAATGGGGACACTTTCAAGAATCGGTTTATTTGAATCCGAACCTCATCCGCTTCTAAAGGATGGAAAGAGACCTACATTCAGGAAATTTTTGTCTGAACTCCTCAAACTGAAAATCGAAGATCTGGACAGACCTCTGATCGGAGAGAAAGTCATCCCCGAAAGGATTGTCACGCTCGGATACTGCAAAGAGCAAGGAGTTGCAGTGAGGGCAGCTAAGACTATCGTGTATGCACATTGCACCTCTTACCCCTTTTTCTTTCCACTCTTACCTTGTGTGCTCATATTTTCTAGACAGAGTAATACTGAAATGGCTCGATTTGTTCTGCGTTGTGGAACAGATTTTTGGGACTTCACGAACAGAAAGAGATCCCGGTCTCTTGCAAAAGCGCATTTGACCTTACTTGTCTTCGGATGGAAGAGAGATTAGCATACTCCAGCACAGAACAGGTAAGTTGCTTGTGAGAGAAGTAAAACAGCAATATGATAGCCAAGTCAATTTATACCAAAAGTATGCATAATTTGTGTGATTTGTGGTCAGGATATGGTGCTTTTGCATCATGAAGTGGAGGTTGAGTTCCCGGATGGACTTAGAGAGAAGCATACAGGCACTCTACTGGAATTCGGGAGGTCGAAGAATGGTAAAATGATCACTGCCATGGCTGTCACTGTTGGAATCCCGGCAGCCATTGGAGCTCTGGTACTTGCTACACACTTCTATGATCTTCTACACTCTGAAGTGAGGTAATGACTAACCAAATTTACTTCCCTTGCAGCTCATACTCGGAAACAAGGTCAAAACCAGAGGTGTCTTAAGACCTATCGAACCAGAAGTATACGTCCCAGGTAACCACATGCTCTTATTGTTCATGATTTACCCTTTTCGACATGAAATTTCGTTGTCTGCAACATTTTAACTGGTGTATTTTTGTGGTGTTGCAGCAATGGATATACTACAAGCATATGGAATCAAGTTAATGGAGAAGATCGAGTGATCCGAACTATCTCCCTTCGTCTTTCCTGACAAAGATCGACTGACCCGACCTGAAATTTGACGCGCTACTGCCTGGTGTCGCTCGGGCGCAAGGGAGCACAGATATCTCCAAGGAAGCGTTTGATACAAATTATGTGACAGGGGCTCCAATGAGAAGTTTGCAGTGCCTTTTTCCAAGTTTTGTGGAAGAGGGTGTTTGCAAATGGGAGGAGCTTCCTGTTCCTACATCTGTAAGAAAAATAACTCTGTGAAACAATGAATTTGACACTTGATCAGATCAAATACTTGAGTTCTTCATGAATGCTTTGTGATGGCATCCAAATTAGCGGGTTATAGTGTTTTCGATTTTTCGGGTAGGGATCGCTAAACGGGCTCAAACGAACTTGACCAAACGGTAATGCTGTACAAATTTGTGCACCAAAGTTTAGAAACAGCGGATTCATAAGTTCAGTGCACAATGTGTATATGCATTTTCATGGTTTGTCAATAACAAAATATTAGGGTTAGAACAAAATCCGACATCTCCGCCTGCCGGTGTACTATAAACGGCAGCAACAGTAACGGCAAATACATAACTAGCAAACCTAAAGAACAAAACAAGGTCACAGTTAAAAAATGGAAAATTTTGGATTATTCGAGAATTTTCGTCTATCATCCATATTTACAACTTGGGAGTTTTCCTTTTACCCTATTCTCTTCTAAATGAATCAGGAGAAAAAGGAAAAGAAACCATGCCCTTAGCCAGGCCAGTTGCCTTTGAGAAATCTGGCACCTAGTTGCAAAAAGAGGGAGTAATGATATTGATTTATCACTTCTCACCATTGTCCTACTAAAACTTTCACCGGACAACCCTATTTGGTCCGGTCTCTAGAGACTATAGAGTTTCATCATCAACGATACTTTCTGTAGCATCCTTCTGACGCACTCCATGGTCTTGACAAATTGGCGGTCAATCTTGTAATGGGTTGTAAGAAAAACTATGAAATCATGCTATTTATTGTCATCAGCTGCTTCTCGACTGCTTCCCAGTTATGAACCTTGGTGACCAGGGGGTGTTGATCGATAGACTCGGTCTTGCACCAAGGATACGAGTTCTCATAATCAAAAAGTAGAACCCTGATCCCAACCTCGGCACATTCAAGCGCATATCTTGGATTGTCATCAATTAGAACCTTTGCTCCCAAGGACCTGGCAAAGTACATGTCATCAGAATGGAGAGTAGCTATACTATGTGAATAGGAGGACAATGATTGGGTCCAATCAGGTAAACATGCATCATTATCGGAACAGGAAACTTGAAAAGCGGATTTGCAGGTTCTAAAAAACAAAGGAAAAAACTTCAAAAGATGCATACCGAGAAGTTTTGAATACATAACATCTTCAAAACTATCTGAAGTTGTTCATGGGCATACCTGCATATTTCTGACTTCGGCCTGGACTCTCCATTCAAAGCAAAGTGGTTGCCAAAGTGAATCTCCTGAAACAGCCCTGGAAAATGTTGTTCGATCCATTGAATAGTGTGGTCCTTAATTGCATTCTGCCGAGACCTATTAGCACAGAGATGCCAAAAGATCAAGTTACTCAATGCTCTGATAACAGTAATAATAAAATGGTCTCAGCTAATTGTACATACGTCACAACTGACAGGTCACAGAAATCTGACAACTTATGAATCGTCTCCTGAGCACCTGGGAGTGGGTGGATACCAGTCTTGAAATATGATGTTTTAAAGAACTCGTGAACACGAATATCGGCTGCCAAAACAAAGTCGATATTACCAATCATGACTATGCTTTAAAGAAAGGAAAAAATATATGGCAGGAAAAGAAGTGCAGGTAACATTTAAGCAGCAATCTCAAAACAGTTATCAATTGGAGCATACGTTTACATCAAACAAATTACACAACAATTAAAAAATAATCAAATTGTTAGCAAAACTAAGACAAATTTATTGTAAGGCTCAGTTGGTCAGTTCAAATGTCTGAACTAATAGAGGTGCAATTAAATATTTGAACATGAAACCAAAAAAATCTGGTGATTTAATGCAGAAGATGGAAACATTTGTCATACCTTCATCACGTGAACAGTTCCATATCTGTAACAGAACAAATACGATGTATCAGAACATGTCCAAGAAAATGTAAATATTTTCCCAAGAAAGCATATCAAAGGAAAGGGTAACAGAAATGTAAACATATATTTGTAAAGCCTGCTACCAAAAAGAATTGGCACCTTAAACTGTAAGAACTCAGATTTCTGGAGTAATAACTCAACTCAATCAAACAGGGTGGGAGGAATGTACGAGGCAAGCAAACATTACTATATTACAAAACAACATCCGAAATATAAATCAAAGATCATGATGTAATATAGACTCTGTGTCGAGAATACAAAGTAAACCGCCAACTACAACTAGCATACCAAACCATGAAATGCCAGCAATGTGAGTTAGCCACATAGCATACTCAATCCTGGAAACAACTCATAGGTTCACTGCTCCGAGATATGGCACACAAGGAAACAAACCAACAACCACAATTGCATGACCATATATATGAAGCAGTCCAGACTCATTGACTCAACTAGTTGGCAGGCAATACCTTGAAGAACTCATACACATGGTACTCCGAAACTGAATGGTGGGACGAGTAACGATCAGCAATAAACCGGTTGAGAGCCGAGACAAAGTTTCCCAATACTGCTCATCAAGAACAGCATTCAAACAAAATATTATATATCAGCTAATACACAATTCCCAAACTCTCTCATTTTGTTAAATCAAGACAAACGCAAGTTGGCAAATATGGAAAACATAATGATCATAACAGAAAATGAGAATCAATCTATATATATGTACCCTCGTCCACATCAACGGCGACAACGATTCTATCACTGGGCAAAGGATGGTGTGGGATTCCGGGCCGGCCTCCGCGCTCCTGGCAACCATTTGAGGAGGCCAATCCAATGGCATCCGAACTGCGGAGGTCCAATTCAAGATCATGGACCAATTGAGCATTGGGATGACGCTTAATGCTATTGCTATGAGACTGATGGTGGGGATGATGCTGAGATTGCAAGCACCCCTTGACAACAAAATTGCATCCAATACCAACTTTCCCGGGAAATTTTGCAGACGTGCAAAACTGGTCTGCGGAGAAATGGGATGGCGGCGATTGAGCTTGGGAATGAAACCCTCTGCATGCACTATGGCTACACAAAAAAGTAGCCGCCATGGCCTCTGCAAATTGCTGGCGGCGATGGAGGAGCAAAGGTCGGTGCTTTGAGCTTGCGCAGAGAAAGCAATCGACGCCTTGCCTTTTCAACAACAACATAACGATCCCCAAATGCCCCTCACGCCCACAACCCCAACATTCACAGAGATTGCAGCATAAACCCTAGAAATTGCCGATTTGGGAATTCCCAACTCCCAAAACGTAGCGCGAAGCTTCGCCTGCAAAATTCTGAGTCGATCACGATATGCTCGAAGTTGGGAAGGTAAATCCAAAGAATGTTGACGTATTTTCATAAAAGCAAAGAAATTGGAAGCTCTCTCTCTCGTTTGTTTCTCAGGAGCTGTGATCCAATCGTATAAATTTGCAAAAAATCTAATAATTTTTTATTTTTTTTGTTTAATTCTGAATTAGTTTTTTGGTAATTTTTAGTTTATGAGGATTAATTATTGGTTAAAGCGGAAACTCGGCCTTGATTTTCGATTTTCATTTTTGTAATTTAATTTGTGGAAATAGATTATTCCTTTCTTCCTTTCTTCCTTTCATTTTCTCGTTTTTCATGTTTCATGGGACCCGCATCAATATGATCCAACGGTCTTGATTGTGTCTCCACGTTACGGTGGGCCATCTCTATCTTTTCCTTTCGTCTCTTTTTGTTGCTTCATTAAGTTCATTTTGTGTAGTTTACAATTTTTTCTTCCTATTATTTTGTGAAAAGACAAAGTGTCTTTATTTTGGCTTTGCTTCGGAAGAAAGATTTGACACGAGTTCACTGTCACAGTGGCATTTTGTGCTAATGAAATAAAGATATATTTAAGTTTTTGCTCACATGTCATTATTTCATGCCAGAAACAACACGTAACAATGTATCGTGTCATATAAGTTGTTCTCTTACTTCGAATATGAAAATTAATGTTATTTTGTATTTATTTAGAGTAACCCTAACAACTACAAGATTAGTAACTGTATAATTGTCATTACCTCTCTATGTACATCAATAATTTATCGCATTAGCTCACATGTTAGGTGATGTAATAATTAGCATGTACTTGTTTAGAAAATTTGTTTTGTAATCGAGCGTATCACCCTTATGTTTACAGTCGGGAGAGAATCTTGTAGCCGGACGCCCTTACAGTAAAGCAAACAAGAAGGAGTTAGAAGGTGCCTTGTGTGTGTGCGGTCGGGCAGTCATATTATTAAGACACATATGAAGGGGATTAAAATGGGCAAGAACACAAATCTAGGTAAAAAAATGAACATTGATTCAATGCAAAGTAACCCTAAAAAATGTACATATGGGTGGTGAAAAATTAGATCATCAATGTAGACACTAGAACAAGCACAAGTAACCCCATCATAACTTTGTACGAGCTGTGCTCTCTCAATCCAGCAGCCGGGGAAGCAGGTGACCGCCGGCGAGCCTGTTCGTGCTTCCCGAGATCAATCATGATCTCGAACCGGCACGAACTCCTCTGACCGTTTTGAGTCGGAGTTGGATCCATATTTGTGGTGACTGAAAGACCAGAGAAGTTGCAAGCACCTTTGCGCTGGTCCATTGTTTGGAAGTACGCGTTGAAAGCGTAAGAGGCATTGCTTTTAGCATCAAGCATTCCACATGAAGATCCATAACCAAGACTTGTGCAATCTGCATAGGAGCAAGCATAGTTGATACTTTGAGCCAAATTTGGATCGGAAGTGCTCGCGTCCGGCGACATTACGCACCATTGTCTAGCCAAATACTGCACCCCTCTCGCCGGAACCAAAGATTTTCCGCTACCAATGTCCAACGGGTATTTGATTGATCCGTCGTAATTGAACATCCCCCAATGCCTCTCGAAATTCCCGGGCTGAACGCTCTTGGCATCTTCATCTATGAGGGCAAATATGTAAATGTCGGGCGCGGTTGACCTCTTTGGGGTGCCTTGGCCCGCAAGAATTCGGTTTAGAAGGCCTTGATTGAACCGCCGGGCGTCTTGTATGTTGGCATTAGGGTCACCATCCGTTGGCCATCCGACTTCTCCAACAATGACAGGCAACGAGGAGAAGCCGTTCTTTTCGAGGGCGGCAATGCAGGTGTCGAAGTTGGCATCAAGCACGTTGGTGTAGGAGATCGAGCCATCGACAACGGGCTTCGCAGTGTTGTTGAAGAAGGCGTATTCTTTCGGAAAATTGGCATCGGCTTGGAGACTGAGGAAAGGGTAGATGTTGATGGTGAGAACACCGTTGTTGTCACTTAGGAACTTCATGATTTCCATCATGAGGGTGTGGATGTCGGACCGGAAGTCGCCTCCAGAGGGAAGGCCGGAGTCAGTCTGGTAAACGTCGGCGTTTAGGGGAATCGTCACCTTCACTTGTCTCCCTAGCCCTGCTTTTATGAGGGCTGCTTGAATGTTTTGGAGTGCTGGAAACGTGGTTTGCAAGAAAGTGTCTTTGTAGGTTTTGAGGAAAGGTTCATTGCCTACAGCTACATACCTACATAGATTCACATGTCAAAAAATTAGATGGGTGTTCCTTTTAGTAGTTAGGTGTGAAAAGTATTTTCTTTGGCAGTTATTCGGTGGACAAACTCTTGGGTCCGACGGGTGGACCAAACTCGCAAAAAGTGCGACTCCTTTTATATTGGGTGGGCCAGCATAGGACCGTGTGAAACCCTTGTACAAGAGCATTTGACGTCACACTCATGACAAGAGTTCAAAATTTCATAAATACAAAGAAGAAAAAAAAGAACGAAAATTTCGAGTCATTTACCTTATATCGACGCCATTTTTGGATATATAGGAAGATATATTTTGAGACACCCAGTTCTCAGCAACAGTAACACTACTAGCAAGTGATGCCAAGAACTCATTAGGTATCCCCACCATAACCTGGATGCCAGACCTTCCTAGAGCTTGCAATGCCCCAATATCAGCTTCGAACAGCTTCACCTTGCCGAAGCCATTGTCCTTCAAAAGCTTAACGACAATGCTAGGAGGCAACGGGTGCGTCGAACGGGTTCCCCAGTTGCACGCCAAGGGGCCAGCACCGTGCACCCCTCTCACCAAACCTTCACCGGTTAAGCAGAGCAACAAAATCAACAAGCACCGGAAACCCATGTTTTCTTACGCCCCCTTCTCCCTCAATCTTCGGGTTTTCGAGCTTATTTCTACCGGCTTGAAAATGTCCTTTTATGAGAGGAAAGGCAAGGAATCAGATGAATGTTAAACTGGAAAACTGGATTTTGGGAGGGAAAGGAATGAGTGAACTTGTTGTAAACCTAGTTTTTTTGTGCCAAGTACTTCCTGGATGGAAATCGAAAAACCCATATGGAAGGAATGCCTTTTTCCCGACAGGCATGTTTGTCCCAGACTACAAAGCTGCATGGGGAAAAGTCCCTTTCGTATTATTCTCACTCTCTGATTTTTGTGATTTGTCGGGCTGTTTGAAAATGCTTATGTAAAAAGCACTTATGCTCATAAGCGCTTTTGGAGCGAGTGCTTTGTTTGAAGCATGTCAAAAAATCTGTCATTAGTGAAGAAGCACATGGAAGTGTTTCTTGAAGAAGTACATGAGGGTGCTTCTCCAGAAAGCACTTTTAAGTGCATTTATAACCCAGAAGCACTTTTAACTATTCTATTGCCAAATGTATTGCAGGAAAATCAAATGATTTTGTGATTAATAATATCTACTAATCATTTGTTACTTCAAATTACACCACAACAACAAAAAAAGATGATGATTTGAAACAATAAGAGGCCGATTCAAAGCAAATTATGTTCACTCTTACTTTTTTTTCCTACTTTCCTTGAACTCTACATTTTAAGACCATTAAAATGAAAAATCTATAGGCACAGGAGAAAGAATATCAGCCGAACAAAATTTGATCATCAGCGTTTGGAGCGGTGATGTTGAAAATCATTTCTACTCCGTTTCTCCTCAAAGTGGCAACACGAGGAAAATAGCTTATGGCAGAAGTGCTTTCAACTGTGCCCTGAAGAGATCACCAAGAGCTCCGCGAACATCCATCTGAACGGATCAAGCAAATATAAGTTTTCCCAGAACATATCATAATCTCTAATTAGTAATTACATGCTGTAAGAGCATGGAATGTAACCTGGTCACAGCATACGAGTTTTGTAAGCAACGGATAGAAGTCTCTCAGATGCCTTCTGAAAATCTGTTGGTTCATAAAGCACATGCCATTAAGCACCTGAAAGACGAAAACAGCGAGGAAATTATCATCAGTTAATACTGTAAATGTTCAAAACTCAGCAACTGATCCCGTAAAATATTGTCCGTTAAACAAGCACAATGAGGTGAATCCACCAAATCAATCAAATTGGGGTTTCTAGATTTTAACAATATGTTTAAAAAGTCGACTCTTTATACCTTGATAATTATTGGAGATCGTAACTCCAGAACCCGGTGAATATCCATATTACTAGTCTCCCCAGAACTGGACTGCAGATCAGATGCCTCCCTGAGTACCTGTTCACAGAAAGACACCAGTTTCTCTTCTGCTAATCCTTCGACTTTCTCTTCACCATTAGTTTCTCCCTCTTTGCCGGCACTAAACCCAGAGGTTGCTTTCTGTAAGATCTCCAGATATATGCAAGTTCCTGCTAATTCTTGGCGGAGAAGATTCAGAGGTGGCCTGTCCAAAAGATGAAATTGTCACAAACTATGTTCTTTTGCCCGACAACTATCGTCCTCAAGGAGAAAATTCTACAGCAAAAGAAAATAATTTGTGCAAAAAGATTTAATCCTACCTCTCATCCGGGATTTGGTGCATGCGTGTTCTGAGATTAGTATATGAATTATAGGAAGCTGCAAACTCTAATGCAGACAGCAAAATGTCCATAATAGCAATCTTTTGTGGCGCTTTCAACTTGGTCCAGTATTTCTTCTGCAAATTGCAAGGGATTTTATTAGGAAGACAGTTCCCGGAGACATTTTTACAGAAACCAATGCTAACAATGTGGCACCAAAAAAACATTCAAATCCAAACCTGAATACTATCAATGGCACCAAGAAGTAAAAGTTGAGTGATACATTTGCCCCTACAAGTTCCCAAGAGTGAACTCTCCTCCTCATCTCTGATATCAGGTTCGACAGCCTCAGGCGCCTAATGCAGCACAAGAATCAAACACATCATAAATGCATAAAAATCCGGAAGCATGTATACACGTCAAATAGCCACTAAATCTGGATGCTCTGTGGCCTAACAGAATGGACAATAAATCCTGTAGAAATTAATATCCTGCTACAGCATACCCTGATTGGAGAAGATGGTACTGAAGCATCGGATGGAATAGCCTTAGGCTTAGAAGTAAGATTTCTGAGAAAGAGATTGTCCATAATTCTTTGACCTATTGTTTGACTCCGTTGGAGGCTTCCACCTTCAGCAGATTTTGAAGCACTTCCTGATGGTGATGGAAGGCCTACAGTAAAACTTAGCTCCATCAATCATAGTTTTAGGACAAATATTGACTCTCTAGGTTCTATTAGTAGAGGAAATAAATTGTAGTAATTGGTAATTAGAGTGTTCTGTGAAGCATTTTTCTGATAAATGCAAACTACCATAAACATATCTTAAAAACCTGACCTTCAGATCCATCCGTGTTCATTTGCACCCCCGAGTTTTGTTTGACAAATACTGATGCATTTGGATTTCTTCCGTTATCACTGACATCAAATTGAAGGCTATCCACTCCCTCATAATCAGACTTTATGGAAGGGCTATCACCTGAATTGACCTCTAAATCTCCAGTTAGCGCCCTATTATTGTTCTTCAGATTCTCAAATCCCAAAGCGTTTAGCAGTTCAAGTGGTTGCGTTGTGTACAAAGCATCTCTGATGACAATAATAAAATGATTAGTATTAGAAGTTAGAACCACCACAAAATATTACCAGAAAATAAGATATTCGGACCTTATGCTTTTCAACAATGTATCCCAGTCGCTCTCACTAAATTGATGTCCTCCAACTTCAATGAGATGCACCAGTGCACCCAGAGATAATGAAACCACTGCTTGATCAGTCTGTTTGGCACAATCCAAAAGTAGACCGAGTAGGGGTGGCAACATGAAACATACCTCCTGCACAAACGAAATACTTCCACATTTACACTAATCTTTGGAACACCAACTTCAAAATGCACTAAAGATTTTTAATATTTTTTACCATCAGAACCAAGATATGATAATACCAATCTGCATTATTTTTTTTACCAATACAACTTATACATCTAGTATTTAGCTCAAACTACCTTATAAAACGTGTTGAAAAGGTTGCAAAGCAACTGCAGCGAGTGAATGCTTGTTTCACGGAACCATTCATCGTCAGAAGAAACCATGCTTTCCTTTCCAGCATGTCTCACGTGATCAAATATGGGAAACAAGACCCGATGAAAAATGCTCTCCCAAAATGTTGATGAGAACTTGCTACCTCTCTCATTCAGTAGATCAAACAAAACTTCAAGCGCACAGCTTCTGACCTCTGGTCTTGGATCCGATGTCAGATCAGACAGACCAGCCAGCATTGGGAACCAATAATGTTCAGTCACATCAAAAGTTGTATCCACATTTACATCAATAGGCCTCAAAGCACCACCAGGTATAAGACCCTGAAATAAATCGACCAGCGTTAATGCAGAGATCTCAATAGCAACGTGAAGCTATCAATACAAACAAGTTGGAAGACACCATAGAACCATAGACATCAACCCACAACCACCACACCACCCGCAGCAAAGAAGCCCAAGACCAGTGCTGAGTGTTTTTTATTTGGCTCAATAGCCAGTCACCAGACTATCAATAAAATAAATTAAAAAGCTAAGTAACCCTTTTTCTTTCTTCTCTTTTCTTCTTTCTTCTCTTTTCTTAACCATTTGAACAAGTGCTGTCCAGGACCTCCACCTGTTGTGTCATGTCATACTGACAATCTCACAAAGCTAATTGGAATATTCTGTAGGAGAAATTATCAAACCCAATCATTTCAATTTATAAACTTCACCTAAACTTTTATGGATTCAATTTGCTACTAGCATAGTTCAGGAATTATTTACAGTATCTGGCAAAGACAAATACTGAAGGACATATGTGAAAGCAACATGCAATGAATGAAAAGGCATTCGTGACGAGGAAATGTTACTATATTAATATATAAATGATAGGTTCAACATGCAGTAGTAAACAAAAAAAACAAACCTCTGCCAGACGATCCTCACATATGCGCAAGAGTGCAATAGCCTTCAAACTTATACGGTGTGAAGTTCTATTATTAGCAAACCTGATAAGACAGTTGACACAGTCCATGAAACAATCTCCAACTACTTGATCGAAGTGTTCCAAGATAACTGCAAATTTCACCGTATTAGGTAACCAAAATTATGAAGATGATTAAAAACATCAATATACAATGAAGAAATGTAAAAGAAATTGTTACCCTGTTCAACATTTTCAAATGCACTCTCAACGATTGATTCCAATTCATCATCTGCAGCAGCTGTAAAAATCATGAAAACGCTACGCCATCCAGACTTGATGCTCCCTACTTTGGATTTTATCATCTGAAAAAGGCAACAGAATCAATTTTGTTTGTAGTAGCCTAGCAGGATAGTTGTATATTGAAAAAGTTAAATAAGAAGAAAGGAATGCAATCGGGAAAGTAAATTATGTACACATACTTGAACAATGCAGTCAACTATTAAGCTCCTTATGGTTTCACTTCGACTATTGCGCATAAGAACAACAAAAGGTTTAAGAATGTCATTTTGGAATGTGAAATTGGCAAGTTCCGCTCGCTCCAAATACTTCATACCAAGCTGCCTCAGAGAATCTATTGCATACATAGCAATTTTTTCATCACGATGACTCCCAGCTGAAATAAAGTGATTTGCCAAAACAGACCATATTCTAGCCCAGACCTGTAAGACATTAGTAGACATTCAAAATATGGAGAAATTAAAAATAACCAAAGCACAATACAAAATAACACTTCATGACATGCGGTTAATGATGGTCATCTTCATGCTAACAGACACCTTATGCTAAGTCACACTTCACATGTCATGATTCAATTTCCTTAGTGAACAACTTCAAATACGAACTGAGCTACAGAATGTATTCATGCATACATAGAAATGCCTGAAGTGACCAAATCAAGGAGTAAGCTTAATCTATGGACCAATCAAATAATACAAGAACCAATCAAAGGATAAATTAGGGTTATTCAAAGAAAAGAACCAATCAAATATTGACCCCACTGGCTCCAAGATAGTAGGCTATCTTATGATGTGAAACCAAAATAAATGAAATAAAGGACAAAGAACATCCTTAAGCTTTTTAAAAGCATGTGGCCCACAGTTAACATTTAAGAACATTGACCCGTTGTGCCAACTTGTTCTGTTGCAAAAAGAAACTGATTATTGTACAAGAAACAAAGAATAGAATCCAACCCCCACAAGGGATGGGGGATTTTGGGCCCGTTTGGTATTGTTTTTTTTCACTAAAAACTGCTTCACTTTAAAGTTAAGTAGATAAAAAGTGTTTGGTAAAAATGAAATATACTGCTTATTTTAAAAGTTATGGCATTTAAACAGCAACTTTTAAAAGCAGCATGGAGGTTGCTTTTAAAAGCTGCTTTTATAAGCAGTTTTTTTTTAAGCACAGCAACCCCAAACTGGCCCTTTATGAGATGAGACAGGGCTACCTTCTATTGTTTAAACCAAAGGTGCAAAGGGCATCCAACGGATCCAATGAAAATAAAGGGCATTATAGAGCATCAAATGACTACCAGTAACAGACTTCACAAGATTCACCATCTAACTTACAAGCAAAACAACAGAGGTTTCGATAGATAAAAGCATACCATGCGTATACGAGCCATGTTGTAGTAGCTGATCTCAACAAGTTTTTGCAAGCTAAACACACGAGCTGGAGTTTGTTTTAGTTCTTCAGCTGATACACCACAGAGTGCAGTGAAGAACTCCACTACAGAATCACTAGGAAGCTGAACGCTATTCACAAATACTTGTTCAGAAGGTTTTCCAGCCAACTCTCTTAAAGATTGAAGAAGAGCATCTTTGGATATTTGGTTTGATCCTTGCATGACTGTTGCTGCTATAGAGGGAGTTGAAGTAATGAACTCAAGCCGAGAAACACATTCTAAAACTGCATTCCATGTATCTCGAAGGGAGCCAGTCTCTGAGTCACAAAGAGATAGTAGAGTTCGCAGTGCTTCCACATTTTTACTACGCATTTCCTTCGGAGCATGCAAGAAAGTAAATCTGAGATCCAAAATCCAAAGCTCAATTAGCATTATCATGAATTTTGCTTCAAATTTCAAAACTGTGATACACAACACAATTCTTTCCACGTTAAATACAAATTTTTCACAATAAATAAATATCTATATATATATATATATATAAAAACTCTTAGAATGGCAACAGAAACAACAAAATAAATAGATGTAAAAATACAGAAACATTTGGCACAGAAGAAAAGACAAAACTATTTTACCTGACCAGAGATGTTAAAAAGGCATAGCGCATGGTATTCATTCCGAGAACATGTGTAATGTGTATTCCAGCTTTAAATCCCTCCATACAGAGAACAACCCTCGACTTATTCTCACCCTCCTCCATTGTAACAGAAAAAGTAGCGAGCAAAGGCCATCCTACAGCTTCAACCATAGGTCTTACTAGCTCTAACTGTTGTGTCGTATAGAAGACCCCTCTTTTTGCTCCTTGATTCCGAAATATAGCTTGTGTTTTCTTAATGATAGCTTCACTTTCAGACTTAGTATCAACGGACAAAGCACTTCTGGGAAGAGCCAGATTAAGGATACTGACAAGGCGGCCTCTCTCTTCACCTTCTGGCTTATATTTTCCACTTTTCTCAAGACCAGCAGTCTCATCTTTCATCTTTATCTCTTCTTTAACAATTGAATCATAGATTTCTTCCAGAAGTTCAGTTGGAGCACACTCTTCTGCATCATCCACAGCATTCATGCGTATAAAATCCGACTTGGACATTTTAGGCCACACCATTGGATTATGCGCATCAGTATTCAACATTATGACCGCATATGCTAAAATGTATGCAGTGTCTGCATTTTTGAAAAGACCTGGATTATCTGCACAATATCTGCACATGCAACACATTAAACATCGCTGGACAGCAATAAAAATGGTATACAATCTCAGTACAACGTGGATGCCTGAATCACATTCAGTCAGAAATTTGAATTTACACATTTACAAGGGATGCATGCATTACATATGTTAGAATCATATGCATGACCATGCAAGCATACTCAGTATACATTAATACACAGAAAATTAAGGAAACAGACAGCAACAAAACATTCACAGACACCCTCAATACCTTTCTGCAAATTTTTCCATGATACGATCAATCTTTTGAGCTTCCCCTGGAAGTCTGAATCCTTTAAGAAGTTCACGAATTGCAGTGTCAAACTTCATTCCTGAAAACTTCATGGAATCTACATAAGCATGCATCACAGCAAGGGGAAATTCTTCATGGTGACCCAAATATTCCCCAATCATAGCCTGAAAATAAAAAAGTCATTTAAGTACTAAGAAGTCTGTATCATTGTAGAAAAGCAACATATATAAGAACAGAGCTTCCACCTTGTCCAGACTGGGAGTACTTCTCAAAAATTGGGCAACTGAACTGGGTGTATTTTCCACCAATTTATTTGATTTCAGATACTCTACACCCTTTACTGGTTGCCTATTGAACTGCATTATTATTAATATTCAAAATCAGTTCCAGAGTAGCAACAGATCAGTTCTCAGAAAAACATAATAATTAGATGAAAATATATATTATCCAGGTTAATCAAGTTAAGAAATTTGATGCAGATTAATTACCTCAGAGATGGCAGCTTCCAATGTAGATTTATGAGCTTTTGCCTTCTCAAAGTTACTGGTTACATCAACAGACTCTTTAGCTTCTCCATCTAGAGACTGAGTCTTATTACTCTGGTTTTCTGATTCTCCACGCGACTTTTCCCAATCTACTAGTGATTTAAGAACATTCACGAGACACTGGCAAGGTCAAGGAAAACGGGGTCATCCAGCAACCTTGGGTACCATCAATGAATATCCATATGATGAATCTAGGAAAGGAGTAAATTGCTAAACCTACCTGAAGAGATGAACCTTTAATTGAGGTTGCCTGTGATACAGCTACCATATTTGGATCTGAGTTTTGAGTCCCTTGAGAAATTCTGGATAGAGTTGTAACCTATAGTAACAGTCGGAAAACATTGCAGATGTATTAGATGCACAAGGAAAAAAAAATTGATGGAAACGGATTGTGAAACAGTATGTAAAATTGTACCATACGCTCAAACAAGTTTGGTGCATCAAGATCACAATCATAGTTCACAAATATGTCAACAAGCATCTGAGGATCCTTGCAAACTTTTTCAACCATCCTGCAAAACAGAATCTCATTAGAAGACCAGATAAAGAATTAAGAAAATAATAAGGTTCTCTTAAGAAGTGTTGAAAGTGAATGCTGCCCAATATAAATGAATGTAACATGCGCATAATACTACAAATGTAACAACCAGAAAAGCCAAGATACCTAAGAACGCTTAATTTCTGGTTAATTGGAAAATCCAAGCCATCCAGTGATCGTAGAACTATCAAGGGAAAGAAGATGCCTATTTCACCCTGAATAAAATTTGTTGGTGTAAGGAACTGAATATATCAAGGTAAGCTTTGTATCTATTTGTCAAAATCATACACCTACCTTGAGGCTTTCTCTGAATCGCAACAATAGCACTAAAAAAATTCCAGTTGCATACTGCAGGAAGGAAACGCATAATCAGAAGCACTAATCTCATAGCATATTCCATTAAAAATGGATGAAAGAAAGATATATGTAAACCTGAAATATGACAGGAGACTGTGAAACTGAAGCCCGCAACAAAGCATATGATAGGTATGCTTTCACCGAGTCAATAAAATGGAAGTTCCTAGTAAATGGATGGCCAACCCCTTCCAATAAACCCTGAAATACCGTATAATTAATTACATTATTTAATAAAACACTGCACATAAATATCAAGAATGCTCATTAAGCGTATAAAAAATCGTATTTGGCATTCCCAAATATTATTTTTCCTTCCATTGTCTTTTAAATACTACTCTCGGTTACTTAACAATATTGCCCGTTTTTTCATGTTAAGCATCCATTGATAAAGCATGCACATACAAGCACAAATTAAATCACTAATATAACCTGCAAGAGCTCCAGAGACAAAATCCTCGTCTTCAAAGTAACTTCATTGTTGTCTTCCTTCATCCCCATCTGCAAACAATAAATTTAAGATTCATGAAGGAGGCTAGGAATTTCTGTCAACAGTTGGAAAACATTGCTCAAAATGCCAACCTTGCAAAGAGTGCGGAAAACCAGTAAAGCGTCACGTTGAACTATGGTCATGCTCTCAAGGTCAATCCCTCTAAAAAAATTACAATGCAGTTATGAGCAATCTAATGTAGAAGTGATTGGTATATATTGAATCTAAGAAAGAGATATCTTAAAAGTATAAAATCATATCCAAACCTGGTTATCTTTTTACCATCTTCATGATGCACAGCTTTGTCTAGGACAGCCTCTAAGCCCTAAACAAAATAGCAACGACAATCTTAGTAAAAAGAAAACTTGGGCTACATAAAATAGCCAGAATGAGGACACATAGTAAATTGTCGAAAACACAGCTTCTTAGAGTGCTAAATTCTTGAGAACATAGATAAATAAGGAAAAACGTGTACCTTGATGTCAGCACCGCCAGCAAGATTATGAAGTTCCTCAACAGATGCAATGGGTGTATCTTTGACCTGGTTAAGTTGATCTCCTAAAGTCATTTCTTTCTCACTTTGTCCTTCTGAGGAAGTTTCTTCGGCTTCTGTATTTGAATTTTGTCCTGAAATGGCTTCTATATGTCCAACAGAACCAGATGATACAACCTCAAGTCCCTGCAAGAAATTACAAACTTTCTAGAATAAAGGGTAAAAAAACTAAAATGTATGCCTCTCCTGTACAGTTGTATGAGAGACTACAGATGAAGGCATTCAGAACTGAAGGATTCAAATCCATACCGGATCAGTCTCCATTCTCCTGAATATGATGCTGATCATCTGCGTAAGCATTGCCTTTGACGTTGCTTGGTTTATGGGACTCTTGCTACAAGCCCAAACTACAATTCATTAGCACTGCTTGAACTTGATAATGGGATCCTTTATACAAATGTAAATTACCTGTGGAGAGCAATATTGTAGCACACTCTGATAACTCCCAGCAAAGGTTCCCCATGTACTGCATTTGAAACAGGTTTTAAATAAAAAGAATAATTTCTCACACTAAAATTGCAGCAAAGAAAAAGGCACAATGAACCAGAACCAAAAATGCATATGCACAGAATGACAAAATACAAGCTGACTGTATATGCATGACTGCGCAAATCAAGCAACCATATGCACATGCTAATGATGAATATTGCATAGAAAGGACCCAGTACCATAGTAGATATGAGTACATTTACATGGATAAAAGGCCCAACTAAGAGCAGACTATATAAGTCACATACTAAACTAGAAAAATAATACTTGATACCCAAACATCCCCAATAACGTACCTCTGAACTTCGTGGATGCCACAGCAGTAAGAAGAACCTTCAACACTTGCAGAACAGTACTGCACATCGTTTCTTAGAATAAGTAAGAATAACAAGCCACATATATTGAGGGAAAACAAACAATGCACATGGCACATACCTATCAGGTGATGAGTTGTCAACGCAACTGCAAACCATGTTCAGAAGGTCTGTGAACAGCGGTACACTTTTACTATCATCTAGACCAGGATCTCCCTCTAAATGATCATATGCAATGAGTTTCTGTGCTTATGAAATTTTAAGTACTAGTTAGCTATTACAAAAAAGGTGCAAGAATTATAGAAATCAACAACAAACTATATGTAATGATAGCACGAACCAATGGCTAATCATTTAAGAATGCAAATACTGTGATAGAACAATGAATTTATTGATGCCTTGTGTAAGGATTCCGCAAAGTATCAGTATCTTGAATGCACATAATGTTAAATCTACAAATCAAGAAATGAAAATGCATACATGAAGACAATCCAGAGCAGGTTCCATGACTTTCAAGTTCTTTGTCTCAAATGCAAGTCGTAGGGGATTCAAAACAAGCTCTGCCTGAGCTCCTTCTAAGGTGTTCCCGGCCTTTGCTAGAACAGTTGAAATAGTTGTGGTTGTGATCACCGGCTTGGCAACGGACTCTGCCTCCTCAGTTTGAGACTGACCGGATTCTGTATCAGTTTTTGCAGCTCCACCTTCTGTTTCAGGAGCACTACAATACAGAAGCAATTCCAAAAGTCAAAAATAAAGGACCTGTATGTCTGATCATGTCATTAATCCCGTAAAAGCATAATAAAAAAATTTCTGCAAATCTGCTTATCAAAGGGAGAAATAGAGTAAGAGGGGAAAAAGGAATTATTAGTCGAGATGAGCCAATACAGACCTTCCATCACCAGCTGAAGTTGTAGCTTGATTCTTCTCACTTGGTTCGGTTTGTTGAGTCTGATTGACCTCTTTCGTACTATCTAAAGAGACAAAGAAACACACATGAGAGAGAGAGATAACTGAAATTAACTACAGATGCTCAATGGAAAGATCATTCATAACCAGAAGGAGAATGCATCAACAAGACATACTGACTAAGGGCTTTGGTTTTCCTCTCTTACTGGACATTAAACAGAAGCTAATGCATAAAAACTAAGCCATCAAATGCACTGACGCTACAAAAAGCTATATAGACATTTAACCATTTCATGCTCCCCAAAAAGCCAAGTCCTGGCATAACGATAAAAACAAACACTCGTCCTAAAGCTCACACTTCACCCACATTATCCTTCATCATAGTATCATCGGTCGTCCGCCTACCAACAACGCATGCCTCATTCGACATAAACAATGATCAACAAAATTTGAGTTCATCTTGCTCTAAACATTATATTTCACACTTCAAAAACAAAAAACAAACAATTCAACAATCACGATACCAATCGGAATCCCGGATTGTCCAAAGTCCAGAAATTAGACATGCATAAGCAATGTATATGTATATTTGCATTCAAAAGGGAATGAGAACGAAACCTAAACAAGCCTGAATAGCCTTCTGAAGATCAGCATGCTTCTTAGGAGAACACTCCTTGAGCATAGACTCGAATGCTCTCGTCACAAAACCGCCGGCTGCGCCGCCCGCCATCTCCGACTATAATCCGAATACGCCTGCAATTCGGATCATACCAAGATCCATTACACGTCAATTGCAACGGTAATCAAAGATTGAATGACAGGGAGAGATAGAGATAGAAAGAGAAAGAGAGAGAGAATTGTACGTTACCTTGTTCGAATTGATTGTTGAAGACGATCACAAATGCGAATACGTCGTCGTTTAGACTGGGCGAGTTGAGAGCGGATAAACAGAGATCTGGGAATTGGGATAAAGGCGAAGCTAGTTGAGCAAACTGCGACTGTATGTATACTCGAGATCTAATGCGTCGCCATTTTGGACTATATGCTGCTGGTATTGGTTTGGTTTACTGGTCTTCTTCTACTGGAGCGGAGCTGCGGAGACCCGGAGCTTGCCACGGCGGGTTTGGGTCATTTGAGACTCCGCGCAAGTAGAAATGGAAGCTGCTGATTCAGATTTCGGTTCAGGCCATATTTAGATTTTGACCCCTTGGAATTTGGTAAATTGTTCTTCAGGTCCTTCCTCCTAGTTCTCGGCTTTAATTATGAAAAAAGCAATGTTTTTCCTTAGCCAAATTAAAATTTTAGTTTATAAAAGTTTTGCCAATGTGTTAGACTTTAGTTATTTTTTTCGTTAAAATATAATTTCTTTTTTATGCAACGATATATTTATATTAAGAGTGGCGGAGTAGGGCTAAATCAAACGTTTTGGTTGTTTTTGCTTTTTTTTGTCAATTCGGTTCATAAAACTGAACCAACCTGCAAGGATCAATATGGTATGTGATTCCAATTTTTACAAATCATTAGTCAAAAAAGACCAAACTGCATATAATAAATATAGGGTTGTTGTTATATATGTTACTAAATTTTTGTTATGTGTTCAACACACCTTACTAAATTTTTGTTTTGCCCTTTTGATGATACTTGAGAATATTAAACTTTTAAAATTAAAAATTAATATTTCGAGTTATTAGATTGAAGTTTGAGATTTTGAGTTATATGAGATTAAGTATTTTGAAGTTATTAAACTAGAAGTTGGGTCATGAGATTGACAATATATATAGCTTTGATATATAAATTCATACATGTTCTCTTGATCATACATGTTCTCTTTCATTATAGATATGTAAATTCATACATGTTCTCTTGATCATCAAGTGACTACGAAATACAAAATCACTCACTATTAGCTTTGATATAAGTGTTTTAATCTCCACCTTTGATATCAAATTCAACAGTTGACGACGATTAATTATTGGTTACCAAGTGACAAGAAACCATGACTCGTAACTTTAATCTGGTAATAAAGTGGATATTATACTGCAACCTGATTAAACCAAATCAAACAAAATACTAGACCACAACATACATGGCATTTGATCATTCTTTGGTTGTCCTCTAAAAAGGATCCAATGAATTACGAAATTATCCCATAGCCTGGCCCAAAATCAACTCAACTTTTGATAAAATGGTATTCTAATTAAAATTAACTCAATTTTTTACTACCAATTTAATTCGATTTGAACTTGAGTGCAAGAAAATATCTTACCTATCTAACTGGATTCGAATTCGGTTAAGAAACGAGATTGCACTGACTCGACCAACTAGCCTAACTCACAATATAATTCACAAATATCTATTTATTTATTCATTTGGACTAATCAAGAATCACAATTTACACACTAACACCTCACTTAAACCAAAATGGCTCTATAATGTAAAATTACACCTCTACAAAATCACACCACCAAATCATCCCCAAAAAGGTAGAGCAGTCTCTCAACAGCCCAGCTGGGCTGGGATCGGCTGTGATCCCAGCTCAGGCTCTGTATCTGCGATGGCGTCAGCAATGGAGTCCTGCAGAGCGGGCAAGTCTTGTGATTATCCTCATCATGATTATCATGATGGTGATGATCATTGTACTCCAGCCACCTGTCAATGCACTCGGTGTGGAACACATGGCAGCAGTTCCGCATCTCCCGCACCTCGTCCACCATCTCCAGCTGGCTCAAGCACACCGCGCACGTGTCGCAATCGCCGCCGCCGTTGCTTCCGTAATTCTCTCTCCGCTTTGTGATTTCTTCGAAGGTGGTCTGAATCAGACAGTCCCTGATCAATTGAGTAGAAGCAGAGGAAGAAGAGGAGCAAGATTCTTTATCGTAGTCTGCCTGTAGCAAATCAAAACCCTGCTCGGTGGCGGCGGCGGAGGAGGAGGAGAGTGTTTGTCTGAGTCTGAGCGCCCAGAATACAACCCATCTCATTAAAGCAATAACAAAAGCCGCTTTGTACAGTACGTGGCTCAGTATCAAGCCCGATGAGGACACGTCGTCGACGACGAAGAAACCCATCGGAGCAAATGCGAGCAGCGAAGAAACCATCTGAAGGAAGAAAAGCAGAGCAAGCAGAGGAAGAAGAAGAAAGTAAAAACAGAGGAAGAGGAAGGAGGAGGAAAAGGGGAAGTTCTCAATGGCATCCAGCTGCTTTATAAAGAGGTGGGTTTGTGTTTGTGGAGTGGAAGGATGATGCGTGTGTGGCCCACTGTGGGGTCCGTTTGCTTTTCTGGTTTGTGACTGACTGACTCGTCACCGTTGTCGTTTGATTTGTTATTGGGAGATTTATTTGTGCGTTTCTAAGTCAGTTGCACAGGTCGGTGGCTCTATGGTTTTAAATATGTTTAATTATGTTTAGTTTTGTTAATTAATTAGAAAGATTAGGTATGCGGAATTAGTATATGAGTTTTGTAATGCATCAAAGGTTAAAGCATGTGGATCTGATCATAAGATTACAACTCACTTTTTTTCCTTTTCTTTTAATTTCGCCGCTTGTTTATATACCTACTATGATGACCAATTGAGTTGTGAGATGGGTTGGCAACCGCGTCCACATGTCCACTCATTGATGTGTTGTGAGATTCACTTAAGCGGCAATTTTTGACGTTTTTATGATTGTTGGTAAACCATTGATGCATTGTAAAACTTACTTACATCAATAGTTGATAATCACTCAGCAATCAATCGTTGATGAATTATGCGACTCAATTAGATTGACAACTGCACTCATTCAAGCGATTGTGTGAGCAATTGTCACTAATAACATGGATGTCAGCCATCTACAAATGCATTCTAAGACCCACTTACATCAACAACATGAACGGTCACTCACTCAACCGTTAATGCGTTGTGAAATTCACTTACATCAATAGCTAACAATTGTTCCGTCGTAACATTTTCTCGCGTCATTAACAATCTACTATTGAAATTTAGAAATACACAAGTGGATACCTTTTTCTTTTGATAAATAGCTTTTTCATAATACGTGAGCATGACTCATTGCAATTTGCATGTTTAATTACCACTTTTGATGCACCATATCCTAGTCACCTTCCACCAAAGGTACAACGATTCCAAATTTCCCATTACTTTTTACCGTAATTAGCGATAAGAGTGCACCCCACATACGACCGTTGCTTTATTGCTTACATACTCGAAACAAAAGCTGACTAAAGCCATCAACCAAAGAAAAAGATGAGTAAAGTTGATGATGCCATATGGACAATACTTGGGTACTCACTAGTGAGTACCCTATATACTCACTTTTTGATTTGGCCCAATTAAAAGATGACATGTGTTCTTTATGTTTAAAAGCCCAAGAAAAATTAAATAGCATATATTTTATTTTTTAAAACAATAAAATATGTGTTAAAATATTATTAGACTAAATCATTAAAGTGAGTATATGAAGTACTCACTAGTGAGTACCTAAGTATTATCCATGCCATATTACCTTTCAGCAAACACCAAAGACCACAAAAGCAAAAACTTTATTGCATAATTCGCAATCAAATCCAGGATAAAGTAATAGTGTGATCCCCCCTTTTTCCCTATCACAAACAGAAGATGATATTTCCAATGCTATCAGAGGGAACTCTTATTGGCACTCCAAAAATGTAGCGTTGTGTCCTTTGCCAGACGTATCATATATGACAGAAACCCATCAGGTAGTTTGTCAAAACAACTTCCCGAGCGGGAGCAAATGACTTGCACACGTATCTTAAAAATGTTTATATATGCTTGATAGCTCGCCGCAGTTCTCATGCTCTTCTATCTTCTTCCACCTTGTGTCGCATTTTGTATTGGAGAGTGGCGGGCGCACAGTCCAATGGTGTTTCCCCTGTATGTAAGAAGGAGCCAGTCAAGTGGTGACCAAGTGATGCAATATGTGACCAAAAGTTGCCTACTAGCTACTAAAGTGTTCTCGACTATAATCCAAATGTGAGCGAAGGAAAAAGTTCATCTATGACTCAACAGAACAACATTGATACTTATGCTGCTACATCTAAACAGGTACCCGCTGCATGCACCCCACCTCCATGGGGGTACGCTCCAGGCTGGTAAGACATGCACCTTTATGCAAGAGGTAAGACAACTCGTGACGGTGTCTTTTATTCCGGAAGCAAAGTTGCTCTTATTATCACCACCTCTCATTTCCTAGCTTTTGGGGAAGATGATAGGAGAGATTCACCAAAAGAAACAACCAGATGGATACAAAACTAGGCTAACTGAAGCATAACTCTGACCATTCAAACACAAAAATTTATGTCGACATGCCTTGGTTATCTTTATTAGCTACTTTACCAAACAAAGTTCAACAACAATTTAAATTCTAAGAAAAATGGGGAAAAATTACCCTGTGCATTCTTGTAGTCCAGGCGTGCTCCACCGTCCATGAGGGCAAAAACTATCTCAGTTTGATTAAAGACTGCTGCCTGACATTAGTGTCACAAAAAGATACTTAGGCCCTGGAACCATTGATACATGCACAGACACAACTACGAGCATCAAACAGAGAGAGAGAGAGAGAGAGATCATACTAAATGTAGCAAAGAAAGTCCTTGCTTGTCATGGTAATTCGCATCAACACCCTGCCGAAATGAGAATGTTACATAAAATCCACTTTTTAGATATTAATTTTACTCTAAATGTTAATACCTCACTCAGAAGCTTCTTGACGGCAGCAACGTCACTATTCTTTATAGCTTCTCTCATACCCTAAAAATGCACATAAAGAAGTCATAATCTAGAGCAACTAAATTTCTTCTGCATGATTGTACCTTTGGTGACTAAATATAAAACTTAAAAGTTATACCTCGCCATTGGCTTCATAATCTGTCTTGGTTCTATCAGAAATCCCATTGTTCGCTTGACCAAGATTGAAGACAGAACTGCGAAATGCAAAAACATTATTGTTTACCAACATCAATGAATTAAAGTTTAGAGAAACAAGTGGATGGAATGGCCACATGCATGTCTACATCGTGAACTTATCACTTCGAAATCACATGGTAAATCCAGATTCAACTATAATCCATTATGTCAGGCAAAGAGTTACAGATTTGGAAGAAACCTAGAGGAAACCAACCTCTGCTTGCTGTTAGACGTGGAAGCTTTGGGTTTTAAAGCAGTTTCTGTCTTCTTCGGTTTTGGAGTCGGTCGAGGGGCAGAGGTAGATATGGTTTTGCTCTGCCACAAACAAAAATATGACTTTGAGACAAATACAAGGTGCAGAAGAAACGTCCAAAGAAATTGGAAAAATTATACCTGCAAGGGAGCTGCATCCACGGATGGCACTGACGCTTCACAAATACATAAAGGCATTCCACACTTGCAGTCTGAAATGGCTGACACAGGCTGATACTGTACAGTTGGTTCAGCCTTTGAATCTACATCTGCATCAATGTCCAGTCTAGAAACTGAAGCTGTTACACCATCAACTCCTTCTGAAGAAGCTTGTCCATCACCTTTGGTAGTTCTGTGCAAAAACAAAATCCAAAATGACCCAATAGTCAAAAAGATTTTTCTTTTCCTTCCGAGAAAATAAAAGGAAAAACAATTGAGAGAAGAAGAGCAAAGGACAAGATAACCATAGCAATTTGGCGGGGGGTGGCATAGGTAGGCATAAACAAGAAAGAGGACGATATCAGAATGGAACACAGAATAAGGTGGAAGCATGTAAAGTGCTCAGTCTTCTTCATTAAGCATACTTTTTGAGAGGTAGTGCAAAGGAAAGAGTAAGAAGTACAAGTGTAAATGAACAACTACACACATTGAGATTGAGGGAAGGCATGCCATGAATCTCAATACATAAATATGATTAACAAATGAGTACACCCGCACGATCCTTTTCAGGTTCATTAGCCAATTATTGCCATTAAAGCACCATCACTCCTGGACAAACCCAAACACTGAAGGGGGATTTCCTTTCCATGATTCCATTACAGCTAACCCTGAAGGCCTAGTAATACTTTACATACCAACTACTTAACAGACCAGTAGCCCTTGAATGTTTAATGAAAAAAATGAATGCCACTTTTAGAACCAAGGCAATGAGATGTAACCTGAACTGTAGCTTTCTACTGAGAGTTGCCATCTGTGGCAACTTCCCTTGAGTTTCTATTTCTAGTCGACTACTTAAATTGGTTGAATAATTCGCAAGCTCACCAAGATCAATTAAGTTTTGATTAAAAATAGGATTTCAAGAGTCTTCAAGCTGCAGCCAGTGAGTCATTTCCATCGTCAATCAACTCTAGTAGTAAGTATAGAAAAAAGACATCAAAAGAAGAAAACCAAGGTTTCAAGTTCCATAGCTTCACCCAAATCCCATTATTAACAGCAAGAACCACAAACATCACAGACAATATTTATTTAGAATTAGAATGGATGGATGAAAAAACGCCAAAACAGATATGATATACAGTTGAACAAGCATATACAGAAGTATGTGTATTCTAAAAGTTCAATGAGGAGTAATTTACCGCGAGGAGTCATTGAAACATTCACTGCAAACTCTAACGGGTGAATAAATACCAAACTGTGGTAAAGCCTGAGATTGAACAAAAAAATGATTGCTCAATAAAAGTTCAACAAGTGGTAAAATTGCTGGAAATGTAAACAAAACTTTAAGAAAAACAAACACACCATTTGGTTTGACGAGTGTTCGTGGCACAACGTCCGCCCACAAGACCGGCAATGATGCTGCATAAATCATAAGCCAAATCACATCAACTGCACTGAAGAAACTACTCCAAACATAGTAACTTTAGTTATAAGCATTTGGGTTCATTAACTCTAAAGCAACTCGGTCTCCCTGATATCGATTTCCGACATATAAGTTGCTTATGATCAATCACAAGAAGAAATGCTGAATGCTTAAGTTGGCTTCAAAGCTTATAACTTGCAGAAAGATGATCGATTAATAATGCCAAATGGGAAAACAAAAACCCAGTTTTAGATCATCGTAAAAGATGCCCCTTGGAAATCGATACCAAATTTTGAGCTGAGCTCTGATCTTACCGAATTGGGAAAAATTAACTAAAACTCAAAACTTTGAGATCCCAATAAAGCATGGGAAGCCATGGCAGCGGAAATTAAGTAATGAGGTCCTTCTGGATTCGATTGGAAAGACAAATTAAGTAAAAGGGTACTCCTAAATTTAATAAATTTCAATCTTTTCCGAAAAAAAAATGTAGAGAGAGAGAGAGATATGGGTACCCGTCGCCGGAAAGCATTGAAGCTGCATTTGCAGACGTCGCAGCGCGGAGCTTCTTGGAAAGAAGGAGGCTCCATTCACTCGCATGCAAATTGTGAATTGTGGATGATCGATTTTTAATACAGACCGAGTCAATCTTCAATTTTCATGGCTGCCTCCACCATCGAGCTCAGAGCATCTGGATTTTTTTTATTCGGCCTTTTTTTCTCCCGATCCAAACTCTTACCCGGCAGATTACGGGTTACCCGCCGAGTTTAGATTCCGGGTTTTTAAATTTTTTGTTTCAATGGATTGAATTTGAAAATTGATAAATGTTAAATAATCACAACCGTCCGGAACAGTCAATGTATCGGACGGTATAGATCTTCTGTAGATTCATATTCGTTTTTGAAAGGGAAGACGAATTGCAATGATCATTTATTTTTGCAAATTATGACATGTGTTTTAATTATTGATATTTAAAAGAGAGCATCTTCAATCTTATTTTCTATTTTCAAATTATTGTTTAACTAAAAGAATAAAAAGTGTTTTTGAGAGAACCCCACCTAGTTAAAAGAGAGTTTCTAAAATAAATTTTTAGTCTTTTTAGCTACAAAAATTAATTATTAAATAGAGACCGTAATTTAATTATAGAGAGTTCTAAGCAAATCAGTAAGGTGTTATTGGCACTAAAAAAAAAGTTATTTTATGTTGAAGTGCAAAAAATGTGTGCAAAATGGCATTTTTTGGTATGTTGATTCCCAAAATATAACTCAAGATGTTATGTCATGTCAAATTAGTTGATAAGACAATAGAATTAAAATTAAAGGAAAATCATAAAAGAAGTAAAGCCCATCCATTTTCAAGCAATTCATCTTATTGGGGGCATATCCCATCAATACGTATTTTTAGAAATTTACACAATCAAGTGATATAACTTGAACAATTGATTCACGATTTCTATCCTAACATGTGACATAAATTAATGATATTGACTAAAAACATCACACATACAATGGATACATTTATAGAGAGTTTTCTTAATTTATTCAGACGATTAAATTATCTAAAAAATAAATAAAAATTGTTATTGGCACTTACAAAAAAGTTATTGTGCATTTTTTTTTATAAAGATCAATAATATTATTGAACTTCGAAAATGATTACAAACTGAGATCTTGGAGGAAGACATCCTGGATGAGATCAAGAGGATCTTCACGCCATACTACATAAGTACCTATTGTTAAAGCAAATTTAGCTAGACGATGAGCTACCTCATTACAATGGCGTGAAACAGACTCAAATTTCACCTCTTGTAATTAAGCAGCCCACACCTTTGCGTCCTCTTTTAAAAGTGTACATTTTTCCTTATGTTTTTTTTACATAACGATCTTATCTCTCATTGTTTTCTATGAAGTCTCATCGGGAGCTAGTCTACATACTAAATAGCCCTAAATGAGCTTCTCAAATTCCACCAATGTAGTGACTCACATTCAATAACGAAGAATCTTCATTCTTATTACTATTATTACAATTTACTTATTCTGCACTCTCATCCTAGCCACCTTTTCTTATCAAGATGGCTCGTAGCAAATAGAGTCTAATCTAATGTAAGATAATTATTTTTGAGTGTTAGTTTGGAAAAGGAGATAATTTTCATATATATTTTTTTGTCTCTACGTACACCTCTGTTTAATTATGACAACTGAATTAAGTAAAGCAAGCAATGAAAATTTTATATACATAAATAAGCAAAAGTGTGTAAAGGAAGAAAAAATAAGTACATAAATTATTTATCGTTTCAAAATATTACTTAAAAATGATTGAATCTTAAAAGAAGTAAGAAAAAAGAATCGTAATTAACATTTACGTATAGGCAATGTTTTTCGAACAATACTTGGCTGCTGCCAATTCAGCAACTGCTGCATACAACCAATCACGTGTAGACACGTGTCTAAGTTTTTATTTCTTTCAATTATTTTAATTAAAATTTAGACACGTGTTCAGATTAATTGTATGCAGCAGCTGCTGAAGTGGCAGTAGCCAAGTATTGTTCATGTTTTTCCCCAAGAAAGCAATAAAAGTCAATATATTCGAGCAGTTCACCTCATTGGGAACATTTCCCATCACTACCCATAATTAGAAACATATTTATGACCACACGATCGTATGTGGTCACGGCAACATCCAACGGAGACAGATAGCACACTTAGCAAAAACTCCAAATGCCATGGGTGAGTTGTCGTTAATGTTTTTAAATTGCCGGAAAGCATCTGGAATTTAAACACGTGGGGAATTAAAAAAATAGTGAAAGATTAATTAATAATTGAGAGAGAGAGGTTGGGTTGGTCACCACCGGAAGAAGCTGCTTTTTTTATGAGTTGTTTTGTGTTTCTCTATATTTTCTGTGAAAGTTGTGAAGCAAGCAACAAACTGTGAGAGGAAAAAATCAATGGAGGAAAAAGCAGAAGTTGGTTGTGACGTGAAGGTGAAGGGCTCGGAGATGGAGGAAGAAATGGTTGCCCAGAACAAGCCAAACCAGACAGAGGATGATCTGCAAAACAACAGGTGAGCTCAAATTTAATGAATAAATTGCAAATTTAGAAACGTTTTTTTTTTTTTGTGGGTATTTTTTCGTTTTTGATTCGAGCGATATTCAAATTATTTTAAACTACGAGGAGGAGGGTGATTCAACTTTTGGTGTTCCGGGAGCATTCTGTTCTAGCCAACTTCGCTACGAATTTTGGGTTTAGGAAGGATTTTGTTTCAGGGGGATGGAAAAATATATTTATTACGTAAATTATTGGGGGTTTTATTGCAAAAGACAAGAAAATTCAGCTGCACATAGTTGTAATTATCTGATTTTAGATAGGTCAATTTGGATTTGTGAGCCCCCACAGTTGCAATTTTCAGAGTAATATTGTTCATGTTTGTTTTCCCTCGGATTTTCCTACGTTGTTTAGTTTGTTGGGTAGCAATTTGGAAAAATTAATGTGGTTTTGTTTGAGATCTGAGTTGTTAGTTTTATGAAGCTGGTAGATTTGCTTCGTAGCAGAAAGTTGGATTTTTGTGGTGCTTTCTGTTTTGGAATCAAGAAATTAAGGCAGAATATATAGCAGATTAGTTATCATGTAATTCTGTTTCTTTTAAAAACAACTGTAGATTTGGGGCCTGTTTGTTTCTGTCAAAAGCGCTTCTTCTAGAAGTGCTTTTATGAGCTTGGCTGCTTCTGGAAGAGTTAAAACTAATTTTGGCATAAAACTTGGCAGTTCTTCCCCGAAAAACATCAAAAAATTTATTGAAATTCAAGTGTTCGTGAAAATGCACTTCTATGACCCATAAACAATTTTAAGTTTTTTTGACAAACGTAGTCAGAAGTGCTTCTACTAGTCAGAAAGCGCTTTTAGCCTTGCCTTGCACTTTAGTAGTCTGTTCAATCTCGGTTTTCACGTCTGTTTCATGCTAGGCTCACATGAAATTTGGTTTGTTGTTGTTGTTGTTGTTTATGTTTGAGTGCCAGGAAAGTACCATCTGCACTAAACACTACCGGTCCTGCTCCGGCTCAGCTTACCATCTTCTACGCAGGGAGCGTTAGCGTGTTTGACGCAATTACTGCAGAAAAGGTAGTTCTGTTCTATCCTTATAAAACATAAGCAATTTGAATTTAACTCGGTCACCTGTGCACCTGACTTTCTCTGTACTGATGCACTTAAATGCGTAATAGGTTCGCGAACTTCTGCTTATTGCGGCGGCTGCTGCTGCTGATAAGAAGACCAGTGACGTGAAGAATACTGCGACAAGTGGTCCTCCAAGTCCACTGGTTTGTACAGGGTCGTCTTCGCTGCAAAACTCTTCTACCGCTCCTGGTTCACCGGTGGTCCAGCCCTACCCTGATCAGAAGACTTCCATTTGCAAATTGCAAGCTGGTAAGAATAAAATACTACACTAAATGTAGTACTACCGATGCAGTAATTGTAAATTCTTTACGAGATTATTAATGACGGATTCATGATTCCCGCTTCAATGTTTCTGTTGGTTCAGAATTTCCCATTGCAAGGAGACACTCTCTTCAGCGCTTCCTGGAGAAGCGACGAGACAGGTACACCCTCTCTAAATCCTGTGATCGGTTTTCATTCTGTTGCCATACCTAGGCCATCTCAGTTTACATTTAGTTTACACATCAATTACCGTATTTAATTTTTGTTTTTATTGTTCTTTGTTCGTTCTTTCAGGTTGGTCACCAAGAGTCCATATCCTACTTCGCCTGCAACACCGATGGACGAGAATGCCAAAGCTAATCTGAGCAATAACGCTTCTCCGGGTGTGGGTTGCTTCAAACAATCTGCCTTGGTTCAGGAAGAACCTCAACCAAGTTCTGTTGCCTAGCCAGCTTGAACTCCTATCCTCGTTTATGTGTTAGCATGTGTTGTAATTTCGCCAAGACCTACATTTAACCGGTAACTGTTGTGTTTGACTTGCCGCGTAATCGGGGCCGCACCTGTACAAGTTCTCCATCGATTGAAACAGGAAGAAAACCCCAAACGACAGATTGGTGGTTGACGATGAATTGTGTGTTCGATTGGTTATGGAGAATTCGTAAACTTGTTAGCCCTGTTTATGCTGAGGCGGTTAGATTGTATTCGTTGTATTACTTTGTAGACTTGCCTATAACAAATGACAAACTATTTGTGTTACCTTAATTAGTCGTGTGGTGAAGATTAAGCTGCTTGTTATAATAAATCCAAGTTTGAGCAACATTTTCTTGGCTTCGCATTCGATGGCTTGCCCGAAATGAATCTGTCGATCGGGTTTCGGTAGTTGGGTACGGTGGCTGAACCCCAAATGAAAGTTCCGGCGGGGACATTGTACTATCTAAACAGGAATTTCTTATCCACATGATTAAGCAATGTAGAATTCAACTCAAGCAGTCTTCTTTTGTTTCGCTTACGTGGATCTGGAAAATGAAAAGGACTGAAAGCAAAATTTTGTTATAGGCAGAAACTACGAGCACACCACAACCGCAAGCAATTTTCACGGCGAACAAGTAGTTTCTATTACTCTGAAATAATAGGCAGTACTGGAAGGAAACACATGCACAAGGAGATGAGTAAGCACATAAAATTAACAGTGAGTTGTTGTCGATCAAACATTCGGAGTTTCAAGCAACACATCCTACGACACAAAGTTTACATGCCTTCCTCAAAAGCTAATACTGATAATCAATACCAGATATCAGCGACGAAAAAAGAAAGATCCAAAATACCAGACGGTTAACTCACATTTATTACTGTCTAACTTACATACTGGATTCTCAGTGCGCACTACGTAGAATTCCATGTAAATAGCCACCGGTCATTACAAGCGACACAAGAGATACAACGCCGGCTGGAAATACCTTCCCTGACTTCTTGAAACGAGATCCCATCACTGCCAGGAGGGCAGCAGACAACCCTGGAGGTTGGAGAAAATGAAAATTAGTAATTAGTTAAGGTTGAACAAAATTAAGAAATTGAACTGCACTCGCAAAGAGCAAAAAGGGATAATCCTAGAATCGTTTGTATTTAACGGCATCAGACAATTGAAATATGTCATTATGTGGATACATGGGAGAACCATTAAAGTGGATATAAAACAAAGCGTAATCTACCAATCGACTGCTGCAGCAACTAGCAACATAAGTACATGAGAGGAGCACGTTGAATCTGATGATCACTTACCAAGCCCAATAGACGATGCCAAAACTGGTCTTATGGGAAGCTCAGTAGAAACATAAAAGAGTAAGGCCGCTGAGATTCCCCCTGCCAACAATGACTTCTGGCTGCCACTCTTCAAAAAGCCCATAAGACCACCCACTGTCAAAAAAATAAAGTGTCAGAGACCAGTCCAAATCAGGAAGTGGACATAATAAACTGAAATGTCCGTCTGTACAATTGCTATCCACGAGATAATTATTTGATTCCAGAATTTATTGATGCAATCTGTAGAACACAATAATCTAATCGGAAGTTTGGAACTAAGCAGGTCATTTGCATATGGTATGAAGGACCTAGTGGCATCTGGACGATACTAGAGTGACTTCTCCAACTAAACGATAACTTTCCTGGCCAACTAAAAAAGGGGTCAAACTTCAATGGTATGTACTATTCAATGGTACGTATTTTTGAAAGGTTTAAGATTTATTCGGGGTCCACTGAGACCATTCAATGGCCGGATCATTGAATGGTACGTACCACCCAAGATTTTTCCCTAAAAAAGTTCTGAACTTCCAAACATAAAAGTCTTCCTATGACAACCACTCATATCTATAATCCCACCTCTATTGCAACACTACTAAAAAACCACCTCTAAACTTGCAAATAGACATTACAACCAGAATCCATAACTCCGCAGCCAAATCAGAGATCACCAATAAAATCGGAAACCAACCCGTTATACTATTCGCCATCAAACGCGAAATTATCTACTTCCTTTGGCATTACAAGCACAACTCAAGGCCGAGACTCAGAACTTAACCACAATCACAAACAGCCCCACAGGCAAAATCTAACTATTATCCGCCTTCCTAATACAAGAGGGTAATTTAACAAGCTAATGAAATTTTTATAAACTAATCAAAGATGCTAACTTTACATTTTCCACGCTAACTCAAGTTGATAATTTCATAATCTACAACGATTCGAAATCAATGGATTTTGATTGATTACCTCCCACAAGAGCAGCATAACCTAGGGTTAGTTTCTGAGACATCGACATCCCTTTCTTCTTGCTCTCTTCAGGTCCCTCCTCCCCCTCGCCTTTATCCTCACTATTATCGCCTCCACCGCCTCCACCGCCGCCGCCGCCTCCTCTACCACCAAAATCACCCCCACCGTCTCCGCCGCCGGCAACCGGTTCGATTCCGATGTCCTTGATTCCCGAATCAACAGTGAATATGGTGGAAGTTTTGGTGTCGGAAACCACTCCAAGCTTCTGAATCTTTGTGTAGCTCAAACCACGATTGCTATCAGAGGAAGAAGCGCCGAATCCGTGAAGGCTGAGATTGTTGTTGTGTTGCAGGCGCCGAGCTCCGCCGCCGCCAAGGGGAAGAGAAATGGCGGTGTTGTAGAAAGCTCCGACTTTCGGGCGTAGGAGGAAAAGGGAGGACTGGGAAAGGCACAAGTCTGCCATATGAGTGTGATGTCAGTGACGAGAGTTTTTATTTTGGTTTCTCGATTCTTCGTTTGGCTTTCGGTTTATTTCTGCTGAATTTTTACCTTATTGACCATAAAATCGTGGGTGCTACTACCAACTGCTCCACGTGGTAAGTGGAAAGAACAAAATCTTTGAACATTTTTGTGGGATTTTTTAGATTGGGCCCACTTCTCGTCATGGTTGATGATCTTTAGCCGTTGAATTTTTACACGTTAGATTTTTGGCTAATGTTACAATGATTAAAAAATTTGAAGATTCATGACCAATGCCATGGCTGATTCATTCTAAAAATTTAGCATTTTTTCTATCGAATGAGAAGGCTAATGATAGACCCAAAAAAATGAAAAGCTAATGATTTTAACAGTCCTTGTTTCGAACAAATTTTAATGTTCAATTGACGAACGACGTGTACCTGCGGTCACACACAAAAAACTAAAACTTTCAATAAGAAATGTTGTATACGACCGACCACATAGAAGAATTTATATTGTGTAGCCTCTCCACTTCACATGTGAATATCGAAAAATGTAAAATATTACGTTTAAAGGTGACAAGGATGGTAGAGTAATGAGTTAGGATTATAAAAAATAAATTTTCATTGAGCTCTAAAATGAATATTCGCCTATAGATTTCTTTTTAGTAAAAAAAAAGTCATACGTTGGATTCTCATTTTCAATTAGTCGGGTCAAATTTCAATGTTACGTACCATTGAATAATACGTATTCTTCAATGATTTAAGATTCATTTGGGACCCACTGCAAATTAATCGAAAATCATTCCATGGCCGTACCATTGAATAGTAAGTACAACTCAAATTTTTTTCCTATTAGTCTGAAAAAAAAAAGTAAAAAGTTGACCTCTATGTAAGATTCATAGCCCAAAAAAGATGTCCAAGCCCAATAAATCAAATTAGGAAAGGCCCACTAGGCCCAATATTAAGCTTCCTCACTAATTAATTCCACTAGAACAAGGCATCACTCTTAACTCCGCCCACAGCAAATCACAAACAAATCAACAGATCCAGTGTCTCCCTTTCCGCCAAATCAACTATGCAGCGTTCGATATCCCGCCAATTTCGATCCCTGAACCGATGAAAACCAAATCGACCCAACTGGGTTTCCGCTGAACCAAAAATCATGGGTCGAAGAATCATGGAATGGGCGGCCCGGTCGGATTACATGCGCGGCATTCCGAGGAAGATGGTAATCACGGCGGTGGGGGGTCTGGCAAAGGCCGTCGTCTCCCTCCTCAACTCCACCACCGTCCATAATGCCGACACCCTCCTCCGTCTGGTCCGGTCTCGGCCTAATGGGGTCCCACTCGTCACTGTCAGCAACCACATGTCCACCATGGACGACCCCTTTTTGTGGGCCTTCAAGGGGTTCCCCATCACCGATGCGAATTTGTCGAGGTGGGTTTTGGCCGCCGAGGATATCTGCTTCAAAAACTCAGTGCTTTCTTACTTCTTCAGATTGGGTGAGTTGATTTTTTTTTTTTTTTTAATTTGGGCTTTTTGCACATTGTATCTGTGTTTTGGAGGTGGGATTTGTTTTTGATGTGGTGGTTTTGCTCAGGGAAGTGCATTCCGATTACGCGGGGTGGCGGCATTTATCAAGAACACATGAATGAAGCTCTTGAGAGATTGAGTGAAGGTTCTTGGGTAATCACTTCTTAATCTTATAGTTAACTGTTCTTAGTTTCTGCTTAATGGGTCAGTCTAGTTTCACTTACTGAGTTGTGGGAGCTATTCAATGTTGCTTAGTATGTGAATGTGCTGAATTCGATGACGTATTTCGTTTTGCAAAGCTCAATGTTGTGTTTTTTTTTTTATATAAAATTGGAACTTTTTCAGGTTGATGGGTTCTTCAGTTGTAGTTTGTAAAATGGAATGTTACCTTGTAGAACCAGTAGTTTTGAAAAGTTGTTAACTTGTGCTGTAATGTATAATTCTTCAGTATCTATGTGAAAGCTTTAGTTATTCAAATTCAAACTTTTGGATCTCTGATGGGCAGTTGCATACATTTCCAGAAGGAAAAGTCTACCAGGAAGATGCACCTATAAGACGATTGAAGTGGGGGACTGCTAGTCTCATTGCTCGTGCTCCTGTAACCCCTATAGTTTTGCCAATTGTGCACACTGGGTTTGAACAGGTAATTTTCTTTTCTTAGGATTCTTCCTCTTTATCTGGACATTTGTTTCGATCAATTGCGTGTGTGTCCTTTAAGATTTTGACCAGATTGTTATTAGATGTTAGTGAACTGCTAAAGATGGAAACTTCTCAAGCCCCCTCCCCACTCTCCCCAACGAAATGCTACTCTGACATGTTTTCTAAACAATGCATGATGTACAACAGTATCACAAGTTCAGATTGAATATTCTTTTTCGATTCCCTGTGAAAAGTACGACATGAACTTCTGTATTAGTTTCATCCACTTAACACGATGGTCCTTGATTGATTCAAACTTCCATTTCCTTGTCTCTCTCTCTATCCAACATACTCTTTGTCATTTGTAGTCAGGTTCTGATCGATTGACTGAAAACTTGAGCCATAACATTGTAACCTGACATCCAAATGGCTAGCTGTTTAGTTTTTGGGAATGATTGCTACACGAAATATTGTTTCAGGAAATTTCAGCTTTAGATTTTTTTGAGATGTTAGAATTTCGGTGTGGCTCAAAACCCACTGAAACTTACGAATGTGGCAATTAAAATTGTTTCTGTTATGCATTCAATATGTCATGAAAAAATTGCACTACTGACATATGGTTTATTACATATGTTTTGCCGCACCAGAAAATCTAGTGAAATAAGCTGATATCATGAACTTCTGCTGTGCTATTCAATGATTTGATCCACTTTTTGGTATGCATTTCTTACTCTTCGAAGTCCTGCACAATGATTTAGTTAACTGGAGCTAGTCATATAACATAACTTCATCCATTTACACAGAAAGTAAAAAATACATATTAACCTTACATTTTGGTGATCTTCTTTTGTTTTGGGTTACATTAATTTTACCATTACAGATCTTTTGTGACCCATTTGTTCAACATTGCTCATTTCCCATTTGCTACTATTTAAATTTCCAGGTGATGCCTGAGAAGTTTTATCGTGGTAAAAGGCCTCCGTTTCCGTTATGGAATAAGGACATTAAGATAATAGTTGGCGAGCCAATGGAATTGGACCTTCCTGAAATGAGGCTGATGGCAACCTCTCTGTCTCGTAATACATCACATTCTACTCTAGGATGGCCTAGCACTTGCCCCGGTGGTTTGGACGAGGCAGCGCAAAAATATTTGTACAGTGCAATTTCAGAGAAAATCCAAAATGTCATGGAGCGCTTACGGATCTTTGCTAAAAGTTTTTCAAAGTCAAAAGATCAAAATCTTTGCTAGCATAAGTTATCTTTCGAAGTATGTCCAACAGTCGGAAAAATGCATTTCGACCATCTTAAGGTATACTGCTAAACGAGAAGCATATCCCCCTTCACTCCAGCGTTCAATCAGTGAGTTCCGGTTTTGTTTAAGGAACAGGATCCTGCCGGCTTCATTCTGTGGCACTACAGAGATGCAGTTGAATAGTTAGTTTGTAGTTGATTTACAAGACTTGTATTCTTTTACAAGGTTCGTTTGTATCATCGTCCATTTTGTAGTTGATTTTACGACTTGTATCCTGTCGTGGAATTTATTTGCACATAAATTGGATCGAATGACTTCAAATTCTCCTTTTATTGTTACCATCTGTACAATTTTTAGAATTTGGAATTATTGGGGGTTTAACTTCAGTGAATGGTACGTACTGTTGAATGGTTTAAGATTCATTTGGGACCCGCTGCAAATTAATCTGGATCATTCAATGGCCGTACCATTCAATGATACGTACCACTGAAGAATTTTCCAATTATTGGTAGAGAATTTTGTTCATTGAAAATTGGTCTGCACTATTGCCTTTTTTCTGATACATAGCTGGATGCTACAAGCTACAACGTTTGACCATAAACTATCTAAATTAGATGTCTTTTTTAAGGAAAAAGAAAAAACCAACACATGTGGGCTCATCCCACATGTTGCTCCACATTTTGTCCAATTTTTTGGTGTTGCACATGCTTTGTAGGCTTGTCCTAGATACAAGGAATGGAATATTGGAATGTATGTTGGATACTAAGGGCTAGTTTGGTATTGTTGTGCTTTGAAAAAGAACTGCTGTGAGAATAAGCGGTTGTGAAATAAAGCCAACAGAGTGTTTGGTAAACTTTTTTGTAAAAGTGCTTTTGGAAAACAAAGCAGTATGATAGTGTTTGGTAAACTTTTATATAAAACAGCTGTGACGGTGTGAAATGACAAAAAAAAAAATACTAAATGTGCTATTAATTTAATTTTCTTAACAAATAAAGATAAATTACAAATAAAGATTTAATTTTCTTGTTTCGAACACAAACCCTAATTTTTTCCCCAATTACTTTTTTCCACAAACCATATCACCTTCCCCAATTAATTTTTCCCCACCCTCCATCCCCAATTGTTTTTCCCCGACACCTATACCCTCATCCCTTTGCTCTTCCCACCTCTTTTTCCCTCTCCCATCCCCAAAGTTAAAAATTCATAGCCTAAAAATAAGCGCGAGCTGGGTGGTGGTGGCCTTGGACTTTGAGACTGCAGCTTCAGTTTCTCCTAGGGCTGGGTTCGGTTCGGTAACTGAACCGAAACCCTTCCACCGAATACCGAAACCGAAAATCGGGGAGACAATTTTCAATACCGAAACCGAACCGAAAATTTCGGTATACCGAAATTTTCGGTTCGGTTTCGATATTGGGCCTCCCCGAAAATCAATTAAATAATTTCAATCCAATCCATTCAATCCAATACATCCAATCCATTCAATCCAATACATCCAATACATTCAATCCATTCAATCCATTCAATCCATCCATTCAATCCATTCAAATTCAATCCATTCAAAATAAGTTTAATTATTGCAGAAAGTGTTGCTAATTTGACACCCAAAGGCTCGGCAAAACCATAAAGTGTTGCTAATTTGATTCTTTGAATGCTTGCCATTTGTTGGGACATGCAGAAAACCCACCATTCAATAATTTTATCAAACTTTAAAGCAATCTTCTATGTTTGGAGTCTACAATTTTGACCATCACACTCTATAGTCATAAAGCATACGAACAATTAGAGCTCAATGCTATTGATCACCAATATATAGAGGAAGAATTTCAAAAATACTGAGTTTTTCATTTCGAAACTCAGAAAGCATTTGACAGAATTTTGAAATGTTGAATGCAATCTCTCCCATCCTCTATATTTTAGTTTCATAAATTAATAAGAACTGAGCAACCATCATGTATAATTATAATCCTATGAAATACTTGCCTATCTAAAAACATGACTGCACACACAAAAGCACAATGCACACACACACACCATGCATACTGCATACTGCACACACAAATGTACAATGCACACACACACACCCTGCATATTGCATTCTGCACACACAAACGCACAATGCACACACACACACCATGCATACTGCATTCTGCACAGACATGCGCACAATGCACACACACACACCCTGCATACTGCATACACACACACCCTGCATACACACACACACTCATTGCATACACACACGCACACTCACTGCATACACACACACACACACACACTCACTGCATACACACACACACACACTCACTGCATACACACGCACAATGCACACACACACGCACAATGCACACACACAAGCACAATGCACACACACACACACATGCACAATGCACACACACGCACAATGCGCACACACACACACACATGCACAGAAAACCCAAATCCCAAATTGGAAACCCAAATCGCAAATTGAAAACCCAAATCTTGCAAGCAAAACCAAACCCAAATTATTCCCAAATTCCCAAATCTCGCAAGCAAACCCAAACCCTAAGCACGGAGAAGGAGAGCCGGAGAGGAGAAGAACTTACCAATAAATTGCTGCAGAGCTCCAGAAGCACAGACACGAAGAGGAGAAGAGAAGTGGATTTGATTGAGTTTGATGGTGTTTGAGAATTGAAGAGGTCGAGAGAGTAGGGTTGGGATGAATGTTTTTTGTTTCTTAGTTCAGTTCTGAATCTTCTGATTTCTCGATTGAATGGGGATGGGAATCAGGGAATGGATCAATGGAATGGGAATGAGATCGATCGATTCGGTATTCGAGAATCGAATTTCAGCAATTCGGTTCGGTTCGGTATTACCGAATACACGGTAATATTGTCCCGAACCCCGTACCAAAATTTTGGTATTTATTCGGTATCGGGGACCGAACAATTCGAGGTATTTCGGTTTCGGGATTTTCGGTGTTCCGTTTGGTATTTTTCGGTTCGATTTCGGTACAAAATTCCCAGCCCTAGTTACTCCTCCTGGATTGGATTCAGAAGCGGCTTTGTGGATTTGGGATCTAGGTTTTCTCCCAAACCCATATGGGAATTCGCCGGTTTCGCTCAAATGGCCGATCTTCGAGCTCGAATCTCAAATTTGGCACATTGGTTTTGTTTCTTTTGAAAAAATTCAAAATGGGTAGCCATAGATTCTGGTAAAGCTTGAGAATTTGGGGGATGTCTGGGGTTTCACAAAGGTGGGTTTCTGGAGCAGAGGATATGAGTGCGTTTGGATTCTGGTGAGAAGTGAAGAGGAGGAGGGGGAGGAGAAGACAGTAAGGAGCTCGGGCAATTTTGGATGGACAATACTTGGGTACTCACTAGTGAGTACCCTATATACTCACTTTTTGATTTGGCCCAATCAAAAGATGACATGTGTTCTTTATGTTTAAAAGCCCAAGAAAAATTAAATAGCATATATTTTATTTTTTAAAACAATAAAATATGTGTTAAAATATTATTGGACCAAATTCAAAAAGTAAGTATATGGGGTACTCACTAGTGAGTACCTAAGTATTATCCATTTTGGATTATTGAAAAATTCATACTGTTCATCCGTGTTTTTGACAGAGAAGCTGCAGCTGTTTTTGAAAGCTGCTATTTGCAGCTTCAGCTTCTCTTTGAAAATTAGGCTTTTTTTCACCTTAGCTTAAAAAAAAGCTGCTTTTAAAAAAATTTACCAAACACTTAAAACCACCCCAGTTTTTTTTTTTAAGCACCTCACTCCCAAACTAGGGCTAAGATACTTAGACATTGATCTGCCTAAAGAATTCGGACGCAGAACTAACAACTGTTAATTACTTGAGTTACAAGTTTTTTACCATCCTCAAAAAACATTTAAAACTAACAACTCTTAATTACTTGAGTTACAAGTTTCTTACTGTCCCGAAAAACATTTGAAAGGTGGAGACGAATGATAATAGAAAGGTTTGGTGGTTCCGAAATGTGATGATTAGGGTTTGCTTCAATAAAAAGGTGCCATCATTGTTGGAGGGAAAAAATTGTTGCCTTGATGGAATTGGAAACTGTATGTGCTTTGCTGTCTAAAAGCAGCAGAAAAAGCAGCTTCTCTTTACCTGCTGCTATAAATAATTTGGTGTAGTGCAGTTGTTACTTTCACTTGTTTGTTCTCATTAGGCCCATTTGTCTGTGACACTTCTCCTCAACTTTCTCATGATTTCCTTCAATGCAATTTAAGCTCCTTGACTTGTTCTACTTTCTGGCTTTTCATTGTTTATTTTTGCCCTTTACAACATTTTATATAGAAGAGTTTCGTTGTCTTGGTCGTCTGGTAATCAAGGATTTATGGTCACCCACTTTTAAATTTGATCATCTGATAACCAATAATTCAAAATCAAAATTGAGTGACTATGCATTTCTTGGTCAACTGGTGACCATGAGAACATTTTTGTCATATGAAAAACATAAAATTAATTAATTAAGCAATAAATTCATATATCCAATTTGTATTGCTAAGTCTGGCAATATGCCAACACTCGTGAGTTGTATAATTGTATTAACTCTTCTTCTACATTTGGCATGAGCCGGCATTGCCGGCTTCTTGAGCAGTCATCATATGTTGCATAATTTGGCATTTCTTAGGCATTTCTATATAGCAAAGCAAGATACTTTGTGTAACCAATTGCATAAATATAATAGGGATCCAATTTTCCTTGTCTGGTAAAAAGTTAATAAATGTTAAAAGATGGAGGCTCCACACTTAGATGTGTTCTGGAACATGGCGTGGCTTGAGAAATTTCTTACCTTCTAAGCCATGGGGTATTCCTATCTTTTTCACATAGACAAAGTTTCAAAAAGCCAAGCAATTGGTAAAAGACATTTTTCAAGGGGATAAAACGACAAATGCACGATCAGATCAACGTGAATATTTTTGTTAGAACTCTAATGTTTTATTAGACAGATTAATATGTTATGTTGTTAGATTGTGATTTTATTTGGAACCTGGAACACTCAAACACAATCATGATAATTTATAGAATAATCATGTCCAAATATGTAGTAATAATTGAAGTTGAACAAAAAATCATTATTATATTTCTTTCTTTTCGTAAAACTAGATAAACAATAAACTAAAGTGTCAAAAGGCATAGTTTGAAACTAGTAAAAGAATCTTTTGAAGCAATAAATCATGAAACGAGCGATCAATTGTAAATATTTTTATCAAAGCAACAATGTCTAATCAGACAGTTTTAAAATTTAATATGTTACGTTGTTAGATAGTAAATTTGTTCAAACCCTAATTACACTCGAACAGAATCACCATCATTTATAAAGTAGAATCATATCCAAATATGTAGGTATTAATTGAGCTTCAACAAGAAGAAATTATTGTTATTTTTCTCTCTTTTTTTGTAAAAGTAAGTAAAACCATAAAACAAAAGTGAAATTGTTGGCTTCTAGAGTAGGAAACTTGGAAGGATAAAGTTTGATTAGATGGGCCCATCACCAAAACTTCCCACAAGTACAAGCTTTAGCGGGTGGAAGGCCCAAAGTTTGGGGCATCTCCCGCCCCAGGACACCCACAGAATTACAATACTGACCTTCCGTACGTTTTCAAATTATACATACATCATATCAATAAAAACACCCGCCTCGGAAAAATAAACGAAAAATTTGAGGGTATAATTGTAATTTCGTACTTGAAAAACTCGAAGGATTGAAATTCACACAAAGTCGCACCCGAACGCGCAAAAAAAAGAAAAAGCTTTAAAAAATAAATGTTTGTGTACAATTACGGAAATACCCTTCGTCATTTATAATAGTCCCGTGATTCTCTCTGCTTTCACTGGAAGCAGTGGTGTCTGAGTTTTTTTTTCTAGCTCAGATCTCTCTCTCTCCTCTCTCCGTTCGTTCAGTTTTGCAGAGGTCAGTATCAGAGAGAAAGAGACCTTCTTCTCCTGTTTCATCGATTTATTAATGTCACGTTACATTTGATTTCTTCTGGGTTTCTGTTTGTTCGTTTTATCTCTCGATCTGTTATCTCATCAGAGAAAAAATCCGAAGACCCAATTGCAGGCAGGCGATAATTTCATCAAAAGTTGGTGCTTTTTTGATTTTGGAGGTATTTTATTTTCTGGGTTTGGTCGTTTGTGGCTTGATGTTGCTGCCTTACCATGAAAGTTGTCGGCTTTATTTGTTTATTTTTGGTTTTTGGTGGTTTCTGGAAATTATTAGGATGAACAGATTATGTTTTGATTGTGAAATGTTTCATGTGAATGTGTTTTTTACTTAGCTTTTTGTTGTTCTGAATTTTAAGGTAGAGGACAAAAGGTTTGGTTTGTTTTGTTCATCCTAAGGAAGATAACCTCGTACTTGAATGATTTGAGGAGCTGAAGCTGTTTCTGGGACGTGAGTCTGTGTGTCTGTCTGTGGGGGTTGCAGTGAAATGACAATGGACCTGCACCCATCAATGGCGCAAAGTGTGAGAACAAGTAGGTCTTCTTTTAGCTCCAGCAATGGCAATGGGGATACAACTCCTTTACAGAGCTCTGCTGCTGCTGCATTTTCAAATGGGGATGATTATGACAGTGACAGCTCCAGCTTAGCACCGCCGTAAGTTTGCTCGCGTTTCCTCTTGACCCGTGTCTTCGAATTTTGCTTTGAATGCCTTCATTGTTCTGCTTACGAAGTGATTATGCCTGTTTTGTTTGTTAGCAAATTAAACTAGAGTGAGGCATGGCATATTATCTCCGGATGTAAATTTGTTGTTTGAAATCGGTCTTAATGTCTAATTCGTAGTAGTACTGTTACAAAGATGGGTGCTTAAACATCCTGGTTAGCAAAACTGATGAGTGGTTTGCAGTTTACTTGTTATGATGTCGTAAACCTCTGACTGTCAGCATTCTTTCCACTTGTTAATTGCAGAACACCAAGGACCTTATCCATGGACATCCCAGCGGAACTTGCTGGTGCAATACCCTTGATTGATAGATTTCAGGTAGGAGCATATATTCTCTAATAATCAATATGATATGCGCGCACACACCTACACAACATGCACGATCATACATTTCGACGGTCATTCTCCTTTGTGTTTTTTTGTTCCAGAAATTTAATTACTCGAATATGTAGAATATTTATTGCTCATTGTTTTAGGGCAATCAACAGTCGTTATGTTCTTTATATAATTTATTTTCTTTGGAAAATAGGTAGAAGGATTTTTGAGGTTGATGCAGAAACAGATTCAGTCTGCTGGAAAACGTGGATTCTTTATAAAAAAATCCGTTGGTCCTCAACCCCGAGAGAAGTTCACTTTTGAGGATATGCTGTGCTACCAAAAGGTAACTACATGCAATGTTTCATAATACTTCTATTTATTAAAATTTAAAACCCTTGAAGAGCTAAATTATGTGCTTTTACAGGATCCAATACCTACATCATTACTGAAAATCAATAGTGACCTGGTAAGCCGGGCAACAAAACTGTTCCAAATCATTTTGAAGTACATGGGAGTTGATTCATCTGATCGAGTTACTCCAGCAAGCTTAGATGAACGGGTAGAGCTTGTTGGAAAGATGTTTAAGCAAACGTTGAAGCGAACAGAGCTTCGGGATGAACTCTTTGCTCAGATTTCAAAACAAACAAGAAATAATCCCGATAAGTATGCATCTTTTTCTTTCCAGTCATAGTGTTTTGTTTCTATGATAGATATGGTTTGGGTGTGTAAAAGGCAGTGGTAAAACTATTGTCAATTCTATGCTCCATGAGTTGACCTAATTGGTTTTGGTATAACAGGCAATATTTGATCAAAGCATGGGAATTAATGTATCTGTGTTCATCCTCTATGCCTCCGAGCAAGGACATTGGGGGGTATCTGTCCGAGTATGTCCACAATGTTGCACATGGTGTGAATATTGACTCTGAGGTTCGAGTCCTAGCAGTAAATACATTAAATGCTTTGAAGCGTTCTGTAAAGGCTGGTCCTAGGCATACAATACCAGGCCGCGAGGAGATTGAAGCACTTTTAACTGGTCGAAAGCTAACAACAATTGTGTTTTTCTTGGATGAAACCTTTGAAGAAATCACATATGATATGGCAACAACAGTGGCTGATGCTGTTGAGGTAAGCTTATCGACTTTAACGTGCACTATCTGTTTAGGTACCAACAGAGTAAAAGGAAAAAAATATCACAAAAATAAAGAAGTGAATATGTGAAGCAGAATTACATGTGCCTTACGGTCAAACATAGTGGCAACTGGCAAGCCTTTGCTTTGGTAGGTCATCACAAAATAAAAATTTTAAGCAAACTTTTTGCCAAAGTAAATATTTGGGGTGGTACAGTAGCACCATACTGGGTGCATTTGACAAAAAATTGAAGTACTATAAGAGGATTGGGAACTGATATTTAAGAAATTTTTGTTTCAATCGCTTAATAAGTTAATAACTTGAACCTTTCTTTAAGCCAGTACTTCTGACTATGGCATAATGACTCTGAATTATCCTCTATGAATGAGTTACCAAAGTTGTGTTGCTGACTGTTGTCTAACTCACAAGGTCTTTTGCCACTGAATTTATTTAGTTTATGTTTGTGATTTGCAATTACGATCCATCACCTTTAAGTACTCACAGGATTGTAATAATAATCCGCCCCAGTTTTTACTGTTAAAAATTTCTTGATTCTTGTTCTGTCATACACAAACTATGGTCTAACAATTTCAGTCTTCTCTATTATGTTTTTGATAGTTTTCCATGTTGCTTTCAGGAACTTGCAGGGGTAATTAAACTATCAGCCTTTTCTAGCTTTAGTCTGTTTGAATGCCATAAAGTTGTAACTGGATCAAAATCACCTGATCCTGGAAATGGTAATTCTTTTATTTTCCTTCCTGATGGTTTCCTATGTTAGGGTTCACTGAACTTTATCTAATGTGCATTTTCTTGTCACACAGAGGAGTATATTGGGTTAGATGACAACAAGTATATAGGGGATCTATTAGCAGAATTCAAGGCAGCAAAGGATCGAAGTAAAGGAGAAATATTGCATTGCAAGCTGACATTTAAGAAAAAGCTGTTTCGGGAGTCGGATGAAGCTGTCACAGATCCAATGTTTGTGCAGTTGTCCTATGTTCAGGTGCGTAATTTCAATAAAAGTATTACTGAGCTTCGTAAACCATTATTTTATTCCTTTTGAAATGCTCATTACAAAAGAATTTGAGCACTGTTTGTTGACCTGTTGTTTTGACATGGCTTTTTGAATGAAACTAAGGCAAATGTTGCTTTTAAGAGCTGAAGTTGAATTTGTGAACATAATGATTTCTATGTTTATGATTAACTTCTACGGTAGTATTTAACGGTTGGGATTAACCTCCAAAGTCTGTTTATTTGTTGTTATGTTATAGTTGCAACATGATTATATACTGGGAAATTATCCAGTTGGAAGAGATGATGCTGCCCAGCTTTCTGCATTGCAAATCTTGGTTGACATAGGACTTCTGCGCAATCCTGAATCATGCACGTCAGTGTTCTCGCTACTTTTTTTTTTCCATATTTTATTTGGCTTCTTGTTATTTGTTATTGTTTTAAAGTACATCACATTCATAGTTGGTCTTTCTATCTTGATATTGAACTTTGCATCTTTTATTCTCTTCGCTATCTCAATTTTGACTTGTTGAGGTTAATATTTTTCAGTGACTGGAATTCGCTTTTGGAACGCTTCCTACCCAGACAAATCGCAATCACACGAGCGAAACGAGAATGGGAGTTTGATATTCTTTCTCGTTACCATTCAATGGTAAGATACCGTGCAGGGGTAAAACTTTAAGTTGATCTTCATTGCATGGAAATCTGTTGCACGAGTTCTTATATACAGTTACTTTAAAAATAAATACAAATCTTGTTATCTGATTTGGTTGTCTGTGACTCAGCATGCCTTCTCAATCATTTGTCTTTACTTTGAAGGAGATATACTTTTGATATAAGAGATTGTTGTTCTATTGTAGGAAAATTTGACAAAAGATGATGCAAGACAACAATTTTTGAGAATATTGAGACAACTTCCTTACGGGAATTCAGTCTTCTTCAGTGTTCGCAAGATTGATGATCCCATTGGACTTCTGCCAGGGAGAATTATTTTGGGCATCAACAAAAGGGGGGTGAGTTAATATACAAGTATAATATATATATATATATATATATATGTATATGTATACACACACACGTGTGTGTATCCAACTTGTTTTGACGTTATACTGACATTATGATATCACATTCCACAGGTTCATTTTTTCCGTCCAGTTCCAAAGGAATATCTACATTCAGCTGAGCTAAGAGACATAATGCAATTTGGTAGTAGCAATACTGCTGTTTTCTTCAAGATGAGAGTCGCAGGTGTTCTTCACATATTCCAATTTGAAACTAAGCAGGTTTTGGCTCCTCTCTAGCTTAGCTGTTTGTTGATCGATAGTTTTTGAGATTTTTAGGCCTCTTCACTTATAAGTTTCTTTTACTTATATGCATTTCTCCTTTCCATGCAGGGTGAAGAAATTTGTGTTGCTCTTCAAACACATATAAATGACGTCATGTTGCGGCGCTACTCTAAAGCTCGGACTGCTGCTAGTGGTTCAACAAATGGAGATCTTTCTAACAATGTTAAGCCCTCTGATGGTGAAGTGTATGAAAAACGTGTACAGGATTTGTCAAAAGCTGTTGAAGAGTCTCAGAGGAATGCTGATCAAGTAAGAAAATAAGATTTTATGGTGCTGAAATGTTGATTACTGCTATTATCTGGTGGTTGAATGAAACTATGTTAATTCAGTTGCTGGAAGATTTGCGTGAAAAGCAAAAACAAGAAGCGAAAATGCAAGAAGAATTAGAAAGGTTGAAGCAATCCCTGGCATCTGAGAAGCAAAACTTGACAGAAGTTAGATGTGATCATGATAGGCTTAGATCGTCGTGTGATGAAAAGGATAAGGCACTTCAGGTCAGTGCGACTAATTTTCTAGAATCAGTATTTGCACTCAATGTTGATTTAGATATTCTAACCGATTCTCAAATCTATTAGGCTGCACTGCTAGAGAAGCAACGCTTGGAAGCAAGGCTGCAAAACTTGGGTAATCAAGTGGCAGAGAAAAATAACAAAACACAGCTAGTTGGTGGAAATAACCAGGTAAGTTTTTGATGAAAATAAATTGTGGTATCAGTTTAGTTAAGTTGGTTCTTTGAAGTGATTTATGATAAGTCACAAGGGATTTTGAAAACGATATCTTACACAGGCATTGCAGAAGCTCGAAGATGAGATAAAGCTTCGTGGTCAGGAGTTGCTAGCAAAAGAACAAACTATAAGGAGACTATCTGATGAAAAAATTTCATTGGAACAAAGAATCTCTGGGCTCGAGAAGAATAAATCTGATGAGGTAATGCCCTTGACATCTGAATTTGGATGTTGCTTGTTTGTTTTCTTTAAGACTTAATTGTCTTTGTTTCTGGTACCCAATAGAGAAATCAAATATCTTAGAGAGTGTTCATTATGCAGATTGATTCTGTCGAGAAAAAATTTGAGCAAGAGCGCAAAGCATTAAAACTTCAAGTGTTCGAACTTGAAAAGAAACTTGGAGGAGTTAACCAAGAATTAGCAGGTCTCAAGTCAACTCTTGCCACCAGAAACTCCGAGGTTGCTGAATTACAAAGTAGCTTGAAGGAATTGGAGGAACTGAGAGAAATGAAAGAGGTAATGATCCTGTACAGAATCTTGATTTCGGATTTATCTTTTGTTTCTTGTATTTGTTTTATGTATAAGGTTCCAAAAATGTTAAGCATTGCCAAAAAATTCATGTTTGATTTCAGGACATTGATAGAAAGAACGAGCAAACTGCTGCCATCTTGAGGATGCAAGGAGCTCAGCTAGCTGAGATGGAAGCGCTTTACAAGGAAGAACAACTTTTGAGGAAGCGATATTTTAACACTATAGAAGGTTGTCATTCCTTGAAATCTTTCCAATATTTAAGTAGCCTTTTTTCTGCCCCTTTATTATCACTGACGTGAGATTTTTTTCTATTTATATACTTTTCAGATATGAAAGGCAAGATTAGAGTCTTCTGTCGATTAAGACCTTTGAGTGAAAAAGAAATCACAGAAAAGGAAAGAGAGACAGTTAAAAGTGTAGATGAGTTCACAATTGAACATCCATGGAAAGATGACAAATTGAAACAACATATGTATGATCGTGTATTTGATGGTAATGCCACCCAAGAGTCTGTCTTTGAAGATACAAGGGTAAGTTTCTTTGTATTAAATGGTTTCATTGAAAGAGATCTAATTTTTTTAATTGCTATGAATATACATTTGTAAATCATTTCTAACATGTTAATTTTTTTATGTGCACGTAATGCAGTATTTGGTACAATCTGCAGTTGATGGGTATAATGTGTGCATATTTGCGTATGGGCAAACCGGTTCCGGAAAGACATATACCATATACGGTTCAGAAACTAATCCTGGACTTACTCCACGAGCTACTGCAGAGCTGTTTAAAATATTGAGGCGAGAGAAAAACAAATTCTCATTTTCGTTAAAGGTATATCTTGTTGGTTCTGTACAATGATTAATTTTAGTGGTTGCCACTTACAACCCTTTCAAGAGCAAGATAAGATTGTTAAATGCTTTCTTTTCCTATGAATGTGTGAAACTTCTATATAGTAAGTACAATAAAAACATCCCATATAAATAGAAGAAAATGGGAAAAGAAAATACAAGATGGACAAGAAGTCCATCATATCTAGTTTAACACCCTAAAAAAAATATGCGAATTACATTCATTGTTGTTGTTTAGGCTGGGTAATGGGTTTTTTTTTTATTACTACTCGGTAATGGTATTGATCTAAATATTTTTGTGCAGGCATACATGTTGGAGTTGTATCAAGATACACTTGTAGACCTTCTCTTACCGAAAAATGCTAAGCGTTTGAAATTGGAGATTAAGAAAGATTCAAAGGTAATCTCTTTACATATCTCTAGTACTTTCTATGAGGCATGTGTTTTTTGATTAGACTGTGAGGAGTATTTTTGGTTAATCATATTTGATCCTTAACTCGGGTTATTTAAATTTTTTATTCGGATCTGTTGATTAGTATCACATCTTTAAGGTCACTCAATGGTTGATTTGTAATGTTAGGGCATGGTCTCAGTTGAGAATGTAACAGTTCTCTCAATTTCATCACACGAGGAACTGAAAAGTGTCATTCAGAGAGGTTCTGAACGAAGGCATATTGCTGGAACTCAGATGAACGAAGAAAGTTCAAGATCACACCTCATAGTTTCTGTTGTCATTGAAAGTACCAACCTTCAAACTCAATCCGTTGCAAGAGGAAAGGTATATTAATATATTTCATAATAAATGAATAAAGGTGATGCACATTGGTTTGCATACACTTCAGGTCTAGTTGAATATTTGTTTTGAAATTTTATATTCTTTAATATCTTTCTTTTACATAATCATGTGTAGCTAAGCTTTGTGGATCTTGCTGGTTCGGAAAGAATAAAGAAGTCGGGCTCTTCAGGCAGTCAACTTAAAGAAGCTCAAAGCATCAACAAGTCACTTTCAGCACTTGGGGATGTTATTAGTTCTTTATCTTCCGGTGGTCAACACATACCGTACAGGAACCATAAGTTAACGATGCTAATGAGTGATTCACTTGGTGGTAACGCCAAAACGCTTATGTTCGTAAACGTTTCTCCTGCTGAATCAAATGTGGAGGAGACGTACAATTCTCTAATGTATGTCATACTTCTCTTTATTATTTACTTTTTCTAAATTCAAATAATTTGACCACCGGAAGGTAATGACTACTATTTTCTTACACCGTCATACTGAACTCAGGTATGCATCAAGAGTTCGATCAATCGTGAATGATCCAAGCAAAAACGTCTCGTCAAAGGAGATCATGCGGCTGAAGAAGTTGGTTACATATTGGAAAGAACAAGCAGGAAAGAGAGGAGACGACGAAGATTTGGAAGAAATTCAGGATGAGCGACCGGTGAGAGATAAAGGAGATGGCCGTCATTCCATGTAACTTCTCTCTTAAACTAATTTGGCGAAACTTGTAGTTGGAAATACTAGCATTACAAGTTTCTGGGCAGAATTTTGGAATGTAAGTTTAGGGTTTCGGCAGGGTAGACGAGATCGAGCGAGCATACGATCGGTTCTGTGTTCTAGTTGCTATTATATTTTTGGGGTCCTGATTATCTCATTTTCTCATTGTACTCTGAGGAAAAAAGGTTGTAATTGGGTTGGGAGGATATAAGTTGTACAGTGTGGATGGTGTGTATATATGAAATACTCTTAATTTTATTTGTATATGGAGTTCGAAATTTCGTCCTCGTCTTTCGTACTTGTCTTCTGATTTGTTTTCTTCATATTTTTGCTTCAAAGAACATACAGTCACTCAGATTTATCTCAGCTAACACAAAGTGAAATTAAAAAAAAAAATGACAGTGCCAGGCTGCCAGCTCTTGCAGAGTAAGTTCCTTGCGCTAGATGCCACGATGGCAGTATTCCAAGCTAATTCTGTAATTATTGAACCATCACATGATTGGTGTAGTGTTGCTACATGCAATGCAGTATCTCAAGCCAATCCCGTCATTGAACCATCACATGATTGGTGTATTGGTGTTTGCTACATGCAATGCAAGTGAACCATCACATGATTGGCGCTGCTAATTTTTTGTTCGTTGCCAAATCACTTCATTAATCTTTACGGAAGTAGTATATATAAGAGTCTGATAGAAAGGAGAAAGCAAAATAAAACCTAAAAATCAGAAGAAAAATATGGGAGATGGTGATGAGGATTGCAAGACAATCCCAGCCATTAATCTGCAAAATTTTCCAGATGCAGAAGAGTACAGGAAACTGAGAGAAGCATCTGAGACATGGGGTTGCTTCAGGCTTGTGAACCACAGGATCCCACCGTCTCTGATGTCAGAGATAAAATGTGTGGTCAGATCTTTGCTTGACCTGCCCATGGAGATCAAGAAGCAAAACAAAGGTGGCAAAGACTTAGCTGGCTACATACCACCCAGCAAACTCAACCCACTTTATGAATCATTGGGTCTCTATGGCTTGGCCTCACCTCAGGCTGTTCATGCTTTTGCTCTCAGCTGGATGTCACTTCCCACCAGAGGTTAGATTTCTACTACAACCTTAAGAACCGCGGTGATCATTTGAACTAGTGACACTTGATTATCATTGAGTTCAAACATCAGTGGACGATACTTGTTTAACGAAAACAAAGTCATACATTCTTAATACTTGTCGTGACCATTTTGGTTTAGTTTTCACCAAGTTCAAATCTCAATGACGACCATTGCTGAATGAAAAAAGAAAGATACATCCTCATTAATAATCTAATTACATGTTTACGCATAAAAAAAATTATTTTAATTATTGAGTTTCGTGCGTTTACTAAAATACAGTTATTGGACTGTGCATAGAGGTAATACCAAAGTATGCTCAAGCAATGTGTGAGGAGGTTGTGGATGTTGGGAAGAAGTTGGCAGAGAGTTACGGGTTGGCCAACAGTGATTTTCACAAGGGATGACCTTGCCGATTCAGCATGAACAAGTACAACTTCGCTCCTGAGTCGGTGGGCTCCACTGGTGTACATGCACACTCAGATTCTGGATTTCTAACCATTCTTCAAGATGATGAAAATGTTGGTGGTTTGGAAGTGATGATGGGCAAATCTGGTGCCTTTGTAGCCGTTGATCCTTGCCCTGCCACGTACTCTCTTTGTCCTTCTTGGAGACCTTGCTCAGGTATATGGGAAAATGGGTTTTGGTCTTGAGATCAAATAACATTATTATTATTGTCAATATCGATACATTAATCACGTCATATCGAGAAAATTTCAGACTATTTAATATAATGAGAAAATATTAACATTATTGACGGGACTATTTGCTAGAGTAATAAATTAATAGGGCTACTCGACAGCAATTTTCTTTATTTCATTTTATATTTTTGCTAATTTGCTTTTTTACTGCGGTAATTAAGTGTAACCTGTTGTTGTGGAGGCATGGAGCAACGGGAGGCTGTGCAATGTGAAGCATAGAGTGCAATGCAAGGAGGCTGATATTCGAGTTTCGATCGCTGCATTTCTCGCAGGACCGAGGGAGGAAGCCGTGGAAGCTCCACCGGAATTTGTGGATTCCGATCACCCTCGTCCTTATGCCCCTTTTATTTATGAAAGATCACAAGCATAATTACAAAGGTTGCTGATACGCGGACACTTTACTAATATATATATACTCGAATATTCCGAAACTGCATGACGCATGACGATGACTATAATGGATGTCACGTTGACAGTACTCCAAGTCAATCCCGTCATTAAATCATCACATGATTAGCGTTTGCCAAAGAGATCCATCATCTTTATTATTGAAGCTTGGCGGAACTCATGTTATATTCCGTACCATGTATTAAGAGCATCCCAAGGCAATGTCATGGAACCTGGGATGGTCCCAAACTGCATGATCACGAGGATTATATAACGGATAGCCAATAGTTGAAGCATTCTTTATTTCCAATTTTTTATTTTCCTGCCAGAAATTGAAGCATCACACGATTGGCTGCTAAACTTTTACCCTTAAACAATTCTTTTCATTAATCATTGATTAATTAGTATATAAGAAATCATGGTGGAGAGGAGAAAGCACAAACGTAACAAACCCCAAAAATCATCAGAAAAATGGGAGATACTGGTGCTGAGGAAGATTGCAAGACAATCCCAACCGTTGATCTGAAAAAATTTCCAGGTGCAGAAGAGTACAGGAAACTGAGGGAAGCTTCAGAGACATGGGGATGCTTCAGGCTTGTGAACCACAGGATCCCAGTGGATCTGATGTCAGAGATGAAGTGTGTGGTCGGATCTCCGCTGGACCTTCCCTTGGATATCAAGGAGCAGAACAAGGATTCACTAGCTTTCACTGGTTACATACCTCCCAGCAAAGTCAATCCTCTCTTTGAGGCTTTGGGTATTTAGGCCTTCTCCAATGGAGCGTCAAATCCCAAATTTAGCCCATTTTTTTTCAAAATCCATCTCCAATGGAGGGCAAAAAAGAATCTACTCGAAAAGATTGAGGGGCTAATTTTTTGGGGACTTGCTACATTTGGCCCCTTTGGTAGGAATGAGCTACCACTATTCATGGATCCCATGAAGTGAAAAAGTTGTATGAGACATCACATAACAGCAATTCTGTGCTACGGGTTGCATGTTTTATCATGCACCCGCAGTTTTTTGTCCATAAGATGACATGGTTGTTTAAATCCAAAGGCTAGGATCATTTTTTTATAATTTTAAAAACATAAAAACAGATTTTAAACTAAAAAAATATATGAAATCTTGTTAAATAATTCTCAATCTTACATGGGTCATATTCAAAATATTTGTCTCTAAAGATAAATATTTTCAACATACATCTTCTTAAAAAAAACAATGTGTTCCAAAAATTTTATTTAAATAGGTACAAGTAGTAGTTTAATTGATTTAAACAACACATAGTAGTTGTTGTGCGAATGTTGTACTATAATATTCTCCAATATGCTAAAAAGTAATAAAATATTGAGAGAAATAAAATGTAGCTCATGTACTATTGGAGATGAAAAATTATAGCCCTGCACTATTCTTTAAAAAATTATATTTTAAATGTGCTATATTTAGAAATGGTGGCTAAATATGATCAAACTATTGGAGATGGCCTTACGACTTCGCCTCACCTCAGGCTGTTCATAACTTTTGCTCACAGATAGATGCCTCTTCCCACCAGAGGTTAGCTTTTTGCTCTTTTCCTCCCCTTCGTCTAGTGGTACTGGATTTTCACTGAGTTTAAATATGAGTGGATAACAGTTATTAAATAAAAATATTCAAAACCTTAATAATCGTCATGATTATTTGGTTCAGTAGCACTCAGTCCTTGTTGAGTTCAAATCTCAGCTAATAAAAGTTAGATGAAAAAAAAAATTACGATCTTAACTTAATAATTGCAATACTATTTGGTTTAATGACACCCAGTCTTCATTGAGATGAAATCACTATAAACAACAATTGTTTATAAAGTTACAACTTTAGGGCTCGTTTAATTGGAAGTGATTATGTGAGGGCCAAAATCAATTATGAGGAGAAGCTCCTCCTACGTGTTTCTCGAATACGTCACTTAAAGTGATTTTTAAATGATTTTATGAAGAATCACTACTCATGCGCTTCAAAGAAGTGATTTTGGCCTCCCATAAACACTTCCAAACAAAACTTGAATATAAAAGATATAACCACGACCACCATGAGAACCAGCAGGAGCAGTGATGCGACCACCACAGATTGCCGCTAGGGCAGTTGGACCACTGCCAATGGAGAAAGAGGAATGCAACTTCTGATGGCATTCAACGCTCAAGAGAAGAGCTTCTAAAGCATTGTAGGAGATTGCCTCATCACAAGCTTGAGCAGAGGTTATTATGCTCTCGAAGGCAGGTCCAACATTATTGTTGAGAACAATGGCTACGAGATCGGAATCAGACATAAGAGCTGCAGAAAGAGAAAGGGTATTAGCAAGACAAGTGATACGATCAATAAAGTCAGCAATGGAAGAGTCATCTTGATGAGTATTCATCAGCTCACTGCGAAGCTGGAGAATGCGACATGTGGATTGAGACGCATAGTGCTTACAAAGGCATGTCCATGCAGTGTGGGAACTGGTCTTTCCAATAACAGCAGTAATGGTTAATCCAGAAGAGTACCATAGCATCATTTTGAATCCAGGCTTCAAACTCTGGATTGATTTCATCAGTGAATTGGCCTTCAACATCCTTGATAAAGGTAGATGGACAAGTGCTCGTTCCATCAACAAAGGAACCGAGATTGCGACTGGGAAGAAAAGGCATCATATGTGCCTGCCATAAGGGATAGTTATTACGATCCAACTTGATCGTAAAGAAATTAGAGACAATGGGGAAGCAAGTGTTTAGGGCTAGGGTTGCAGAACTCGAAGAATCAGACGTCATCTTTGAGAAAGGATCGGAAAAAAAAATGTCGTAAGACTCAGAGCTCACAATACCATAAAAGATATTGACAGAAAAGGATTATAAACTTTCAACTTAGTTAATTATGAGTGAGGTTTCACGTTGAATATGTAGAGTTACAGGTGATGAGGTTGTTAGAGAAGATAGTTATCTCTAAGAACAAATATTCAAATATACAAAAGACTTAATCAACTAAGAGAAACTAAAGGTCGTGGAAGAGTTGTAGATAAAGGTGGACTGTGATGCTGTTGAGATGAGCGGGAATTTTCAATTTCAAACAACCTTGGCTTATCAGAATAATCGCCATGAATTTGTGTGTGCTTGTACACTTTGCAAAAGTATTAAGTAGCCCACCCCATTCAAAATTTCTGAATCCGCCCTTGACGAATGAAGATAGTTGTTGAATGAAAAAGAAAGTTACAACCTTATTCTTAACCTAATCTAAACTAGTCAATTTTATCAATTCTTCATCAATATATGTTATTTACTAAATGAGCAGAGAGGTAATAGAGAAGTATGCTCAAGCAACATGTGAGCAGGTTGTGGACATTGGAAAGCAGTTGGCAGAAAGTCTAGGGTTGGTCAACGGTGATTTCCACAAGGGTTGGCCTTGCCAATTCAGGATGAACAAGTACAACTTCTCTCCTGAATCAATGGGGTCCACTGGTGTACAAGAACACACAGATTCTGGATTTCTAACAATTCTTCAAGAGGATGAAGATGTTGGTGGCCTGGAAGTGATGAACAAATCTGGTGCCTTTGTGCCTGTTCATCCTTGCCCTGGCACTCTCTTTGTCAATCTTGGAGACTCTGCTCAGGTATTACATCGTCGATACTTTATCGCATGGAGCAATGGGAGGCTATACAATGTGAGGCATAGAGTAAAATGCAAGGATATAGAGTTAGCAAGTTCAAGCTGACCAAAAAATTGCAAGCTGATGGAGCCCTTGCACTCCTACGCACCCCTTCCTATCTTACTGATGTGTGTGCCAAGCTTAGCTAGAATATATCATCCTGCTGCCTTTTAGCCTATGTTAAATAAGGTAAATAAGTGCAAAGGGTTTGTAGCTCAAGTAAGTAATAGTATTTAATTAGTATTTTGATATGCTGCCCTCTGTATCGCTTGTATAAGAAAAAAAAAATTCCTCTAGAGAATTCGAAGTCATGTACTGAGGAAAATCTGTTTTCCCAATTAAAGTATCATTTATAATTTTCTTTGGACATGTTTCAATATCCAATTTAATATTTTTCTGCTATTTTCTCATCGTACATTAATTCTACAATGCCTATGTGGCGGGCAAACTGAAATAACTAAATGCTAATTATGTCATTTGGTATCGTGAGTGCTGATGCGGGCGTGCCAATTCGCCGTCAAACTTGATCGGGCGAATAACTTGAATGCGGTGGTGGTGTGGAATGTGTTGCTACAAACTTTTGAATAAAGCAATTGCGGTCGAGGAAGGAACACTCGATGTGATGTTCTTTTGATCATCTACTATATTGGTGAAAATATAAGTCCGCCGAATTGGTATCAAGCTAAATGGGCAAAGGTACTCAATGCGTGTCTTTACTATAAAAGAATAAAAGACTCCTCGTTAGCTGCCAACCCAAACCTCTATTTCCAATTAGAATTTATATCAACGGTTAATAAGTCAGTTTTCACAAAAGGGTGTGAAAAAATTTCGCGTAGAGTGTTAAGTTGAAAGTCCTTTCTTTATTGCACTGTGCTTTGTATTTATAGATGAGCCAATAAATCACCAAGCCGTGAAACCCTCTGATTACGCCTTCTCTTCTTGAGATAATTATCAAACTCTGTTTGCTTAGCACCAAATCTCAATTGCCTAAGCAACCTAATAAGTACCACGTGTACCAGATAAAACTAATATCCACCCAATATCATGGAAAGTAGCCTTCATATGTACCAATTCTTCTTGAGTACGTTGCAGACGTTGCCATAGGTTGCAATCCTCCTACGCACACCACAATTCTGCATTTTCCTTATTAGATACCATTTCCAGACTTTTCTTTGATCTCCAACTTCCAAAGATATTTCCAAGATAATTACTATGATAATTAAAAATCATAATAACATCTAGAAAATTCATTGAAAATCACTTAAAATCTTCATTCATCCAACGACCTAGAATATTTAAGCCAACAGTGCAAAATTGGGTTCCAACGGTATCAAAATGTTAGATATCACAACGCTTACCAAATCATTGGTACTAAAATGTGGTATGATGAGCATTATTAACATTAAACACATCTCATCTAACCCGAGAAAATAAAAAAAAAGAGTGATTTTAGCACTTCCCTATTAATCTTATGCACTCCAAATTGTTTATATATTGCAACTCTAGTGCCGTCTCCGAAAGAAAACAATTAGCTAATTGAAAAAATTAATTCATGTATGTGGCAATGTAGTGGGATGGAAAATGGGAAAGTCCCAAACCGCATCATGACGATGATACGATGATAGACATAAATTTTTTTCTTATTTTTCTTTTCTACGTGCTCATTTTTGTGGAGTAGGCTACAGTACTCGCAAGCATTGAATGCTCACACCGATCTCACCATTAAAAGGAGGGAGGAGGGAGGAGGGAGGAGAGAGGGGGGGAAAGAGGGTGAGATAGGTGTAAGCATTCAATGCTTGCGAGCACTGTAGCCTGTTCCTATTTTTGTGGTCGAAACTCGAAAGCGAAACTACGGAGAAATTTTTGTATAAAACCGGCCGCACGCGACATTTCTCGTAAAAGTGGGACCATGAGTGGACCCGAGGTATACAAAAATACAGACAGAATCACGATTTTGTATGTGTGGCCGCACCGGTCGGTCGGAAAACCATATTTTCTCCCTCACATGGGGTGGCGTGCTAATTTTTTTTTCTTTGTCGACCCTTTAGTTGATCTTACCTTAATTAGTCAAAAACAAATGCGTATGGTACAATCTATCATTCAATCCCAAATGAATAATCCAATCCAATTCAATCCAATTGTCGATGGACTGTCCACACTCTACACTCTTACCCAATTAGAAAAAAAGTGTTCAAAGGAGAAGTCTCGTAATTCAGCGGTTAAGAACATTCATTTTTATATTAAAGTCTCGAGTTTGATTCTCTCTTCTTTATTAGGCGTATAAAAAAGAAGAGGAGAAATCAAAACAAACCCAAAATTCAAAAATGAGAGATGGTGGAGAGGAATATTGCAAGACGATCCCAACCATTGATCTGAAAATTTTTCCAGACGCAGAAGAGTACAGGAAGCTGAGGGAAGCATCAGAGACATATGGATGCTTCAGGCTTGTGAACCACATGCTCCCACCGGCTCTGATGTCGGAGATGAAATCAGTGGTCAGATCTTTGCTGGACCTGCCCATGGAGATCAAGAAGCAGAACAAGGATGTGATAGCTGGGAGTGGATACATGGCTCCCAGCAAAGTCAACCCCCTCTATGAAGCTTTGGGGCTCTATGACTTGGGATCACATCAGGCTGTCGACAGCTTTTGCTCTCAGTTGGATGCTTCTTCCTACCAGAGGTTAGCTTTGGGTGTCTGCTCATATTTTTACTCCTTTTCTACTTGGTATTAGTAATTTGATCACATCTTAGCTTAGTGGAGTGAAAACAAGAAAACACAACCTTAATAATCCGCTTGATTATTTGGTTTAGTGACTCTCAATCTCCGCTGAGGTCAAATCTCAGACAATAGTTGTTGAAAGAAAAGAATGTTACAACCTTAATATCTAGATTAGTCAATAGTCATATATGTTATTTGGTCTACGTGTCAATCCTAAATTCGAAACTCTAAACTCTAATTCTTAATTGACGACGATTGTTGAATGAAGAAGAAAATTACAACCTTTTCAATACTCATGTATGTTAAAGCTACTTGGCTCTTTACAATTAAGGAACAATTCCTCGTACTTGTAAATAACAACATATACTAAAGTGGCTTAGAAATATAAAAACAAAAGTATCCACGAACATGTTGATTGTGATTTGTCACTAGTTAAAAACTTAAAAACACAAAAGCAAAAGTTTCCACGCACATGTTAAATTGTGTTTCAGTAGACTGTCAGATATGATAGTTTCATTCCGAACATTTAGACCTACCCGTTAATTTTAGCAATGTGTTGCATACATTGACACATAGTAGAAAAACTCGTCTTAAAGTTGGTTTTGTTACTAAATGAGCAGAGAGGTGATAGAGAAGTATGCTCAAGCAGTGTATGAGCAGATTGTGGATATTGGGCAAAAGTTGGCCGAGAGTCTAGGGTTGGCCGATAGTGATTACCTCAAGGGATGGCCGTGCCAGTTCAGGATAAACAAGTACAACTTCACTCCCGAATCAGTAGGATCCTCTGGTGTGCAATTACACACGGACTCAGGATTCCTAACCATTCTTCAAGACGATGAAAATGTCGGTGGTTTGGAAGTGATGGACAAGTCCGGTGCCTTCGTAGCCGTTGATCCTTGCCCAGGCACTCTCCTTGTCAATCTCGGGGATGTTGCTCAGGTACTTTATTGTCTGTTTAGCGTCCCTCCAATTCTCCAAGTTTGTAACATGTTTCATTTGTGCATATTTCCGTATGTTGTTGATATTTTTATGTCAAGGCATGGAGCAATGGGAGGTTGTGCAATGTGAAGCATAGAGTACAATGCAGGGAGGCAACAATTCGAGTGTCGATCGCTACATTTCTCTTGGGGCCGAGGGAGGAAACGGTAGTGGAAGCTCCGCCTGAATTTGTGGATTCGGAGCACCCTCGACTTTACGTCCCTTTTACTTACGAAGATTACAGAAAGCTCAGACTCTCCACAAAACTGCAAGCCGGTGAAGCCCTTGCACTCGTACGCACCCCCTCCTAATTTGGTGGATATGTGGCACAAGAAGGAAGTGAGCCTAATGACAATAGCTATATTAATTTACAGATCATATAATATCTTCAAATAAGTGACTTAATGTTACAATGTTACCTAATTGAACTAGTTAGACCAGTTTTGTTCAGATAATCTCTCTGTTCTTTCTGGTTCTACTTTCTAGTGGAGATTTCTTTGTCAGTGTTACAATTTGTTAGAAACATTGGGATTGCCCATTGAAAGAACAACGCTGACATGGTTTGGATCTTAGAGTTGTCAATCAACTAAACAATTTGGTTTTGAAGGCGGGTCGTGTATTGAGGGACAAACCATATGGCGTCAGCTGTAATATATTCTTTTGTGTCTACGACACTATTAGATAACTTGAAATTATAGTTGACTATAACCTGCAACAAAAGAAGATTAAGGCAATACATTAATTTGTAATTCACAAAAGAAGTAGGGATTAGTTTGCACTAATCACAGCTTACCAAACTTAATTGTACACTTCTATTACATGATTCATAAGTAAGGAAAATAAAATCAAGATCTAAATATTTATAAATATTGACAAAATTTACAAACTTACACATGGAAAATGCACCTTCGGTGGAAAACAAAATAGAAAATAAACCAAAATTTAAAACTAGGAAATTTCTCAAGCAAAAAACAAAGAGAATTTCTTTTATTTTTTTAAGAAAAAAAGGCAAAATGGAAAAATAAATAAAATGGGAGAACGTGGGACTGATGACAAAACAAGAATCTTAAACCAAGGAGAAGCTCTCACTGTGTCGTCTTGTTCCTCCATTGCTATCCGGGCTGTCGTAGCGTGGGGTCCACTCAGATGTATCCGACACCGATATCTCAAGGGGCCACGACGACGTCGTATTCACCGTGTTGGCTGTGCTGCTCACTCCCTCGGGCATATTGCTAGAGGGCCACACGAAAGCGGGTTTAAAAGGCGGGACTCGGGGCACCGGAACCGACCCGGAAATGATTTGGATAATGGTTTGGGTCTTGGGCCTCTCGCCCGCGATCGGGTGCATGCAGGCCAGCCCAAGAAGCAAAAGCCTCTCAGCTTCCTCCGCCACGTAATCATTTCCCAGCCTCTCATCGACGGCATCCAGCACGCGCCCTTCTCTATGCAACGACCAAACCCAATCCACAACGAATTGGAACCCTCCCATTTTGGTCCACGGCCGTTGCCCGCACACGACTTCTAGAAGCACGGCCCCGAACCCGTAGATGTCGGACTCGCACGTGGCCTTGCCCGTGTGAAAGCACTCGGGGGCTATGTACCCCATCGTGCCCGGAACACCCTCGAGCTCGGCGTACGAGGTTTTCTCGTTGTCCAGGGCACGTGCGAGGCCAAAGTCCCCGAGGCGGGAGTTAAAGTTGGAGTCCAGCATTATGTTGCTGGCTTTTAGGTCTCTATGGACTACTCGTTGGTCGTACTCGTTGTGGAGGTAGTGTAGGGCGGAGGCCACTCCGGCTACGATTCTGTACCTCTGACTCCAGCCTAGGGTTGCGTTTTCCGTCTCGCCAAATAGGTGGTTGTCCAAGCTGCCGTTGGGCATGAACTCGTAGACTATGAGTAGCATTCCGTTTTTGTGGCACCATCCTGCATGTTTTTAATGTGTCAAAATGTGTACATGAAAGCATAACAAGTTGTATCAACAATTTAACAAATGTAAATTCATTTTTTCCTTACTTTTAATATCCGTGTGACCTCTAAACTAACTTATCAGAAGAAGAGATTTGCTGGTAGGGTTGCCTTATAGAACAAGACATGTGATAAGCGTAGAGTGACACTTTAATACATGGAGACGGTCCCGTAGGAAGGGAGACACCCGAGGCCCGAACAAAAAAATACAAAAAGATCTATTTTCTCTGTGAGATTGGTCGAACAAAACAGGCGGTCAAGTCGCTGACTTCACATTTTCTCTATCCAAAGATGGATTTGTACACCTCTTGACCTACCTAACTCCTCCTAGAGAGAATTGTTCTTAGTTTGCTTTCAGTTGTTAGTTGAATGTGGGATGATGACAAGCACAAGTAACACAATGGTTGACCTTTGACCATAACATCTCCTCAATACTACAACTCTTCTTATATGACCGGGGACTTTTGGGAATTGACATACGCATGTGCTAAATAAATATTCCTTAGTCCTAATTGGCACATTAGAGCCGAAGAATCGGCGGCGGCAATCGCGCCTGCCCAGTAAACGACTTGGCGTGCGCCAGCAGGACATGGGCCCGCCTTCGTTGGGTGACAATTCGGACTTTTATTCGCTTTTGGTCCAATGAGAATTAGGCTAGATTAGGTCCGAATAATACTTGGCTGCTGCCAATTCATCAGCAGCTGCTGACAACCAATCTTGTGTGAACACGTGTTTAAATTTTTCTTTCTTTTAATTTTTTTAATCAAAACTTGGACACGTGTCCACACGAGATTGGTTGTCAGCAGCAGCCAAGTATTGTTCTTCAGGTCCCATCCCAAGCTCACTAAATAATTTGTATAAGTGAATTTTCTGTCGCATATATCAAAACTAAAGTGCACATTTAAGTTACATATCTAAACAAAAATTATTCGATTTTATTAGGTTAAATAATTTAATGACTTTTGTTCATATGTGTAATTTAAATGTGCACTAGATAAAGTCTCTTTGTATAAGACATATGATGACACTTCATAGAAAATTAATAAAAAATCCATTGTAAAAAAAAAAGTTAATTAAAAAACCAAACAAATAAATCCTAAACTTTAATTAAGTCATTGACAAAAAATAAAGCCTTAATTAAATCACTAGTGTTGGTCATGCTAGTTTCATTTTGAATGTGACTTGTTGTCATATTGAGAATTGTTTTTATATTATTGATGACGGAAAAAAATTTTATTACGTATTAGTATTACGCACAACACAACAAAAATATGATGTTATAGTGAAATAAAAATTGAAAACTAAACTAAAAAAAAAAATTATCATACGGGCATTAGAAATCTGTACAAATATAATTGTTTACAAACTTTTATTTGAAAATACGACTAAAACAATGATAAACATAAAACAAGGGGGCACTAAATTGGCTATTGTTTGTTCCCACAGGTTTTATTTTCTATTAAAAGTTTATAATCTGTTCTATTTACATATCTTCTTAAATTGAGTCATACTAGAAACACTACCTTATATACTCGTCACAAATAAGAAATTGTCACATTATTAGGTATTCAAAAGTTATGTAAAAGCTGGTGTCTTTACAATTATTTTCAAAATAATTGGCTAACAAAACTTATAATTATTAATAATTAAGAAGTCACTACAATGCTAGCAATATTCGGGTTTGGCTGTGGTGCTACGACCCTTTTGGTAAGGCCCTCAAATTTGCATCTTTATTCTCACTCGTTCGATTTAGATGTGCAGCTCTCAACCATTGGATTCATGGTATCACTTCATGATCCATAGCATGACAAAAATTTCGGTGATATTCATCTCAATTTACCAGTGAAAGCTATCAAATTTGACTTCCATTTTTTTTTTATTGAAATCATGTTCGACTTCCACAAGTAACGAATTCTACACCTAATTATGTCTAACTTGTTTCATTTAGTTTAAATTTTCAAATTGTCATATTAAAAGAGATATAAAAAAAAAAAAAAACAAGAGAAAAAAACAAATATCGAGCAAAAAATAATAATTAGGAAAGGATTGGTTACTTACCGAGTAATCGGACGAGATGCTTGTGGCGGAGCCGGTTGATAATGGTGAGCTCAGCCAAAAAGTCGTCTTTACCCTTGAGATTATCCCGGGAAAATTTCTTCACCGCCACCTCCAAATTCTCTTTGGGCAGCACACCTCTATACACCACCCCATATCCGCCCTGACCCAGCTTGTGCTTCTCGTCAAAGTTGTTCGTCGCCTTCTTCAATTCCTTGAAACTAAACTCCCTCGGAGTGCCCGGAAGACTCTTGAGCGCCCCCAAAATATTCTCGTCCGACGCCGCCGCCTTCCGCCGCTTGTACAAATAATACCCCAACCCGCCCAGGCCCACCAGCAGCAGCGCCACCGCGGGCACGCCCACCCCCAGCCCAATCTTCAACCCCTTATTATTATCCCCACCCTCGCCACCTGGCAGAAGCTCCACCGTCAGATTCCATTTCAGCACACAATTCAGCTCGATCGCGGTCCCGGTCGACGCGGCGAAACCGAAATACGACTTCTGTTTCACAATGTCCCTGAGGTTGAGATTGGCGGTTAAGATTGGGCTGGTGGGCCTGGGCTGGATGACGAACCCGTTCGTCTGTAGGTCCTTGTGCTGCTCGGCCATGTACACGTCCAACTGGTGCGAAACGCCGCCGTATTCGATCCAGACCATGTAAAATCGGGTACCGGGCGGCGCGATCTGGATACCCAGATCCGAGAGCGAAACGGTCTTGTTGGACCGAATTGAATTAATGTTGATGCCCATGTGGTTGTCGTCCGGGTCGAAGTCTTGTTTGAATGTGTCGAGCTCGACGGCGAGGAAGTGGTTGTTGGGGTTGCCGTCGGTGGTGGCGTTGGTCAAACCGAGGTACTGACCGTGGCTGGCCAACGGGAGGGTCATATCCGGCGCGACAAGAAACGCCAGGCCCTCGCCCGGGATGGCGGAGCTGTTGAGGCGAAAGACGTTAATCAGGAACGACGAATTGAAAGACGCCACGTGGCTTCCGTTTGTTGGGGAATCCGGAGAATCCGAGTCGGTCCAGAGCGTGAAAGATTGGTTGTAGAAGACTCTACCTGAGCGGTTGTTGAGGGTGAAGTTTCCGGCGGAGTCCGGCGTGATCTGGAGTGCATCGTTGCTGATCGTCGCCGGCCGGAGTACCGCGAACTTGTCGTAATAGGATTCGTCGAAGGGGCCGAACTCGTTGTGAGAGATTTCGAGTGGCTGGGCGTCGGAGAAAGCTGCCGCCGGCAAGAGAAGAAGCAGCAGCAGAGCCGCAGCGCCAGCTGTCAGCTGATTCAGCCTCATGTGGCAGTTGAAAGAAGACGACGTCGTTGCACACTCACTCGTGTAAAATTGTATGAGGCGATTCCAAATGGAGAGAGATCGTGAGCAGCATTAATTTAACTATACTTGTTCGGCAAATGCGCTTCGCTTTATTTGTTTATAATTTATAATTTATAATTTATTTTCTACGCAGAAATCGATGAGTGTTTTGAAACTTTTAGTTGCCGCTTTCCATGTTATAACTCGGAAATTTCCAATTAATTTGTGAGAAATGCTACCGAGACTCGCTTAAAAAGCAAATTTTCACGAACTCACTAGCCGTGTCAGAATTGTTTAAAGAAAATATTCTGGTGTATGGGTTCCACTAATAAAATAATAAAAAGAAGAATTGGAATTAAAACCCTCTCTCTCTTGCTTACCTTCTGCCCATTCCTCTCTCTTCCTCACCCGACCCTCTCTCCTCCCCCCTCTCTCCCCTGTCCGATGAAACCCTAAAACCACTGTACTTTTTTCTCCAGAATTTCCAGTTGTTCTCTCTCTCGCCATGGCTGCAAAGTTCAAAATATCCATTGGAAAATACTCGGGCAAACCCCCGATTTGAATCTGTAAACGAAAATAATAAATCTGAAACTTGTCTACTTCAAGTGGAAAGTTGACGACAAAAACTTGTGCATTAGACAAAAAATCAATTTGAACTCGAAATATTTGGATATCTTTCAATTTGAGCATTTTCTCATCTCCCATCAAGCACACAAAGCATACCCAAAGACTATAATTCGATGGAATCTTTAGGGGCAAAGCAACCATAAATCTTCCCCACCAAAATGGGATCTTGAGATGGGTTTGGCGGTGAAGCCAGCCGGAGTTGATTTGGGAGAGAAACAGTGAAGAATATGGAAGAGGGAGGATGGAGTTTGGTGGGACCCATCTGCAGATGAAAAGACGGAAAGAGAAAGGATTTTTAAGTTTTTTTTAAGTTTTTTAATGGTGCTGTATTGATTCATTTAAAAGAGGGGAAATGATATTATGATATTTGTAGTAATTTTCTTATTAAACTACTATTTGTATCTTCCATTTAAGAATTGAATTGCATAATAAAATGAAAGTACAAATAATAATAAAGGGTACAAATATCAACTCCCTAAAAGAGGTGTACGTGGCTAGAGAGTTCGGGGAGACTCGTTTTTTGAGCGAGTTCCTTAGCATTTCCCTTAATTTATTGATTTTTTAAATTAAAATTTTTATTTAATTGATCAACTTACAATATTAAATATTTTATAAAAATTGAGGATTAGATTACATGTTGAACATTTTTTCAGCTTTATCTAGCAATGGGCAATGGGTCATATATAAAATGATATAACATATCAAATTGTTTAGATCTGAGCAGTCTTTGTCAATCACAATGTAAAGAATATTAGTTTATTACTCGTGTATATACGATAAACTAGGGTTCACAAAATTTAAATAATTTTTTCAAAAATTTAAAATAATACCTATCCTTGAATAAGAGCAGATTATAGGAGGACTAGAGGACTTTGTTAATTCTCTTTTATTTCCCTACCCCATAATCTAATGCAGTCAACAAATAGTTGAGCTGACTTTGATCGTACAAATTTCATAATCGGAACTGTTCAATTTCTTAAGTTTTATTTAAAGATCACTCCTACAAAAACTCATTTTAATCGGAGATTATTTAGTCATTCAAATGTATAGAACAAATTGACGGTGTAGATACCAAGTAATATATTCATGATGAACTGTTCATTTATTTGATACATTTGGATGATTTAACGATCTCAAATTCGAATAAATTTTTGTAGGATTGATCTTCAAATGCAGATAATTAATAAATTGAACGATTTTGATCGTTAATTTTATTTGGTCAAAATACGTTTTTCGCAATGGAGGAATATGTGCAAGTATTATCTTTGTCAGAAATGCTTTTAGCTATTTTAAATAGAATTCCAGAAGTCATAAAATTTAGTGACATTTCTCTCCACTTGTAAGTAAAAAAATTTAGTGTCGACTTTCTTAGATGGCGATTTCAATGCCAAATCATGGTTCCCCTTGTGTTTATCAACCCCAAATCCACACCATGCAATATTGTTGTATAAAAAAATATATGAAACCCTTTAATATCATGCCTCGTTTCGTGTCGTGATGCGAAAAATAGACTTCCAAGAATTGTCAAAAGTCATTATGATATTGTAATGTAATTACATATGGCCATGCACTATGAATTAACAACTATTTCTTTTTATACATACATCTTTTAATTTTCTGACTTGCCACCCCTGCGTTCACATTAGTTTTACAGATATATAACCATTAATTCTGTTGTAGATAATTTATAACATGTGTTAAATGTGATTGTGTAAATCCTAGGTAGATATGGATTAGGCTATTCCATTATGTATGGGATTAGTTTCCTAATGTAATTGTACTTATTTCACTATAAATAAAGGCACCTGGCATGAGGAATATACACCACAATACAGTATAATTCCTCAAGCCTTCTCTACTTTCTCTCTTCCCTTTGCTTGCCGCACCCTCTCAGAAATATTGGCCACAACAAATTCAACATTTTTGTATGGAATCATGATCTCAACTAGGAAATTTAAGCCAGGTTGTAAAATGGACATCTAAATTCTCTTTTAACATAATAATTGTACGTGGGAGTTGTTTAATAATTATGTATTATTTGAGTTTGAAAATAAAAAAGAAGCAATAACTTTATTCCAATTAACATGGCTCTACCTAAATTTGTCACTCTATAGTGCTTGACACCATGCAAAATACAGTCTGCGTGATTCTCAATTTCTTCTCTTTTTATAGCAATCAGCTTCTGATTTCTTGCTTTCATAAGCACTTTTTCTAATTGCAAAAGCCCTTGAATTTCAAAAGTAGTTATATATGGTCAAAAGCAACTAGTAGCTAGTCAACCAAAACGATTTTACAGTATATATTGCAGGAACGTACCAGATTTTAACCATATAATGCTTCTAAACACCAAATCCAGAAGTCCACAGATCGTGGGGATTGGCTACAATGCTCGCAAACATTGAATGCTCACACCGATCTCACCCTTCTTCCCCCCTCTCTCCTCCCTCCTCCCTCCTTTTAACGGTGAGATTGGTGTGAGCATCCAATGCTTGCGAGCACTGTAGCCTACTCCCAGATCGTGATCTCATGTGAGGTTGTTATATATATGGAGTTTGCAAAAGTTGCTTTTTTTTAAAAGTACTTTCTATTTCATTTGTGGGAGTAGGCTACAATGCTTGCAAGCATTGAATGCTTACACCGATCTCACCATTAAAATGAGGGAGGAGAGAGGAGAGAGGGGGGAAAAGAGGGTGAGATTGGTGTGAGCATTCAATGCTTGCGAGCACTGTAGCCAGTCCCTTCATTTGTGTTCCCTACTAACTCTTACTCAATTAAAAGCACATGTGAGATACGAAAAGGAGTGAGAGTAGTGTTTGTGTTGTGTGCGTGTTCACACTTCACGCCCTTTAATTAACAAGTATAATTTGTTTGTTTAATGTTACGTATGTAGAATAATATAAATTTTTGATAGTTTTCATATAGCTTTATCTAAAAACAGAATTTGAATGTATAGTAAGATACTCGAGTAGATATCAACTGATCTTTTGGTGAAAATTTGAAGAAAAAATAATAATAATTCACAACTTTATAATATATAAATGACGGAAAATTTAGACCAATGTCATCCAAATTATAGTATGCGTTGCATCTGACACTCAAATTTAAGATGAAGTTGTGTCAATATATGCAGGCTGCAGCACCTCAATTAGAATTTTGTTACAATTAATGTGCCACATATAACTTTATTTCGTCGAAAAAATTGCTTGTGGTTTGCTCATTACACTATGAAAGGTATGTTAACCTCTAAAATAATGATACATATTCGTTGCAAGGGATCACGTGCAAAGCACATGCAACTTTTTAGACAAAAAAATAGATAAAGTTCAAGGAACCACATTGCAACAAAAATTTAATTGGTTTTTAAAAAAAAAAAAAATTATTATTACTAAGAGGAGAAGGAGGGTTCGAAATTATTACAATAATTTAGGAAATGAGGAGTTTTAAACCTGAAATGCATAGGTGAAAACCCAACACTCTTTCCATTAGGATATTAGACCACATGCTTCAATTTTTTGTTTTCAAATGGCACTTCGTAACAATACATAAATTTTGAAGCACAAATAAAAACAAACAATGCCTAAGATTCAAGTGGCATTAGTAAGATTTCCTCAAAAAATGGGAGTAGGCTACAGTGCTCTCAAGCATTGAATGCTCACACCGATCTCACCATCAAAAGGAGGGAGGAGCGAGGAGAGAGGGGGGGGGGGGAAGGAGGGTGAGATCAGTGTGAGCATCCAATGCTTGCGAGCACTGTAGCCAGTCCCCAAAAAATGACACAGAGAGATGCAACTAAGAGAATACTTTGCATATTTTATGGTAACAAGGATAAACAATTAAAAAAATGTCAAAGTTCGAATTTCTCTAATCACAATCCTTTTTTATCCTCTTGCGCTTATAAGATAGAGTGAAATGAATTAAATTAGAGAGAGCGCCAATAACATTCACCTATGAAAAGTTCAACTTGAGTCACCAATACAAAAATAGAAAATAAATGACATGAAACCCAAATTAAGAAAATCATAATTACTCTTCAAAATACATTTAGGAGAAACCAGAGGTTGAGAGGAATTTTGGCGCCATTAGGAGGGAAAATTGTAAAAACTAAGTTCAGTTCTCAATTAGCTCAATTGAGAAGGCCACACTCGGAAGCTATCGACCTATAGAAGGGTCAATTTAATAGTAATGCTAAGTTCACTAAACAAAAGAGGACGGATTCAACAAGAAGGAGAGACGTTCGACTTTTTTTTAGAAGTATTATCTTATTAAATTATAAAAAAGTGTAAATGATACGTTTTTAGAGTGCCGATAACTACTATCAAGATTAAATCAATAAATTAAAATTTTGAAAACAGTTTTAAATAGTTAATGAGTTTTTCTTTATACATCACTACTGATTAACAAATGAGATTGTGACGTTTATTAATTAATACGTCAGAATCCATTAACAAATCTAATTGTATATGACGATAATATTCTAAAACACCTTAGAATTTTCATTTAAACCGTTGATAATAATTTTGCTAAATAGGATTCCGACATTTACCGGTTAATAATTATTTCGACAAACAATTTTTCTAAATAATTGGATTAAAATTTAAAAGAGGATTTAGAAAATAAAAGGAAAAAACAAAAAAAAAACGAGAGAAATCCAAAGTAAGAAAGAACAAGACTTGCCTGCTGAAAATTCAGCAGCCATTCCTATTTACACCCAATCTCTTGTGAACACGTGTCCAAATTTTGATTAATCAAAATTTAAACACGTGTTCACGCATAATTTGATGGAAGTAGAAATGGCTGCTGAATTGTTCAGCAGCCAAGTTATTTCCAGTAAGAAAACCTAGAGGCACACCATGACTTTCTTAATCATGGCGACCCCCAAAAGTGGAGTCAAACAGTCGCCACAGCTCACAGATAGCATTAAAAATAAAAAAACCACAAAACCCCAAAACGCAATCGCTCCAAACGCAAAACGGTGCCGAAAACCCCCCAAGTTCACAGCTTCATCTTCAGGTACTTCCTCCTCCTCCTCCACTCCCTCGTTGAAATCTTATTTTCCTTTCGTCGATTTCAATTTATTACTTTGCGCTGCTGGAAACGAATTCGATTTAAATCCCCAAATTTCATGTATTAAGTCGACGGAATTGGAATTGGAATTCTAGGGTTCATCCAATTTTTTGTTGTTTTTTGTTTTTGCCGGGAAGAAAGATTGAAGCTTTATTGTACATATGGGTAAAGATTAATTCTTGAATTGGGTTTTTAGGGTTAGGGTTTTTCGCATAATTGCATAGATTTACATAAATTTGGGAATTCCTCAGTTATATTGCAGGCTTAAAGCTTGTGACGCAAAGTTGAAACCTGTGGCATTTGAATTTAAAGTTGAAGTTATTATGGTGTTTGGGGACCAATGATTTGTTAGGGTTTCTGATGCATCCAACATCCTTGTGAATTGGAGATTGCAGCATTTGGTGATAAATGCAGGATCCGAAGATGTCGCTGGCCGATGAGTTTTCGACTCCTAAGCTGAAGAAAAAGAAACCCTCAACCCAGAAGGCCCCCTTGTTTCCGCAGCAAGGGCATGATGTGAACGGGACTCCTCCACTTCCGGTAAAAGCAGGGCAGAAAGGATCCAAAAGAACCCCGAAGAAAGAAGTTTCTCCGTCCTTCCAGCCGCAGCCAGAGAGGTTGAACTCAGATTCGTTGCCGGACTCCTCCCCATCTGGAAGCGGGTACCGTGCACTGAGGCTCAAGTATTTGCTGCTGGAGGAAGAGAGCTTTGCGTTGGGGAGAGATCTGAGAGAGGTTGAAGATGAGGTCAAGACCCTGGAGGACGAGAAGCATGCACTCTTGGACAAGCTTGTTGTGTTAGAAGGCCTCGTTGATCCGTCGGAAATGCAGCCGCAGGGGTTGCATTTATCGTAGTTCATCTCTCGATATCTTACTGGGTTTTTGTGGTTAATTTGCACACTTGTAAATTGTAATGATGTGTGATCTCAAGGATTCGAGAATGGTCGTTTTACTTCTTTGGCATACTTTGATGATCGAAAAGATGAATGATATATGTATTAGACTGTCTGCCGGCATTTGTATGGAGTTAATGTTGCTAGTCGGGAAACTTATATTCGTCGAATGCAGATATTTACGTTCTGTAATTCACTGAACCGAAACATGGAAGCAGATGCTCTGTTGGATACAGAGAACGCCGGAGGCAGCGAAAACAACAGAATTTAAACCACAATCCAGAGAGAAGGGAGAAAATAACAAATAAATATTTCTTTGATTTTACTTGGTTTAACAAATAATCTCATATCAACCACATAAATTACAAATAATCTGAAAATAATTCAAGCTGCGAGTGTAGAAATTGTAGGTAACCTAGGATATTAATCTTAATCATGCAGTGGCTTCTTAGTGTGTAAGGTTTCTATCAATCTGTAAGGATAACAAAGGTCCTAATCTAATTTTCGGGCGGGTTGTTATCTCAGCAGCCCCGAGTTCGAATGTGCAACTCGAACAACCAGGGGGCTGGTAACCCTTGATCGTCCACTTACCCATGAAAAGAACCCAAATGCATATCCCTTCGATGGTGGAGCAGCCACCTTGAAGTTTACTGTGAACTTTATCTTCTGGCCAAAGCTATTGAAGATTAATCGATTCGGGACAATAGTAACATTGATTCCGATGGGTGAGGACACTGCGGCTTTATAGATACTCTTTGGTTTCCCAACATTGGTCACTGTTCTAGTTACCGAGAAGTTGCCTACAAGATATGGCACAGTGATAGATGGATAGTTCAGGTCAGATGCTGTTCGAAATGCCTGCTTACATGTACTGTTGTCTTGTGTGATTTGGTGGACCGCCTTCTCGTCATAACCAACTGAACAAAGGAATTCTACATAGTCTGTTGAATGCGCATCATAGACAAGACCAGGGTCAAGGACTCTTTTCGGGTTCACAAAGCCTGAGCCATAATCGAATGCGTTACCCCTTCTTCCTTCAGGGTCCACTAGGATGGGTTTGTGGTTCTTATCCAGAAGAGTAGCTGTAAGTTCCATTTCTTGTCAGATTCTTCGATACAATATTAAGCACAACGTTGGTGATTTGAAAACCTTCCGTTTGAGAATTAAACTGATTGCAAGTTTATTGTAGTTTCAGCTTATGAAATCTTACCTGTAGTCATAATTGCGGATCTAATAGCTGCTGGGGACCATGATGGATAAACAGCTTTGATCAAGGCGGCGATTCCTGTTACATGTGGGCAAGCCATGGAAGTACCAGAAAGAATGTTGAACTGCTTATTCCCTGCTGCTGGGGACCAAGATGCTAGAATGTTCAGTCCAGGAGCTGTGACATCGGGCTACAAAGCAAAATAGTTATAAGGTTTTCTATAACATATAGATAGAGCATGAAGATGTGGAACTAATAGATTACAAAGCTGGTACATTGTGATTTCTGATCATTAGTTATAACTTACCTTCAAAATCTCTGGTGTCAAAGAATTGGGGCCTTTTGAAGAAAACGCTGTAACACGAGGTGCAGGTTTCAGTCCCAGTAGAGTCTTTGCGGGCAAAATTCGAGACATGGGTTTTCTGTGCACATCGGTCGAAATCAGTTAAACAGAAAACTCAAATACAGAAAATTTGAACCTTCATGTTTTAGTTTATAAGACTAACCGTGTGCGTTTAATATAAGATAAAATACGATGCCCTATCCTCTGTCCAACAATAGCAGAAGGGATGACAAATGGGACAGCAATATCCTTATCTGCCTCATCAATGAGAACCATCCCAACACCACCAGCTTTTTTCACTAGCATACTTTTAGTGAGCTTTGACTCCGTTGAACTCTCAGCGTGTCGACAGACCAGAACCTTCCCTCTGGCCTTGGTTCTATTCAAGGAACTTTCTAAACAGTAACTGCAGGCACAAAATGTAGCAGATAAAGTGTGACTTAAGTATTCCCCTATGCACGGACATCTAAATATCACTGATTTTCAAGTACCTTTTGATTCACCTGGATTGATACGGAGTGAAATACCCTGCATTGGCTTCAGAGGCGGAAATGATTCTTGCCGAGTCTTTCATTTCAATGAGACTGAGACTTTCACCCTAATCAATTATTGAGAACTTATAAGGTTGACGAAAATAATTTACAAATATCTCGAACATAACGAAGTAATATAATTACCGTGAAATTAGCACCATTTTCTAGTATGATATCAGAAGTGAAATCCCTATCTGTTGAACTTGCAGAAACAGTGAGCATCCATGGGGCTAAATTTGTTGCAGAACCCGGGTTTCCTTCATTTCCAGAAGAAGCAACCACTAGAATTCCATGCCTAGCAGCATGAAATGATCCGACAGAAATGGCATCACTGAAATAGTCTCCCTGAGGAGAATCAGGACCTAGAGACAGAGACATGATGTCAACCCCGTCTCTGATTGCATCATCAAAGGCCGCTAGTAAGTCAACGTCATAACAACCAGAGTTCCAACATGTCTTGTATACTGCAATCCTAGCCATTGGTGCACCTCCTCTTGCCCCTCCAGCTGCCAATCCCTTATAAGTCATGTTTGACACATACCGACCAGCAGCTATAGAGGCCGTGTGACTGCCATGACCGGAGCTGTCCCTTGCTGATCTGAATGACACTGTGGTTGTTGACTCTTCCTCGGCCTCATAACCAGAATTATAGTATCGAGCGCCAATCACTTTCCTATGAAAAAACGTTTTTAACCAATTGAGATTACCAATCCTAAACGTCCATGAATTAAACTAAACAGTCCATTCAAACCACAAACAACCTGTTGCAAGTTAAAGCAGTGAATTTTTCTCCTGATTCACAACGCCCCTTCCATCTAGCTGGCACCGGAGGCATGTTGGCATCATCAAAACTTGGAGATTCAGGCCAAATTCCTGTCCGTGACGGTGAATAATAATATTATTAAGGAAAATATTTATTTCCCTTTAAACAATTAGTGTGATAAATTGCTACAATCAGACCACAAGCATTCATGTGTACAGAAAGCAAAAATTATGGGGCATGTTCATGCCACATGAGTCATGTGAGAGGAGACAAGATGCCTTATAATATAAACAAAAAAGGGGACTTAAGTCAACAAATGGACATCAAAGTTGACTGAATAACCATATTTTACTTGATAAAGATAGTGTTACAGATCCAGATGCACAAAAGAAAGTAAATTGGTAGATAGAATGGTAAAAAAAAAGTGCTCAGAGCTCAGAGCTCACCAGTATCAATGAAACCAACAATGACATTGACTTGGTTCTTGGTGGAATAGCCAGTAATCTCCATGGTTTCTTCACCCAAAAGACCCATGAAATCCCAGGAATGAGTGGTGTGCAAGCTTCTTTTCGAATTGGGAAAAACCGAAACCACTCCCGGCATCTCTGTCAATTCAATTTACCATGTTTTTAATCACAAAGACAACTTTCTATTCATATGTAATTCCTAGAAGTGGATTGGGGAACTTACTGGAAATTTGGAAAGCTTGGAGGTCGGTTAACTTGGCAGCAAAGCCTCTGAAGCCATGTCTGTAACTGTAAATGTGAGATGCCTGAGCTTCCTCCATGCTGTTCAATTCAACACCATTGATGCAAATCAACACCACAATCAGAGATGAGCAATCAAACCCAAATCAGTAAAAAAATATAAATGTATATATACATGATTTTTATTTAAATGAAAGAAAAATGGAAAGGACTTTCTGAAAAACTGACCTTCCTGTGTGCACAGAAGCAAGCATTTCATGGTTTTGAGTCAAAATCTCATCTGGGTCCTCACCATTTTTGCTTCCCATATAAACAACATACACCTAAAACCCAAGAAAAATAAATCACTAAAAACTACCAAAACAGAAGAAAAATATATAATTAAGAAAAACCCAGAATTTATATTACCTTGGATGAAAGGCAAATGCTAATTTCAGCAGCAAGAACACATAAGAACAGAAGAAATATGCTGCTGATTCTCCCAGTACAACAAAAAGACCCCATTTTTTCAAGTACCCCACTTGTTTTCTCCTTTCCCAAAAGAGAGAAAAAATATGAAGAGGGGGCCAAACAGTTGGATAAGAGAGAGGGAAGGAGAAGAAGAAGAAGAAGATGGGTTTTTTATAAGGAGGGAAAAGTTTGCTCTTTTTTTTTTTTACAGTGGGATGATTAATTGCTTTTGCAAAAAATTACCCAGTTACAAAGCAACCGCCGATGATGATAAAACGTGAAGGCAAGATTAGTGGCAGAGGTGAGCGTGTGAGTGGGTGAGTGGGTGAGCGGTGGGAAAACTAGAGAGAGAGAGAGAGAGAGAGAGGAATGGGGATGGGAGATTCTGGTTTGGCTCCACAGTTTGCACCCAAAAAAAACCAACCTTAAAAAGTGAAACCCTGAAACCCGGACCGTTAAAAAAGCGATCTTTGGGAATCAAAAGACGGAATAAAAGGCCGGCAAACATAACAGTTGGGGGAGCACTCAAGCAACTCACTCCATCATCATCACATTGTTTAGTATTTTAATGGAGGGGAAGGGGATGTTATTTGTAGTGTGCAATTTACTTACCGTTTATATTGATGAGGCCATATTTTTTTTGTAGACATGCTACTCAATTAGCTGAGTAAAATTAGTTGAGCATGTGTACAAAATGTGATGTGCTACTCAATTAATCAGTAAAATTAGGCAGATATGAGTGTGGTTGTATTGTCAAAGCGGATGTGTTCTTCATATGCACTTGAGTTTGAATTTCTCTTCTCGAAGTCTAGGTTAGTTTAAGATAAAATATCAGTAGATATGGTCTCATAAACTTGTATTCGTGTTTCACTTTAACATTCAACTAAGTTTTTTATTATGTCAGTTGCCTCACGTGTCGCACTTTAGTTCTTCTATCAAATTTTCCGTTCATTTTGTTATACTCAAATTGACAACTTTACCCTTCAAATAGATCGATGGATTGGAATGGAACATGCGATACAATTGAAGGGTCACAAAATATAACAACTTCGTTGAAAGAGCAAAGTGAAACATAAGTATAGATTTAAGGAATCTTGCCTTAATTAATCCTGAATGGATGAGCGAGCGATCGATCTAACGTCTACAATTGCAAATTCTAATAGAATGTGAATTCACATTGTAGAAACATCCGTGGGTTTAACTTCAGTGGTACGTACCATTCAATGGTACGTACCGTTGAATGGTTTAAGATTCATTTGGGACCCGCTGCAAATTAATCTGGACCATTCAATGGGCGTACCATTGAATGGTACGTACCACTGAAGAATTTTTCAAACATCCGTTGAAAACACCAAAAAGAAGGAATCCACAAAGTTTGTGAGTCATCACCAAATATGATTACTGAGGCCTATTTGGCTATTTCATCATCATTATCTCTAACATTTTTACACCCGTGACGCTTAAATTACTATATAATTTACACAGCAGTTATGGATTTTTCACCCCAACTAGAATTTGCTTGCCCAATTTTATTTATTTATTTATTTATTTATTTCGTATTTAAGTTCATGGGGTTCTGTTCACGATGTAAACTTGTGAATGCAGTTCTTAACTTGTTAATTAAAAAAATAATGCTGAAATATGTAGATTAACGTGCATATGCTGCAATGTTCTGCTTCTGAATCTTCTTTTCTGCTGAGAAAAGGTTTCAAAGAATATAAATTGCAGAATAAACAACATCATTAAACAGAGTACCTAAAAACCGGGGAATTATAATTTATATCCCCAAATGATGAATTAATAATTCTTTTTTACTTGCAGAAGCCAATAAGATCAATGGCAGGTGTGAAATTATATGGACATGAGTAGACAATTAGACTTGAATTATGGCAGCTCAACTGATACCATTAACAAATAATAAGATGATGATTTTATTATACTGAAAAAAGATCACATAATCATCTTTAATTAGTATAATTTTTGCCATTTTTTTTTATAAGCAACTGTAGTTTATAAAATCGAAATTCAGAACTTCTTATAACAAATTAAAGCCTACTAAGTGTCGCTAGACTAAAGAATATGTTAACCGTCTCATAATTATGTATGGAATTTCTTGCCCCATTAATTCATATGATTTTTCCACCGACAAATCTACAAGTAATTGTTTTTGTCACTGATTGAAAATGTTGATTAATTGGACGGTGGAGGCACAAGTAATAACAAAAACATTCATATTCTACCATGATAGGAACTATTCATTCCTTTGAAGGTTCAGCTTTTTGAAATCTCATCTGCCAAGTAAAACCAGTCAAGTATTGGACCCAATGGCTGAGCTGTTGAGGGTGATTTGCACACAAAGATGTAACTCCAGCACAAAATGAACTTGCAGATTTGTTTGTCCCTATCTCTCTCGTCGTTTGATATATAAATCACGTGAGGAGAGAGATAAAATCGAGGCTTAAAATTCGAAACTCTACCTAACTAATTGCCCACACCAAGTTGGAGTAGGCTACAGTGCTCGCAAGCATTGAATGCTCACACCGATCTCACCATTAAAAGGAGAGAGGAGGGAGGAGAGAGGGGGGGAAGGAGGGTGAGATGGGTGTAAGCATTCAATACTTGCGAGCACTGTAGCCAGTCCCCACAAAGTTAATCTTGAAGTTGAACTTATTTGTGTGTTTTACTGATACAAGCCAACAAAATCTCAATGATAAAGCCTTTTAAAAAGAATTATCTTTGGGAAAAAGAAAACCAAATGGAGCATTACGAAAAGTATCCACATATTACAATTATTGATTTGCAACGGTTAAAAATCCACCACAAGCATGCCAAATCGTGTAAAGTAAAGGTAACACTTTTTCTTTGAGTTTGGTAATGATGGTGATTAAGATCATCATTATTTATGATTAAGATGAATAAATATTATATAATTACCAAATGATAACTTAATATCCTATCCACAATCATTGCTTTTGCTTATGATGTTTTCCAAGCAATAAGACTTGGAAGGCATCCAATCTCACAAGTTGATGCACAAGGATAACACGATTGTCGATTGACTAATAAGGCAAGCAATTATGTTAATCCTATTGCGTGTTGCTTTACTACCCTAATTCCTTTTCTCTCAGCTGAACAAACGAAACGATACGATACGATATTTATAAAGTTTTGAGTAGTTCATTCATGCGGGATTTTGATATGTAATCGAAAACATCTTTCTAGCTAGATTTAGATATTATTGTAGCATATTTGATGAACTGCTGAATCATACTGATTTTGGTGTCAAAATCCATAATATCTATTAGCCCCATCCGGAAAATGATAAAACATACTAAAATCAAAGGCGAAATTTTGCGGTTACCCTTTTAATTAAATTTTTTAAAGAAGGAATCCAATTAATTAAAAATAAAAAAATAAAAAATTGAAACATGAGAGTGAGAGTGAGGGAGGCACGTGACCATGCTACATAATTAAAAATAAAAATAAATAAAGAGAGAGAGAAAGAGAGCATCATCTGGTGCAAATAAAACAGAACACCAGCAAGAAGGTAAGCCCTCTACGCTCCTCCCTCACCTCTCATATTTTTCTCTTAATTTTCTGTAGTTTTTTCAGTAATAATTTTGCTTTCTGTTAAATCATCATTAATGAAACTCCAATTGGGTTTTGAATTGATTGCAATTTGCATCTGCTCAAAAATGCAGCTCAGCTTAATTGTAAACGTAATCCATGAATTTTGACGTGCTAAAATTCACGTTAATGCAGAAAAGTTCTTGTTTTCATAAGTTGCATGAATTTCTGTTCAGATTTCAGTCACTTGGGAAGAAGCTTTCTTTAGTACTGGACTAACCCATCACTTAATATAGTCAATAGAATAATTAAAAGCTCTAATCTTTCCCCTTTTTTAATTGAAAAAGATTAAAAATTCTCATTTCCCTTGCACTGAGTTCGATTCCCTCCGATATATGTTAAAGTAAAGTAGTTTAGAATATCGCATTGTCAAGGAGAAAAGAACAATACAATTGATGAGAAATAACTGCACAGGGATTGTGTAGGAATTTTATCTAATTTAGATTTGGCCTCATCATTCCTTATATAATCTTGTAATCTAATCAATGATTAAGATGCATCTAAGTCTCTCATTTGGTTCCATTTTCGTGAAAGTTATTTGGATTTTGGTAAAGCTAGAAAGGCAATGTCCACTTTTTTAAGGTGATTTGTTCATCTAAAATTGATTGAATTTGTAGCAAAAAGGTAGTGATTTGCATACCCCCGGTTTCTCCTTCTGCTATTCTCCTCTTATTTTTGTTCGTTGATTCTCCTTTGATTTATTCAATTGTATCCCTAAAAAAGTAGGGAGGTGTGCAAGAGGAGAGAAGGGGAGTGCGAAAATCCCTACTTTTGCAGAAACTTAAGACTCAGAACCACAGTAGAATGTTAGTCCGATTTTACTAATGTCACACACAAACTTGTACTAGTGATCATGCAAAATATATAGCCGCTATGTGTTATCCGAAAGAGAATATGGCACAAGATATTAGCAATCTTAATTTTTGATAAAACCACCTTAAAATTAGTGTTGTAAAGCTGCTAACTTTTATATGTTTTTTAATATCTTCAGTAACAGAAAGAGCAGAACAAGGAAGAGGAGCAAACTATGGCTGCAACCTTGTTGTTTGCATGCCATTCCAATGTAAACCATGGCTGTAGGAATGATAATCCGTTACCCAAACCGTTCTTGGGTGCTGGACACAGAATCCTGGATCAAACCATTTCAAATAGAAACCAAAGCCATCAAAGCTTTCAAACAAAGAAGTCCTCTCATAGGTTTTCCGTTTTTGCTGTCACCAAAGGTTCTGCGAAATCAAGCAAGTCCGATGAGAAAATCCCCACTTGGGCTAAACCGGATTCAGACGAGCCCCCTCCTTGGGCGCAGAATGAAGGCAAGAAAGATGATTCACAAGAGGGATTTGAGGTTCCCTTTTTTGTTTATCTACTCGCCTCAGCGATCACTGCAATTGCTGCAGTAAGCTCCCTCAACCGGTCCTTTTGAAACCGTATATGTCCCTTTGATATGTTGTATAACAGGAAAAGTAATGTTGGATTGCAGATAGGTTCTGTTTTTGAGTATGTGAACGAAAAGCCAGTCTTTGGAATCTTGGGTTCAGACAGCATATTTTATGCTCCAGTGCTTGGATTCTTTGCATTTACTGGCATTCCCACTTCTGTAAGTTCTGTTTCTTTGATCTTTTTTATGCGGTTTGATCTGTTCATTTACTGGCCCTGTTTCATGATTCTGTCAATCTGTTTAAACTATTGTGCTGTGCCAAAACATCGAAAAATTCATTTCAACGGATCAATAATAGAGGCTATGGATCATTGTATTTGTGGATGATATGAACTCAATCCCTTTCTGGCTTCGTAACGTGGATGTTGAATGCAGGCATTCCTGTGGTTCAAATCTGTTCAAACTGCTAACAAGGAAGCTGAGGAGCAAGACAGGAGGGATGGCTATCGATAGGGTAAAAAACAGCACCTTTAATGCATTAACCACCATATAGACTTTTATCTCTACGAAAATATTCGATTCTTCTTCTTAATCCTATGTTATGGTCTTAGTTACTTGATTTTGTTTGAATACGATATAAGTTAATTACAGTCCACGTCAGAGCTCCGAAGTAGCTCACAAAGGTAGATGATACCGATAATTCTCCAATAGTTCTTGATTCTTTCCAGGAAAGTGGCATGATTGATGATTCTATATGCTGATCTTGTCCCATTGGTTGTCATGGTATAAAGTATAAACCATTAGATGTATCTGATGGTTACTGTGGTTTTAGTTATTCCAGTCATACAGGACACTTGTGAAATAAACTATGCAGATCACACATCGCCGTCCTAGACGTCTCATTTTACTAAATCGAACTCTTTGAATAGATAATAGTTTCAAATGCAGGATTTACTTTAACCAATTGCATCTTTTTTCTTCGGCTTTCAGCACCGAATATCTTGGTGAGCTCCATACATTCTATCCGGAGAAACCAGCATAAGAACTATAGTGTTTGCCGATGAAATTCTCTTTCTTTATCTCGTAGGAACACAATTCTCCAATGAAACATATTATCTGTTGTAGTTATCTGCAAACAAATGAATCTCATGTATGAACGTATATATGTCTCTGCACATACCTAGCATGAAAAGAACTATCGAAACTTTTGACGGAATCAAATTGTTTTTGTCAATACTTGTATGGATAAATTATTGTCGTTGTTGAACAGAAGAAAATTTTGTACGTCGGTCGGCCGAACTGAGCACTTAGAGTACGGAATATCCTTAAAGAAGCAACAAATAAGTTACTTTTACGGGGGGGGTGGGGTAGGGGGGGAATGAAACGACACAACATAGGTAAGAATCTTACCTTAGAAAGCTAAGAGCTTTAACCTGATAGAGACGAGAAACAATCTTATTTTTCTAGGGTTTGAAATATAGTGAGACAACATAAGAAAACACAACTTTTTCTTTGAATATTAGCAGAAAGCATGAGATGTGACAAAGCTCATAGGTTTAAACGTTGCGGTTTTGTGTCATCTTCAACGGAAACACCTAGGTTTTTTTGTTCGTTTTCGATCATCAAATGTGGGAGCCTAGTCTTTGTCTTTGTCTTGTCTTTCGATTTATAACACCACGTGTTCCTCCGAGCTTGTGGAAAGTTGAAGAAGCCACACTCCCCAAATCCAATTTCTGCAGTAAAAATTTTCCATCTCTTTCATGGATACTTCTCATCAAACACTTGAAACCCCAATTGAACACAAGCTTCCTGTAACTGATGATGAGAAGTACACGAACACGAGGGCCGAGCAAGTGCAGAGAGCTCAGTGGCTCAGAGCTGCTGTCCTGGGAGCAAGCGACGGGTTGCTGTCAACCACGTCGCTGATGCTTGGTGTTGGGGCTGCTAAGGAAGATCGTTGGACGATGATCCTGTCCGGCATAGCGGGAACTGTTGCAGGAGCTTGCAGCATGGCTGTGGGGGAGTTTGTTTCGGTTTCAACACAAAGAGATATTGAAAGGACTTCTCTTTTAAGACAGAGCAGTTTCAAAACTGAGATGGGTAAGAAAGAGATGAATGAAAAATCTAACTTAACCATTTCAATTGAACTGACTCCTTCAAGAGTAATACCATGTGGAAATTCAGCATCTAAGCCGCCGGAGCAGCCGGAGAAAGCGAGGAAGATTACTGCCATTGAGATCACACAAATCAGTGAAGGGGAGGAGTCATTGCCAAGTCCACAGAAGGCAGCATCTGCATCAGCCTTGGCATTTCTGTGTGGCTCACTTGTGCCTTTACTCTCAGCCATGTTTATTCCTCAAAATACTATAAGAATTGCGGTGGTGGTGGTGGTGGCTTCACTAGCTCTGGCTCTCTTTGGCGCCGTGGGAGCTCGTATGGGCGGCTCCCCGGCGATGCCATCTGCAGTTAGGGTTTTAGTTGGAGGGTGGATTGCCATGGCAATCGCTTATGGCTTGCTCATGCCTTTTGAAAAAGAAAGTCCCAATGAAAAGGACTGATCGTTTCTGTATCCAGAATTTACCACATAATATATATTTATGCATATATTATTGTGCAAGTCGAGAAGAACTTTCGGCATCCCAGTTGTAGTTAAGTTTCTCTAGTGCAAGTCCGGGGTTTCATAGAATTTTGGAGGTTGAGTTTAAACTTTTTTTCTTGTTAAATAACAAATTACAATTTCCATGAATGTAACCAAGTTTAGAGACATGAGATTAAATTAAAGAAATAAATAAATAAATAAATTTCTTAAACAATTCCAAGTGGATATTGTTTATTGAGCGATATAACAAGTTTAGTGATGAAATCTAGGAAACAATGAACCTCATTACAAGAAATTAGACTAATTATAACAAAATTAGCTTAATATATATGCATAAACTTGTCATGCAAGGTGTAACAAGTTTGGATTATGAAAAACTTACTCGAAGAAGAAACTCCAATACAACTGTGAACTGTCTATTTAAGGACATCCGATAAAATTAGAACGATACATATATAAAATTAGGATGGCCTTACACAACTAAATAATGTCAAAGCTGCCGTAGAGAATTGATTATGTGGGAAGGTAAACGATAGCGGGTCCATGCATGTGAAACAAGCCCATATACATTTTCCAAGGACATTGTTTTTGCATATAAGAAATAACCATCAATTTTCAAGGGTATTTAATCAAACCATAAATTAAGAATATTTTTTATTAATCTTCTCCATCTCGGGAAAATTATGCAAGATTGAATATACAAAACCACGAGCAATCAGCAAATGTGGGCGCAGTGATATTGGTTATAGCAAAGGTGCTCTCTTTATGCACGCGAGTACTGGATTCTTCTACTCGTAATTTAGATTAATTGCAGGTAATCATAATAAGACTAAACGCAATCAAGTAAATAGAATATAATTAGAGATTTAGAGTTGAACACCAACCCATCACTTCTGACAAGGGAGAGAGATATATGGAAGCAAAATCTTGTGGAGATAAGAGATGTTGATATAAGAATAAATAAATAAATAAAAAATGTATTTCTAGAAGAAAACTTGTAGGCCAAAGTCAGAGTGAAAGTATGGCAAGGTGGTTGCCCTTAAAAGCTTCTTCTATAATGGAAGTATTGTCCATACTCTTATCCGTTTCAGAATTATAAGCCCAAATTTCTTGAAAAATGTTATACTTTACAGTTTAGCTGAAAAAAAATGCATGCTTGAAGCTGCTATATATTTGTTTATAGCCAATGTGACTACGTCCACGTCTCGATCATGGAACAAAATGGAACGGAGGAAATCAGTCTACCAATGCCGATTCTCCAACGATTAGATCGTCTCGATCGCTTGGTAAAATGTCTCTTCATTTTTTTAATCAATTGATGGTTTTGTTTTATGAGTTTCCATATGCTCATAGGTTCACCATCTCCATGGTTTACAGCTGCAATTCTTGGAACACAAGCATTGCTATTGCTTGTCAACCAAGCAATCTTCTAGTCCTGCCTCCTTGGAACCAGAAGATCAGTGTAAGACTTTGTCATCTGCAATTGAAGAAGTACATCACAAAGGCACACTGATGGAGAGAGTAGCTATGCTCGAGAACCGTGTTTTGCAGGTAAACAGGAATGACTATTTTCGCGTACAAATTTTCAATTTAGTAATGTGTCTTTGAAATTTCTCCCTCCTCAATTTTAGATAAGCCATGAGATGGATGTGGAAAATGCATCAAGTTCAAGCTGCTGCACCATTCAAGCATCTGGGAAATTTGAGCAAGGCTATTCGGAAGCATGTGTGAGGAAGGCAAATGGTTGCAAAAAAGGCAGAAGAAGGAAAAATGTTGCTCCTATTATTCAGATGAGAGAATGGTTGAGGTGGAGGAGAATGGGATGTTAATTAGTTAATCATCCTGAGATATTATTTGCTGCATTATTTAATTAATTGTGGATGTGACATGTTAATTCAACAAGTTAATTGCTTTCTCGTGAATATTTTATGTTTAATTTTAATAATTAATTTTTAGGGGATTACTACCACAAGTTAGTGCTCATTTTGTTGATTATAACAAGACAAACCTAACTACCATTGGGTGGACTAATGGTTGGAACAAGTTGCAGACTTGTATTTCACATGGTTTGTTTTAGGTTCAATTTCTGACACTGGTGAATCACACGATGTTGGCCAAGGGAGGCTGAAATGCCTCTGTGTCTTCTCGACCCCCGAAAGAGTGGACTGCAATGGCTTGCCCACCAGCCGATCCCCTTTTGAAGAAAAAAAAAACATGACAACCTACATTATGTATGTAACCAAAAGCAATTAGTTTTCTAGTCAGGAATTGTGGATGAAAGTGAACCCTACAATGTATCCCCCTAACAATAAGAAAAAATTAAGGAAAATATCAAAATTTAGCACAATCACATATCCAAGAAATCTCAACTATTAGTAAGGCGTGGGATAAAGAGATGGGCTATTTTGAATTTTTTTCAACCAATTTGGGACGGGAAGGAGTCGTTGAAGTTGGGACATCTTCTAACATTGAGAAGTGAATAGAGGTGGAGCCAAATATGCAACAGGAAGTCTCACGGCCCCTTCTCCCCTCCCTAATTCCCCCTCTCCTCATCAATATTTCATTGTGTTCGCTAAATTCAGAGTTTGTTGGTAACATGAATTAAAGATTTTTATGTAACAAATAGATACAAGGTTTTTAATTTGAAGAGAAGTACCAATAAAAAATAAGTCTGGTGAACCGAAAGATAAAGTACCGTTAGATTAAGAGTTAGTTAACGAGATGACTCGAACGTGTAACAAATACAAAGTCTTTTGATTAGATACAAAGACCAAACATATAACATGTGAACAAATACATGTAACCGCTCTCTAATCATTACTGGTTGTTGTTCACGTGTGATTAGTGCAAGATTATACGTGATAATCTGCATCTCCTACATACCTCGCTAATTTGAGAAACAAACACACGTTAAGTGTGATATATAGGTGAAGCAAACGAACAAAGCAAAAGAAAACGATTATTTTTCAAATTTCAATTGCTCAAATGATTCGTTTGTAATATTTTGGCTTAATTCTTTTCTCGATTTCTGTGGTGAAATTCTTATTTTAATTCGACTATTGTGATAAAAATGTTATTAATTATAACTTTGTGGTCAAGTTTGTTAGCAAGCATAGTCCAATTTTAAATTTTTGTCAAAACTCCATCCACACATAAGGGCAAAGATGTTGATCGATTAGTTATCGATCACATATAAAATTTTTTGTCAATCTTTAGTATGTCATCGATAATTAATGGAGAATTTTGATCATTCTAATTATTAAAATTTATTTTCTCCAAATTTTAATTGTAAAATTGATTCTGAAAGAACGTGAATACTGAATACCATGTGAGTGAGTCGGTGACTCACGGCAGTGCACCGTCCCAGTAATTATTTATTTATTAATTTAAAATCCACAAAAGAAAAAAGCAAAAAAAGAAAAGGAAAAAGATGGTTGGGAATTACTCGTTACTTTGGTTGGGACAGTTGTGAATGATATCAGCCGAGAAAGGAAATTTCAGAGAAAAGTTGGTTAGTCGTTGGTCGAATGCATGCTCGTAAATGTCAATGCTAGTAATGTAGCTAAAAAAAAAAAAAAAACTCTCAATAATAATTTTGTGATTAAGCTCGTTACCTATCTCAGTCTAAATCCAACATTTCATTCAAATTTCTTCCAATTCAAATTAATATGAAGAGTTAAAGATTTTGATGTTAGAATCAAATGTGCTTTAATAGCTTAAAATGACTATTTTACCTTCGTCCATGACTTACACATGGAAAAAAAGAAAATTTAAATGAAATTAAAGTTCGGCTAAAACTAAACTATAATATCATTTGTAATAAAAAAAATAAAAAAAGAAGTAATAAAAAAAACTCACTTTTTACATGGAGATGATGAAATTGAAATTGATATTTAACAATGCATGAGTGTTAATCAATTAGTAAGTTGATATAGTGTTAACTACTCGTTTGGTATACTCCATCAAGTATCACCTGATCTGATTCATTAATTTTTTTTTATGAATTTATTGAAAGATTGGCCTTGCAAAAACTCACCGAACTCGAAAATCATTGTGTTTTCTAATTGTGATCAAAATAGACGACATTTTGATAAAGAATGTAAGAAGTTTTAGACAATAATAAAATGGCTAAACTGACACATCCCGACCCGGATGTACACGTGGACACCCAAAAGTCGAGTGTGCTGGCCGACACCACGTAGGGTGACGAAAGCCAATTTGGAAGAATTAAGAATTTATTTGAATAATTTAAGATTAATGTGTACACAAATGTACGGGCGGAAGAATTTAACCAAATACAAATACATGGTACAGAATACGAAGTATTACAATACCAAGAAATTTAAACCTTCGTCATACCACCGCCTCGAACGTAGACAGCTCCAGCCACTAAACCTGGAGGGGCGCAAAAACAGAAGGGTGAGCGGGCCAATAATATTCATTTTTTTTGTAAAAACCTTTGTTTTCTGAAAATAGTAACCCCTCGCCGTCAAAATCAAGTAGTTGGTTGGAAAACCGTTTCAGAAAACGTACTATAATAGTAGGTAGAAAACGAGGTAAGTACGGAAATATACTTACCATCCGAAACGGGCAGAAAGTCACCGTTCGGCATTAAAATACTTTACCCGAAGGTTCGTAAAATAAGGATCTACGGAAAACCCGTAAACCAAATAAATGCACACGTGGCATCAGTGAAAATCGGTGAAAACACCACAATATAAAACTATAAGATAAACGCTCATATACACAATCACGTGAAGCTGGCGCATCTGCGCATCACAACAAGTTCGAGTCGCCCATACGACCTAGAACAGGCTGGCACCAACTATGAATTCATAGTGAGCGTATCGGTGCGTGTGAACAATCACGTGAAAGTGGTCCTGGCCCCACAATCCAAGACTACAAGATAGATGCTCGTTTAGGTATTGCAAACACACAAGTTCATACAGATATATTCTGTCATGAACAGGCTGGGTGTATAAGTAACAGTACGCTCGTGTACACAATCACGTGAAGCTGGCGCGTATGCGCATCACAACGAGTTCGAGTCGCCCAGGCGACCTAGAACAGGCTGGCACCTGCTATGGGTCCATAGCGAGCGTATAGGTGCGTGTGAACAATCACGTGAAGCTGGTCCTGGCCCCGGACGGTACACTAAACACCGTGTAAGCAACCTAGTTGAGCGTATGAAAACATACTACTGAAATACTCTACTTAAAACAAGGTGGGGTAATTTCCCTATACGGGATGCCCTCAAGCTAATCAAAATACATTTGGTATTCTCGGGGCCGTACCCGAAATACCAACATATAGCTAAATACGTGAAATACCAAGAATACGCCACATGGGTACCAAGGTATAGTAATACCAACTTAATGGCAAACTAGGTGAACCCAAAATACGGTAGAAGTTTACCATATCTAAGGTTCGCCTAAATACGGCCCAAGGCCCGTCAAACGAGTATAAAAACCCATAATCGTAAATAGGTACTAGTAGAGAATTAAAATACTTAATTCCCTAAATTCCCTAAAATAGTGCCGGTTCGATACTAGCAATACGTGTAATGAAATAATACGGAAATCACCAATTTAATGGTATAATTCCCAAATGGAAATGTGGGCCCAAAGCCCACTAATTTCCATGGTCTACCGAAACACTGAGCCGAAACTAGTAAACCGAGTAATAAATTAATATAACAAGGTCTACCAAGAATACGATAAAAATACCCATTTGAAACCACAATTTAATGTAGGCAATAAACCACAATATAATTTCCCAAACTAAAACACATTTAAATAAGGGAGTTTTTAGTTTAAATACCAAATTCAAAATAACTTTAAGTTAAAATACCATAGTTTTAGTTTAGGTACTAGTTGAAAAGTCAAACTAATTTGCTAGGTAAAATGACAATAATGTCCAACCCTACCATCACAAAGTTATAACCATTAATTTTCCCAATGAATTGTAACTAACAAGCATGAGTATGAATTTTTTTAGAAGAATTTTTTTTTATTACGTTAATCGCTTAGGGCGTAGGGTCTAGTTCCCGGATTTTGGGCTTCGCCCAAAACCCGAGACCTACACCCTAAGCCCTAAGCTCCTCCCAAGGACATTCTAAAACCCTAAACCCAAAATGATCAACCCCAAACCTTGACCGACCTTTTAAAACCCTAAACCTTCAAAGTTAACCCCGAACTCTAAAGGCCTTATAAAATTATGAAAGAAATAAACTTGAGGACAATGTGGTAATCTCTTATATCTTTTATTTAGTCATAGGATCACTTGCAATAAAGTTTGTGACTTATCATAAAATATTTAATTAGACTTGGTATTTTTCCTTAAATATGGTATTTTTCCTTAAAACCTATACCCAACTTGGTATCTAATATGAATTTACCTTTTAAATAATAGGGAAAGGGCCCACTCACAAATACCGAAGGCGGGAAGTCCAAACGTACGTTCTCCGAGCGCCAAGGGTCGCCAAACCTATTTTGGAACACCCAAGATTAATAAAGTAATTGTAATTACAAAGAAAACGGCGTTCGGAAACCCGAAAACGGAGTTTCGGGGTCGGAAACCCCAAAACCGCCGCCGTGGGCCGCCGTGTGCCGTAGCACACGTCGCCACACGCTGCCATTTGGCCTAACCTATATGAGATATCACCGGTACAATGATTAATCTCATAAAGGTAACGAATTAACTAATTAATTAAACCTATCACTTGTTTTCTCAATTTGGAGGTCCAAAACACCTAGAAAATTAACATGCATACTACCCCGAGGTAGTACACGTCGTCACGAGTCGACCCGTGAAAACAGAATGAAATTTGGACCTCCCACGCGCCCTCACGCGCGGCTCAAACGCGCCAAGCCGCGGCTCCACGCGCGACTCACGCGCGGCTCCAACGGCTCACTCACGCGCGCTCACGCGCGGCTCACGCGCGGCTCCACGCGCGGCTCACGCGCGGCTCCACGCGCGGCTCAGCCGAGCCGGTCAGCGCCGGTCCGAGCCGGTTCGCTGACGTCAGCAAGGCCGGTTCGACCCGGTTTGCTGACGTCATCGCTGACGTCAGCGCCGGTCGTCTTCAACCTCACTCCGGTCGCCGGCGCCGCCGCCGGCCGCCGTCGGTCGCCGTCGCCGTCGCCGGAATCTGGGTTTCTTTGGCCGGAAAACTTTAAACGCTCGTAACTCACTCATTTCTCAACCAAAATCAATGATTCAAGTGTCAAATTGAAGCTGGAGTTAAGGAGAAGAAGGTTATACCACTTTGGGAGCCAAAATCTGGCCTGAGGTGCTTGGAAAATCGAGAAAAGCTCTCGGGTCCAATTGAGCCGGTTTCCAAAACTTCAAAACTCGGCCAACTCGGCCCAGCAGGGTTCAATCGAGGTTGCAGGGACCTCGATGAGATGTTTGGTGGCCAAAACAAGGACCATTGTGGTCGAAATCACCGGAAAATGGGTCGGGGAAGGCTCGGGTGCCTTGAGCAAATTTGGGAGTTTTGGGTTTCTTCGATCTTGGTTCTGTCTGGGTTCAAGGCCATGGCCTCACCAGCACGAAGCTGGTTGCAGAGAGGCACGAAGGTGGCAGGTTCTAAGGCTGGTGCCATGAACAGATTTCAAGCCTTTGTGCTTGGTGCAGCAAAGAAGAAGAAGAAGAAGAGAGGGAGAAAGTCACGGGTCAAAGACCCTGACAAAATCCCTGGATTTGTGGGATAGGCCATATGGCCTGCTGCCAAATGGGCCCCAGCCCAATAATTCCAAAACAGAAATACGGGAAACGTCAAAAACTAACGCCCGTAAAATATTCGTTCGGAGTCCGAACGACGTACGGCTCGCGTCTACGCGTTCGTATCGACGAGCACGTCAAGAAAATACAAGTGAATGCGTCGTACAAGTTACGACGCAAAAAGTCAACCGAAAGGTCAACCAAGGGCAAAATCGTCATTTTGCACCTCCGGAAATAAAATAATATTATTCCCGGAACGGGATGTAACAAAACGATCTCAATATAAGATGATTCTTGATTGATGACCCAAAAAGTGAACGACTAATTTGCATCATGAGCCCAAAAAATATTGCAGATTAGTGTCCTCACAGATGGTTACTTTGTAAAATAAGTTGAATAATTTACATGAAATAAATTCATCATTATTATTTTGTATTCTAATTTAATAATATAATATTATATAAATATAAAATAATAATGTATTATTAAAGAGTGAGTTAATATCATTCCAATTGCCATTACAAAAGTAATTAATATTTTTGACATTAAAAGACCATAAAACCTTTTAGTGGGGGGAAGATGGTTTCGATTTTTACCAAATTTGTTAATTAAATAATTGGTGGACAAGTCTGTTTTCTCACTTTCTTGGTCTTTTATATACATCACCGATAGAACGTGATGTAATGATGCGTTTAACAGAGAAAGACCCAGAAACCGAGAGAAGGCAGCTGCGACGGTGACACCAATGCTACTGAACAGTCACCACATCTTCTCGAACCCACCCAAGTTTCCATCTTTATTAACAAATTAATTTATTGGGTCGGATTATATTTCTCCGAAGAACAAGAAGAAATTACAGAAGAAATTGCAGAAGCAGAAAATGGTGGAGATGAAGGAGGAAGAATCTCAGAAAATGGCGGTTTTCAAAGGCAGAGAACGATTCGGGTCAAATGTTTTGCACACGGTTGTGGCTCTGGGTATTTGGCTGGGTACAATCCATTTCAACGTGGCTCTGGTTCTCTTCACAATCTTCTTCCTTCCATTTTCCAAGGCCCTTCTGTGAGTGTTCATCTTTCATAGCCCTTTTTTTTTCCCCTAATTTGTTCATTTAATTCATTGATTTATTTGGTGATTTTTTTGAAATTTTCAGTGTATTTGGGTTGCTTGTGTTGTTTATGATCATCCCAGTTGATGATAAGAGCAAACTAGGAAGATCACTTTCCAGGTAAAAGCTGTACCCTTTTCGGGTTTTTCTGGTCCTTGGGAATTTGAATGCTAGTTTTTGAGAGATTCTTTGTGCAGGACGTCATGTGCGCAAATTTTTTCATCAAATTTGATCCTATTTAGTGACGTTTATTGTTTTAGGGGGTAGAATTATCGGTTAGAGCTTAGACTTTTGGTTTATAGTATCGGATTAGTTAAAAGACAGGACGTTCTGCACAAAGCGGAACTGACAAGTATACAGCACAATCTAGATGGAAATATGTAATTTATTTTGGTTTGAATTGGATTTTCAGGTACATATGTAAGCATGCCTGTGCTTATTTTCCCGTGACGCTGCATGCAGAGGATATCAATGCGTTTGATCCTAATCGCTCTTATGGTATCTACCCTTTTCATCAACTGTATTAGGGAAATATGCAAAAAGAGAACTTCTTACAAACTTTTAATCAAAAACGGATATAAACCACGGTTTATTGTCCCTCCAGTTCTATTTTTGAGTAAGGGCTCGTTTGGAAGTGCTTTTAAAATGACTGAAAGCGCTTTTGATGAAAGTGCTTTTGGAACCAATTCTTAGTAAAAATGCAAGTGAATACTGAAAAAGCACTTAAAGTGCTTTTGGAACCCAAAAACAATTTCACCAAAAGCGCTTTCAGTCATTTTAAAAACACTTCCAAACGAGCCCAAGAGTTTGTGGCCGGTCTATTTGTGCACGTTTCCCAATGTATTTGTATCCTATTAGAAGCTGTGATGAATTAATAATATGAGTGCCATTTGTGTTTCTGTGCTTCATGCAGTCTTTGGTTATGAACCACATTCAGTTTTACCAATTGGTGTTGTTGCGCTTGCTGACCTTACTGGATTCTTGCCTCTCAACAAAATTAAGGTCCTTGCGAGTAGCGCGGTAAGACTTCTTCGCTTAGTTAGCACTACTCTTTCTTCATTTCGTATCATGTCTCAACCTTTTTCCTACAGTTTCTTATTCTTTTCTATACTTTTGCTGATTTTGTGTGGGGAATTATGTTTAGGTGTTCTACACACCATTCCTGAGACATATATGGACATGGTTGGGTCTTACACCGGCCACAAGGAGTAATTTTATCTCCCACTTGTCCGCCGGTTATAGTTGTATCATTGTGCCTGGTGGAGTGCAGGAGACATTTTATATGGAGCACGGCACTGAGGTTTACATCTATAAAATCTTCCTTTTGCTTTTTCTGTACTTTTGCATCTGGTTGTCCGTTGCTATATGCACTAATATGACAATCAGCTGGCATTCTGTTTTCTCAATTGTAATTCTGTTTCTAATTGCTAATCTGTTGCTTACTTTGTAGATAGCATTCCTTAAATCGAGAAGAGGATTTGTTCGCATAGCCATGGAGCTGGGCCATCCCCTGGTTCCAGTTTTCTGCTTTGGTCAGGTATCGCCATTTTCTATCTAGTTTTTCCATTTATTCAGTCATCTACAAAGTTAGCCAGTTACATGGTATCTGTTTTGCATCTGTGTGCTGGCTTTTCTGGTCCAAAACTGTAATTGATGTCAACAGTTTTCTAGCTATTAAGATTAATTTGTTGCAATTTCTGCGTGGTTTAACACATCCATATCTCGGGATTATTAAAAGGGTCATTATGTTTATTACAACTGTAGTTGTTGATTATACTTTTCTTGTCTCTCATGCGTGTGCTTCATCTAACAATGAAATGATATTCCCGTTTCTTTTCTAATGATCCGTCCATGTTGCAGTCAGATGTTTACAAGTGGTGGAAGCCAAGTGGGGAGTTAATTTTGAAGTTTGCTAGAGCGATCAAGTTCACCCCAATTTTCTTCTGGGGAATATTTGGGTATGCATTCTGAGTTTTAGATACTATATCGTCATCTTCTTAATAGTAAATTAGTAATTGTAGAACTTTTATCTTTGCAATTAGCTTTGGAAAGTATGTCTGTAGAAACTGAAAGGAAAAATTATTCTGGTGAAAAACTTTCCCATTAGATTGAGAAGAAATTATACTACTATTGAAGCATTCGTTTCTTTTACTAACCAAACAAGGAATTAGTGTTATTCAATTTTCCCGTTCTACCTACGCTTTTGATTTGTTTATGTATATTTGTACATTGATGATGTTTGGCAATTAGCAGTGCTATGGTTTCTGGCAACTGTTAACGGTTCATATCATGTCTCTCCAATGCAGAACTCCTGTACCCTACAGTCATCCAATGCACGTGGTGGTCGGAAAACCAATTGATGTCAAGAAAACTCCACAACCCACCATGGAAGAGGTATGGATACCACCGGAACTGAGCATAACGTATGTGTTTAGTTCCCTGTGAACATTCAATCATGGGAAACCTGTGCTTGGACAGTATGCAAATTACTTTTTAGCACTCTTTCTGTTGCCCCGGACTTCATCTTCTACATGCATCATGCTTGATTTAATGCGTTTAATCTTGCCTTAAAAAAACAAGACTTCTCTCAAAACCAAAGTTGTAATGATTAATGCCTATTCCGTGCCGCATCCATCTCCATCTTTGGTTTCTTTTGCAATCGAACCTCCATTCGAGTGAAACATCTTATCTTCTACAGAGCCATAGCATATATTACTTGTTGACTTGAGGAATTCCTCCCATGTCAAGAGCTTTTAATGTATTCAAAAGCCTATTGGATATAGCTTTAGTTCCATCCTATAAGCAAAATCCATGTATGAAGTTTTATCGGGTGATGGGTGTTGACTGGCTCTGATGCAGCTCCACGGAATTATATATATAATGACGTTTGACGAGTTCATAGCTTAAATTAATAGACCAGTGGGTGATGGCTAAAATGTCTGAGTTCGTACTCATATTTGTTCTCCAGGTGAACGAGGTGCACGGTCAGTTTGTTGCAGCACTACAGGATCTTTTCGAAAGGCACAAGGCACGGGTTGGTCACGCTGATCTTCAATTAAAAATTCTTTGATCGGATCTTACGTACCATAGCTATGTACACCCACATGCAGCTCCCTCTTCATAGTCATTTCTTTCTTCTATTCATTTTCTGGGAAAATTAGTGGTAACATGTTGTATTTACTATAAAGTTCGATTGTAAAAAGGACGGTTGAAGAATCGCCCTTGATGCCTTAGCTAGTTGTAAAGCAGATAGTCAAAAACTTCATCTGGAGCAACGGAAAGTGGCATGACCATGTTTGTAAATTAAGCTCTAAATTAATTCATGCTTTCTCCATAAAATTTGTGAATTATGTACAGTCGAAACCCTTAATGAAGTCACTTATTTCATTTTTCAATTAATTGTTTCTGTCACGCACTCGTCACCACTTGATGTGACGTTGAACCTAATCGCTTACACGAAAAATTATTATGTTGTACTAAATACGTCACTTGTTATAATATAAGTGGATGACGAGAGAGAGAGAGAGAGAGAGAGGGCAATGATATCATACAACTTTACTCTTTCATTCTCAATTTAATGTTTTCAACTTTAACAGAGAGCTCTAATTTTTGTTCCTCAATGTCTTTCAAAACCGAAAGCAAGTTCGCTCTATACAATTCACATTTCCGTCGTGCGCGCTCAAGTTGACGCTCCAGTTTCTGCATTTTCTTGTCCTCGTCATCCTGCAAAATCGAATCGAATCGCAAAATTAACAATCGACTCAGCATTTGCAAAACTATAATACCAGATGTCAAATGATCGAAAAAATGAAACCGTAACAGACGTATCATATTAGCTTTCCAGTACTCATGATCTCTTGCCAAGCCAACTATCTCTCTACAAGTACTTCAAAAGACAATAAAGCCCTAAGAGACTTCAAGTGGTTACAGAAGGAAACTGACCGTGGATAGAGTTTCGAAGCCCCTTTTATGATCACCCAAGGCGAAGGTATTGCTTGATTGACTTCCCAAATGAAAGCCGTCGGCTCCTCCAGCTGTACTAGCTATAGCCACTCTCCCGCCATTCTGCATTTCGAGGGCAACTTTATTTGCAGCCTCTTGAAGGGCATCCATGGCCACATCATAAATTTCAGCAGTTGTAACCCCTTCGTCAACATATTTAAGTGCCTCGTGACGCAGATTATTGTACCGTACTGTTAGAGATTCTTGTGACTTGTTCAACAGATCGCCGGCACGTTCCTCCAATATGACACCGCTCTTGGCATTCCTCGTCCAACGCTTCAAAATAAAATGAGATGGCAGAGTGAGAACATTCGTCACCCTAAAAACTGTCAAGATGTGTGCGCAAAGAAGGCCAGAAAACTCAAACATCTGGCAACTACAAAATGCTTTCATCTCGTGAACATTAAATCTAACAAAAAAAGCCTTGTGACTTTCCCCAAATTTAGAAACTCGATATACAGATCCTGCCTCCTCGTCTTCAACCTTCGTTGCCAAAAATGTTAATGTCTCAACCAACTCCTCTTGAAATTTCGTAAACAATTTCCTCGTGTAAAGCCCAGCTGCCTGTTTCTCCATGGGCGAAGGGGTCTTAAGAACCGCAGCAGTGTTAATAGTATCATAATCTGCCTTCACTTCTTTCTCATACCGACTTTCAAGAGCTTTCTCGAATTGTTTAACAAACAGCTGTAGAGTTGTTGATGCGGTGACATATCCATCAAAATAAGAGTTCATGCTATCACTGCACTGTGTTACCGACATTTCTGCAAAGAAGGTGCCCCTCAGGTACACAGGGACCCACTGCTGCCGATCAGCATACATCGATTGAAGCCATTTATGCTCCCCGAGATCATATTTACCAATTAGAGACAACCAACAAGACTCAAACTCTTCAATTGATTCACTCAGGTTGACACATTTATGAAGCTCTGCTTCAAAGTTGGAATGCTCACAAACCACAGAGGACAACTTCTCTTGGCATTCTTTAAAGATGTGCCACTTGCAGAAGCGGTGTCGAGTCTCAGGGAAAACCTGGGTAATGGCCATGGTAATCACCCGATCATGATCAGTCGTAATCGACATTGGAGGCTGGCCAGACATTGCCATCAGCCATGTTTTGAAAAGCCAAAGAAACGATGCCTCAGATTCATCTATCAGGAGGGAACATCCAAACAACACAGGCTGTCCATGATGGTTAACCCCTGTGAAAGGTGCAAAAGGCAACCGGTAGCGGTTTGACCTGTAAGTTGTGTCAAAGGTAACAGTGTCACCGAAGTAAGTATAGTCAGCCCTTGCTTTAGGATCAGCCCAGAAGAAATTGCTCATGCACTGATCTTCATCTCCCTGCACGGCAAAGAAGAATGCCGGGTCCTTAGCTTGCCTCTCCTTCAAGTAATCCAAGAGCAGCTGAGTGTCGCCTCCAATGGTCCTTTGCTTACAACTCCTCATGTAATTCCTGCAGTCACGCTCCGTGAAGCCAACATTCCTAATTCCACCATATTCTTTGACGAGGGCAGACATAATTCCTCTGGGGCCAATCCCAGCACCCTGCAAGGTATCAATCACGGACTTCGCAGAACCCGAGATATGACGATGAGAGCGGAGGGAATGCACCTCATCAGGTGGAACCAGCTCGTGGTTATGCTCCTTGACAAAAGCAGACACAACCCATCTCCCAGAGTCCTGAACCTTGATTACCAACGTGGCCTTACAACCAACTCGGGTCTCAGCCCGGGGGCGCTTGCCCCTTCCTTCGCGGTCAGACCCAGACTTCCCATTCTTGTTGACACGAAATCCCTCCTTGGCGCAAACAAACGACCGCTGGATGATGGCGCCGTCGCGCCTGGAGCGGCGAGACATGCTGACACGAGTGCTGAAGCCCATGCGGCGAGCATAGGAATTGTAAAAGGCCTTGGCAGCCTCCTCGGATTCGAATTCCATCTCCTCACAAGGTTCAAGGCTGGTGTCTCCTTCCGGGATGTAATGCTCCGAAATGGCAACACTACCGACAACATCGGAACCAGTAGGAGTGGGAATTGCAGCGGCAGGAGAATCGTGAAGGAGGCCATCATGGTCAACGGATTGGTCAATGTAACCCAGACCCATCATGTCGAATTCAAGAACATCATCATCATTGCCCAAACTCAGCGGTTCAAACTCCATTTTTTCACATGGAACTATGAATTTATTTTTCTTATTCTCTTGCTTAAATTAAACCCGAAAAATGCAAATAAACCACCAATTCAATCATCATTTTCAGCGAACAAAATTGGGCAAACGGTAAAATTATAAAAAAAATTTGCATAATTTGATGAAAATTTTGGGTTTGGGAAGGAAAGCTAGAACCTTGGAGGCGACCCTTTTGAGCAGGAAGCAAGAGGATTTGCAAATGGGTCAAAAATCTTCACTCTGGAGATGTTTGTCAGCGCCCCGGACTCCGGAGGAGCGAGACGGCGCGTGAACTGAACGTGAAGGGACGAGCAGAGGTGAGTGAGAGAGAAAGAGGGGGGAGGGGAGTGGTGGAGTGTGGCGGGGGTTTTAGGGCAGATGATTTGGTATTTCCGTATTTGACGAAACCTGGAGGAGCATCAAGGACTAGCACGTTCGCGCCGTTGGATCCTTCCTTCCTTCCCTAAACCCTTTCACCACCCTTGGTATATGTATTCCGTTTGACACTGCAACAAAACTTTGAAGCTTGTTTGTTGTTTGGTATATTAAATTACGAAAATAACTTGGGTCCAACTTCAGTGGTACGTACCATTGAATGGTACGTACTGTTAAATGGTTAAGATTCATTTGGGCCCCACTGCAAATTAATCTGAACCATTCAATAGTCGTACCATTGAATAGTACGTACCACTCAAGATTTTTCCAAATAACTTGGCTGTTGATACTTCACCAGGAGCTCCTATCCAATTTTGTGTGAACACGTGTCCAAGTTTTGATTAAAAAAATTAAAACGTGGACACGTGAACACGTGTTCACATGGAAGTGAGTATAAACAAGAGTGGCTGATGAATTGTCAGTAGCCAAGCCTTGTTCTTAAATTACATTAGATTAGATAAACCAACAAAAATGAAACAAATTTATTTACATGGAATGAACTTTATTGTAGCGTCTTATTTTAATAAAATAATAATTTGTGTATATTTTTTTTTAATGTATGTCATTATTTTAGTGAATCATGACGTCACATAACCGTCAACCTGTTTCATCTCCTTAAAAAAATTAGAAATAACGAAAAGATGGGGGCAAGTGTATGCTAGTAATATTACTATATTACCCCTGAACTTGTACTTGAATTTGTTTCTTCAACTTATTAAGCTTAAAATGAATATAAAAATGATCTCAAATAGTGATAATTGACAAATAAAGGGGTCAAACTTCAGTGGTACGTACCATTCAATGGTACGTACTGTTAAATGATTAAGATCTATTTGGGACCCACTGCAAATTAATCTGGACCATTCAATAACCGTACCATTGAATGGTACGTACCACTCAAGATTTTTTCCAAATAAAATTCTCTTTGTGATCTAAAATAGTGGGCCTGACTTTATAATATTAGAGATAAGTATAGATTAAAACTGAAGGAAACTATCTTTTAATCTTACCATTTTACACCCAAAAAAAAGGGAAATTAACCCACTATGTGAGAATTGGAATCTACCTTCAAGTTTGCCAAAAATTTATTCACTTAATTTTTTAAGGAGATAATTTTCACACACTTCTCGTTATTTCTAATTATTGAATTGAATAAATTAAACATAAATAATTGACAAATTAAACAAAAATATATGAGAGGCTAAAAAGAGTGTAATTATCATTTCCTTTTCTTTATCGTTCTGTCGTAGGTTGAGTGCACCCGACTTGTTGGGCCTACGACCATCTCATGGGTTTAGTGAGGTTTCTTTTTGGTAGCCCACGGATCATTGTCCCAATGCTTCTACTAATCTTTTAAGAATCTGCTAATCGTTTCGTGACGGATGATAATCTACTCTTACAATACTCCTACGCGTCTTCAGTTTTGATTATCTTCCTCAGATGAGTCGCCAGATCAAATCGAGGTTGAGCGTCTTCTTCTCCTTCTCGTTCTTTTTTTTTTTTTTAAGACTTCATCGCATGCTTTTGTTTATGCCACCTGAGGTTTGTCTTCCCATAATACTTATTTCCTTACTAAACTCTAAGCAATACTTATATCCTTACTAAAACCGTAAGTAACATAAATTGAAATCTTCTTGACTCGGACAACAACATATCGCAGGACAAACTTGAGAACCCCGACAATTGTCACTATGATGACATGTTGGTCTAAGTCCAATACCTGCCATGACATGTTTATTGGGCCAGGTATAGTGACAATTATCAGGGTTCTCAACTTCGCTCTGCGATCTGTTGTCCGAATCAAGAAGATTTCAGTTTATGTTACTTACGGTTTTAGTAAGGAAATAAGTATTGCTTACAGTTTAACACGGAAAGGCTCATGCAAATATGATCTTGCAAAATCCAGATTACCTATGATGTACATGGCATGGTAACCCAAATCAAAGCAAAATGACACAAGGTCCATGAGAAACTTCTTTACAGTCGGAGTTAAACCTCCAACAACAGTAAAAAAAGGATTCCTACTGACAAATTAGAAAATCCTTAAATTCGTAGTACTAAGATGAAGGAAAGAAGAGAGGAAAATGCAAATGATAAAGGAAAAGCATTACTTATTGTATCATAAATAGTGCAGAGAGTCAGATCGTAAATGGCCTGCAATATCCAAAAATCATTAGAGCTATAGATATTTTTCCTTGTTATCTTATTTTATTTCTTTTGAAATACTCACCGCATTGATCTCCAAGGAGAAGCCATGGTGGGATTCAAAGCCAATCGTGGAGACTAAGTTATTGCCAAGGCCCTTCACAATTTCTAGTGCCTAAAATAGGGAGTGATGTGGCCTTCAGAAAGCCAGGCTAGCAAAAACTTAAATTGAAATTCGAACATGTTCTTTCATCATTTGGTGTCTTTGTTGATCCCAATCGAACATGTTGAAACTGAAATTCGATTTGTCATCCATTGCAGAATTGGTTGACAATAGATTGAAGATGAGAGAAATTGCAAAGGAAGAAATAAATGGTGAGATATGGAACTCAATCCAACCCATTTATTGACATGTGAAGTTGAAGATAAGAGGTGTTACGTCAACAAAAATCTTATCTGAAATTTGGAGAGTTGCTCACGAACGGACACGTGTTACTTAAAAATCATATCTGAATAATGATAAAAGGATAAAAGGTGCCACATTGACAAAAATTCAATCGAAAATCTAAAAAGTTGCTCATGAATCAACACGTGTCACTTGAAATCATATCTGATAAATGATTAAGATTCAATGATGATAAAGAGTCACGTGGACTAGAATCTTATAAAATATCATTAGACCGTAGTACTAAATGACTATTAATTACTTCTTAAAAGAAAGAATTTTGAATCACTAATTAATTTTTAAATAACACCTTTAATTATGCATAACCCGAAGAGACGCTTTGTTCTTATCTAAGAGACCTTCTCCCTCCTCCTTCCCCCAACCCAATCCACAAGTATTTTTATCAACCATAGAAATAAAGAATATTTCAGATTCATGGTTTAGGGTTTTGTTTTGAAGATTCAAGAGGTCAATAACTTAATTTGTTTTTATGTACGTCAAATTGTGTATGAATCGAATCATAACATCAAACTATGGACGAGACAATTAGTTACAACACACAATATATTGATAGACTAAACACAAAATTTAAAAATATTGACCTCAAATGAAAAAACCCCTTAGGTATTTTCATGGCTAAAAGAGTTGGGTGGTGAAGAGTTGTAGATAATTATGTTTCTATCTCTCTTATAATTAGTCGTGTGACAAAAAGTATAGAGAAACGTTATGATATACAACTAGTGATAAAAGACAAATTATCTCTAAGGCCAGACAATGACTAACTTTGCACTAACATAATTGATTAACTAAAATATTACTATTTGTTTGTGAAAGTGGTATGTCTCTCTCTCATAGTATAGTAATGTCATACCTTTCTAATTCCACTGTATTGCCATAATCATAAATTTTGCTACTAACTCTATATTTTAGTGATATTTTTTCTTTATTTATAAGTAACTAACAGAATACACACACGATGTGTGTGAGGGAGAGAACGTGGTTACGTGGGATGTATTTTATAGAAATAATATAATCAAACTCATTTTTAATAATATGCATAATTACCATATTACCTGTTAAAAATAATACTATTTTATGTTTATTTAATTATTTGGCTTTGCTTGTTGGTTTAAGATTTGGGCCTAGCCCTTCTGAGTTAGGATTTCTTAGGTTTTGTTCTATATAGGATTTTGGTATTGTTATTAATTGGTGAATAATCAAATTTATTATAAAAAGGGGCATGCTTGTCTTTTCACCCTTCTTAGATTTTTTTTTTTTTTTTCACATTCACCCTCGACGATTTTCTTAATAATCAAATCGATAATTATGCTTGTCTTCTCTACTATATGAAATATAGAAATCCAGCTGCAACAAAAGAAAAGGTAAAGATATTTATCGATTTGCCCCTAAATTTATAAGGCGCTTTCAATTTTTCTCCTAATTTTTTATTCTAACCAATTATCCTCATGTACTTATATTATTAGCCTAATTCCCCCTTAAAATTTTATTTTACCCAATTACTCACATGTACTTATATTATTAGTCAAATTCTCCCTACTCTTACATTTTTGTATTATTAGCCAAATTCCTCTTACCGTTGTATTATTAACCATTGCTATATGCTTGAGCAATATCATTGGATGAAAGAAACACGTCTAATATAGTAAAGTTTTAACAAAATGTTAGCACTAACTAGAAAAACATGAAACAATTTTTGAAAATTTATGTATAAATTATAAATATAAAACTTAAATTCACTAAATCTCCAACTTTATAAACAATCCACTTCATCTCCAATCATGGTTTTTTTATTGGAATTTTTTTTTTTGAAAATCTAATGGTTGAGGGGAATTTGGCTAATATTACAAGTTCATGGGGTAATTGGCTAAAATAAAAGTTTATAGGGTAATTTGACTAATAATACAAGTACATGAGGGTAATTGGCTAAAATAAAAATTTAGAAAAAAAATTGACAGTACATTACAAATTCAGAGGATAAATTGGTGAATACCCAAAAAAGTAAACTGCAAATTGGGAAGATGAATGAAGGAGAGAGAAACAAATGAAGAGAGAGAGAGAGGCTTGTGGGTTCTAGCGTGGGTTATATCAAGGGCGGAGCTTGAAGAAGCGAAGCGAGCCTAGATGGGTGCTGGGTGCGGATGCGGATGCGGGTGGTGGTTGGTTGGGTGAACTTAAAATTGGGGGTAAATTGGGAAGTACCGGGACAAAAAAATTTTGTTGGGTAAACTTAGAGCACTTCCAGCGGGCCTCCAATTGCCCTATGGATTGGGTGCAATTGCCCTACCAAGGGCTTGAAGGAGCTCCAGCGGGCCAAAAAACCAAGGGCGATTTGTGGGCCAGCCCTCGCTCGAGCAAGAGCCCGATCAACAACTGCCCGACCAGAAGCCCGCGGGCTGCTGACGTCAGCGTGACGTCAGCAGCCAGTTTTAATTTTTTTTAATCCAGGCGCGTGCAAATCACGCGCGAGGGGGGGGAGCGTGGCCGACAGAAACTGTCGGTGGGCCCCACCAGCTGCAGTGGTTGTCAGCCGCTCCAACGGTAACTATGACGTGGCAGTTTTCTGGCCTTTGGATCTCCAACGGATCTTTAATCTGGACCGTTGGATTTCCAACGGTTAAAAAAAAAAAAAACAGGTTACCGTTGGCCACGTGGCGCAACGGTAGCCATCGGATCAATTTTTTTTAAAAAAATCAACGGCCAGGATTATTTTGACATTAAATTTTTTTTTTTTTTTTTTTTTTTTTTTTTTTTTTTTTTATAAATACCCCCAATTCTCTTCTTCATTCCACACAACAACTCAATATTTTTTTTTCTACATCAATTATTTTGGTTTTTTCTCTTCCAAATCCTTAGTTTTCTCTCTTCCAAATTCTTAGTATTTTACATAAAAAAAAAAAATTATGAGTGAGAAGTCAAATTGGTCGAACTGCTGTTCTTCTTCATCATTGTCTTCGAACCTCCTCCAGTTAGACATGTTTGAAAGAAGTAAGATTTGAGCTGAGTATAGAGTATGCAACAGATTGGTGTGAGAAATTGTGGGGGGTTTGAAGGGTATTTATTGAAAAATTTGAGGTGAATAGTGTCGGTGGAGAGAAACTGTCGGTGAGATTTTTTGGCCAAAAAAAAAAAACTGTCGGTGGGATATTTAAGGCCAACCAAAAAAAAAAAAAAAAATTTTTTTAAGTGAAAAGTGTCGGTGGAGGGTGTCGGTGGAGTGTGTCGGTGAAAAGTGTCGGTCAAAATTGTCGGTGGGATATTTAAGGCCAACCAAAAAAAAAATTATTTAAAAAAAAAAAAAAAAAAAAATTGCCCTTGCCCTTGCCCTCCACGAACGGGTGGAGTTGCACAAGGGCAAGCACTGTTCACGGAAGGCAATTGTTGCCCTTGCCCTTGCCCTTGCCCTTGCCTTCCACCAATGGGTGGAAGTGCTCTTAACCAAAAGTTGACTGTCAATAAAGGCCGTTAGGGAAAAGCAAAATACGAAAGGCACGACGTCGTTTACGTCACAATTTGAAGCGCGAAGCGTGTCAGTTTCACATGAAAGGGGAAATTAAACGCATCGAATTTCTAGGCCGATTAATCAGAAATATATAAAAAGAAAATCGGCTGATTAAATAATAGAAAAATAAAAGAATTAGGGTTCTACGTTTCTGGTAGTACCGTCGGATTAGGGCGTGAATTTGAACCTTCGTCTTCTTCAATTCCAACCCAGGTACGCAGCTTGTACAATCTTATATAATTTCCTTTCCCCAATTTCTGAATTTCTTCTAATTTTCGAGAAAAAAATATATGATTTTGTACGATGCCGCCTGAAAATTTCAATTTTTTTGACACAATACTTTGCGTTAGAAGCGCGGAGTAGTAAATTTTACTTTTGACTGATTAGTTGCCTGCTATACGATTTTCTGTTCTTGCTTCTTGCCCTAATTTTTTTATGTGATTTTTTTTATATATATTTTAGTTTTTCTGTTAAATTTTTTGTTGGATGAGTAGAAATTTTACTGCTTTTATACTTAGGAAATGAGTGATACCGAAGATAAGGAGGAAACTGGACAAGAATTGCCAGTTGATGCTTTAAATAATGGGAAACCAGAAAATGATCATAACAAGCAGAATAATTCTCCGAATTCTGGAGATTCTGGACCGGTCTCAGAAACCCCGAATCCTGCTGAAAATGGCGAACCTGGACCTGATAAGACAGACGTTGAGGTGACCACTGGTGATAAAAATAATGTAGAAGTAGAGCCACAGTCCATTTCACACCAACATGGTCAAAATTCGCCTCCTCCTTCAGTCGCAATAAATGGTGGGGACGAACAATTAGTAAAGCCAGATATCGAATCCTTAAAGGATGATGAACAACAATTAGTCAAGCCAGATACCGAGTCCTTAAAGGATGATGGCGAGCAGTTAGTCAAGCCAGATACTAAATCCGTAGCTGATGGCAAGAGTGCTGAAACCCAGGATTTGCCTCATAGTAATAATCATGGCTGTGAGGATGGCGACATGGTTTCCACAAGTCGTCCGGACACTGCTAAACCCATTGTTGGTGTTAAAACTGAAGTTTCTCAAGTGCCAGAGCAGGAATCTGGTGTTGTCGTAGAAGAAAGTGGAACTGTGAGTCATAAGGAACCTGTTACGCCGCACGCCGGATCATCTGCTATAAAAACTGATTCTGGGAGTGGGAAAGAATTGAATAATAAGGTGGATGAAATAGATATTACTACACCCAAAAATAATGGAACCCCAAACTCAAAGGGCATGCTTCTTTTAGATGACAGCGATATGTATGAAGGTAATGATTCCGGGACAGAAGAGGAGCATTCAGCTTTCATGAAGGAGGTGTTAAATTTCTTTAAGGAGAGGAGCATGGAATTTAAACCACCTAAGTTTTATGGAGAGGGTTTGAATTGCCTTAAGTAAGTCTATACTCGTCATTTTTACTGATTCTGTCTTGTTTACTAATTATATGAATGTTATTTATTTGGACTAATGTATTTCGACATTTTATTGGTACAAGGCTTTGGAGAGGTGTGACAAGATTGGGTGGCTATGATAAGGTATGCAGTGTGCATTTTTAATCATAAAGGTCCATATGTTAGTATATGTGCTTATATATATTATGAGTTTTCATTTCCAGAACCATTTTCTTTTCTTGTTGCAAGCACATATATGATCTGCCTGCTTATCGTAGGTGACCTCAAATAAGTTGTGGCGGCAAGTGGGAGAAGCCTTTAAACCTCCAAAGTAAGGAACAACATCTGTTCAACTCCATTATTATTTACATAGTGCAAGCTCCATTACTTGGAGATGTGGAAATTTTAGAATTACTGATAGTTTGCCTTAATTCTCTAATAGATATAATCTATGAGCACTGAAATTAGGGGATTTCTTTTATTGGCAATATGTTGTTGGTCATTTGGTTCTCCTTTGTTATTTGTAAAGGTCAACTTTGTGATGTTTATATCTGTTTACTATGCATGCTGTTGTGCAAAAAGTCTTTACTATAAAGAACATAAAATGTAGATATATGAAGCATGATAAAAACTTGAACTAAAGTTAATGTGTTTCTTAGGTGTGAAATTTCTTTAGTTCCTATTTAACCCCATCATGATTTGCTGTCTTGGAAAGTGGAAAAGGGGTGGGGTGAGGGAGTGGGTTAAAAATGTCCAATATTGTTTTCTATGTGTTAAAAGATATTTTAGTTTCTTTTCTATTTCTGCTGCAGGACATGCACTACGGTTTCATGGACATTTCGAGGTTTCTATGAGAAGGTATGTGTGCACACACTTGGCATGCAAGCTGCATCTTTCTTATAGATTCTCCATAGGTTATTAGTTGCTATGTGTTTGTAATTTCCTACCTGTTCAAATTTGATACTGGATCAAGAAACATGGGATCGGGCAACCATACTCGTAGACTCAATTGCCTGCTATGATTGAGCAAATCTGGGTCTGTCCATCTTCTTGGTGGTTGACCATGTGGATGTGTGCTTGAGTGGCCTGTGTTGGAAATTAATTGTAAAAGCTTCTAATTGAGTCACTTGTGGTTGCCTCAGTATTACTATAAGTTCATTTATGTCAAATCCCCGTTTGACAGTGATTTGTTAAATATCTTCCTTGGAGTATTCCAGATCATAATGTTTATATGTTATTTATTATTCGTTGTTCTTGTGTTACTTCAGGCACTCCTAGATTATGAAAGGCATAAATTTGGTTCTGAACCACCAATCTCTTCCCAGCCAGAGCCTATGAATATCGATAACCAGGTAAGTTGTGATCTTATGATCTGGGATCTTTTGGTAATGTTTTGTGTATTACTGTATTAGATGATTTTGTGGCGTTATTTTTATCCCTCTTAGGTGGCATGTTGTTTATGCCACTTTGTTCATCTCATGATAAAATGTTTCATTGAATGAAAACGGTATCCATGTACTGCTGAGAACATATACATTCATTGTTATTCGCATGAAAAATTTCTACACAATGAACTATTGCATGTCAACCTTGAAAATTGGTGTAGTTAGTTGCTGAACAAGGAGTTTCTTCAACAAGCCCAACACTTAATGCATGCTTGTGGTAATTAGGCTGCAGGATCAGGTCGAGCAAGAAGGGATGCTGCGGCACGTGCCATGCAGGGTTGGCACTCACAACGTATCACTGGGAATGGTGAAGTCAGTGACCCTATCATAAAGGTCTGGAAAGTATAAATATTTTTGCTCTCATTTTTTTCTGTTTTTCATTCTCTCCATGTAGAAATTGGTTCTGATATAGTACTACCATCTCTTCTGTTTCTTTAGGATAAAAATGCTATTTCTTTGCAAAAGCGTGAAAAACAGCTTAAAAGCATCGGTATGGCCTCTCAGTGGAACTGGCGTCTTTCGTAATTATATAGTTATATGATTTCTCACCTCAGAATTTGTATGTTGACTTCAGGTTCACTTAAAAGAAAGAAGCCACATTATGTGGAGCATGTGGTAAAAGCTGCACGTACTAAAGCATCTAAGTTACAGTTGAGATAATGTTTCCTTATTTCATTTGTTTATATATATATAATATATCAGGAAATTGTTCAGTGCCAGTGTACAGAGTCGACATATTACTATAGTGTTAACTTTGGCTTTGTATTCTGTCTGTTTGGGCAGATTGGATGTAGATGTGGTTGATCTTGGACCTCCAGCGGATTGGGTGAAGATCAATGTGCAGAGAACCGTAAGTTTATCTTATACATGTTTGAACACAAGGAAATTTGCATTTGTTGACTTTTTGAGCACCAACCCAATATAATGAGATATGTCATGTTTGCAGAAAGATTGTTTTGAGGTCTATGCTTTAGTTCCAGGGCTTCTACGTGAGGAGGTAAGCATCCATATTCCGGAATCTGTGGTTCTCCTTCCTTTTGCTTTGCTACTGTACTATTCTTTACATTCTTATAGAAATAATTTGTATATTCTTTTAGAAGGCATGTATGCAAGTGTTTGTTTTGTTCTGTTCTTATTAAGGATGGGAATGGCAGTAAATCATAAGCCATGTTATAAGAACAGGAAGTAGCATCCTTGAAAGATGATCAGACAAATTTTGGGCCCCTTTGGGAGGATCACAAAACCACAGCCAATTTGTGCTGCACTCAACTAACTGTTTTGAGCTGGGGAAAAAGGGGAAAAAAAGCTGTTTAGAAATGAACCGACTTTCGTCAATCTCCCTTATTTATTAAATGTGAGAATGGAGGAACCCAGCAAGTAGCCTGCTGATAACTTCTCTAGGCTGTTTCTTTGAGAGCTGTCATTAAATTATGCCTTGGTAGAGTACATGTGTGCATATCAAGGCATCCATTATCAACGTTTGGATTTTGTACTCATGAAAGGGGAAAAAGCTCTGGACTGTAAAATTGAGTTGAGAAGTCCTCCTTGATGTTTGTTTGATGTATTAATTATTAGGTTTCTGTTTCAGCAATTATATTGCTTATCCTGTTCTTTTGGCAATCAATCTCAGGTGCGTGTTCAATCAGATCCAGCTGGGCGACTGGTCATAAGTGGAGAACCTGAGCATCCTGATAATCCATGGGGTGTCACAGCTTTCAAAAAGGTGCGTTTCTTTTTCTTTCCTCTTTTGGGTGTTACGAAAGGTGTGAGAGAAATTATGTTTTGTTGGTGAATGGTTCACAGAATAAGTAGTCAGCTAATAGTGTGGTATAATAACTTTAATCAGATGCGGTCATGCGGAAAAAATTACTAATTTAAGAAATTCCACTTTTAACATACCAGATGAGAAATGACTCAGATTAGGAAGTACAGAAAAACAATCAGATTTCTTTTATGATATGGCAAAACCGTCACTACGAGATTCTCTTTTATCAAACAAAGAACAGCACAGCATGCTTGCTTTGAAGAGTAGCGTGTTTCTTTTATATGAAATGACAGAATAGTTACAAGAAAGATGGGGAAACTCTAGGGGTGCTTGAGAACTAGATAAGAAACGAGTCTTCCTGGAAAAAAATCGAAATAAGATATAAACCCATGATGCCTTGTAAGCTACTTGCTTCCAGAGTCAGGCACTGTGGCTGCTGTCTCGTGTTAAACAAACCACGGTCATAAAGATCGGACTTCATATTTTCACTTTAGCTTTATTGACCTGTTACAGGCTTGAACATTTCAAACTGCAATGTGATTTATATGGTGTTTGGCTTTGTGAACAGGCTGTCACCTTACCATCAAGAATTGATCCACACCAGACATCAGCTGTGGTCACCCTGCACGGGCAGTTGTTTGTTCGTGTTCCGTTTGAGCAGTCGGATCAGTAGCATTTCGTGATGTCCATCCTTCACCATGAGGCTCTTCTGTAGAAATTAGACAGACTCTACCAACCTTAATCAGTCCAAGTTAGCTAGCATAGTTGGTTATAATCCACATGTTCCGCTGAACATCCGGACCTTAATGTTGACTAGTTTAGTACAGGATATAACCTAACCGTTGTACTTATTTACCAACATGTTCGGTTTAATCATTGATGTTACATGGCTAGTTAGGAATCCTCGTATTCATTAATTTTCCTGAAGATGTAGTAATATTATTTTGGGTAGATGCGCGTTGAGCGTGCGTGTTCGGCCTAATGCTATGTCGAAATTGTGCTCTTCAGATCAATCATAACTAAGTTTTTAGAGATGAAAGCTTCAGATAAATAACAGATTAATGAATGCCACAGCCAAAAAATAGTAATGATTGCCATAAGACTGCCCTATCTGAAAATACTATTGTACATTTTGAAAGGGCATTTGGCAAGGCAAAAGGAAATGCATTTTGTAAATTTGAGCAACACAACAAAATCATGAACAAGTTGTAAAATTGGCGATTGACATTGTACGAAACAGGTGACCGAGGACCTTCACGGGCTAGTCGCCATTGATGCCAAGTCCAACTCTTCATCGGAATCAATCACTTCTTCAAAATCGTAGAAGGGATTTGCCTGCAACGGAGGCTCGAAGTAAGAACGGAAACATTTTAAACAGGAACATTTGACTCCAACGCGAAACTAAAAACTTATCAATCATAGACCGGTAATAAGAAATACCTTTGGTCTTGGAGTGATTGCTTCAAAGCTATGAAATACAGGATTATCAAAGTTAGGGGGTTCTAGAACAATGTAAGCCCCTTTATTTTTGTACCTCTCTTCTGTCCCCTGCATTGTATTAATTGATATGAAAAATATAGAATTGTTTGTAGTTGAATATCGAGAGATACGGTGTCGACTTGGAAAGATAACACAAGCATAATCATCACTTGATGGTCATATTGCAAAATTTTCAAAACAGTAGCCTATTATGGTGCGAGTTAGGTTCTAATGTCCCGTGACAGCGAAAGCACAATATAATAAACTCGAAGGCTCAATCAAGAGTTAAGAAAGGGTCACAGCACAACTCAATGGAGATGGAATAGTTAAATGAATAATCAATAGCTATACATTTTAACACGCAGAAACACATTTCCCGTGCTGCATGACATACACAAAAGCACCATTTTGAATGAGATGTTTAACAGCACCCAATCTACTTTAAAAGGGGAAGGATCTTAGAAGGAAACATGTAAAACCCCATCAAACCAATCTTACATGCATCAAGTAAACTTTGCAGCGCAATTTGGCAAAGGAAAACCGTATACTGCCAACAGCCCATAAATGAACAGTTATGCAAGGAATTCACTAAAAATTGTGAATGAACTCAACAAATACCAATCTCAAAGGATCCTGCGCAAACCTGGAATTGTGGGTAGTCTGGAGCACTAAACAAAGTAATGAGCTTCCCGGACTCCACAACGTGATCTATGGTGTACCCGTTATCCATTCCACCAAGACCTGGCCTCTTTTCCCGTGCATCCGGGCCTTCATGCGATCTGATAATCAACTGTGGTTTTAACAATATAGAATAACCCAAATCTTAGTATCGCATCTCTATTATGATTGCTAGTCATGCAAATACAACACAAGTAAATGTAACAAGAGAGTAGAAAGAAATCATCACGTGCTTATTGTGTGAGAGAAATATAAAGTGCAACAGCCTCTGTGCAGTTAGAAAACATTTAGAGCTGATAGTCAATTTCAAAAAGAATTAAAAACTACGCATTTTCTTTCCTTAATTGGTAAAATTTTAACGAAATACATAGTCGAACCCCACCAACCATCTAGCTATTGAGTCACGGCCAAGGTGGTTAAAAATTATCAAAGCAACAAGAAGCCCATAAGCACTTCCATACCCATATGCAAGCCTTCCTAACTAAGCCTTAACTGTCATCATGTAACTAGAACATACAAAAATACTCGGTGGTAATAACCTATTTGTCATCAACATTACATTAGGGTTGCAAATTGATCATCCGACTGATATTATTTCGACTAACAACCTTAACATGGCTAGTAAATGCTAAGTTAACACGTTTTTGACCCTTTGCCACCACATTTGAATTTAACATGTTATCCTAAATTCAAATTCCGAAAAGGAAAAATAGTTATTGGCTAATTGCTATCCAACCATCACCGCACTTGGAACACAGCAGTACCAAAATTAATCAAGAGTTTTGTTCCAAAAAAGAAACGTGGTTTGTCTCTAGATTACAATTGAAGCATGCAATGCTTTGCAGTCGTATTACGTTATCAATTGAATGCATCACTTAACAACGAACAAGAAGCAATTCACCATGAAGGAAACAAGAAAAAACATACTCTTAAAGATCAAAGTATCAACATTATATCCTAAAACGAACACTATTCCATAAGTACTGTGCAAGTAAACTAACATTCAATTGCCTAACACTAGAAATGTAGATTCCAAATCTTGCTATTACCTTGAGTTGAAACCTCTTGAGAAAATCCTCAGTGCAGTCAGGACCCCAAAGCAGACCAATGCCTCTCTCTTTATTCGGAGAAAGGCCGGGTTTCATGGAGGGATCCGACCACAGCACATCACCAGGAATCAAGTTCGAACCTTCCCATGGAGGATCAAGAACCGATCTTCGAGCCTTATTTAATTCTTCAAAGGAGCCAAGAGACAATGTACTACTGGGTTCAGGATTGAAAGCTATCCTCCTATTCTTCTTTCCCTTTGATCTCTTGGGGGTGGCCGGCGTGCTGCGAAACAGCCCGCCATGAGCAGTATATACATATTTACCAACCATGGAGGTCAAGGGAAGACCTTCAAAGCACCCAAGACATTTTCGGTACACATGCTTCCCTTTATCTCCATACTTTGTCAGTACTTCCTTCTCGAATCCGTAAACCGAAGTGCAATATTTCGATTCGTGATTTCCTCTCAAAAGATAAACACTTCTGGGCAAAAACACCTTCCAAGCTAATAAAATTAAGAAGCTTTCTAGCCCCCAAGCTCCTCTGTCAACGTAATCGCCATTGAAGACGAAGAATCGGTTTTCTGATGGAAACCCAGCATCGTTAAGGAGGAAAAGGAGGTCGTGCAGCTGACCGTGAAGGTCTCCTACGACGACGACAGTGGATTCCGGGCCTAACTGATCGACGGCAACGCAATTGGCCTCTTTGTGGAGCATCTTGGATGCGCAGAGGACCAAGCTATCGAAAACCTCCACGGGAAACACGTCGGGCAATTGGGTCGGGTCCAAATTTCTGGATGACCAATCAAAAACGGACATAAGGTTCTGAACCCATTCGAGACTGAGCTTTCCGTCGGCCGGCCAGCCAACTGGGGTTTCTGGATTAGGCTGCGGCAGTGATGAGTTGTCTTCGGATTCGGAGTTGGCGACGGCGGATGCCGACGAATCGAAGACCGGGGGCGTTGCTGTTTCTGCAACTTCTTGAGATGCAGATGCAGATGGAGCAGCCGCTGCTGCAACTTCTGCATCGGAATTGCATGACATCTTTGCGCAAACCCTAACAAAATACGAATTAAATGTGAGTTTTTATGAATTTATTATATACATGAATTCATCTGGGAATTTCCGAATACATAGTAATACAGAGTGTATTTCTAATTGTTGCTTCCAGTTTACACACATAATTAATTTTGATTTAATTTGTCAATTTTTTTTGTTTAAATTTTTTTTGGTTAGTGCAACAGTGACGTAATATTCAATTATTCACAGCTAATTTGTCAAAAAAAATTAATTGCCGCGTCAGCATTGACAAGCACCTGCCCCCGCGCTAGTTGAAGCAAAAGTGAAACGTCCAAACTTTGCTGAGTTGGTAATTGGTATTGTACATCCAATTACATCATTTGCGTCCGTGTGATTTGGACGTTACGTTTTGGGTTAATCTATATATATAAAAGGAGGCGGCAAAAAAAGTGAATTTATATCTATCTATTTTCTACCTATAAAGAGAGGAGGCGAAAAATGTGAAGTTTTTATAATACTCAAATTGTCTTTCTTTCATTAGAATTTTAAAAAAAAAAACTTATGCAGTGGGACTCTGGGTGGTTAATAAGTTCATTAATTTTTCAAGATATATTTTAATAACAAATAATAATAAGTAAAATAAAAAAAAAAACAAAACAATAATCTATATATATAAAGGGAGAACGCAAAAAAATTGAATCTATATCTATCTATATATATAAAGGGAGAAATCAAATTTGATAAAATGACACATCCCGATCCCGGACGAGCCAGGTGTCAGAAGGTGATGGCCGACACGCGTTAGCGTGACGAAAGCCAAAAAGAAATTAGAGAATAAAGAATTCAAATTGAATTAAAGATAAAGTCAGAGTGCACGGAACGTGCAGGCGGAAGAATTAAAAGAATACACAGTAAGAGGGATACAAAGATATACAAACGTATAAGAATCCCTACATCGTCATACCACCGCGCCATCGACGTCGCAAGGCTCCCAGCCAACTAACCTGGAGGGGCGCAAAACATAAAACGGTGAGTGGGTCAAAAAGCAAAGTTTGATAAAACCGTTGTTTTCAAAAGTTTAGTAACCCCTCGTTTGAAAACAAGTATAATTTGAGAAAATACGTCATACCCGTAGGCATGAACCTCAAAATACTGTCGTGAAAACATGCGGGTACTCCCCGCTAATACTTTACTGATATTTGCTCACCCATATGTAAACACACATGCCCAAGGGGCTAAATCCCACAAGGAACAAGCTAGGTATACAAGTAATACGCTGAGTACTACAATGACGCGAGTCTAACGCTAAGCGCTGGTGCACAAAGTGCGTCACACAAGTCCGAGTTGCCTAGTGCAACCTAAGACAGGCTAGTACCTACAATGGATCCAAGGCTGCGTAACGGTACTGATAGTGACTACTCCAAACGTCAAGGATAGTCCTGGCCACAAGACTGAGTACTAATACCTGGGGTGTATACATCTACTGATGAGCAACAGTATAAAAACATGCATGACAATATAATACGAGTGTTCTACCTCCAACACACGTGATGATATGCAAGTACGCTAACAATTTAAAGAAAGCGTCGAAAACCGTATGTATAGATATACATTTATCAAACAAAGACCCACTCACTCACCTGTAGGTAGCCGGGTCGAAGTACCCCGTCTTGGGTAGCCCCGGTAGTCCTCTGGATAGGCCCCACCTATATGAGAAATCACTGGTACAATGATTAACTCAAAAAGGTAACGAATTAACGAATTAATTACACCTATCCCTTGCTTTTGCAAATTGGAGGTCCAAAACACCTCAAAAATTAAAATGCATACTACCCCGAGGTAGTACACGTCGTCACGAGTCGACCCGTGAAAACAGAACTCGATTTGGACCTCCCACGCGCCCTCACGCGCGGCTTGAAGGTCGGAGCCTATGGCTCCACGCGCAGCTCCACGCGCGGCTCACGCGCGAGCTGGTCAACTGAGCCGGTCAGCCGGTCAACTCGGCTCGGCTCAAGCCGGTCAACACGGCTCGGCTCAAGCCGGTTCGGTCAATGCTGACGTCAGCAAGTCCGGTCTGAACCGGTCTGCTGACGTCAGCAAGGCTGGTCCAACCCGGTCCGATGACGTCAGCGCCAGTCATCCCTGCCAGGATTCCGGTCGCCGTCGTCGTCGCCGGAAATCTGGGAAATTTTGCCGGTTTCTGGGTAAAACTTCAGAGCTTCATAACTTCTTCGTTTTAAGTCCAAATTGGACGATTCAAGTACCAAAATGAAGCTAGAGATGAGGAGAACAAGATTGTACCATTTTGGGGACCAAAAACTGGCCAGAAGTGGCCTGAAATTGAGGAGGAAGAATCGGCCAAAATGGTGCTCCTCCGTTCACGGTGGCAATTCGACTTCCAGACCTTGGGTTGGGTTCCCAAGGCTTCCAGAAGTGCTTTGGTGGTCTCAGGGAGGACCATGGAGGTCGAGATCACCGAGAAAGAGCCACGGGGTGGCTTGAGAGGTTTCACCCATTTCTGGGTTCTGGGTTTGTCCAGAATCTGGACACCCACGAAGCTGCAGGCTGATGATGCACAAGGTTTTTGGTTCGATTTGGTGAGGATGGTGAAGCCAAACAAAACCAAGAATGGCCACGGGTTGGCCTTGGATGTTTGCAGAACAAGAAGAAGAAGGAGGGAGGAGGGCTCGGCACAAAGGACAAAACCCAACAAAAATCCCAGGTTTCCAGGGATTGGTCACATGGCCTGCAGCCAATTGGGCCCCAGCCCAAACAAGACAAAATTGCCCAAATTTGAATTACGGAAAACGTCGAAAATTGACGTCCGTAAAATCCTTTTTCGGAGTCCGAACGACGTACGGCTCGCGTCTACGCGTTCGTATCGACGAGCACGTCAAGAAAATACAAGTGGATACGTCGTACGAGTTACGACGCAAAAGTCAACCGAAAAGTCAACCCAAGGGCAAAAACGTCATTTCCCACTTATGGGAATAAAATAAGTTAAATTTTGAACGGAATGTTACATAAAACATTCATAATATTAAAAATGTTCCTCTCTTTTACAATTAAAATAATTTTTTTGAACTTTTTAAAATCATAAATTGTATATTATTTTTTTTATAAATAAAATTAAAATATCAAATAAAATAAAAAAAGTCAATTGTCACCGTGTATGCGTGAGGCAAGACACTAATAATATAATGTTATATATGCTTATTTTTTTTATATGATATTGAATTATTAGTTCAAAATGGCATTGTGGTGTCTCGAGTTGACATGCAAATCTCACTCGTGATTTAGGGCATAATAATGTTGTTTTGTGTGTATTTTTCCTTTCTAGGATAAGATGTTTTATTCAAAATACTATAAAGATCGTACAGAGGATAAAGGAAAAAAGTTTATCCAAAATCCAAGCTTTGAAAATCAAGAAGCGAAAGCAGTATTTTTTTTGGGTCTATGTATTTTGAAATTGTTTGTACATAAGTAATAAATGTTACATCATTGGTCATTTAGTTCATCAAATTATCAATCTTCCATTCGTCCAAAGTATCAAGTTAAAATTAAGTTCATATACATGAGCTGTTTTTAGGTTACATGGACATTAGATTAATGTTATGTATGGCAATTTTCATTTAGGTTACATAGACGTTAAATTGATGTCACGTATGTCAGCTTTCATTTCTCGCCGTATTACATTTATATTTAGAGGTTAAAATTTTCTTTCTTAGAAAACAATTTATTTATGGATTCAACTATGCTTACATGAATTTAGTCATTAATTGTTAGATTCTTTTAATAGTTAATGATTAAATTCGTATAAACATTGAATACTTATAAGTACGGTAACATATTCCCTTATTTATTGTCATAAGACATTTGTTAACCACTTAACCTAGTGTACTTCCATGTAAGTAAAATGTGAGTCAACTCAGTACTACGTTAAACAAACAAAGACAAAAGTTAAGTTGCCAATGATCGAATGGGAGTAGGCTACAATGCCCGCAAGCATTGAATGCTTACACCGATCTCACCATTAAAATGAGGGAGGAGATAGGAGAGAGGGGGGAAAGAAGAGTGAGATTGGTGTGAGCATTCAATGCTTGCGAGCACTGTAGCCAGTCCCGATGGAATGATTCAAAACGTTGTTCAGATATCAACTTTTGAAACATGGGCCAAAGTGAGGCCCTAAGTCTGGTCCAATTCATTGGACTCAAGCGATTCTTAAAACCCAAGAAAGCTATGTAAGCCTATATAACTTACAAGGCCCAAACTTGGACTAATGAACAAGTGACCCTTATTGCCCAAGCTTTTTTTTGTTTGCCTGTTTGTTTAATACAATAATATTTTCACTAAGGGGTATAAGACTTGAGCTAATCAACATAATAGGCCGACCATCATAATTTAGTTTGAACTTGTTATTGACGAGAATCGAATCTAAAACCTCTCACTTACAAGTGAAGAAAAATATCACTAAACTAAGTGGCACGTTGTTCTTCGACGTTGGCGCCATGCAATTTTTTTGCCTTTTTAAAGTTTAAATAATGCAAAGGTTTTTGTTTAAATTAGTAGAACTAAACTAACCTTTGATAGATACTTGAACCTTAAATTAAATCAATTATATTATAAAAAAATTGATATATATATAACATTGCATAACATAATATTTAGACATGTATTTTCAGTAAGATTTGAGACATCTTTAAACGAGTTAGTTTTCTATTAGTTTCCCACCTAACCTAATTAAAATCCGAAAATGTCCAAATAAAAATTACTGAAGAATCATGAGTGGCAAGTCTTATTCTTAATTTTTTAATTGTCACATAATTAAAAAATTGTGACCAAATGAAACACATGTACTTGTTTTATTAGTCTTCCTTTTTCCTTCTTTCTGGAATAGTCATCCAAATGGAAGTGAAGAACTTAAGAAAATAAGTAGATCCACTGAGACTCTCCTAACATCATGTGATTTAACGATTGCCACTTGGAACTCGTTATCATCGGCCACGTCAGTCTGGTTAATATTTTCTTCCTCTAATCTTCTGAAAAATGGGTTACCAAGAAACACGCATGCGTATTTTTCGACGCCATCAACGATCAAACATCCACCTTTTACTAGTTAGAAGTTCCAACGTTGTTGGAGGGCCACGACATCCCTCTCTGAGTCCCAATATCTCTACCAAATTCTAACCTTTTAAATTGTTACGTGTATAAATCGTTGTTATAAACAAATGGATTAATGCTAAAGCTTTGAGTAGTCGACGTACAATTTGGCAATTTGCATTCCAATTTCCGGGTAATCTGCTTTCCAAATTTCCAACGACTCCCTCTTTTTCTTAAAAACAGTGCCTTGACTTCCCATGCATATGCACGCAAATTCACATACCGACTACTTTTCATTAGAATTTGGTGTGTACAGTAAACCGGACCCAAAAAACTCTTGAGTGTCACTAATTATATACAGTTATATAGTAAATATCTCATGAGTGAGATGCTGACACCATTCCGTAATGCATACCCTTGACAAACTAATTAAGTAAATCTCCTAGTAATTACTTGATGATAGTTGCATGGAGAAAATTTTGAGTGTCATCAGATGATGGGTACAATGAATATCTGACGTGATGAATGAGATACTAACACGACTTCATAATGCATACACTTGACAAATTAAGCAAGACATCTCTCGCGCAGGTATGAGTGACTTACAAATTTACAATACAGTAGACTCATGATCCCATCCCCGGCACTCTTCTTCCTACCATAACTACAACGGCCTTAATTATATTTAATCAATTAGCTACATGACATATATTTGCACCTGTAAAAACTTTGAGAAAGTTGATAACCAACAAGGAAAATGTGATTTATTTTGTCACATATTTTCACTTTCCACTGATCTACTGATCTATCGTTTTGTAATTTTCCTTGGTTTATGAATAGATTTGTTAGGAAAAAATAAAGGTCTCCCAATATTTATAAAATATTTAATAAAATAAATAACAATGTATCAGTCTTCAGTCTTTATATGTTAGAACTGAGATTAACAATTTTAATATTTCACTAAAGCAGTCTAGCTAGTGACTAATTATTAATGTGGTTGAAAGATACTATTACTATTATTTATCAAAACCCTATTAAAAAAGTTAATCACTTTAGCAAAAATGCCAATTCATAAGTCTATCAAAACCCTAATGTATCCTCGAAAGATATTATTACTATTATTTATCAAAACCCTAATCAAAAAGTTAACCACTCTACCAAAAAAGCCAATTCACAAGTCAAATATTGTTTGAATTTAGACCACCATAAAACGCACGATTATATTAGATTACCAGTTTGCTAGGGCTTTGTCCCCACGGATCACTCAATGGAAATCAACTTTGTCTAATAGTTTGGCTACTTTATTCACCTAATTTGAAAAGGGACACTTGGGTTTCCTCTTTCTTTTGTCCCCCCTATGGCTTCCATTAATATCAATTATTCAAAACTAAGCTTTCTCTTAAACAAATCCAAGTCACATCTACGGTGTTATATTAAAATTCAATCTCTTTTTTCTCTCAAAAAATACTCAGCTCATTACATATAACAAAGTTATTTTTCGTTACATGCAAATCACAATTTGACATTGTACATAAAATGTTATTTTAGAATTTATGCGAGACATTACTTTGTTCCTTACAGTTAAAAATCGGTCCATACTTGCCTGCATATCACAAAGTTGACACATATACTAAATTAATTAATTATTACTTACATATGTATAGCATATTGTGATTTGCAAGGAAGAACGATTCCTTACATACACGAAACGGCTTACAAGTATAGAAGATGACTCATGTCTAATCCCCTCTAATTCTTTCAAAATGAAAAATCATTTACTCGTACTTTCACTATATTTTGAACTTTTAATATAACGAGTTATTCATTATAATATAATTAATTTGATATATCAAACCACGATACCTAAATCTTCTAAATAGTTACATCTCGTTTAACATAGCCTTGTCGTGTATGAAACTAAGCCGTATCATTTTATGTATATAATAATAGTCTGATTCCACAGTCCACCCAATTGACAATGCCGTCCAAAAGTCCAAAACACTCCATTGACATTTCCAAGCCCCTTCCCTCCAAACCAAGCCCCTCCTTAATCATCACCCTCACCATCCAAAAAGTCATCCCTCGACCTTATTTATATATACCCCCACACCACAATCATACTTCACATTACTTCTCCAAAAAATTCACAAAAAAAACCCCCCAAAAACCAAATGACAAACATGGGACACATGAGCTACAACAGAGTCGGAAATAGCAGACCAAACAAAGGATTCCGGCTAAACCCTAGACGATTTTCGGTCTCGAGGCTCCTACGTGCCCGGTTCATGTGTTTGTTCAGATTCTTGAGGTGTTCATATGGCCAAGCTATGCAGTGTTTAAAGAAAAGCATGGGAAGAAATAGTCCCAGGACTAGTAGTCCCGGTACTCATTACGGTCCTGGTAATATCAAGAGGAACAACAGCAGGAGCAGCAGCAGAAAGAGTTTGGTCACTAAAGAGACGAAACAAAACAAGGGACTGTCAGGATCAGCTGATTGCTGCAGATTGAGATCATTTGGACGGTCGAATTCTTTCTATGCAGAAGCCATTGCTGACTGCTTGGAGTTCATCAAAAGGTCTTCTGTTTCTGTTGATCAAAACCCCTAGTTTTTAATTAATTAATTTTTTATGTTATGCTTTGTGCTACAACAAATATATATATATATATATATATATATATTATGTATATTATTTGCTTGTACTGGAAAAAGCTTGCTTTGTTTTTTCTCTGTCTCTCTGTACATCTGATCTTGGTCAGGAGTTTTGGTTTTTTTTGAGGTGACATGAATTTTGTGTAAACAGATTGATGAATTAATGGAAAAATCTTGTGATACGTACCATTCAATGGTACGATCATTGAATGATCCAGATTAATATGTCGTGAGTCCCAAATGAATCTTAAACCATTTAACAGTACGTACCATTGAAGTTTGACCCATGAATTAATACCAAAATTAGTAAATTTGTATTTTTGCTTTTTCTATCTCTATTTTGTATCGTGTTCAGATTAACTCTAATCATATTCGTGTGTACTCGATACGAAATGCCACCACTATGGAGGATTAATTTGGTAGGGAGATTCTGTGGTGGGTGTATGGGGTGGCAATCTTTCGGGAAGGTTCGTAGTAGGTTTGAATGCAGACCGAATTAACACCTAACATGTTTTTATATTAATTTATTTTACTGAAGGAAAAATAAAAACAAAAGGGAAAAAGAAAAAGGAATTTCTTCGTTGAAATTAAGAAGAGAAAAGAAAAGTTGTGGGATTCATATTTCAAAAAGGGTGCCCGCCATCTGGTTGTTTAATCGAGGATTAAAGCAAAAGTCTATTATTAACAACACTAATTGATGTTGATGAATCCACTAATTGACCACTTTATTTGGTTAATGGTCTAATCCATATGAAACAATAAAGAAAAAAAGGAATATGGTAAAGGGGCCTGGGTTATCTGTGAATTGGACTCCGGACACTAGAGGCCCAAAACAATATAATTTGGGCTTAATGATAAGGATTATCACTAATAAAGCCTGACTTTTCGGGGAAAAAATGGTAATTGATAGCTTACCGAAGCTTTTAGTTTCTCCATGAACCAAAAACATAAGCCTGTAATTCTCTAATGACAAGTGAAATTAGAATGAAGAATGAAGCCTATTGGAGTAAGGCATTCTACAGTGATTTGGGTGAATTTGGTTCTCATATATAGGAATCAAGCCGTTTGAACTTGATTTCTACAACACTACAGATGTAATAGTGTGAGTTTAAAAGTTTTGAGAGCGATAATTTTGTATAATTAAAACTCATGAGACTCATACATTTCACTCTACGATTGAACGCATCCTTAAGAGACATAATTTTTCTAGCTCACGTATGTGTTTCATTCCAATTTATAAGAATTAAACTCGCACTTTCGGACCCACTTCAGCTCTATAAATTTGTTAGAAGAACAATAAGTTGGAGTATTGGCCACTCACTAGTAACCAAATGGGCCCAAAAATATCCTTGGCTTTTGGTTTAGTAACAAATCAAAGCACAAGGTTACTTACCCTGTTCACAAGACACTCAATTCTTGCTTACCAAGTAACTGAGTCTCCATATTCCCATCCAAACCACTATTCTATAAATAAACCACAAATAAGATCAAAATCCAATTATCAATAGCAACGGATTTTTTATTGTCACAAATTGTATTTTGCGGCAGAAGGCGCTCGCTCGTGAAAAAATAAAAAACGCGTTTTTTTTTTTTTTTTTTGGGGATCAAAATTGGGGGCGACTGCTCGCTAGAATATTTTGTTTGACCCGTTCTTTTGATTGGGGAACAATACGACGTGTCGTTTTTCAGAAATGAGATTTTGCCCAAACCCACAGAAGGTACTGAGCCTGCTGAGAAGAGTTCGCAGCCCAGTTGGAGTAGCCGCAGCCGCCTCTCTCTCCTCGTCGCCTTCGTCGTCTTCCGCCTCCACGTCAGCAGCGCCCAAGCTAGCCTCCGCCATGGACGACCTCAAAACCCGAAGGACCAAGATCTGCATCATCGGCAGCGGCCCGGCGGCGCACACCGCAGCAATCTACGCCGCACGGGCGGAGCTCAAGCCGATTCTGTTTGAGGGCATGATGGCCAACGACATCGCCCCCGGTGGCCAGCTCACCACCACCACCGACGTCGAGAACTTCCCGGGTTTCCCCGACGGAATCCTCGGGTACGATCTCATGGACCGGTGCCGAAAGCAGTCCATCCGTTTCGGCACCGAGGTCTTCACCGAAACGGTCAACAAAGTCGACTTCTCAGCCACTCCATTCAAGATCTTCGCCGATGAAAGGACCGTGCTCGCCGACTCCGTCGTCGTCGCAACCGGCGCCGTCGCCAAACGCCTTCAGTTCCCTGGCTCCGAGGAGTACTGGAACCGCGGGATTTCGGCTTGCGCGGTGTGCGACGGCGCCGCCCCGATATTCAGGAACAAGCCGCTTGCGGTTATCGGAGGTGGAGACTCGGCGATGGAGGAGGCGAATTTTCTCACTAAGTACGGGTCGGAAGTGCACATAATTCACCGGAGGGACACGTTTCGGGCTTCGAAGATTATGCAGAATCGGGCGCGGAGCAACCCGAAAATCCGAGTGGTGTGGAACTCGGAGGTGGTGGAGGCCTGCGGCGAAGGGAAAGGGCCGCTGGCAGGGCTGAAGGTGAAAAACGTGGTGACTGGGGAGGTTTCCGATTTGAAGGTTTCGGGTCTGTTTTTCGCAATTGGGCATGAGCCAGCGACCAAGTTTTTGGATGGGCAATTGGAGCTCCATGCTGATGGCTATGTTGCTACGAAGCCAGGGACTACGCAGACCAGCGTAAAAGGGGTTTTCGCCGCCGGAGATGTTCAGGACAAGAAGTATAGGCAGGCTATCACTGCCGCCGGAAGTGGTAACTCTTCTTCCTTTTCTAAGTTCTTACTTAAAAAAAGATGTCTGCTTTAAATTGCCAATTTGAAATTGCTCTGTGAAATATTTACTTTATAATCTGATCGGCTTTTATGTTGTTTGTATTTCAATTGAGAATCTTGACTTATTGGGTTGCATGTTAAGATCGAATTGCTAACAGAGTTAAGGAAAATGCTCGCTTACCGATGGATTGAACTTCGAATTGACATGTTTTACATGTCATGTTATATGTTGCCAAACTGTCATTCACGTTCAAACATGCATTTCAATTGATCGTTCGAATTGATAGAACTCGTCGAAGTCTGCCACAAGGCTGTGTGGCAATAAAACATCCTTTCCCTTGCATTTTGTGATTTTACTCATTATCTCAATTTATAAAATAATTTTGGGATGATGGACTGGAGGGTTTTTCGCAATTTCTGCTTGTATACATGTATTGGTAACATTGTGTGGACAGATTTGGATAAATTATTGTTCTTCAATTGCCATCTGACTTGTGTGCGTAAATCTGTTTCGTTTTCTGTTTGAAAGGACTACTGAAATATTTCACTTTATTAGGTAGTATGATCAGTTATTTGTGTTGCATAGAACTGTTATTTGTTTATTCATTTTTCTTTTCTCATGCTTGATGTTACCACAATGACTTAAAGAGAGAAACTTTGGTAGGCTGTCCTACTAGGGTAACTCTTACACTGGGTAGAACTAGCGTGAGGTTGAGTGGACCAAAATACGGGGTTCTCATTCTTTCTTGAGGTGCCCTACATATGACGTTGTCGGGGTGTCCTACCCAAGTTTTTCTCATGACTTAAACTCCTACTATTGGGGATCTTGAGTGGCACTATTCATAGCCAGCTTCCTTAGGCTGAATAGATAAGAACCTGTCCGAAATATACAAATAGATTGATTTCGAGCTTTGGCTGAAGCGACCCTTCTACCCTCCTTGACCTTGAGCTGAACCATGCATTGCTAAGTTAGGTTTATCAATGCCGGGGACTTGATTTCACCCTGACCCTTATTGAGCCCTATTGTAATGTCTTTAATCTCATGTCAAATTAAGCTTGAGTTTGAGGTTCACCTAAGTGCACTAGGTAAGGTTCGCCAAATTTTAATTTTCAAAGACTTTCTAAGTTACTCAAGGTTGTTTTGAGGCTCGGTGAATTGAGCTTGGACATACAATGATGCATTTGCACTTCTGACACAACTTTTGCTCTAACTCAGCAAGCTTGCTTACGCAACCAGATAAATTCATAATGATGCATGAAGTTGAGTTGGATGGCTCCCTGCCTGCTACATGTTTTCCGATATATTTGATTTGGCTGACCTTTCACATAAAACTATATAGTTGATGACTTTGATTGGCACCATTATCAATCTCATTTAAACGGTCAACTTTATATTTCTTCCCGCATGTAAATGAGCAAGCAGAAAAAGCTAGATATAGTCCGTCTTCATATATTCAAACTGTGTTTTTAAGTGCGTTATAAGATGTTTAGTCTTTGCAATCTGTGAGACTTGATTCTTTTTTCATTCCTACAACGATGCAGGATGCATGGCAGCCTTGGAAGCAGAACATTACTTGCAAGAGATTGGATCCCAGGAGGGTAAGACTGATTGACTACCTTCGATTGGCGAGGAATCTAAGCGCTGCTCGGTTAGAAGCAAAATTTAATCAACAGCAGGATAAAGAAAAAACCTCCTCGATTTGGAACCATTAAATATTCATCATTCGGTTGCAAGAAAATGATCTAGAAAATTAAGGAAGATTTGCAGTAATTATTCAAGTATTTTATTTGCTTTACAATTTAATTCATAATTCGCATATGACCTAATGGATCGTGTGCTTTGTTTGAATGGCCTGAAGATTTAGCAATTTTTCATTACTTGGCATCCAAAATTTTGATTTAACCACGGTTGAATTGTTTTGATCCCTCTATTTAATTCCTCTTGTTACCAAAATAATAAGAGCATCTAGTTCTCTAATGACAAGTGAAAGGCAATCGAGAAAGAATTCTTTCGAACAAAACAAAGAGAGGAATGAACGAGTAATGCTACCTACTTTCTTCTACCTTTCACGCTCTTGCTAAGCATTCGCGCAGAAAAGTAATGAAATAGGTAAAACCGTAAAAGTTGGGAAAGGTAGCTAGCATTCCTTATAGCAAAGATGAAAGTGGGAAAATTGGGGTTGGATATGTCTTGCGCGATCCTAATTGGTCATGGGTATCTATTTTTTGTACTTTCAAACTACAGTTCGTACGAGATCAAGCATATTTATAGGGTGATGAATATGGTTGTCGATGATATGGTTAACTTCAGTATTTCCATCGATTTGGGCTGTATATTCTTTGACAAATCTCTTCCCTTGTGTGACAAGCATATTTTTTAGGTTATTATTGGGTTGCTAGGATCCGTGTTGTTTTGGTGTGTTTTTCTTCTCTTTTGTCGACGTTTTTCTCTTAACCAAACAAAGAGTTTTGCTCACATGCACATTTTTTTTTCCTTTCACGAGGGAACAATTGAGATTTAGTTCAAGCGTTCACTCTTGCAAAAAAAAATATGCCGGAGAGAATTTCCAAACAAAAAAATATGAAAGCGTGGCCCCATTTAGATTGAAATTGGAAGCCCCAATGTATAAGATCAAGTACAGGGCCTAACTCACTCACACATGCCCTAAAACACCCCAAGGGTTTTGCTTACTAACCCCGTTCAGACAAGTGCATCCTTGGTTATCAAGCAAAAGCTTTTTTTGTCACATTTGGTGTTTTCAACCTCATAGCAGAAGAAGGCGCTCAAACTAGTGTCAGCCATGGACGACAGGAAAACCCTAAGAACCAGAATCTGCATCATCGGCAGCGGACTGGCGGCACACACCGCCGCCATATATGCCGCTCGAGCGGAGCTCAAGCCTATTCTCTTCGAGGGCTGCAGCCAACTCACCACCACCTCCCACTTCAAGAACTTCCCGGGATTCCCCAAACAAATTCTCATGGACAATTGCCGAATGCAGTCCGTCCATTTCAGCACCACGATATTCTCGGAAACAGTCAAGAAAGTCTACTTCTCGGCCACCCCTTTCAAGATTTCCACCGACGAAAAGACCATTCTCGCCGACTCCGTCGTCGTCGCCACTGGCGCTATCGCCAGACGCCTTCACTTCACTGGCTCCGAGGAGTACTGGAACCGCGGGATTAATTCAGCCTGCCCCGCATGCGACCGCGCCCTCTATCGGGACAAGCCGCTAGCGGTGATCGGAGGTGGTGACTCGGCGATGGAGGAGGCGAATCATCTGGCCAAGTACGGATCAGAAGTTTACATAATTCACCGGAGGGACACGTTTCGGGCTTCGAAGATCACGCAGAATACTGTACGGGAGAACCCGAAAATCCGAGTGGTATGGAACTCGGAGGTGGTCGAGGCTTACGGGGATAAGAGTGGGTCCCTGGCCGGGATGATTGTGAAGAATGTGGCGACTGGGGTGGTATGGGATTTGAAGGTTTCGGGTCTGTTTTTCGCAGTCGGGGATGATCCGGCGACTGAGTTTTTGGGCGGGCAGTTGAAGCTGGATGCTGATGGGTATGTTGTGACGAAGCCGGGGACGACGGCGACCAGTGTAAGGGGGGTTTTTGCGGCTGGAGATGTTCAGGACAAGAAGTATAGGCAGGCTATCACTGCTGCTGGAACTGGTAATTTCTCCACTTAATTCTTAATTTTGCTTAATCATTGGTTTAACTATAACTTAGGAGTTATTTTCGTTAACTTTATACACTGTCACATCTATGTTTATTTATGACATTTAAATTGAATTAACTAAAAATAATTAATGAGCATAAATAAATAGAGGTATGTAGAAGGAAAAGAATGTTGTGTCGATATCATTTTCCTAACTTAATCAGATCATACGAGTGCTTTTATTCAATTAACAAGTCCTACTTATTGAGTCTCATGCATAAATCTGTTTGTGTTCAGTTTCAAAGAATTACTGAAAGATTTCACTTTTGTTTGGTAGTTTGATGAGCTATATTTGTGTCGTATTACACTGTTATTTGTCCATTCATCTACCACAATGACTTAAAATGTGTTGTGTTTGGGTTTACCTATTTATATATGTGTCGTGTTTGTGCCATCTTAATTACAAATTGATCATCAATATGCAAAATATATAAAATTAATAATATATTAATACTAAGAAAAGTTATCAATCTATATATATAATACTACTTGAACAATATTAGTCGTGTTTTAATCGTGTACACATCAAATCTTATATTTGCATAAATTTCAAGTCTCTTAGCAGTATGTTGTCTGAAATTGCCTTGAGCTGTGCTATTGATAGCCAGCTTTTTGGTGGCGCTGAAGCGCAAAGAATCAATCGGGATATTCAGATGGGTTGACTTGCATCTACTTCCTTTGTGCAGGATGCATGGCAGCATTGGAAGCAGAACATTACTTGCAAGAGACCGAATCCAAGGAGGGTAACTGCTTGAAATTGCTTATGGAAGGACTCAAATCGCTTTTTTCCAACAAAAAGTGTGTCTAACTATGTTTGATATAAAAACACTTCCAATTGTCTATGTTCATGGCATGACATCTACTATGTTATTGTTTTACAGTCTTAATTGCTTGAATGGCTTGAACATTTAAATTTTTCGTTACTTCAACGTCGAAATTTTTTATTTAACCTGATCTGCAAGTAAGAAGTCTAAAGTTATTAGATATATTAATACAGGAATTGTCCTGCAATCGAATATGCATGTATTATTTATCATGCACATTCTTATTTTCACAACGAGGGTGTGCGTGTTTCATTTGGGGGCTAGCTCGCCATGGGAAGGGTTTGAGAAATTTCATGCCTGGAACCTCTGTTTTCTCAACGTCAAGTTTTAAGCGTTGGATATGTGAATGGCAAATTATAATTGACAATTTCACTTACTTGGAATAATAGAAGTCGTGAATAGTAACGAGAAGTGTAACTGGTTGTTTACGTATGGAATATATATACCTATTTTTAACGTGAGACCCGACTTACTTTTTTCATTCGTTGTGTTGGTAAACATACGTTATTCATGAATGGGAATGATAGCTAGCCATAGATTTTATATCTATTTCATGATAAAAAAGCGTACCCTAATATCATGTTGATATCTAACATCTCATGCATTTACTAATACAAAAAAAATTTCCGGCGACGTAATCCATGGCGGTGGATTGCGGAACATCGCGAGCTTTCTGAGAGATGATCACCGTCAGCTCCACTTCATGGTCCAACGACAACAGAGGGTGAGGGACTTCGATCGTGCAGCCGTTCTTCAAGTAAGACGTCGTCGGTTTGAGGAAAAGCACGGGATCTTTCACAAATCACAATAAATCAGAATTGAGAGAGAGAGAGAGAGAAAGAGGTGGACCTTGGGGACGGCGTAGTTTCTGCCGACTCCGACGATCTTAGTACCTAAATAAAAAATAAGCGCACCTTAAGGACGTTACATCTCCAAACTAATATTAAGTTATAATGTATTGGCCAAAACAAGGGTTATTGACAAGTAAGCCGTCTTAGCTCAGCTGGTAGAGCGCGTGGCTTTTAACCACGTGGTCGTGGGTTCGATTCCCACAGACGGCGTAGTTTTGGGTAAATTATTTTCTCCTTGCCTGTATTGCTCTGATATATTTCTTCTCTTTTTTTTGGTAGTAGACTTACTCATCGGTGATCTCATTTTCCATTCATTTTCCTTCAATTTAGCTTTTGCGTGTGGTTTGATTGCCTCCAATCTCTCATTTGAAAAATAATTTCCGCACTCTCATTTTTTTCCACTACACTCGTTCCTTTTTTAGTCTTTGATATCAAAAGAGAAACAACGAGGGAAGTGCGTAAGCGGGAAAAATGAGTGACGCTTCCATAACCCAACTTAAAAAGGACAGTGTCGTAAATTGGACAAGGCCGAAACGACAAAATCCCTCGTAAAAAATGTTTAATTTAATCCTAAGACAATTAAATTAAACTAGAAAAACAAAAATTTAACAAAAATAAATAAATCAAAGATTACAGCCAAGCTTAATGTCCTGAAGATACCCATCACATTCACACCAGATACTCTCTCCTTGTCAACAACAGGTGGCAGGCAGCAGTATGAACTATGAAGACAACAACAAACACAAATCCCACAGAGGCCAAACTTTCCTTTCTGTTTTTTTTGTTTTTATTCCTCCTCACCCATGTGACATCAGCAACCCTACCATGTTCTCCTCCACTCCAACCCCAGCACATTGTCCTCTAGCGGGAGAGAGAGGGAGAGAGAGACTTAATTTGATTTCTGCTTCTCCTTTCCCTCCAGTTTCCATTTTTCCATTTTTTTTTTTATTGGGCCTCTGCTCAAAGATTCAATGGGGTTTACGGTTTAGTGTATTCTACCCGTGTTTACCGAGGCGAGGTTTGCAACGTCCCTGCTAGACCGGTTGTATTTCATGTGGCTCTTCACTAACTGCCCGGATGCGATGGCTGACATGAGAGAGAGCTCCCCTGCTAGGACAGCCCCGGCTACAATTCTCGCCAGTTGCCTTGAGTTTAAACCGGGAGAGTCTTTGCATGCACCCTTGACGCCAAGCAAGTTCAAGCAAGCTGATTGGGATGCGAGTTGTGTTCCTCCTCCAACTGTTCCCACCTGAAAAGTTAAAAAATGCAAATCGGGGTCAGATCTCTAGTCAATTGCATATCTCAAACAGAACGTTTCTTTCCCCGAAAGATTAAAAAACTGAAACTTTGCATCAATGTATGTTTTTTTATATATGGGAAAGCACACCAATGGTTTCTGCCCCACATTGACCCTTCAAATTTGGAATTTTTTAATCCTACGACAGACACTTGAGACGAAATCTAAGGAATGGAATAATTTTCCGAACTAATTAATATTTAGACTGAATTGTAAAAATTATACTTGTGTTTGTACCTCAATCGAAGGCATGGTGACTGAGATATGAAGGTCATTGCCGTCGGCTTCCATCAAGGTAATGCAGTGAGAGCTCTCGATATTCTGAGCAGGATCTTGGCCAGTCGCTATGAAGACTGCAGAGACAATATTGCTGGCGTGGGCATTGAACCCGCCAAGAGCACCAGCCATAGCAGACCCAACAAGGTTTTTATTCACATTAAGTTTCAGAAGGGAATCCACATCAGTTTTCAGTACATTCCTCACCACTTCCTCCTTGATGACTGCCTCGCAGGTTACTGACTTTCCTCGCCCTTCAATCCAATTTACCGCTGCTGCTTTCTTGTCTGAGCAAAAGTTTCCTGCGCAATCCGAACAAGCACATAATGACAACCTCACCAATTAATTATTGAAAAGTAAATCGCAAATGGATAATCTACTTTAAATTAGGTACTAATGGGATAATTATATCATAATGAGGGCATTGTACATAGGATTTCGAAAATTAATCAAGGAAAATGCCAGTGTCAATAAAATATATAGCAACAACTTATTCTATTGGAATCTAAGTTCAAAAGGGAAGATACACACTACTACATGATTGCAAAGGAATGTTTGCATGCTGGTGTATATATGCAACAAGTATTCTCTCACAACCGTGGCACCTGCAACTAAAATCCATTGCGCACCAGAAGAACTCGCAAATTCATTGTAAAGACGGAAACAGATAAAAACTTACCAGAGATGCCAACAACTTCCATGTCCGGGAATTCATTTTGAAGAAATTCGAGAACATATTGAACGCCTTTGGAGATCATGTTCATCCCCATGGCATCTCCGGTGCTGCAGGAAAACCTTAGGTACAGATTCCTGCCTGCTATCGCGCATCGAATCTTTTCGAGCTTCGCAAATCTGCTAGACCTGAACAGTCATGAACAACCATTTTTATCAGTTATATAATTTATCACTCAACTGAATAAAATTGAAAATTGGGTAATAAAAAAAAAACAGAACAATTCAGAGCAAATAAACAAAATCCCCCATCAACATCATACAACAAACTTAACTTGTATTAGCAACTAAATCTTCACTAATTTATGATTAATTGGTCTTTCTTTTGTTCCTAAATTATACAAAAATAACAATGCAACAACAAAAAGATGTTGAATTGAAAATCTAGGGTTTAACCCGTTGAAAACGACGGCGAGAGCATCAAAATTGAGAGGGTTCTCGACGAAGAACTTGAGCTGAGCAGCCCTAACGACGGAGTGGAACCTCACAATTGGAGCTCTGGTCATGGAGTCATTGAAGAGGACACTCTCGGCGCCGCCGGAGGCGTAGATGGCCTTGAATCCCCTATTGGTGCTGGCCACCAGGCACCCCTCCGTCGTCGCCATTGGCACCATGTACTCTTCTCCGTCGAGCAGCAGAGGGCCGGCGACTCCCACCGGGATCTGCACATACCCCACCGGATTCTCACAGCACTGTCCCAGTATCGACGCATAATCGAAGCCCTCCAAGGGCAACCCCTCCAGCGAACGACCCGTCGTTTTCTGCAAAGCCTCGCGCCGGATTGCAGCGGCTCTCTTACAGTCCCCGAGCTTCGATTCGAGCTCGTAAGTCGCCGTCGTTCCTGACAACACCGACTCGACGATCTCCTTGTCTTCTTTAGAGATTAGTTGCTCGTCTTTCTTCGGCTGAGGCGGAGGCGGCAGGGATTCGAGAACGACGTCGTGCTCGTGCCAGTCGTCGTGCGGTGTTCGGGGAGCAACGAAGGACTGAACGAAATCAATGCCGAAGAAACCGAGGAGGTAGATGACGGAGGCGAAGAGGGAGAAGATGGCGGCGATCTCCGAGAGCGTGACTACGTGAAGCGGCGTGGACGTGCGGATCTTCTCGCGCCACCGGTTGAGGAGGAAGTAGGCGACGGTGAAGAAGAGAGTGACGAAGAGGCCATTGGTGAGGTAAAGCGGCAGGGGAAGCGCGTCGGAGGCCTTGGGGTAGGAATTAGGGTCGGCGGCGGCAGCGGTGTGGTTAGGGCGGCGGCGGTGGTGGTGGGGTTTGGGGAGGGGGGGTCGCCGGCGGAGGTCGTCCATGAAATTTGGGTGCGGTTAGAGAGAAAAAGGGTGTAGAGTGAAAGAATTGAAAAATGAAAATAAAATATAAAAACTGGGGGATTAGAATTTATTTTTTATTAATTATATTTTAATTGGGTGATTGTTTTAGGGGAAAACGCGGGGGGCATTGTTAAAGAATGAAGATAAGGGTAGGGCAGAACCGCGGGAAGTAAGATCCGGGTCCTACTAAAAACTAAATGGCCTTAACTCTCCACTCTCACTCTCACTCTCACTCTCACTCTCGGAACTGGCTACAATACTCGCAAGCATTGAATGTTCACGCTGATCTCACCCTCCTTCCTCCCCTCTCTCCTCCCTCCTCCCTCCTTTTAACGGTGAGATCGGTGTGAGCATTCAATGCTTGCGAGCACCATAGACTACTCCCTCACTCTCACCACCACTGTAGTTTTTGTAATTTAAATTTTGAGAAAATCTCAACCACTCACTTCATGCAACGATTTTAAGGAAAATACTTGGCTCATTTTCTCGAAAGTCGAAAGTCGAAAATCGAAAGTAGCGGTTTTTTTTCTTACTTACTTGTTAATTATAATTTGATATATGTGTTTAACATGTTTTATTGTTTTAATGAAATTATTGATACTTTAAAAATGTTAAAAGCTTGTGGCTAGAAGGGTAGAGTGGTACGACTCATGTTTACATAGAGATGAATCAAGATGCGACACAAATAATGACTGTCTTCGCCGGGATGTCAGCAGGTTAGGCTTTAGGCATGGATGACACAAACTCAAGTCCGAGGTGCATTTTTTACTGCCATCCACCTCCGCCCCTCGCTTAGAAAAAAGATGTTTGGCCTATCTTGCAGATGGATCTGATCAAACGCTTGCTTTTTCCAGCCTGCTATCGTCCAACCTCTTCGATGGCACTAGCCTACGGGTTCTTCCCACTAGCCACGACTTGGCCTAACCTTTGGCTCTGATGCCACTTGTCCAGGTGCTAAAAGTCTTTCAGCCCACAAAAAGGCTAAGTGTGTATTTGACGTCACATCCGGCAAACCACTCGGTTTCATTGTCAATCAGAAAGGAACCGAAGCAGACCATGTGAAAATAAAGGCCATCGTCCTGATTGGCATGGAACATGATTACCTTTAAGTTTTTTCACAAATTTAAAATTTAGTTATTTAGGCTGTATTTTTATCTCTTAATTCTCAGAGTCAAGGCAATGATAGGATATAACTTCATTACACCCTAACAGTGTCTAACATTTTTTTATTCATTGTCGAGCTTTGTAGCGTGGACTTCTAACAATACAGGACGTTAAAGTGATTGGTTATATGAAAGATAAACTAAATGAATGTGAAATTTGTATTATCCAAAATTATATCACTTTAAACCAAAAAAGAATAATCATAATTGTTAACACTAGAAAGATGTCATCATGCATTTTTTTCTTTTTTATGTTTACATCGAAGGAGTGCATTATTATTAGGGGTGGGCACTTGAAACCGAAAACTGAAACCAAAACACGAATCAAATCGGACCGCACCGAACGGTTTGATTTTTGCAGTTTTGAAACTAAAACCATTTGAAACCGAATCGCAAGCTAAAGTAACGATTTGGTTGCGGTTCCTAATCTCTAGAATCAAACCGAACCAAACCGCAAAACCGTAAAATATAAAGAAATATATTTAATTTAATTAGCATATTAGGTGTTGGGGTGTAATTTGGTTAATTGATAGAGTCCATACATTTAGTATAGACTCAACCACATCGAAACATGCCCAGACCTAAACCCAACTTGATACCATTCGACACACATTGAGACTCATAGACACCGCCTCCTCTCTAAGCTCTCTCATGTCCTGGGCTCCCACCTCCCAGTCGTCTCTTCTGTTCTCTCAAACTTCAAATCGCGACCAATCCCGATCAATCTTCGATCAACTCGCTCCTCTCCGTCAAGTCATCCGCCCAGTTCGAAAAATGCAGAGTCAAATGTGTTTTTATGTATAATTTTGTGAATCAAAATAGAATAGAATACTGATGCAAGTGCCAATAATTATTAATTGGTATGAGAAACTTGCAATTTTATTTGTGCAAGTGATGTTGCACCTCATACTTACATGACTTTGATGATAAAAAAGTGTTGAACTTTGTTCCAATTGGGTTTGAAACCGAAACCAAAACCGTTTGAAACCGAAACGAATAGTTTGGTTCCATTTCGATTCCACTGTCAAACCACACCAAACCAAACCGTGCCCACCCCTAATTATTATTGCATCTACTTCTCTGGGTTTTAAATCACCAATCCAGTCATCAGGAAGACAACCTACTGACCCTAAAAAGGGGCCATAAGGTCATACTAGCCCAAATCACAACTAAGGCTCATTTTTGGAGAATTGTTGACATTATATTTTCTCTCTATGTAAGCGTATTTGTGTAATCACCTCGTTTTTTGAAACAAGTGATATTACTATTATAATGCTCAAAATAATAAAATATATATGAGCAGAAGATGATGACCCAAAATTGAGAATAATATAATACAAATTGGAAGTGAGAATGACACATGCCTAATGAATTCACTATATATCACGTGTGAAAAAAACTTGTGTAAGGTCACCCTATTAACTTCATCACGTTAAGAGAGGAGAAACTTGAAAATGGCATGCCAACTGGCTGGATGGCTGAAAACTCTCACAAACAAACGAGTTTCAATGTATTACTATCTCATTTCACGTAAGTACAACTCCTAATACACATGATCCCACTCTTCTATCAAGTTGCTCTACCCAAAATTCTCTCTTTCAAAGAAAATTTCCGCACTGTAGCAACCCTTCTGAATATTTTCTCGTGAAAAGCATGAGCAGGTAGAAATCAAAAGCAAAGGTCCAAATTAAGTTGCTGAGTTGTCCTTGTGTTTCCAGCTTTAAAGTTGATCCCACTGACTTCCTATGGGTGGGTCACTGGCAAAGTGGTTCATACAAGCCTCTGGTTGTACAGATGGCCCAATGTGAGCTGGCCTAGTTCTTCCACTGTGGCCCCAGGCCCAGAACTAGTCTAATTAAACACGGATTAACTAGGTAAAGCTATTTGGAAAAAAATAAAATAAAATAAAAAACTATGCAAAGCTTTTTTTTGAATAGTTAATAATAATAAAAAAGAACATCAAGGTGTAAACAAGCCGTCTTAGCTCAGCTGGTAGAGCGCGTGGCTTTTAACCACGTGGTCGTGGGTTCGATTCCCACAGACGGCGTTTTTTTTCATCTATGTTTTCAATTTGGGTTTTGTTGAGGGCAATTCCGTAGAATAATATTATGGATTTTATTAAAACAATTTGTACGTAATTTAACTTAATTAGCTAAATTAACAATTATGCTAAACAACTTTGTCCATAATTTGCCTGTCCCCTGCAAATTTAGCTGTCCTCTTTTTGGCATTCTCGATGGATCGATATTTTCAAGTCATGGTGGACCTCGGCCCTTATTGCTTTTGTGTTTTGGTAGAGTAAGTCCCTTTGCATTCCTAAACCCTAGGTCGGTCATAAGGACAAAAATTTGTATGGAGCACCCGAATCACGTTATATGTTTCAACGTTTTTATAAAAACACAAGACTCTTTATATTTTGATTCACTCAATTACATATTGGTTCCACTAAGTGTAAGAGTTATCTTAATCCCGCAACGCAACTTCAAAGTCTTATATTTTCAGTTTGTTTATGGGTTCGCAACTTAAATTCTCACAACTCAAGACCAATCATGAAGTCAAGGATGAATAGAAAAGAAAATGACAAAGGAAATATACCAAGTTCAAAGAAGAGGGAGATTCTTGGATATATAGTCTGTCTTTTGTATGACGCAAAAATATACAACTAATTATACGACAGATTTAACGGATACAAGCAAACCGCTTGAAGGCTTGAAGCTAACCGAAGATCCGTTACAATCTGACACAATATGATAATGTCATAATAATATACAGACCAAAAAGGACAAACCCGTTTTGGAGATGATTTTAAAATTAAATTAATTCTTAATTAAAAATACAAACTAAAAGACAACTTGACAACAAACAAACAATCAAAGATTACAAAGCCAGCTACTACACATGCTGAAATAGATACCCCTCAAGCCAGATACTTGGAGCCTCTTGCTCCCAACAAGTGGCTTTATGTCACAAACACAGGCTCCCAGACAAATTAACCGCAGCATGAGATTTCACCGTGTCAGTATTTCAAACTAAATACCAAAGTCTTTAAATCTTTTTGTTTGATTTTTTAAAATCCCCCCCCCCCCCCCCCCCTTTAGGCCCCCCCCCCCCCCGAGTCTCTGTTAAAGTTCTTTTTCTAACATGTGACACCCATGATTTGCATGTTCTGCCACAACCCCCAAACGGTCCTTTTGTGAGCTTAATTAATTCTCTACAAACACCAAAGATTCAAAGGGTAATTATGACATTTTATTCACTCCTTTCCAAATTTAGCTGGGGCAGGCAAGTTTTGAGACGTCCTTACTAGATCTGTTGTATTTCATGTGGCTCTTGACTAGCTGCCCAGCTGCAATTGCTGACATCAGCGAAAGCTCTCCGGCTAGCACTGAACCGGCTACAATGGTGGCCAATTTTCTAGAGTTTGAACCGGGGGAGTCTCTGCTTGCACCCTTTACACCCAGCAGGTTCAGGCAGGCTGCTTGTGATGCAAGCTGGGTTCCTCCTCCAACTGTTCCCACCTGAAAAAGTTAATTAAAAATAATTAAATTATATTGGGAATAGTGGGATTAGTTAGGTGTCAATTCAGTTGAAGATCTCAAAGAGAATCAGGAAAATGTTTTCTTTCCCCAAAAAAGCCATAAGAAAAAGAAAAAAAATTCTGCATTGGTGTTATGTTTTTTAATATATTGGGAAAATACACCAATGGTTTCTGTTCCACATTAACCCTTCAAACCCGGGAGTTTTTAAATCTTAGGAGGGTGATATAAGACAAATTATCTATAATTAATGACACTTGGCGTCTTACATCTAAGTTTTTTTTTTCCAAAAAAAAAAATAATAATCACAATTTAATTCTTGTGGATAAAGGTTTTATGTTGGTTTTATAAATCACGTATGTATTAGATTGTGATTTGCAGTTAAAAAAATCACTATAACCGCAACTGCTTGTAAAGAGTCATTTTACAAATAAATCACAGTTTAACACTTGTGCCCAAAAGTTTTATGTTCTTTTTATAAGTTATTGTGTGTCAGTTTGTGATTTGTAGTTGAAAAAAGCAGTGTTTGTAAGGAGCCGAGCAGTGTTTGTGGATCTAACATCGCATTTTAAACTCATTTTAAACTCATGCGTGAATGATGAATTGATTACCCTAAATTAAGCATTAATTATAGTTGTATTTTACCTCAATGGAAGGCATGGTGACTGAGACATGAAGGTCCTTGCCATCGTTTATGGCTTCCATCATGGTTATGCAGTGAGAGCTCTCTACATTCTGAGCCGGATCCTGGCCGGTGGCGATGTAGATTGCAGCCACAATGTTGCTGGCGTGGGCATTGAACCCGCCAAGAGCACCAGCCATGGCAGAACCAGTAAGGTTCTTAAGCATGTTGAGCTCCACCAAGGCAGCCACATTGGTCTTCAGTACCTTCCTCACCACCTCTTCCTTGATCACTGCCTCACACACTACTGACTTGCCTCTCCCTTCTATCCAATTCACTGCCGCCGGTTTCTTGTCGGAGCAGAAGTTTCCTGCGCAGTCCGGAGTAAACATAAATTTAATCAACCTAACCAATTACACTAAGTATATAACAACGTTTTCATGTCAAACTTATGTTGTCACTTGTCGGACATCTAATCACATATTCAAGACAACATAAACATCTTACCGACTGATAAGGGAACATTTTCTATGGCAAAAAGAATATTTGCATGATTAAATCAAAAACCTAATTTGAATTAATTAGGTGTCCATGTGATAGTTGACATGAGTACATTAATAGGACGGACTATGATGGATTTAATCGATGGAAAATGATATTTGTGACACAAGTGAGAGATAATTAAGGATAATATGCTTGAGACTGAGATGGTTAATTTTATGATAACAATGCCATTGTCATATACTAAGTTGAGAGGGCAAAATTAAACACTTATTCCTACGCGACTAACAATGAATTTTGTATGCCTTGGTAATTTTAAACTAACATTATTGTGTGAGTATAACACTCATCACGTAAGACTTAGTCATCACCAAGGTATATCCGTGCAAGTATAAAACTTATCACGAAATACCCTCTCGGTGACATGCAACTTCCGATGACATGCGAGAATCTCCCGAAATAATTATGGACAAAAAGAAGAGGAAGCGAGAGAGTAATCAAGTTACCAGAGATGCCAATAACATCCATGTCAGAGAAGTCACTTTGGAGGAAATCTAGAACGTTTTGGACGCCTTTGGAGACCATGTTCATCCCCATGGCATCTCCAGTGCTGCAAGTAAACCTCATGTACAGATTCTTCCCTGCTATCGAGCATTGAATCCTCTGAAGCTTTGCAAATCTACTAGATCTGAACAGTGCACATGCAGTCAAGTCAACAAACAAAATTCCAACTTATTAATTTTTATTGTGTCATAAATTAATGAGAAAGACTTGTCTCCCCAATGATTGAGGCTATTCATAAAACTTCGTGTTTATGATCAGAACCGTCATATTATTAATTATTACATAAATATTATTTTTACAAAAAATTAATTAAAACTTACATTGTTTAGTCATCAAACGGTATAAAAACAAGTTCTAGTTAGTAACAAAATCAAAGATATAGCAGATGAAAATAATAAAGTTAACCAACTTCTAGTTAGTAACAAAATCATTTTTTAAACATTCCTCCTCTTCCTCGCCAAAAAATAATACAAACTCACCCACCATGCAAATGCAACTCCCGCAATAAAAGGTATTGACTTACCCCGCAAATAACAAAAACAAAAAATATAAATTAAGGGAGTTGGTGAGGTCGTGCATGAAGCTCTTTGTAATCAAGTTTGAATTTTTCTTTGATTTATCATTTTAGAACACAAAACAAAAAATAAAAGAAAAAAAGGACTCACCAACTTGTGTTAAAGTAAGAAAATTAAATTGTTAAAAATTAAAATACAAAATATTGCAGGTGAAATTCGAATTAATTATTTGAAAAAACAAAAAGAAATAGGGTTGAAGTTGAACCGTCCGTACCTGTTGAAAACGACGGCGAGGGTATCAAAGTTGAGCGGGTCCTCGACGAAGAACTTGAGTTCGGCAGCTCTGGCGGCCGAGCTGAACCGGACAACGGGAGCTCGGGTCATCCCGTCCTTGAGAACCACGCTGCAAGCCCCGCCCGACACGTGGATGGCCTTGCATCCCCTATTGGTGCTGGCCACCAGGCACCCCTCCGTGGTCGCCATTGGCACCGTGTACTCCTCCCCGTCGATCAGCAGCGGCCCCGCAACTCCCACCGGGATCTGCACGTACCCCACCGGCATCTCGCAGCACTGCCCCAGTATCGCCTCGTAGTCGAAGCCTTCCAGCGGGAGGCCCTCCAGCGAACTACCTGTCGTCCGCTGCACGGCCTCACGCCGTATAGCCGCCGCTCTCCGGCAGTCACCGAGGGTGGACTCGAGAGAGTATGACGGCGTGGTTCCGGCGACGACAGACTTGATGATTTCTTCGTCATCGTCCGACTTTTGCGGGGCAGTGGTGGTGATGGTTGCGGCGGTGGCCGAGGTGGAGGAGGGGAGTGCGGTGGCGTTGACGGGGTTTTTCTGTCGGACTACAACATCGTCGTTCCAGGGGTCGTGGGCGGCGCGGGAACTTGGGGAGACGAAGGACTGGACGAAGTCAATGCCGAAGAAACCGAGAAGGTAGATGACGGAGGCGAAGAGGGAGAAGAGGGCGGCGAGCTCGGAGAGCGTAACGACGTGAAGTGGCGTGGAGCTGCGGATCTTCTCGCGCCACCGGTGGAGGAGGAAGTAGGCGACGGTGAAGAAGAGCGTGAAGAAGAGGCCATTGGTGAGGTAAAGCGGGAGGGGAAGCGCATCCGAGGCCTTGAGCAGCTGCTTGTCGGATTTAATGGGTTCGCCGGCGGCTGAGGCGGTTGGGGGTCGCCGGCGAACGGCCATTATTAGAGAGAGAAAAAGGAGGGATTAAGTAAATAGGGAATTAATTAGGCTAAATAAAACAAAAGGGAGGGATTAGAGGTGGGGGTTTATTTAATTAATTTGGGGAGTTTGTTAAAAAATGAGCTGGAATGGGGAAAAGGCGGAGGATTTGGACCGTTTTTTATAGAAAGAGGAGAGGAGCCTGAGGAGGGAGTGAAGAGGGAGTGGGCGTTTGTTGGTGGGCGGGCTGGCTGGACCAAGTGTCCCACTCCCACACGTACGATGCGGTTACGCGTGTCGGGTTTTGTCTCTCCGATCGGATCTATGGATCGATAGGATCCCATCGTCAAAATTTTTGAGTGTGGCGGTCAAATTTGAATTAAGTGTTATTTATTTACGTGTTAAAATATAAATAAATATAAATATTGTATGTAAAAATATTAATAAATACAAATGCCAAAACTTAGTGTTTATCATTTCAGCTCATAAATGATTTTATTATTTTTATTATAAACGATTATAAACACGTTAAAAATTTTGATAAAATACTTGAGGAAGAATATGACATGTACTTTTAAATAAGCAAATGATATTAGCTTTTTCAAAAAATACAAATATGATCCAAAATTACTTTTAATTTTATTTAAAAGTATTTTTAAAATAACTAAATGTGTGATTTTTTTACAAATGAAAACTTTGATGTGCTTAGTGAAAACGCTTCTACCGCAAAGCAAAAAAAAAAAATATATATATATATATATATTTGTTTTTTGTAAAAACAATTTCTTAAAGAGCTCCACTTCCCAGAAATTATTTGATCCCATTACATCATCATCATGCACTCATGATGGACTTCTTTTAATTTTAATTTTTATTTTTGGAAGTTACTCATCATGGACTTCAGCTCCCTCTTCTCCTTTCCTATTAGTTTACTTGCCATTTTTGTTTTCATTTTAGCCACCTCTGCCTCTTGTCTGCCTTTTTCACGTGTTGTCTTTTTTGTTAAATTTTGTATAAAGTAATAATATATTTTACTCGTACATATTTCAAGAAATTAACAAAATAACTACGTTTCAAATCGTATTAGCATTATATTTACAAGAAACTTTGTTTTTTTTGGAAGACCGATCTATACAAGCAATTGAATATAAGTGTGTTTCTATAGTATTGCATTTAATCCACATGACCAACACTTACACAATCTGAATTGTTCAATTCAATATTAATACATATCCTTAATTTAATCATTTAAGTTTAATTTAATCAATTCAATATTTATTTATATACAATATTTTATCTCAAAATATCTCGGTGTTGATAATGATAAACTACTAACTTTTAACTTGTAGATTATTGTAGTACTTTCTTAGATATTGAGGTATATATATAAAAGGTAATGCTAAGGAAACCAAATTTTTTAAATCAAATTTGTAAACCAAATGATATAGCAGTTGACTGTTGATCTTATTTTTTAAAATTATTAAATCATGAAGTCTTACTTTATTGCTAAGTCATTTGGTTTAAAAAATTTAGTCTTTCTAGCATTACTCATGTATAAACTCAACAAATAACACATCCAAAGCATGTAGTAATGAGATTTGGCATGGCGAAGGTACTCATCAATGCTTTGAGCACCCTTGTTCAAATCGAGAAGTTGAAATCGGAGGTGGGCTTCACTGGAAATAGAGGTCTGAGAGTATTGTTGTTGAAGACACTCCCAAACGTCCTTGGACGTTTCACAGCCAATGGTGAGAGCAAGGATGGGGTCAATGAAGGTGCTGACGATCAATTGATCCTGTTGAACCCACTGAGCATAAGCACGGTTGGGAACGAGAGCAGCAGCGGTGTCTTTGTCCTTGTGATCGGGATCTTTCATGGTAGAGGAAGGAGAAGGATAGGAGCCATCGATAAATCGCCAGAGGTTGTGGCCAACCAAGAAGGGTTTGAGTTGTCGAAGCCAGTGGAGATAATTCGTTTCTATCAATTTGAGGAAGTGGGAGGTGTTGTGACCAGAGAGAGAGAGGAGGAAGAAGACGCAGACATGCTGAGCAATCCCTAGGGGAGAGATGCCTAAAAGAGAAGGATCGAGAGAGCGGTGTTAACCTAAAACCTTATGATACCATGTAGAAATTTAAGATTCTGTATAATATTTGGCTTTCATTGAATAATAATCTGTGTACAAAAGCTTGTCAATATATACAAATACTAGATACCCAACTATGGTAGGAAATCCGAAATCAATATACATAAATATGACTTGATGGGAAAGTAATCGACTAAGGCCTAGAAGATTCTACGGGAACAATCGTGGGCCGAGGTGTATCTTTAACATCACACCACAATGGTGGAGTCAAAATTGCGAGGAAGGACGTACGTGATGAAATGTCTCACCTCAAAAGTTTATTAAATTTATATGTTCTTATAAAAAGTTGATTTACTCTCTTTATTATCAATTAATTTTATAACAGAACTTCGACTTTCTTCAAAAGTTCAACCAAAATATGTATTGATAATCTCGAATTCTAGCGAGTCGAATTTAAAACATTTTCAACCAAATGGAGAACTATATGTCACTAAAATTCATAGATTTTTTCCTCTCTCGTCAAATGACAAGTGCAAATAACCCCTTTTTTTCATAAGTCTGATTCAAACTGCATATGTGTCTCTGCCTGCCGACAAACGTATGGTGACTTATATATAACGTATAACAGAAAGAATTTTAATTCAAACGACTATGCAAGTGAACTCAAGAAATTTAAATGGGTAGGCGCTAGACCAAGTCATTTTTGGTATATGTTCAATCTTTTGGGAAACAAACAAGAGATCGATTGATCTTAGCTTATTCGAAGATATGGCGTGGATTGCGGTGGTGATCAATTTCTATAATTCAGTTGCCTTTACAAGCCGTTGGTTTGATTTTATGATTCATACAGTAACTTGTAAAACTTTAAGGGTCGTTTTATAATGATTTCATTTTTAGTTTTTAGTTTTCTGATTAAATACTATTTATATTTCATATACATTTCTTCCATATTTCTTCAGTGCTCTTCCGTGTTCTCCCACACACACATATATATTCGCATTTTAACATAAAAATGAAAGCAAAAGCCAAAAAATGAAATAGTTACCTAACAAGTATGAAAGTTTACAAATCTAGTGGTCAATAGCCAAAACCTATTTAAAGTTTTTAACGCCAAATCAAGCTTAGTTACCTTACATCAGTACTGCACATGAATAATATATGGCGAATTCTTAGTTATTAATTAGAATAACACACCAGGTCAAGCTAATTACCTAACTAGCTACTTAACTGCATGCTTAAGAAACATATTGTGTATAATTAGTATTACTAATTGTCGTGTGCTTCATATTTTCTTTTTGCTTAATATGAATGAATTAATCCAACTGAAAATTCAAACCCTAATATGCAGGGAGACGGCCTGGGGATCGCAGAAGGGACAACGAGTTTAAAAACAAATCAACAAAAATTGAAAACAGATCACTGACTTCGTCTTACTCTTTCAAATGTGGCGGCCAACAACACGGTTTAATATTGTTGAACCTTCCTTTGCTTTAATGATGGACAATATTGACTTATTTTGGGAAAAAGTTTGGGTGGTATGTACTGTTAAATGGTACAGTCATTGAATGATCACAAATTAATTTGTAGTGAGCCTAAAATGAATTTTAAATTTTTTAACAGACGTATCATTGAATGGTACGTATCATTGAAGTTTGACCTCTTATTTTGTTATATTTATCTTTTTGTTTAGAGTAATTATCACTTTACTACTCTTAAGTATTATAAAATTCACACTTTGCTACCTTTAGTTTTTTTCGTCTCACTTTTATACTTAAAGTTTAATTTTTCAGACACTTTTATACTTCCGTTAGTCTATCCATCAAGTGTTCCGTTAACTTATGACGTAGCAAATCTGTGACCCACCAAATCTGGGCCACGTAGACAATAAATATTAAAAATTAATTAATTAATACTAAATAAATAAATAAATATCTTTCTTTTTTCTTCTCCCTCCCTCTTCTACTCCACTGCACATCCACTCACATCTTCCACTTTAAGCCCACAAAACTTTTTTTTAACTTTGAATTTTTCAGTTTCTTTGGATTTTTTGTATTTGATTTGAATTTGATGGCTCGTGTAGTTAGTTGTTTGGAGAATGATAGTTATTTTATTGTTTTACTGTTTTATTTTTAGTTTTTTAATAATTTGATATTTTTTAATAGGCTAAAGTCATGTCACGTCACGTCATTAGTTAACGGAAAACTTAACAGATAAAATAACAGATGTATAAAAATGTCAAGAAAATTAAAATTTAAATATAAAAGTGAGACGAAAAAAATAAATATAGCAAAATGTGAATTTTACGATACTTAAAGTCATAATTACCTTTTTAGTTATATTTGCTTTTTCCTTTAACTAGCTTATTCCAAATAAAGAAGCTTTGTACTAGCTAATCTCCACTTATGAAACAAAAAATATCGGACATTTGCTTTTTGACTTTTCCCGTCACATTCGATGGTGGCATTGTGATGAAGGCATTGTGATGAAATATAGATTGATTGTACACGTAACAATATATTTATTGGGAGCCTTATGGCCTAAGCAAATTGATAATTTTGTCTAAAAACTGAAAAAACAACTTCTAACCCAATAAAATTTACCTAGTCAAGTTGAAATCTAGGCATCTTGCGATGCCAAACTAGCTCCAGCCCAAGTATTGGAGGAATTTTATCGGTGTACTGTGAACATAGCTTAGTACACAAAGTGTCATGATACAGGTGGTTGCAAGTTTTTTTTTTTTTTTCAAGTATCCAACCAATTGTATTATGACATTTAGTATATCAGGCTGTGTTCCCTGTACATTGAAAAATCTCTTCAAGGTTTGGGTAGTGTGAGACCCACTTAACATTTAGAATAATCCTAGCCTTTACATATGGGTAATGCTAGGGATACTCAATTTTTTAAACAAAATTTGTAAATAAACTAATGTGGCAATAAAGTAAGACTTCATGATTTAATGATTTTAAAAGCAAAGATCAACCGTCAACTGCCACAAATTTTGTTTAAAAAATTTGATCTCTCTAGCATTACCCTTTACATATTCAATTTTGTTAAAAATTCTTAAAATTCGGTGATTTATACGTCATACAGGCTTTTGTATGAGCTTTTATCCAAAGATGATAAAATGAATTTCAATATAATATCTTGATTATACAATGTATAACAATATGCAGAGTAAGAATAGTACATCATTTATGTAATTTTTATAGTGATGGTAATATTTTCTATTGCAATAATTAGTTAGATTAACTTTATTATTAGTATTATTTATTTTTCCTACAAGTCTTTGTAGTTTGTACATTACACCGATCTCCAAACGAAAACAAAAAACACATAACATAGCCTCAAATTTCTGATAGCCTCTCTGAAAATCTTCATGCGGTTTCTTTATTGTCTTAGCACATCAACAATAATATAATCGACTACATCAATTTATATGTAGAGATATTTGTCGATTTCTCCTCTAAACTTGTAGAGTTTGGCCAATTTTTCCCATTAATTTTAATTTTAGCCAATTTTCCCATGAATTCTTATAATTAGTCAATTTTTCCCTTGCTGTTAAGTTTTTTAATTTTCCATCAAACATTCCATTAACTTTTGCCATGTTTGCAACTTCAAAGTGTAGAAAAGTCATTTTCCTCAATTAAAATTTAAATTTTTACTCTCTCTCTCTCTAAAACTCTTCTACACGACCAAGCCATGGAGGAGACCACTATCATTTCTAAACTTGAATGCTTCTCCTCCAATAATAAACCAAATTGACTTTTTTTACTCTTTGAAAGCAATAAATGGTGGTAGAGGTTAATGGAATGTAGGATGTAAAATTTAGAAACTTAACATCATGGGAGAGATTGACTAATTATAAGAGTTTGGGGGAAGGGAGGAGGTAATTGGCTAAAATTAAAGTTCATGAGAGAAATCGGCCAATCCTTACTAGTTCAATGGAAAAATTGACCAATACCTCTTATATGTATACTCCCAAAAATACAATATTAAGGACTATACTTGTGAGTAATGTTTCTATATATCTCTTGACTCAAAATAGAGTCAAGCGAACCTTTTTTTATATTTACTTTTTATACAAGACAACCTTTACTAAAAAGATTTTAATGGTTGTTGGGGGATTTCATAATATAATCCAACGTACCATTGATCAATTTAATTAATTTAAGGCGATATATATATATACCAGCCAACCCCTGATGGTGAAACAAATAATTAAATATGGATAATATTGTATATACCGTCCTTATAGGGTCCACCATCTCATCCACTAGTTGTGATCAACGTGTTTTTATTGTACAAATTTCATGATCAAAATCATTTAGGGTAAATTACATTTTGCATCCTCAAGTTTGGGTGCAATTGTAATCTCATACATAATTTTTAAAACATTGCAATGTCATATACCAACTTGTATTTTGGTTGCATTTTCATACATCTGTTAGTCAAACCGTTAATGTGACCGTTAAATGATGACGTGGCAAATGTGGGGCCCACATTTTTGCTGATGTGGATGTCAATTTTGAGCCATGTGGATAAAAAAAATGATAAATTATATTTTACCCCCTCAACTTTTAGTCCAATTTCAACTTCATACAACATCTTGCAATTTTTTTTTTCAGTTTCATACAATGACTCTCTATTTCATACCAAGTTCATACAACAGTCTTTTTTGCTGTCAATTCCTCTTTTAACTGCCTAAGTGGCTGTATCGGGCCCCAAAAATTTTGTGCCACGTGGATCAAAAATAATTTAAAAAATGAATATTCATTATAAAAGAAAATAAATTTGAAAAATAAAGTTAAAATACTAAAATGGGGTCTGCCCTTTCCTTTTTCTCCAGTAAATGGCGGAGTTGCTCATTACGACGTTGAAGAAAAGATTGAGGTGGGGTTTCCGTTGGAGAGGTAGGTGGCGAACTTGTTTTCTGTCAAGCCCATAGGGATCTAGGTCCCTTAAAGGGTGGGCCCCATTTTAGTATTTTAACTTTATTTTTCAAATTTATTTATTTTTATAATGAATATTCATTTTTTAAATTATTTTTTATCTACGTGGCACAAAATTTTTAGGGCCCGATACGACCATTCAGGCAATTAACAAAGGAATTGACAGAAAAAGATCATTGTATGAACTTGGTATGAAATAAAGAGTCGTTGTATGAAACTGAAAAAAAAATTGCAAGATGTTGTATGAAGTTGAAATTGGACGAAAAGTTGAGGGGGTAAAATGTAATTTATCTTTTTTTTTATCCACATGGCTCAAAATTGACATCCACATCAACAAAAATGTGGGCCCCACATTTGCCACGTCATCATTTAACGGTCAAATTAACGGTTTGACTAACGGATGTATGAAATTGCAACCAAAACACAAGTTGGTGTATGACATTGCAATGTTTTTAAAACGATGTGTGAGATTGCAATTGCACCCAAACTTGAGGGTGCAAAATGTAATTTACCCAATCGTTTATTTTCTTAAACATCATTTATAGATGATTTCTACAAAAATTCATTCGAATTGGAGATCGTTTAGTCATATATATTTATTTAAAAATGAATGATTCATCATGAATATGTTACTTAATGCTAATATTGTCGATTTGTTCGATACGTGTGAACTATTTATTTTTATTTTTATGTTGAATATATATATATATATATATATATATATATATATATATATAAATGATCACCGAGTTGATTGATATTTCATAAGGTAGATGCAAGTATTTTCTATTAAATATTGAGGAAAACAAAAGCAAACTTAATTGAACTATAATCAAACACCCTTAAATCAATTTAATTAATCTCTATTGCGGTACTTGTGGGAATTTACACCACTCGTACAACTAGAATTAATACCTTTAGCTAGGGGTGCAACTTGGGTTGGGTCAACCCGAATCCGTCTATGCCCAACCCGATTTCAAATTCAATCAGGCGGGTTAGAATAAGAAAAAAACCCGCCCAAACCCAACACGACCTCAACCCGATTATTTATTTGGTTGGGTTGGGTTGATGCCTTGCCCGCCCATGACAACCCAAACCCAACCCTATTTTGAGCCTGAATTCACCTATGCATATATTACCCATCTCACTTTATATTATATAAATTATGTATACGTTTTGGAATGACTATACTTGAAGTTTATTGTCTGCTTTCATATTGATAATGAATGATAGTGTTACTTTTACATTTCTTTTTGTTGAAACTTTAGTATACGTCTTATAATTTAATTTCAACTTTGCATGGTTGAAATATTAGAAATAGTCTTCAAGTTGTTTGCTTTAACTTTTGTGTATAAATAGAATATTAACTAATATTAACGTTGTTTGGTTTAAAATTTGAATAATAATGCAAAATAAGGTGTTATAAGATTGAACTCGTAAAGTTGGGCGAACCCGAACCCGAACCCAACCCAAATAAGCCCGAATCCAATTAAAACCCAAACCCGACTAAATCCATATAAACCAGAACCCAACCCAAACTCTAAGTTCTAGCTGTTCTGCAAGATCGTCATAACCAATAATTGAGCAAAGTCTGAGAGATACATTTTTTCCCTTTCTACTGAAGACATGGAGTGAGGATTTGGATCTGGTAAGGGAAGTGTGTCTAGTAACTATTATTGAACTAGTTATTAGCTAGGGGTGGTCTAATTAAAGATTGGTTGGTTGAACTTGAAAGCGACAAAACTTTGTATTAATTCATAGATCGAATTAGTTATTAGAAATGCTCTAATCAAATGGTAAAGTATTTATCCTCCCACACTTAACTTCTTATTTGTATTTAGTCTCCCTTTCATGAATAAATAAATTAAAGAAAAAAACTTGCAAAACCAAATTTGTTACTTGTCAATGTTTGGTATTCTTTGGCAAAAAAAAATTTAGTGTCTCTGTTTGATAATCATTTCGTTATTGATTTTTAGTTTTTATGTTAAACTATTAAGGACGTATGTGTGAGAGGAATGAAGGTGGAAAGTAATGCAAAATAAATGTACAGGAATGACACACAAAATATTTGAAGAATACATGTTACATCCCGTTCCGAAAAATATTAGTATTTTATTCCCGAAAGTGGGAAATGACGAAAATGCCCTGGTTGACCTTTCGGTTAACTTTTGCGTCGTAACTCGTACGACCCTTCCCTTTGTATTTTCTTGTTGTGCTCGTTGTTACAAGCGCGTGGACGCGAGCGGGACGTCATTCGGAGTCCGAACGAATATTTTACGGGCGTCGGATTACCGACGTTTCCCGTAATTTAATTTTGGACTGTTTGGTAGTTGGATTAGGGCCCAATTCCTGTTGGCCCATCCCTCTTTGTCCCCCTGTCTGTTTGACCTCTCTGTCTCTCATCTCTCCCGTGCTCTCTTTCTCTGCAAAAGACCTCACTTTCCTCTCAACACACCCATGGCTTTCTTCCTCCTCACCGAGTCAATTTCTTGGCCAACCTTCCCTCCAAACCAAACCAGCAACTTCACCACTCTCAAATCTTCTAGAATGAGCCCAGAAAATCGAGACTAGCCTCGGGCTTGAATTCCTTAGAACTCCGGCGAAGCCCCGTGTTTTCCCGTCGAGTTCCTAAGTGAAATCGACCTCGATGGCCCTCGATCTAGCCATCATTCTTCTCCTCGAGGTCCCTAGGACTGGAATCAAGCTCGACATGGCTTAAAATAGCCTGGGATCACTGTTCTGGAATTGGCCTCCTTGCACCCGTGGCTTTCCTTTGAAATTCCGGCCACCTCCGGCCAGTTTTTGGCCCTCAAATTGGTAAATTCTTGTTCTCCTTGTTCCTAGATTTTGGTACTTGAATCGTGCAATTTGGCCTTGAAATGAGTGAGATACATCGAGGTGCAGGTTTCCGGCCATTTTTCCCAGTTTTCGGCGACGGCGTAGCGACCGGAAAATCGGCAAGGATGACCGGTGCTGACGTCAGCAAACCAGTTCAGACCGGCCCTGGTGACGTCAACAAACCGGACGTCAGTGTTGACCGTTGACCGGTGCGTGGAGGCGCGTAGGACCTCACAGCCTCGCGTGGCGGCGCGTAAGGCGGCGCACTGCGGCGGTTTAGGGTTTTCCGACCCTATAACTCCGTTTTCGGGTTTCCGAACGCCATTTTCTTCATATTTTCAAATACTTTATTAATTGTGGGTGTTCTAAAATAGGTTTGGCGACCCGTGGAGTACAGAGAGCGTGCAATTGGGCTATTCCAGCAAAGGTTTATGTGAATGGGCCCTTCCTTATTAAATTAAATATTTTATGTGCTTGGGAAATTATTATTAGGCTATGCCTACGTTTTTGAATGGTATTTATCATGTTATATTAGTGAACTTTAGTATTATACTTTATACTTGGTTTACTAGTTGACTCGGCTATATTTTATGGGTTTTGGAAATTAGTAGTATTATGCCTATGCTTTTAAATGTGATTTATACTTATACGTAGTGAACTTGATTTATTTATACTTGGTGAACCTTTGAGTTTAATATTTATATCGTATTTTTGGTTCACTTAGTATGTTATTAAATTGGTATTTTATGTACCTTAGTAACTTTGGTATATTCTTGGTATTCCGGATACGGCATCCGTAAATACCTAATTATATGTTTACTTTGAGGTTTATTTTAGAAAGGAAATTACCCCACCTTATTTTATGTACAAATATTCCGTGGTATGTTTTTACATGCTCAATTAGGATTACACGGTGTCAGTAGTACTGTCCGGAGCCAGGACCAGCTTCACGTGGATGTTTACAGGCACCGACACGCTCACTTTGGATCCATCGTAGGTGCCAGCCTGTTCTAGGTCGCCTTGACGACTCGAACTCGTTGTGATACGCTTAGCGCCAGCTTCACGTGTATGTAGTACATGAGCGTAACATTATTTATACACCCAACATGTTCATGACAGAATACCTCTGTATGAACTAGGGCTGGGTTCGGTTTTTGGCCATAATCGAAACCAAACCGAAATTACTGTTCGGTTCGGTTCGGTTTTTTTTTTCGGTTTGAATTCGGTTCGGTTTTTTCCGCTTCGGTTTGGATTCGGTTCGGTTTTTTTTTTTTTTTTTTAATTTTACGAAAATTCTTTTGTTTTTTGAAAAAAAAAATTTGAACAACCAATGATTATACAAAACCAACCAAACAAATAGACGAAAGACATACATATTAAATCATCAAGAGTTAATTCTAATAAGTAGGAAAATTAGGAAAAATTAGTTCCAATTATTGATTGGCAACCATGTATTATGGGGTGGAAGGAGAATCAAAATAAACAAATTTAAAACATTGGGTTGGATAATCATACCCTAGAAACCTTACAATTCTAATCAATAGAAAAGGACCTAACCATTAAAATCCAACAAATCAATACAAAAAATCTCAATACTTTAGACACTAGATGTTACATCTCGTCCCTAATTATATTGTATTTTATTCCCCGACGGTGTGAAATGACCAAAATGCCCTTGGTGGCATAATGTATCATTCAGGATTACGTCCCTTTTATTGAGGTATTTTCAGAAATTTTGAAATACCTTTGACACGTACACTTTCTTACGAACCCGTTGACACGAACGGCACCCAATTCGGACTTGTAACGAACAAGTTCCGAATAGGGGCAAATCGGTCATTTGGCAGCAGTGTTTAAACTAGTGGGCGTAGCCCATGGTTTCTGCAAGGCACGAGGCCTGCATTTTCTTTTCTTTCTTCTCAGACTGAATCAGCCAGCTTTTCTTGCATGTGTATTGACATGCAGTGGGCAACTTCAATTTATTAAAACCAAGTTTGACTGGTTTTGGGTTATAAATTATACACTCTGGGTGCATCACTTCACACAGTGATCAACCAACTACTACACTCTGCCATTCTTTCCCGAGCCACTCACACACACACAGTACTTTGCATGCCAATTTCTTCCCTGCAACCTCAACCTCCCAAATTACTTAGGGCACCCGAGGCCACTCACCAGCAATTTCTCGACCTTCCTTGGTTCACTCGTCACCCTGTGCACTCCCATCATCATCTTCTTCATCCTCAAGCCTCTTGGAACCCAGCCAAACCGAGAAACCAGAAACCTAAAAATTTCTCTAGGCACCCACGGCCTCTGTCGAGCAAACTGTGGCTTCCTTTTGACTCGATTTGACTCCAGGACATCACCATCATCATCTCCTTCAACTCTGGGTCACCCTCGAACCCAGAAACCACGAAAACAATCGAACACCGTACCTGCCATTTTTCCCGGCGAGCTCCACTCGGCCAACCACGGCCACCCAGGCCTCAAATCAACTTCAAATCATCACTATCGACCTCCTTGGAGCTCTGGGACTCGAACCCAGGCCCTGCATGTGAAGATCGACTCGAGTTCTTCGAAGTTCAAAGTTTGTCCGTGAACCTCGAGGCCAACTCCGGCCATATTTTGGCCCAATCTTAGGTAAATTCGAACTCTAGACAATTCCAGCTTCGTTTTGGTGAAAATTTCGTGAAATTTGGTGAAGGATTGAACTCTCTGTGATTTTCCAGAAATTCCGACCATCTTTCCCAGATTCCGGCGCCGGCGAGCGGCGGACGGTGGCGGCGCCCGGCGGCCGGAGTTGCAGCGGCGTGACGTCACTGAACCGGCCCGTGACGTCAGCGAGCCCCGGTTCAACTCGGTCCGAACCGGAGAATATTCCAGAAGGTATATTCCGTCATCTCTGACGCCGTCAGGGAATATTCTCTAACGGTAACAGAATATTCCGTAACGCCGTTAGAAAATATTCCGTTAACTAAACAGAATATTCCGTTAGAGTTAACGGCATGCCGTTAACTTTAACGGCGAGTGCACAGTCGGCGCGCGGGTGCGCGTGCGAGCGCGTGTGAGCGCGTGAGCGCGCGTGCTGGCGCGTGTGGGCGCGTGTGGGCGCGTGACGGCGCGTGACGGTGCGTGGGCGCGCGTGACGGCGCGTGCCGCCTTGTGGCAGCGCGTGAACCCATTTTCTGATTATTTCAAGTCTCGAATCGAGCAAACAAAGGCGATTTCAAGTCTTTTCATTACTTTTAATTGGAATAGGCTTGTAAAATGATTAGTTTAGTAAACTCTCATATAGGTGAGACCTATCCGGAGGAGCAACGAGCTCAGGCACGCTACGGGGGCTACGATCCGACCACCTACCAGTGAGTGGGCCTAGTACTTAACCTTTTTATATTATTATAATATGTTTTATGGTGTTTTATGAAATATATGTGTAGCATGCCTACTTTATGAAATTAGAATATTTTGTGATATCCTCTATTAAATGATTATTGATTTATGTTTTGGTTTATGATGAAACTTGGCATGCATACACATGATTTTAACTGTATTACTTATCACGCATAATGCACGGTGTTAGCACTGTCCGGGCCAGGACCAGCTTCACGTGTATGTTCACACGCACCGACACGCTCACCTTGGATCCATTGTAGGTGCCAGCCTGTCTATGTCGCCTCGGCGACTAGACTCGTTGTGACGCACATTGTGTGCCAGCTTCACGTGCATGTAGTGCTAGAGCGTATTATTTTAACACCCAGCCTGTCATGTAGCTACTTTCTGCATGACTTGTGTGCATGTTCTATGCGATAAGTAATGATTGATTTTCACTGTGATAAATGTTTTTTACCCGTATCCTTGTGGGCGTTGGCCCGTTTACTTGTGTTAGAGACTTATTTTAGTACTAAATATTTTGTTAAATCTACGGGTTTTACAGTGAGGGGTTATACCAAGGTTTTGGAAACGTTTTACTTGAAAATCGATATTGGCCCACTCACCCTTGTTTTTCGCCCCTCCAGGACTTAGACTTTAGTTGGCGACGATTCGGTGGTGGCAGATGCTGGTAGCTTTATTTCCTTTCTGCAATGTATGTTTAAGTACTCTCTAATGTTCTGTTAATTATCCATCCTACTGGATGGGAACAATTTTCCTTTACTGCACCTATCTCTGACACTATGTAATAATGGGTTCTACCCACATTACACTTCCGTATTTTCGTTAAACTCCGATTTCATTTATCTATCATTTCTAATTTCTTATTTAATCTTCTTATGACTTCATCACTCCTACGGAGTGGTCGGTCAGCACGCCTCGATATCCGGTGTCCACCTGGATATTCGGATCGGGGTGTGTCACTAGAACAAGACCAGTTCTCAGATCCCAAATAAAACACAAAAAACCCATCAACCCAAATAAAATTACACTATTCAATCACTACCCAAATAAAAGAGAGGGTAGTCTAGGGTTAATATAGGGAATAAGGCTTTTTAAATGTTTGGGCCAAGTGTGAGCCTATTAAGCTTGTGTTGAAATTGGACTAATATTTGGAATTGGGCTTGAAAAATTAATACCCAATAAAAAATAAATAAATAAAATATTAATTTATATTTATTCGGTTCGGTTCAGTTCGGTTCTGTTTTTGAACCACTAAAACCGAAACCGAACCAACCAATTTCGATTCGGTTCGGTTTTTTGTACTTCGGATCGGTTTTTTTCGGCCTCGGTTCGGTATTCGATTCGGTTTTTTTCGGTTTTCGGTTTTTCGAACCCACCCCTAGTATGAACTCGTGTGTCTGTCATACCTATCGAGCGTATACCCTACTGATTTATGTTGTGATTTTAATATAGGATTTCACTGATGCCACGGAGGCTTCTATTTGATTTACGGGTTTCCCGTACTATTTTATTATACGGACTTCTGGTAAAGTATTTTTATACTAAGTTGTGGCTTTCTGCCGTTTTGGACGGTAAATACATTTCCGTACTTACACTGATTTTCTATCTACTACTGTAGTATGTTTTCCAGAAAGGTTTTCCAGAACTATTACTTGATTTTGACGGCGAGGGGTTATTATTTTCAGAAAAGAAAGGTTTTACAAAATAATTACTTACCCTTCTGTTTTTGCGCCCCTCCAGGATAAGTGGCTTGGAGCTGTCGACGTCGAGACGCGGTTTACGATAACGTAGGGAATTCTTGTATTTGTAATCATACTGTATTCTCATACTCTACTCCATAGTTATTATTTTATTATTTATTTCCGCCCGCACACTTTCGTGCACTCTGACCTTCATTTAATTCAAATTGCTTAAATTATTTCATAAATTCTTCTAAATGGCTTTCGTCACCCCACGTGGTGTCGGCCAGCACACTCGACTGTTGGGTGTCCACCTGTACATCCGGGTCAGGGTGTGTCAATACAAGAATCCAAAATTGACATAATATAATGATTGATTTACCCTTAATGACATCAAGACCTTTTGTGATAACACCCTAACAATTGTAAGTTACACGATGGAAGGTGGGAACTAACTAGTGTAGTTAATTAGTCGTGAACGACGTCTCTTTGAGATCTTGGGAGTAGGCTACGGTGCTCGCAAGCATTGAATGCTCACACTGATCTTACCATTAAAAAGAGGAAGGAGGGAGGAGAGAGGGGGGGAAGGAAGGTGAGATCGGTGTAAGCATCCAATGCTTGCGAGCACTGTAGCCAGTCCCGAGATCTTGATACAAAATACAATCTAAAAACCAAAAATTACAAATAATTTTATTTATTTTTCTTGTATCTCTAACACAAAATAATTTGGTCAATATGAGAAAAAAATGAACTGGAAGGCCAAGAAGGACGACTTATTGTCACATGCATGCATGCAGAACGTCTATTAAATGCCAAACTCACGTACGTACATACATAATTATACACCAATGTATATCATATTCCTCCTTCCATACTCCCCGTAGCCTCTGCCCATTCTTTATCATGCATGCATACCTGCTAGCGTACGTGCATGCATGTTTTTCTGATCTTTCATAGTTTCATGTCATGTATCCCCCCCCCCATAAATCCTGTTCCATATGTACGTACAACAATATTATTAAACTTTGATATTCGTTAATCGTTATGTTCATTAATTGATGAACCTCGATAGATCTAGTAGTAGAGTGATTTTCACTACTCCAAGTTCGATCATTTATAAGTTGTACATGATAAAAACAAACTGTTAGGTAAGATATAATTAAGGCGAAAGGCCCTACATGATCTTTGGTATATCTTGTCAAGATTTCAGAATCGGATTAGTGGTCATTACTAATTACATCAATATTGTCTCAATTGAACTACATGTACAGTCTGACATGTGTTAGATTTTATCACAAAAGGAGTGTTGCATTTTCCAACATATTCTGCCTAAATTTTATAATTTTTACAGCATCATCTGATGGAAAATGGGGTATAAAACAGGATCGAAAACCGATGTCGTTGGACTATCGATCACAATATGGTGTGGAAGATATGAGTCATAGGAAGAGAGAATCCATGATAATATTTCTCTGGCAAGGGCTTCAATGTATATATAGAGAGTTCATACCCTTTCAGAAGAAGTTGCATTCTCCAGGAGAAGTTGCATTCTCTAGGAGAAGTTGTATCTTCTCCAGATGGATATAACTTTTTAGCTATATTCCATCAGACATATCTTTTAATTAATTAATTATATTATTTACTTTATTAATTAATTAACTTATTTCCACTACGATCATATGTATATCGGTACACTAATGTTATGGTGTACTTTCACACATAATCACACATACTGTAAAAACCATGTTATCATAATCATATTCCAATATCATCATCCTTTTGTTTTAGCCTTTTTTTTTTTATCTACAATGGAGGGGATTCAAAGTTGTGATTATTCTAATATTTAAGAAGATAAAGTACATATTAAACTAAGAGCTAGTTAGCACGAATCATATAATTGAAAAGTCAAGAAGAAGAAAGTCATCATCGAGCGATATTAATCAAGACCTAATTTTTTACTCGGGCCTGTGAATAAATGGCATGCAAAGCGTTAAGTACTTAGAACTTACGTACGTGTTGTTAATTTCTATTGCTTATGCAAATGAATTAAATGTGATTTTTATGGCTTGACGTGAAAGTACATATATAAATCTGAACTGTACTTTTCCTTGAATCTTTGCATGGACTGCGCTAATCCATGGCCGTGCATAGCATTCAAAACGTGTTTAATAAGCACACATGATGATCAGGAAAACGTTTTATGAACATATATGAATATTAACCGTTAAGAAGATGTTTTTCTTTTTTTCTTCTTAGATTTACATGCATGTCTACCAATAGGTTAGTAACATGTTCGCTTACATATCTTTTGATTATTGAGTTGTTTGCTTTTACTTCATTAGAGCATCTTTAATGAGCTCAATAAATGAGGTCCTCGTCAAAATATAGGGTGAAGTTGAAAATTTTCATCTCCAATCACGCTCCATATTATGCTACTAGCTAGGATAGCAAAACCTCTAAGAGCTCCTAACTCTAGATTGAAATGAGCTCCTAGCATTAATTATTATAATTTTTGGTTCACAATTATTATGACTCCCTAAATTAGGAGAGATTTTTCCAAGTACCTAGTTTTCAAATAGTACTCCACATGTCTTAATACAAGTGGAATAACTGTGTCCATTCACTTTTATTATGACATGTGAAGTACCTTTTGAAAACCGAACATTCTGAAAACTTTCTTCTAAATTAGAGTGTATGGTTAGAGTTGAAATTTTATACAGAGCTCCTAATTAATTTTATAGTTTTTTTAGCTAAAATGTGTCTTGAAAATAGAGAGTATGATTAGAAATACTTTTACTTTTCTTGTTTTTATCAATATATTTGGAATAAATAAATATGAGTTTTCTCTTAAAAACTGTAATCATGAAAATCAGTATTGGAATCAACTAGTCTCCATAGTTAATTGATTACTTTTCCTTGTTTCGACGTTCTCCGATTTATTATTTTTCTTTCCTATTAAGTAAATATGCCATAAAAACCAACTAACTACACTTGCGTTATCCATCCAATCTTTCTAAATCCTCCGAGTTTCCTGGGACAAGATGATAATGGGTTTAATATAATCTAATTGGGCCTAGTTGGTTTGGTTGAAGTTCGTAACATATGCCAAGCCCACGTATAAGTCCAACATTGGGAAGTAATAGCCCATGTACACATATAGGCTTATATTTAATTAGATCAGGTTTGAATATCAAGATAGTTGAAGAAGATTGAAGACTTTATTATGATTTTCAAAACAAAAGAAAAAAGATTGGAGACTTGATGTGCAACAATTCATCTTTCGAACACATGATAATGATGTCTTCCAAGTTCCACCCAAAGTGGACTAAATATAGTAGTTACGTTTTTCATGTTACGTGTTACAAGATTTAAGATACAAGTAAAGTAAATCATAAATATGATAGGTCAATATGACTTACAATAATCAGTATTAAATTAATCGTTATGTGTTTCAGGAGCAATATGGTTATTAAGCTAACGCTAAATGAGTATTATGAGTTGATACCGCTTATGTTTTCTTTAAGAACTTCAAATGATCAATGAAAGAGTTCTTCCTCCTACAATGTTGGAGTAGGCTACGGTGCTCGCAAACATTGAATGCTCACACTGATCTCACCGTTAAAAAGAGAGAGGAGGGAGGAGAGAGGGGGAGGAAGGAGGGTGAGATCGGTGTGAGCATCCAATGCTTACGAGCACTGTGGCCAGTCCCTACAATGTCATCGTCTCTCTCGTCTTATCTTTCCTCACGAGCAGCGTCACCGAGGGCATGGAAGTTTCTTAACTTTCGCTATCCTTGTTTTCGACCCTTGTTGGGATCCCCTCCAAAATCCCTATACATCCAAACCGCTGAGTTAGAAGTTCAGGCTGTTTAGGAAAGTCTGCACTCCGACTCATACAAATCGAAGCGTATACATAGCAATCTGTACGGCATGAGAGTGACTGTTTCAGTGTTTTGTATATGTTCTTCAACAATACGCCACGGTTAAAAAATTGAACCGTGGACAGTAAGCCTACATCATCCTTTTTGTTTTTGTCAGCGTCTCTTTCACCAAAAGAGAGAGAGAGAGAGAGTCCTTAATTCTAAATTCCCCCCACGTAGCATCTTTATCCACTACAGAATTATATAGCCCAATTAATTCAAAGCATATTCACCTGAAGTTTTGAGATTAATATGCTCCAACCTTGCTTTAACAGAATTTGAGTTTGACAAAAGAAAACCTTGCTTCAACAGAATGAATGAGTTATGCATAGATTTGGATACCATCTATATAAAGATTAAAATTAAACGAATGACCCCAATTGGTTTCTTTATTTATTTACAAGGACAAATATTAATCCAAGGTAGAGGGAGTGATAGTTACATTATATACATAATAGCATCAATTTACTTATAATTATAACACGTGTATCTCTTTATTAAATATTATATATATATTTTAGGTCATGGAACATCAACTGTGTTGTTTTTCATACACAATCATTATATATCAACATGATATTATCAATTAACGCATATGATAACACATGTGTTTATTTTATTAACGGTGTATTCTCGATCTATAGTATATAAACATGTGATTCACTCATATCATAGCATTAGAGTAAGCCACATGCTGATTTGATCTGAAATGTAAAATTCATGTCGCGAATTAATTACATTACATGACAGTAACTAATAGAATTGTTACATTAAAAATAGCCTCTAATATAACACGTGAATTGATAATATTACATAGTGTGTGTCACGTTGAGAAACTTCTTGGAATGAAAAACTGGTTTCATGTAATTGGGTGAGCACTTGTTTTTTGTTTTCCCCTTCTTAAAGAAGAACGTAAAATAGTATTTTGATGAGAATAATAATAGTGAGTGATGAAAATGTCGGGAAGATTCTAAAAATAACAGCTAAGCAGCCATATTTCTCAGGGCCTGAGCGATCGAATGATTAGCAACATCCTTTTGGTGTCAGTCATATTTCCGGCAAATCACTGCAGCTATTTACCCTCCAAAAATCCCAAAATTCCAAATCACCAGCGCCTGTCTGATCAATCCCCTTCTGGGTTTTGCTTTTCAGTCCTCGAATGGAATTGGGTTAATTTCAATTTCAATTTTTGATTTGATCCCATCTCGAAAAGCCCTGTTTCTGTTTTCAACTTTTTAAACTTTCTGTTTCTGTAGAGTCCACTACTAGGCCAATCAGTAGGGGGTAGGGTTTTCTGAAAGCAAAAGGCAGAGAGATCATGGAGCTCAGCGCCTTCTGGGTCCACGTGTCTGTCACGTGACTCTGATTTCCCTTTTGTTTCAGTCGTCGTCTTCCCTGATCCTGTCTTTTTCTCTCTCTAGCTTTCTCTCTCTATGTTTGTGTGTATATGGCTTACCAGCAACAGCAAGGAGGCGGGCAGCTGTTCAATTCCCCGTTCGGGGACACGACGTTGACGAAGGTGTTCGTGGGGGGGTTGGCCTGGGAGACCCAGAGCGACACTCTACGACGTCACTTCGAGCAGTTCGGCGACATCCTCGAGGCCGTCGTCATCACCGATAAGAACACCGCCCGATCCAAGGGCTATGGATTTGTCAGTACTCACTAATCCATCTCCTTAATTTCCCCAAAAATATCAAACATTCGATCAAATTTTGATAAATTTGAAATTAATCAGCTTTTTTGGTTTCTGGGTTGTTTTTGTTTGGAGGGCTTAGGTCACATTTCGTGATCCTGAATCTGCAAGAAGGGCTTGTTTGGATCCCAATCCTGTGATCGATGGCCGCAGAGCTAACTGCAATCTTGCTTCTCTGGGTCGTCCCCGCCAACCTTTCCCTTTTCATGGTATATTTTTAATCTAATTCTCATTGTGTTTTTTGTTTTCCTTGCATTTTTGCTCCATTGGGTACTTAGGAACTGCTTTTCTAATGCTTGATTTTGCTATCGAAATTGTTGGTTTGGTTGATTGGATTGCAGGGCAAGTGAGATCACCAGCTCCAATCCTCGGTCGCGTGCAGCCGCCTCGAGCTGCTTACATGGGGAGCCCCAACCCTGCTTACCACCACCCTATTCCTCATGGTTACCAGCCCGGGTTCGTCTACCCGTCTTATGGGTGAGTTTTAAATTTAGAAAGCTCTTCTTTAGAAATGTTCATCTCAAGCTTATCACTTGGGGCCAGTTGGGTGTTGGAGCTTAGGCAATTTTGCGCTGCTTGTCTGACTTCAGAAAGCAACATTTCAATTCCAAACACTTGAAATCTATCTGATTGAGTGTGTTTCGTCAACCATTTTCTCAGCATTCCATTTTTGAAAATGTGAACTATTAAGTAATCGTCTTTAGTATTTAAAGACTGAAACTTTAGCCAGCTAAGGTTATCTTTTCAGAATGAATTTACAGGTGATATAAGTTGTTTATTTGGGATAAGTTTTGTGTCAAAGTGCATTTATCGTTTGTCGCATGTTGAATGCTGGGTTATGCTTGACTATATAGAAACATACTAGCGTTAAGCTGTCCAAAAGCATGGAATCACATTATAATGAGAATCTTTTTCGTTTACTTTGCTTTGTAGCTTTTATGTGTGTGCTACAGTGTTTCATCTCTTCTGCTAAAAGGAACAAAGTTTTTCGTGTTATATTAGTAAATTGTTGTACTCCCACTGTTTTTTGGCCACTTAACTGGTGCCCATCCTCAAAATGCTTGATAGGAAGCTTGGGTTCCTTACAATGCTGACACTCCATGTTGCTATATGATCTCAAGAGATTCATCAATTTCTGTTTTGCAGGTACACAGGATATGGACCTGAATTTGTCTACCCACAGGTCAATATTTTAATATGTGATTACAAAGCTTTTATTTGCGATTGAAGAGTATAAGAACAATGCTGGATTGTTGGAAAGCTAACTGATCCTGTTACCATTTTTCATTCATCAACTTTCGCCAGGGTGCCTACAGTCCTTACATGACTCAGCAGCAATACCTTCAGATATATGGGGTACCGGGCACCGTTAACCCTGGCGTATATTCATATGGACAATTGGGTCATTCACTCCCCGGGAGTCATGGGTATGCAACGGTTCAAAACTATGGAGTTCCAGGTCATCATGTAATGCAATTCGGCGGCTCCAATGTTGGTGCAGCATCCCCAGCTGCCATTCCGACGATTCAAACACCATATCCTGCAGGCAACATTCTCTTCCCAAAACCCTTCTTCCCATTTACAAGAATGATAACACACCATCATTGCAATTTATTAACACTTTATCAGTATTTACTCTTGAAAATTCTTAAGTTTTTCCTGATTTATGGTAACTCATATTGTATGCTATGCCTGCGCACCCTATTTCTTTCGTATGCAAAACATGTATATGATCATACAGCATTGCCGCACTGATGGAAATTGACAAGAAGTAGTATGCAGTTGTAATAATTCGAGTATATAATCAGTGATTCTGGTTTGTTGGTCTTCGCAGGTATAGTTGCACCAGTTCCAGGACAGACGCAGATTATGCTTCCTACTAATTCTCCTCAATTCACCAGTGGTTCCGATCAAACTGCAGGTTGAGTGGTAAATCAGAAAGGTCACATCTGGAGGTAGAGATTGTCACATTGCCCACCTTTTCATTAAACATATCTGCATAATTACACTGGAAATCTGTCTTTGTCGGGGATGCAGGTAATCCTTAGATTGCAGCAGGACTATGAGAAGCTACTGCTACCTAAGTGGCAGCCTCTAAATCTAGCCTTGCAAGTTATTATCTTTACTTTCTAGAGGTGACACCTGTTTTTCCCTTATAAAGTAAGATTTTACTCGTAGCATAGAATCATAGCTTATGACAAATTACAATTTAAATCAAACCTCTATGTGGGAACTTTTTGCAATGCAACAAGGGTACCGTAGTTGTGTTTGGAGTAGATAATGATGCTTTAGAATTGTTTGACCTGAGATTCTTTTACTTTTAGCTTTATTATTACGTGAGCTTCTGTCGTAGTGCCATGTCACCATATCCGTGATTAGAGATAGTGACGCACGTGTGTATACACCCCATATTTTCCCCTATTATTTCTTTGAAACCAGCAAGTTCCCAACTACGTGGATTTTTAGTCGCATCTGAATCAGGGATCAAAGCACATGGGACCTAATATTATATACATACATACATACATATATATATGTATATATATATAATTGGCATTGTATTAAGTCATACCCTCATTGTTTTTTCTTTAAATTTATTTTCTGGTTTATAAAATCTTCTGAATATGTATGATATGTTTAACCATTGCAGGTCATTCATGGTGGTCATCAGAGAAACTGCAAAGTCAGGTGTTAGATGTTAAGAGGGTGGAAGAGCATCATGGGTTGTTGCTTTTTTCACCTGATGGTGTCTGTAAATTATAGCGTTGCTGTGCCATGTGGCTTAAAGCCACTTGGCATAATATTAAGGGTCATTGCGTGTTTGCCGGAAATATGGTTTTCCGGCAGCCGCAGGATAATAAGATTTGTAAATGTGTAAATAACCCTAAACCCTCTCCTGTATCAAAGAAAGAATCAAATACGATTCGTTTCATGGACTCTGGACCCAACATATGGGTTCACAGTCAATTTGTCTAGTCTCTCACACATTGTATTTACCAGAAAAAGTCATTGGTAAAATTTGAATTTCTCTATTCAATTGGCGTTTCTTCATTTACCTTTGGCTAATATTGAAGCTTCAGATTCTTCTTCCTCAGTATAATTTTTGGTTTGATTATTTACTGGTTCTACTCTATTGAAATTTGAATTTGTCTATTCAATTGGTGTTTCGTCATCTAACGGAAATGTGTGTGTGTGATCGTCACACAGTCGCGTTGCATGGGTGAATGGTAACACGTGGTGGTGTTACGATTACATTGAAAAGTTTCTTCACGAAATGTGACTATTCTCTCTTATAACATACATAGCATGGTGGTGATGATGGTGGCATCTTGGTGGTGAAGGGTGGGGGTGGTGATGAAACCTAATTTTGTCAAAATCTCAATGGAAGGCTGGATTTGTGAGACCTAAGTTTCTACAAAATCTCTCAAGATTGCCCTATAAACTTATATTTTAGCCAATTTTTCCTCTCATAGTCATATTTACCCCTCAATGGAGTAAAACAAAGAATTAGCATTAATAAAGAAAAATAATAAATAACATTATTGATACGAGCGTGACTCTTTTTAAGAAAAATTGGATGAAATGTGGGTCACATGACCATAAGAAAATTCGGGTAGAGAAAATTTGGCCAAAATAAAAAGTTAGGGGCCAATGGAGTACAAGTTCAAGGATAAAATCGACAAAATGAGAGAATTTGTCCTTTGGGGGTGTCGAGGGTTGAGCTTCGCTCACTGGCACATTTTTTTTCATGTTTGAACGATTGAGATGAGATTAAATCTCAATTAGTTAAATCTCAACCCTACCCTCTTGAAAAAAATGTGCGGGGAAAATTGTTCAGACGAGGGTTAATGTGTGTAGAAGCCCAAAACTAAAAGCTTATTGTAATAAGGCCCAACAATCTCAAATCTCATATGCTTCTACCCCAAGCATCGTCGTCCTCGTTATTCCATTTCACAGATTTATATCTGTAAAAAACCAACTGAAGAGGAAGAAGAAGAGAAAATCGGAGAAAATGGAAGACTACCCAGAAGAAATGAGGAGTCCGCCGGTGAGCCTGGTGGCAGTGGTGGGCTGCCCGGAGCTCCACACCTCCATCTCCGCCCACCTCCACTCTCTCTCCCCACCAATCAACACCCTCGCCTTGCCGGACCTCTCCAAGGCCTCACTCATCCTACCCCCCAAGTCCAACCCAACTTCTACTCCCGCCTCCGATTCCTCCGCCCCTCCACCCGCCGGAATAATAAAGCGAGATTGGCTCCTCAAGCACCGCACGAAAATCCCCGCCGTCGTGGCCGCCCTACTCTCCTCCGATCGGGTCTCCGGCGACCCGGCTCAGTGGCTCCAACTCTGCTCAGACCTCGACGGCCTCAAAGCCCTCCTCCGCGGCAGAAACATCAAGATCGTCATCGTCGTCGTGTACTCCAATCCCAACGGTCAGAATCTCCGGGACTCGAAATCTGTAATGTGAATCAAATTGGGTTTTTGGAAAGATTGGATTTTGAATTGTATTGGGTTCGATTTGGTGCAGATGAAATCTCGGAGGATCAGATGGTGGCTGTGCGGAAGCGCGCGGAGGTGGATGCCAAGTATCTTCTCACGTTTTACCGGAACCCAGATGGCGGCGGCGGCGGCGATGGTCCTCAGTTCAAAGAGTCTCTCCATAGACTGGGAAGCGTGTTTGCCGAGCTGGCCGGATTGTATTACAGAGACGAAGGACGAAGGATTAGAGCTCGCATTGAGAGGAAGTCTTCTAATTCTGCTGACATCATCATTCGCTATTCCTTCAAAGTAATTTCAAGCTGTAACATTTTTCTTTTGATCACTAGCTGAATCTGTATCGGTTTTCGACTTTCTGATGATAATGTATCTTTCAATTTCATGAATTTTGTAGGTTGCTGTGTATGCTGAGTTCAGAAGAGACTGGGTTGAAGCTCTGAGGTTTTATGAGGATGCTTATCACACCCTTCGGGAGGTACCCTTTTTGTACTTTCGATATTTTTTGTTTTTCAAGATGGTTTGGTAGCTTTCCTATAATCCCAACCCTATAGAACAATGTCAATAGTATGGATTTTCATCAAAGATATGTCATGGGTGAAATGGGTGGTAACTTCAACAAGTTCGATGTTGTTACAATTATGTTTGAATTTGCTTGCAGTTAATTGCTGGGGCATCAACTAGTGTGTCGGCTATTCAGCGGTTAGTTGAGATAAAAACTATTGCGGAGCAATTGCATTTCAAAATTTCAACCTTGTTATTGCATGGTGGGAAGATTGTAGATGCAGTTGTGTGGTTCCGCCAGCACAATGCTTCATACAGAAAGCTCATTGGAGCACCAGAAGCTATATTCCTTCACTGGGAGTGGATGGGTAGACAGTTTTTGGTGTTTGCCGAGTTGCTGGAGACGAGTTCTACAGCCATTCAAAACATTTCACCTCTTCCTGTAGGCACTGCAGACAGACCTTTGACTGAGTGGGAACTTCAGCCAGCTCATTACCATCAGGTGAGCTTACCTCTAGCATACTAATATTTTACCAAATCAAGGAACGGCATGATATATCACCTTAAAGTTCCAGAACCAGTTTTTGGTTGCCCCTTCTGTACTGTTTCATTTTCTTTCTACTCAAAGAAGCTGCTGCCCGAACAGGATTCTTACAGTTGCTACCCATACTATACTTTTCTTTTTAATTTTTTTGTTTCGAAAATTGATTAAAAGTTTGTTTAGCTCTAATTAGACATCAGATTATACTTTCCGCTCTGTTGATTCAAAGAATTTTATTCTTGAAACAGTTAGCTGCTCATTACTTGAAGGAGAAGAGATCTTCTTTGGAATTTGCAGTTTCAATGTCAGAAGGTGATATCGATTGCAGCGCTGAATCTGTAGTACCTTCATCTTATTTGGGTCAGTTTGCTCGCCTAATTGAGCAAGGAGATGCATTTGTCATGCAACCGTAAGTCATTGTTGATCAATACTGTGAAATTTTTTTTCTTGACTTGTATGATTCTCTTACTAGACCTTGTAAAGTTTAATTCAACTTGCAGCCTTACAGATGAAGAGTACATGCGTTATGCTATTTCTGAAGGAAAAAGGTTCCAAGATTCCTTTGAAATTATTGCTTTACTAAAAAAGTCTTGTGAATCATACAATAATCGCAAAGTCAGGAGAATGGGCTCAATGTGTGGATTCCAGATGGCTAGAGAATATTATGCTCTAGGTGATTTTAGCAATGCAAAACAGCTTTTTGATGACATTGCAAGTCTATACAGACAAGAGGGTTGGGTCATTTTGTTGTGGGAGGTATTGGGTTATTTGCGTGAATGTTCAAAGAAACAGAGTAGAGTTAAAGACTTTATGGAGTACTCCTTTGAAATGGCTGCGCTCCCTATATCAACTGATACTGGTATCCAGTCTTTCCGATTTGAAGAATCTGGTCCAGCTGGACCTGCGACTCTCCAACAAAGAGAAACAATACACAAAGAAGTTTTTGGGCTTGTTAGTGGAGAACTGAGGTTGGCATCAATTGAAAATGGTAATGATCTGAAAGTATCTGGTGAAAGTCCACTTCACCTTGAAGTTGATCTCGTCAGTCCTCTCAGATTGGTACTTCTTGCTTCAGTTGCTTTTCATGAACAAATAATCAAGCCTGGCTCATCCACGTTGGTTACACTGTCACTTCTGTCACAGTTACCCCTTAATTTTGAGATTGATCAGTTAGAAGTCCACTTCAATCAGTCTGATTGTAACTTCATCATCATGAATGGCCAAAGGCCTCATGTAGCTGACATGAGTGATGGTCAACCAGGTCGCCGAGTAGAGACCGCTCCTTCTTTGGCACTTTCTACAAATAAGTGGCTGCGATTGACATATAACATCAAATCTGGTAAAACAAAGTTTCTTTTGTGCACTCGTCAATGTTCAGGTTATGCATTTAGGTTCATTCAGATATGCATGCAGTAGAAATAGCCTGATGCATCGTTGAATTAGCATATAACATGAGTTTGATGTACTCTGATATTTGATTCACTCTGACCTGCCTTGCTAAATCTTGGTATGCCTTTCCAATCTTCCGATATTATTAGTTCATGTTAGAATAAGCTGACGGTATGTGAGTTATGTGCATATGTTGAGTCCGTTTCTTCTTTTTCCTTTGGAAAGAGAACATTATGAAGAGTTAGTTTCCGTTTATGAAATATATTTTTCTGATCCACCGAAAGCAATTATTATATTACATAAGTGATTGAAGCTCAAATCATTAGTTGTGGATTCCCCATCTGGTTCATCCAGCAATTTAACTGGGTTGAGTTAGGCCAGCTTAGAAAACTTATTGTTCAGTTGGCTTAATACCCAAGTTTCCATCATTGCTTTATGCTTGATTATTAAAATATTGCATTCCTTCTTTCCGTACCAGGAATTCATATTGTTGATCGTATTGTTAAATCTCTCATGCCCTCCTATTATTATCTGATTGTAACACAATTCTCTGACTATTCAGATCAAAGCGGAAAGCTTGAATGCATATCTGTTATTGCAAAAATAGGACCCCACTTCACAATCTGTTGCAGAGCTGAAAGTCCTGCTTCAATGGATGATTTGCCTCTTTGGAAATTTGAAGATCGTGTGGTTACCTATCCAACCAAGGACCCTGCTCTGGCATTCTCTGGTCAGAAGGCTACTCAGGTTGAAGAGTCAGACCCAGATGTGGATCTTAGTTTAGGTGCTTCCGGCCCTGCACTTACTGGAGAGAGCTTCATAGTACCTGTTACTGTTACATCCAAGGGCCATGATGTTAATTCTGGTGAGTTGAAAATCAATCTGGTGGATGTAAGGGGAGGTGGTTTGTTTAGTCCAAGGGACACGGATCTATCTACGGATAGTCATCATGTTGAACTTCTCGGTATTTCTGGACCAGACGGAGGAGATGAATCCCTACTGAACACTGATGAAATTAAGAAAATTCAACAGTCTTTTGGATTGGTTTCTGTTCCTGCTCTCAAAAGTGGAGACTCGTGGTCTTGCAAATTGGAAATCAAGTGGCACAGACCAAAACCAATTATGCTCTATGTATCATTGGGTTATTCTCCAGATAACAATGGAAACACTCAAAAAGTAAATGTCCACAAGAGCTTGCAGATTGAAGGAAAGAATGCAATCATAATTAGCCATCGCTTTATGCTTCCCTTCCGGAGGTACCCGTTGTTACTTTCTAGGATAAAGTCAGTTCCTGATCCTGACCAGTCAGCATCAATGCCTTTAAATGAAACAAGTATACTTGTTGTTAGTGCTAAGAACTGCTCCGATGTGCCGCTTCAATTGCTATCCTTATCTCTTGAAGCAGATGATAATGAGGGCACTGAAACGTCATGTTCTGTGAAACACGGAGGTCAGGACCTCTTAGACCCTGCCCTTCTAGTTCCAGGAGAAGAGTTCAAAAAGGTTTACACCGTCACTTCTGAGATGAATTCTTCAAAGCTCAGGTTAGGTAATGTGTGTCTTAGATGGAGAAGGGATTCTGGGACTGCAGTGCAGTCTGGTTCTACGGCTTCAGTTTTAACGACACACGGACTTCCAGATGTTAATCTAGAGTTGTCGCCTTTGGTTGTGAGTTTGGAGTGTCCTCCTTATGCGATCCTCGGAGATCCTTTCACATATTTTGTTAAAATACAGAACCAGACTGAATTGCTTCAGGAGGCCAAAATTTCATTAGCAGATGCACAAAGTTTTGTATTAGCTGGGTCTCACAACGACAGCATCTTCATTCTTCCAAAATCTGAGCACATCGTCCGATACAAGCTTGTTCCACTTGCCTCGGGCGCACAACAGCTACCGAGATTCACGTTAACATCAGTTAGATATTCAACGGGGTTTCAGCCCTCAATTTCTGCATCGACAATTTTTGTATTTCCTTCTAAGCCTCATTTCAAGATGGTTGCTGTGGGTGACGATAGGATGGAATCATTGGTGGCTGAATGAATCCTGCCTCTGTTGAATAACTTTTGAAGAAGATACAAAGTGGATGTTATGACAGGCTTGCTAGATGCTTGTTGGATTGGTTTGCGCTGTATTTCGCTACTGTCGAGCAACGACAAGGTGACTTACTCGGAAAGATCAAGCTCAGGATCGTAATATTTCGTGGATCATTTGCATTGCCACAGTTTAATTAGGAAATGGTTTGCACCTCTTCGAAGTATGGTTTTATCAACGGGAGGGGCTGAACCTGGGGAATCCTAACAAGAACGTATGATGCTACTGCGGCGAAATATTAAGTAGACGGCTTGGAAGTCCCAAGTCTGGATGTGAAGAATATGGAGCTACTTTCACTGATGGTTGTAGCTTCTGCGCGGTGTCGGCGGGGTGACAGTGGTCGGAATTGACTAACGGTAACCCCTAATTCAGATTTATGACACTGTTGTGGGTTCCAAGTACTAAAAGTGGTGACATTTCTTTGTATCTTCAATGCTAATGATTTGGCTCCAAGGACTGTATATACTATATGTTAACAATTAAGGACATGACGATTTACAGTTTGCACCCATCAATGCTTTGCTTGCAACCAAATGGAATTTTGAATTCTAATAGTAAACTTCCGCTGGAGTGTTTTAATTAATTGCAAAAAGCACTCTTCTAAATACGGAGATAATAATATGATAATCAAATTGATTTTTTATTTATTTATTTATAAAATTCAAAGTTCATGCTGACAGAATAAAATTGTAAACTAATCTAATCTAAATACGAGGAATTCGAACTTAACGGCAAAAGACATTGCATTTGACCATGGCCAATTGACCTTAAACCACATCTACTTAAATTTATAATTTATAATTTCTTCAGAAGGTAGATTGCTTGCTTTAAAGGAATCCAATAAACCTGCACAATTCTTGCAAACTCACATATATTGAGTTAAACAAGTCGAACAAATTTTTTTACCCCAAAAAAAAAAAGTTGAACAAATTTAGTCAACCGTTGAAACATTTTTTCCCATCTGTATATGGGAAAAATTGCAAGATTCTTGCAAACCCACAACCCATCCCACCCTAGACTCGGAGAGCAACTTAGATGAAACGGTTTCACTGCCACGTAGCGTCCTCATCCAATAATATTGTGTCATGTGGAGAAAAACTTACACTTGGGAATGTATTATTGAATACGGGACGTCATGTGACAGTGAACTTATTTCATGTAAGTCCTTCTCCTAGATTCAACTTCTTCCTTACTATGTCGGGACTGGCAACAGTGCTTGCAAGCATTGAATGCTTACACCGATCTCACCCTCTTTCCCCCCCTCTCTCCTCCCTCCTCCCTCCTCCCTCCTCCCTCCTTTTAACGGTGAGATCGGTGTAAGCATCTAATGCTTGTGAGCACCGTAGCCTACTCCTACTATGTCATCATCTCCAACTCACCCACATCAGATCGCACCCCCATCGTAAAATCGCGTCACATGTTAAACAAATTAACCCTAGCTTAATTACAAAAGCAATGTCTAGCTAGCTAGCCAATCCAACCCTAGTTAACTGATCAACCATGGTTAACAAAACTATTAACCAATAGTTGCATCTCAGGCTCATGCTCAGCAACACCAAACAAATTAGGTTTTTAAGTAAGTACGTTGCCAGGACCGTATTGGACCATCCATGCATGTGAAGCTTTGCAGGGTATAAAAAAACGTGAATGAATGGTCCAATACGGTCCCTCGGTAAAAATTCTTGTCGGAGATTTCAACTGAATTCAAGGGAAAAGAGCACCGCGCTATAAACAAACAAAGTAAACACGAGAGCTATATACTCCAATAACAAATAAGAAATTTTACATCGGGGGTTCTTCAAACCATATATAACACCCTCTTTCTCACAAGGGTGGAGGGATTAATTTATCAATTAATTAAGTACTGTTTATTTGCGTCCAAGAAAATATGTTAATTTAAGGACATGATGCCAAGCTAATGGAATTAACAATAAAAAGCATTCTTCTAAATATGGAGATAATAACAAAAAACAAATTGAGTTTTTTGATAAAATTCAAAATTGTTTTTGACAAAACAAATATATTTAAATTGACACACTGGTTTATTAACAGGGGATTTCGAACCTCTAAGCATAGCATATTGTTCAAAATTCCAAATTCCAAATTCCAAATTTTAAATTTGATTAAATTGATGGAGTGCAGGCGAGCAATGCTCCATAAGGTTATAAACCTTACACAATACAACCAAAAAATAACTAGAAGCTGAACTCTACCACTACACATCTCAGTCCACATTCCCCCGACGACAACGGGTAACTGTGGCTGGCATAATATCTGTTTGTACAACCAATACAGTTTTCACGCTTCTTTCATAAAAGAAAGGGAAAGGGTGACGCGATTTTAATCTACAAAGACTCCGGACTTGTCGACGGTCTAATTCTTGAAGGCATTCGCATGGGTTGTTTTATTGCGCCACCAAATGTAGTATGTAAGGAATTCTTCGGTGTGATGGACATTTTGTTCAACGCGCAGTCAAATTCATCGAGATCACAATGCTGTTCCTCCAAGCTATGCAAAACCGCATAGTCCATTCCGTCCACATTTTCATCCGCAACAGCTTCACCTATGTCTTCATCACTGGAATCTTCGTCATCATCATATGTAGGATGAACCATGGACCAGAAAATGAACTTCGGCCGGATGTATCTTTAGATAGAGGAAAAAATAGTGTCAGCAAAGCTTTCAAAGCAACTTTTAAGCATTTGATTCTTACAGCTAACGAAACTTTCCTTTTTGACCTTGACAGTTCAAAGTTAATACAAACCTGTCACTTTTCTTCAGCAAGCACGGGTCAAATGGGAAGAACATATCGAGCCTTTCCCTCCCACCAAATTCCTTCGAAAGTTCTGATTCCAGATAGTCATCGAAATCGAATTTCTCAAGCGTCATGAATAAACCAGCTGCTTTTGATTGCCGTAGAAACTCGTTTACTATGGAAGGCAGGCACACCTTTCAAAAATAAAAGAACAAAATTAGGCACAATGATTTGATGGTTTTAAGCATAAAAGCATCCTTCTTGAATGGTACAAAAGAGAATCAAAGACCGAGGGAATAGAAAGATAAACGCAATAATTATAATGTAGCCTGTTTTTGTCCAGGGTGGGACTACATGTAAACAATCCTTCTACAATTATATGATTGTGCCCAGAAACAGTCCTCACCTCCAGCGGGCTCAATTTATTATTCAAAACCGACTCCAAAGGCAGACGAAGAAGCCATGACTTCAGCAGAGGAACATCCATCATTGATCTCATTCGGAAGCACAGCAAATACATGATGGCCTGTTGGACCAGTAAATCGGCATCAATGGAAATGTTTTGCACTGGTGCCATATATTTGATATTGCAAAAATTTGATACAACATTTAAGTACCTTAAGCATAAAAGCACATGAATCACATGATGCAACTAATAACATAGGGAAAAACTGCAGCGTGAATGTCAAAAAGTTGCACACTATGTTCCAGAACTAGATATGGAATCTTCCCTCAGTGTAGAGATACGACTGAATGTCAACAAAAGTTTGACTTGGCAATTCAATATTTAATAAACCAAAAAACCAATTTCAAACCACTAAATTTTTTCAGATAAAAAATTTAAACATTTTTAAACAGCTGTTTTTACCCTCTTCACATGCTATCTCGAAAACTAAAAAATGTGAAATATTTATAATCATAAGACTGAAGAACTGATTCCAAAGTCGAACAAAACAAACCTGACATCCAGAATAAAACACTCTATGAGCTTCCGGATTTACTTTGTCATTCTGCATTTTGACATATGTAAAGCACCAATCCACCAACCTGAAACCAGAGTAACATATGACAACAGCATTAGACAAACTCCTTCCGTCTTTCCTTTCTTATGTATTAATATTGAGTCATTATAATAACATAGATTACACAGGGCCATTGGTTTGTACACAACCTTTCCAGTGTGCTAGCAATCACAGAAGCTGACAGAAACTTCGCACGAGACAAATAACTAGCAAGATAAGAAACGGCACTCATTCTGCACAAAACCCAAAAGAGAAATCAATACTATAAACGATGCGCCAAACATCTAAAACCCAAAATTATGATCTTTAGAATGTCCTATTTTGCCATAATATTACACAGATGATTCAAGAACTTAAGATACTCTCCTTGTAAACACACCAAAAGAAAATAAGAAAAAGAAATTAGAAAAAATGGCATGTGAGAGAACCTGTACAACAGATGGCATCCACCACAGTATTTTAATAAAACAAAATATGTTAAACCATATAAATAGCCTCCCAGGTTTTCCATCGTTTCTCTTAACATGAGCAGCGATTACATGTGGGTTAGTTAATTGATAGGCATGTCAAACATGCCTTGATATGCCTCACATATATATGTTGTATCATAATGGGCACTAAATGCAAGTCCAGATATTCATTAGAAAAGTGTCAAATCCGAAAAGCTGCACCCAAAGGTACGAAAGTATAGAATAGCAATTAGAGAAAACCACTAACAGAAATGATATAGATGATAAAAAAGATAAAATATTTACGCCCACTTTAAGTGCTTTAAGGACCACAAACATAAAAGCAACTCGTGATATGAATGCTATACCTCAGTTAAGAACTAAGAAGCAAAAACAAAGAATAACTGACTATACACAAGTAAAAGCAAGCATATTACCTGAGAAGTGGGGGGTTGGTACTGCAGAAAAAAGTATTTTCAAGCATCAAAGCAAATGTCACACCACAGTTTCCAGGATCTAGAGAGCATGCATAGAAGATCACAAACTGCAATAAGAAAAAAGCAATTTAATAAGGGGGTAAAATAAACCAGTAGATATACGACGAGGAATAAAAGGAAAAACAAAATAATGAATTAAAAAAACAGATATGGAAACTTTGTATAAATTACCTGGGCAAACTTGGACTTGTATGCAGTCAAAACAGTCCTCTTAAATGACTCCAGTAGAGTTTCAAAGACCTAAACACACCATATACATAGGAATTTAAATGTGGAGAACGGAGACAATCATATTGAACATGTCAACCTCAAAATCAAAGAGTTGAAAGATACCTCGATCAAACGGCCACCAACTTCACAAGACTCAAGATGCTCAAAAGTTAACACCAACAAGCTATCTAGTTTTTCGGCAAATGAATTACTTCCGGAAATCTTCGTACTTAATTTTCTTGCAATCTGTATAAATAACTTTTAATCACTATACAATGAAGGTTTAAAATCATCATAAACAATAGAGAAGAACAAGAATGATGTGAGAACCAAGACAAATATCAATAAACTCAGGGAAAACTGCAAAGTAGCAACTATGCTATCACATTCTGCTTCACCCTCCTCTCTCCCCATTGTTTCTTTCTCGTTGAATTTTGAACACCCCTTTCCCTCTTGCATGCTAAGTTCTAGCAACTCGTTGTCAACATTGCATTAATTAACACTACTATCAAGAGGGTTTCAACTCGTTGTCTTAAATATCCTCGGCTCCTCATAAAACAAACTTAACTCACAAAGAAACTCAAGGGTTTTATGCATGGGATGTTCAATTTAGATAGAGTAATCAAAGTCAATCATACCTCACCACCATCATTCAGATCATCATCTGTAGACTCGTCTACAGCTTCTAGCTCCATCTCAAATATTCGTTTACCTGAGTCGTCTTCTATGTCATCCCATCCAATCTCCACCTGTAGGAAGCCAGTTCATAATGTTTGTCATGAAAAATAGCAATTATTCCATTCAACTATTAATTTCAATTTTGCATTCAATATACACACATCCAAATCTAGCAGCAATTCCACCACGCCAGCTAGCATTGGGATGCGAACTACTTCACCAAGAGCGCCACTCTCCAACTTTAGCATGTTCTCTACGTACATCACAACACCAAGAGTCTACAAGAGCAATATGGCATATCAGATATTGAAAAATTGAAACATGTTCAGTAATGAATCACAGTTAGAGGGAGAAGCCATCACTATGAAGACGAATCAAGATTATACAATGCTATATACAATGAAACATTGGCCTAAACAAATCACGGCCACTTTGAAAACATCCGTCGCCTATATACCATACGAAAGCTAACAAAGATTGCAGAGGATATCTTTTTGAGTTAACAACACTTTATTACTAGATGGGTACGTGCCGTGCAGAATTCACTTACATGTATATCATGATAACGATATTGTGGTGTTGCAGCTAAAACAATTGGCACGAGTCTCGCAGGGGAAAGTGGTAGCACATCAGCAATATCATTCAGAGCTGAATGCACGCGAGATAAAACTTGGTCCTTTCTTGTAAGACCGCGCGGCAGCTGGAAATTTTTAGGTGGAAAGAATTGTTTTGTGAGCATCGCCAAACACTCATCAACAAACTTCCCGCTCGAAGCAGCCTGCGTCATTATGAAGCAAAAACAATCTAAAATTTCTGCCAACTTGTTCAAAAAGCTTTGAAATTTGACAAATGTAGAAACATATAAAACCCACATACCAACGAAATAATGAAATGAATCACTGCATCCATCACCTGAGGCCTGTAAATCCACAAGTTCATCCCAAAAATCTGAAACATTTTTGCAATCGATAATTAATAAAAACTAGGATTGGATGCATACCGGGAGAAACAAAAGCAAAAGCACAAAAATCAAAATTTATACTAACAACTTACTGCAGTGAGAAGTAGATTGTGTAGATCATGATCTATGCAAGAAACTGCTCTAGACAGTGCCTCCAAAGTCGTCTGCCAAGCAATAAGCCGAAATTTTAAAACTCAAAACAAATTCAATTGAAACCAAACTAATTGAATAAACTGTCCTCCAAGTAATAAACCCAAAAAAAAAAATCAAAACTTGGATAAAACCAATTCAATTAAAACCAAATTAATTGATTATAAATATAACAACATACCACAAGAAAAGCCTCCTCATCGGCGCCGAGCCCTCCGTCGTGGCTCACAACCGAAATGAGCCGTCCGTAGTCCTTATTCCCAGCCAGAGCCTAAACAATTTAATTCGAACTTGTCAAAATTAACATCCATACCAAAACAATCAAAACCAAGCTCACTAAAACCCTAAATTGGTGTAAGAAATGCACAGTTCGGGAATCGGAATCATACCGCTGGTGAACCTGAAGTCACTGAACAAAGAATATCCCTGATGTGATAAACCAGGTCGGAATCGGTGAAATCGCCGTCTTCCGCCATCTCGTCGAAAGCCGCCTCGTCGTTCCTGAACTCAACGCCCATGGTTGTCTCGCCCTAAGCCCGCCCTACGGATCCTCCTGGAAAGAATTTCAGTGAGGACGCCCTAGGCCCGGGGGTTTGGGTTCAGCTGGGATAGCAGGCGGAGGTGGCTCGGAGGAGCGGGCGGCCAGTCGTCTTCTTTGCTGGAGTTGGTGCGGCTATGGAGTCTTTGTTTGCTCAGTGTTGTGTGCGGCCACCGAGTGGGAGAAAGAGTTTGGAAGAAGGAAAAACCCCAAAAAACCAGGGTTTCCAAGAAGCGGCTGCGTCTTTTTTGTATGTATTTATATACAGGTACCTAATTCGCTTGGTCAGAATCCCTCTCCTTTTTAAACGCGGGAGACTGTTCCCTTTTTCGCTCTTTTCCTAATTACATTTCCTTTTTCTTTTTTTAATCTAAAAAAATTGGTTACACTTGTTTTTCAACACCAAATTATTATTATTAGGGAAAACTTTAAAAATGCTTATGTCGTTACATTTTGAACCTCGTTATATTTTGCATCCTAATTTTTCAATTTTGCGCCTCATTTTGAATTTGTGCCATATCCTATTAACCGCCAATTGTATTACTATTTTCCGTTCATTCTATTATGCGTAATATATAATACACATAATACATGGAATTTTGATCACTGTATTATGATGAAAAATTAGAATGAATTGAATAATTGACGTTAACCAATTTAAAATTTCAAAGAATAAGGTGAAAAAAAAAACCTACAATTCATGAGACATTGTTAAATATTTTCTTGAAATTACCATTCCATTTTAGGACAAAAGTGGAATTACCGTTTATTCCAAAAATTTATAATAAAAATATTTCTTGCGAATGGGCCATAAGAATCTATTTTCGGGCGAAGGGCTGGGTCCGTGACTAAAGAGTAATGTGGGCTTGAGTGGCCCAAACCTATCAAAGGTACGACAAGAATCCGAAAGTCGTACGTAAGGCCGAAGTCAAATCATTTTAGCCCAAGTGAACAATTACAGTTTGGTTCATGTTCATGATTATGCGATTTCTTAATTTATTCGGCCAATTTGGTAATGTTCAAACAAGATAAATGAGATTTTGCTTGAAACAATTTCACAATTTTTTTTACGGGAACTTAGATTAATCATCATACATTCCTTCTCGGCGAAAAAGAGAGAGAAAGGTGCATAATAACTATATTAGAGCATCTCTAAAATAAATGTCAAAAAGTCCAAATCAGCATTAATGTTTAAAATATACAGCAACAATGTTTTCCAACATAAAAAGTCAATTTTAATTTGGCATGACATGGATTGGTAGTCATCACCTTTACTGTCAAAATTAATAACTACAAATCATTTTTTAATCAATTATTAAATATTTTATCCATTTTTATTATTATGAAAAGAAAATAATGTAATAAAATAAAAGTTAATTTGACATATTGTGTGGAGCAAAACATTAAAAAATGTCAAAGTGTCACATAGGCTTTCAAATTTAAATTTTATATGTAAAAATTTACATGTCATTTGGAGATGCTCTTAGAGTTCAAATAACAACTCTCAAATTTAGTTATTAAAGTAACTCCAACCCAATACCGTTTTGAAAACCCTAAATCCTTGATCCAATACCGTTTTGAAATCCCTAAATCCTTGATCCAATACCGTTTTGAAATCCCTAAATCCTTGATAGTGTGCTAGCCAACCCGTACCCTGTCATTGCTATTAGATACTAGTTGTAATATGCACACCAAGTTGTTGGGGAAGATTTCCTTGCTACCTGACACAAAAAAGAACACTAATGAAGAGTATCAAGGCTGAAAAACTTACCTACACTATGTACTATTACAGTAATAGTTTCTCAAACCTATCAAACACTATCATGTAATTTAACCTTCTCACATAACAATACATGATTTGCTTGAAATATCATTATCGTAACGTCTCCATGCTAAAACTTAAGTTCATATTTCATAGGGAGAAAATCATAATGTCATAGTCAACAAGTGAAAATGGTGAAGTACACATTGGACAAGAGAAAAGCACATCATGTGATGAGTGATCAGAGACGAGTCCTCACTCCTCACACACTATGATAGTAGCAGTTACTAGAAAATCCATCCATCCATCATCTATCATCCCATACATGAAGTTATCCCCTAAAGCAGGGCAGACGCACTAAGGGGTAAGGGAGGTCAGCTGACCCTCTGAATTCTGGTAAAATTTTATGGATGACTTAGGTGCTGCCCATTTGAAGGTTGAAGTTGTCTTTCATATATGGCCTCCAAGTGCTTGATAAAATGCTTAAAAGAGTTTGGCAGCAGAGCATGACTCAGTCATACTTTACGCACAACAACATTTCTCCTTTTTTTTAATAAGACTTGGCCAAAACGACGTCGTTTTGGGCCAAGTCACTTTAGAAAAAATAACCTCAAGCCTACCAAGACTTGATGAAATGCCAATTTGCATGTTATTATGGAAAAAATCTTAGATGGTACATACAATTAAATGGTTCCAGATTAATATACGATAGACCCCAAATGAATCTTAAATCATTAAACACTACATATCATTGAAATTTGACCCGCTATTCTGTCTAAAAAATTTTGTTTGCTACGTGCGCTATTCTTGATGACCCCTCCCCCAATAATATTTTCTAGATGCGTCACTACCCCAAAGGCTTAGCTGGTAGGAGTAGATGCACAGAAAAACGGTTATGGCGTGAGCAGCTGCTTTGCAATTCCAATTCCAATCCACGATCGATGAAGCAGCAACACGTGTCGCACATCCCAACGTTGGCACCTGGACACTGCATTTACTGCGCCCCCCAACCCAATGGACCCAACCCAATCCGTCCGGGCAGCCCCAGAGGTTGTTGTCCAAGGACTCCCATACGACCACCCCTATACCACCGCCCCCATAATGAAACAAAACAGCCACTTTTTCCTTTTTATTTTTTTGGGTTTTATTTATGCATTAAAAAGAGCCACATTTTTAATCAATTTATGTACCGACTTTTAATACATTTACAGTTTAAATATCTGAAGACTGTACTTCTCATAAAACGGAATCAACCTTTTTTTTTCAAAAAATAATTTCTATAATTTCAAGAGATTAGTTTAGAAGAAAATGAGCAAAGTTTAGTAATTCTCAATCTGAGTTTGAAATCATATAGATATATTTTTTGAGGTCATTGGTTTTGTTTTGACGTACTGTTTGACTCTAGGGCTAAATGTATGTTGTTGCCTTATGTCGTATTGAGACTACTTGAGTGACAATTAGTCTATCATCAAGGTGCCGTGTGATACTTCATAAATTCAAGTAGAAAAAAAAATAAAAATGTAATCTTAAAAAAGCCTTTTTAACTTAACTAGAAAGTACAAAATTAATAATTTTATTGATGGTTCAAATTCATTAAAGAGGGCGGAGCAGCCGTCGGAGCTTTCAATTAACGTGTATGCCCCTCGTGTTCGGCTTCTTTTGCACAGAATGTAAGGACTCGGGAGAGAATTGCCTTATGTGGGTCCTCTGGAAAGTAAGTGTAATAAACGACCACAGTTTAATTGATTAATTAAGGCCTAAACAACAGCGTTTAGTAGTTTTGCACAAAACTAATAACCGAAGTTTAATTGATTAATTCATTCTTTACATGCAAGGAACTACAGTTTTACACATTTTATATTTAGAATTAGTAAATAATAACAATGGAAATTCATTTTATTTTTAATCTGATTTTGTGTGGTTAGTAAACATGCTAATGAGAATGAGTTTTACCTATACCAATTTCTTATTTTTTTCTTATTTCTAAGTTATCTGATTCCTTACTTCTCCATTATGGATAAATAAACGAGCCCTTGGTAACGTTGTGATTTGGATGGAGCTAGTTATGGTTTCATCTGTCATTTCAAAATTGGCAACCATACTTATAAAATGCTACACTATTGATCCTTGTATGTTCAACTATCAACTTAACTACTATTTTTTATGATGTGACACTTGTTAGATTCATTTTGCACTTGTGTGAACAGTAAATTGGTGCCACATAAAATCATAGATACCCTTAAAACAAAAGTAAGATTTTTTCTCAAAGAAACCCTAATCTAGTGAAGGAAAAATGTGTCGGTAGCACCAAATTATCGTGTAAGCAAAATAACGTCACCGATTGTCGCGTCGTAAATAACAGTTAGCTTAGGCGGATAACGAGACAATATTGTTACATATTGTGAAACTTTAAAGTTGTTGTTGATATTTATAAAACATGGATCAAACTATTACTAATTACAAATCACAATAGTGTAAATGCAATTACGCCTAATAAAACAGAATGAACGACTCCTTACACGTAACAAGAGGAAAGATCATTTAGAAGGTAAATTCGATAAAGAAGGCGGTGGTGACTGGTGAGAGCAGATCACTATACATCTTCGAGATTCTTGAATCAGCTGATAACCGATCAGCCCATGAGTCATAATCAAGCTTCACGCTATATATATGCATCAAAATATCATTTCCCCTTTTCAGAAATAATTAAAATCCCAATTTCCTTTTTTCTTACATATAAAAATAAAATAATAAAATAAAAATCCGCCAAAGAAGATTGAGATAGAGAGAGAGAGGAGAGAGAGAGCATGGAAATAGCTGGATTTGTGAGACGACGACGCAAGACTGTCTTGATTTCTTGCCTCCAAATTTCATAACCACCCCCACCTCTCTACTCTCCACACCCACCACCCTCCTCCTCCACTCACACTTTTACACCCAGAAATCAAATTTTGATTTTGTTTTTTCTACAGCGGAGGAAAATGGAAACGACGGCGTTTGAGTCAGTGGACCAAGTGGTGCAAGAGATCATGAGAATTCACAGATCTTTGCCGCCGAGGCCGGCCGTTGACGAGGTGGAAGCGGCGGTGGCGCTGGTTCGGAATGTGGAGATGGCGGACCAGGCCAGGCTCGACGCCATTGCCAGGCAGACCAAGAGCTTGCAAGTTCCAGAGGAGCTGTTCATGGTGCTGCAGGAGATGCAGAGGAACTTGGTCTACTTCAATAGCAAGGAGGAGATGCGGGAGGCCCATAAGTTGCTCGATCTCGAGAACGTCCACAATCTGTTCGACGATTTGATTCAGAGAGCTTCCACTTGCGTCTCCTCTCCCAATTCCACTTCTTCCTCTTCTGCGGCGGCGATGGCGGCGGTGAATTTGAGTTCGAATTCGAATTCCGTTTCTGGGGTTCTTCCTCACCGGCCCTCTCCTTCTTCTTCTTCTGGTTCTGCTGCTGCTGCTGCGTATGTGTACAACACTGACAGAGAAGGCGTTGCTAAAAGTTCTTCAGCCAGAGTTAGCAGAGACGACAGTTTCGTGGTCAGCAAGGCCAAGAAAGCATTCTACTTGGATGGAATTGGGGCTGGACCTGCTGTTTCTGCAACTCCCCAGATAGTGGATTCGTCTCTGAGGCCGGTTTCCGCTCTCAATTCAGCCGGAGGAGGTGGAGTTGGAGGTGGGTTTTCGATACACTATATGAATATATTATCTTTTTCTCGATTTATTGGTTTGAATTGTTTTTCGGGCTCTTTGCTTTATTAGGCAATGTGGGTTTTGTTTGTTTGATTGATTGTTTATGTGTTGGGGTTTATAGGTCAAGAAGGCGAGAAATTGAGTCTAATAAAGTTGGCGAGTTTAATTGAAGTGTTGGCAAAGAAAGGCACTAAGGATGTTAATCTTCAGAACAAGTTGATGGATCAAATCGAATGGCTGCCTGACTCGATAGGAAAGCTTTCGAGATTGGTCTCCCTTGATTTGTCCGAAAACCGGATTCTGGTCCTCCCAACCACCATTGGAGGTCTTTCCTCCTTGACCAAATTGGATTTGCACTCAAACAGGATTGCTCAGCTGCCCGACACTATCGGAGATCTTCTTAGCCTTGTCTCTCTAGACCTTAGAGCAAACAACTTGACTGCTCTGCCTGCTACCTTTGGCCGATTGGTACGTCTTGAAGAGCTCGATTTGAGCTCAAACAGGCTCGCCATGCTTCCTGACACAATTGGGTCCCTTGCTAGCCTCAAGACATTGAATGTTGAGACCAATGATATTGACGAAATTCCACATACCATCGGTCATTGTACCTCTCTCAAAGAGCTGCGTGCAGATTATAACCGGCTTAAAGCACTTCCTGAAGCTGTGGGAAAGATTGAGAGCCTGGAGGTTTTGTCTGTGCGTTACAATAACATCAAACAGTTGCCCACAACCGTGTCGTCTCTATTGAGCCTGAGGGAGCTTGATGTGAGTTTCAATGAGCTTGAGTCAGTGCCTGAGAACTTGTGTTTTGCCACCTCACTTGTTAAGATGAACATTGGGAACAATTTTGCTGATCTGCGATCCCTGCCAAGGTCTATTGGGAACCTCGAGATGCTTGAAGAGTTAGATATCAGCAACAACCAGATACGGGTTCTCCCAGACTCTTTCAGGATGCTCACTCGACTACGTGTTCTACGTGTTGAAGAAAACCCTCTTGAAGTACCACCAAGACACGTAGCTGAAAAGGGGGCGCAAGTAAGTTTCCTCTGTTATGTTGACTTCTTTATCCAATAGGTTTGTAACTTCTATCTCAAGGCTAACTGTGTTTTCATGGTGCATGTTAGGCTGTTGTTCAATACATGGCTGAGCTTGTCGTGAAAAGAGATGTTAAAGCACAACCTGTTAAGCAGAAAAAGACTTGGGCTCAAATCTGCTGCTTCTCGAGGTCAAACAAAAGGAAGCGCAATGGTGAAGATTATGTAAAAGCCTGATTAATCACTGAATCCCTGACAAGAGATGTGATAATTTCTATCAAGTAAGTTATCAAAACAATATCTTGGCGAATTTACTTATAAGCCGGAAAAGTAGAATTCATGCATTTTACCTTTACCTATCGTTGTGGCATGAAGACATAGTTTTCCTGTTTTGTGAGTTGTGAGCATGTATGATTAAATATATGGTAACGAGTACTACCAGGGATGATTTGATTTTGTTTTCTGTCACATTTTGTGCCACTCACATACCTTTCTTGTTTCTTTTTAACAGGAGTACCAGCTGTTTGCAGGCTAGATGAGAAAAGAGACTACGAATCAACGTCAATTAATATGGTGGGTTTCTAAATCGTTCCATTGACTCTTCCATACCAAATTGTATATCTGTTTTTTATTTGTTATTTTTACAATTTTTTTCTTTTTCATCCATCTGTATTTCTGTTATCTTTGAGTCGAAATGAGGTGTACAATTCAGCCGGCATATATAGGAGAAACGAAAAAACTTGTACTCTGTACATCACCTCCAATCCATTGTTCATGATATCTCCGTACGTGTATCCTTTCTACCACTTGTAATAGAATTTGTTTTCATTCAAAGAGAATCTTGGCCTAAGTTTTTGACTCAGAGCTTATGAATATTCCCCTGCTACCAAATCCAGTTAGATGCTTGATTCTTGCTTAATACTTAATAGGCTGTTGACTTTGCACCCAATTGCTTTCCCACAGATTCTATCTGAATAGAAGACCCTTAATTATGCGTTGCAGATTGCGATTAGATGCTTTAGTTACTGTATTAGGGTTCGGCGCACAGGTAAAAACAGTTGCAGATTCAGAAAGTGATGAAGCAGGGTATTTAGTATTTGCTGAAGGGTGGTTAAATTTTATATGTGGATAGCTTTGGTTTCAAAAGTTACTGTGGTGAATCACATACTGTTGAGAGTCGTCTAGTTAGAACAATATCTTGAGATTTTAGAGTAATTATGAGGTAGTCTTCATCTTTTCAGATAGCTATGGTTAAACCAATCATCTGAATGCCTTTTAGTATCCCAATTCCTTGGACCGTCATAGTGACTGACGGCTGCTCATCGGGGCTCCAGTCGTCCGCTCCCATGTCATCAGGTCACCAATTTCTTTCAACGCCTGCCAAGCGTTAACCCGTTACATGGTCTTCTGACTTTGTGAAGACCTATGTTTTTGGTGGAAATTGTTTAGTGTGACAGTCACACGCCCATATGGTTTCACTAGTCTATGCTATGATAAGAGTAGACGACATGACATGTGCTATCAATCTGATTCATTGGTAACACCACGACCGCGTGACGGTTACACCGAAAATTTTCTATTGTTAATCCTGCAGTTCCAACTGTATGATCTTATCACCACCAGCTGATTCAGCTCCATCACATGCCTCTCCTCACTTCTTTACAGCTCATCTTTCATGGGTTGAATTGAGGTTGAATTGAAAAATAAAAACCCTAGCTTCCAGGAAGGTACATTCAAACCTTCCCCCTCTTCCTGGGACCCTGACTTTCGTGAGACCGGCCCTACCAGCGAGGAAACAGACAGGTGGCGGTAGTGGCGGTGGTGGCCCAGCAGATTTCAGGTGGTTGGCATTTCGGACAAAAAAAATATATAAATTCTGGCATTTGTCAATTTTACAGGAGGACCCCTGGATGTTGAGGTGGTGAGGCATGCGTGTTGGGGTGTTGAGAAATAGGGAACAAGAGCTCCAAGGATGAGATTATCCTGCGCCCAAACCTAAGCATATGTGAAGGCCTCTATTAAATTCGATTTGAGGTTTTTGGCCAGCATTTGGCTCTTTGCCCATGTGAAACCATTTGATTAAACAAATCTTATCAATTGGGGATTGGAAAACCATATAATTGACGTGCAGACACACCTGTTGGGACTTGGAGCATAAAAGACCCCCAAAAACTAACATATTTTCTTCAACTTTACATTTAACTTTTTTGTAAAACAAAGGGATAGAACCAACAGATATAGATTAAATTACCACAGGATGTATTGTTTGATGTGATTATTAATTTGTATAACTTATATAAGGTGATATGGATTATGCTAGGAACAATCGTCCACACATTATAAAACTTTCAAGATCGTTTATCAGTTTTATTAAGTATGAGTTATCAAGCACAAACATCTTTTATGATCGTTTATTAGTTTGACTAAGTATGAGTTATTAAGCACAGACTTGGCAAGTAAATTTGAGGTGGGCTGAGCCATTTAGGTGGAAGGAGAGGTCTAGGAGTAGGCTAGGTTTAGGACATTTAGTATGGAATTTTGGTAATTTGGGGCGGGTTGGAGCACACCGTGCTCATGAGTCCGCGACTGTCCTTACCAACCCACTATAGTCAACTCCTGAGTCTATGTCTATCTACAATAGAGTTTATGGCTGACAGTTACTTACAAATAATGTATACTAAAATAGCCCGTTGTGAAGAGTGCAGAACGTGAAAGAAATACTGGTTAGTCCTAAAGCATAACCAAGTAAAACGCCCATTCATTAGTAAAGTTGCTCGTTGATCACGTAAGCGACTGTTCTTAAGCATTCATCTCTTTTATATCCACTTATCATCATTATTATCATATGATTGTAGGAGGGGAAATTTATTGGGCAGGTTTCTCCACTAACTTGGAACTTGTATGGCTGCAGAGATTACCATAACTAATCTCGTTGTTATGATTGGGCAGTTGAATCATCCATAAAACAAAAAGCAGTGGACGTGGCGCCAATACATTTGACTAAAAATATTATAATATTATTTGGGTAGCTTTCTTCACCTGAGAAGATGTGGGTAAATCGAACTTTTCTTGCATTCGTGGCTAAAACTATTCATTTTGTTTGGTAACTGTCAACGTTGCTGTAGCACGCGAATCATGAAAAATAAGTATGTAAAAGGGAAATCTTTTATATAATACAGCAAAGTTTGTCATTGGCTACGTGTATTTATCTTGATAGGGCAGAGCACTAGTGAGATTAAAAAATAAATTACGAAATTATGAATTTCTTAATCACCAAATGAGGTAGAGAATGTAAAATAAGAAGTTAATTACAATCAATTGGTCGAGATATGAGGTGGTATAATTTGGTTATGGTTTGACGAGGGATTCAGATTAAATTAATTAGAAATGCACTACAAAAGATCAAATGAAGAGATTTAAAATGAGTAGATGAAATACAATAAGAAAAATTTGAAAGGAGTCTTTCTTAAATTGCTTGTTTATATGTTTGTAATGATCATGCAGAATATCCCCCAAGTCTCAATATAACGTTACGAGTTCATTTTCAATTTATTACAAAAATAACTTTAGATTGACTAATTCTAATGTTATATTCTTAAACAAGCTTGATATTCATAAATCCGTGATCCAAACATAGCTTCTAGAAAATATGACAAAGTGATAGTAGAAATAGAAATTGGTTTGCCACTGGACTAATTGATTATAAAAAATAACTCACCTAATTGACCAAAATATTTTATTTTTTACAAGACAAAATGAAACTACATATTTTAATTTAAAAAGAAAGAAATTCAAACTCGACTGCAATATGACAACACTGTCTTAGTCGATAGGCCTAACCCACATCAATATTAACCCAAAGAAAATTAAGACACATGATAATTAGCAACATGTCTAACATTATTGTCCGGGACCGGAGCTGTGCCACATGGTGTCATTAGTACACATGATAATTAGCAAGGTAAATAAAACGACAACGTTTCAGGTATGACTAGGATTGGGCCTGTAACACTGATGTGTAGAAGCTTAGAGACTTGTTGGGCTCGATCTTGTAGCTTTGACCCATAACCTAATTGACCGGGACTGTACATTTGGGCTGGCTTCAATACAAATGTAACGGTTCGAAGATCGAAGACGCCGATAAATTTTTGTGGGTGACGATCTCATCTTCATACGGTGTTATTGATCAAACGTGTTATAATTTGCAAACATATAGGATATAATTTGCAAACATATAGGATATAATTTGCAAACATAGAGTATAGTACAGTATTAATAAGTAGACACATGGTTAAAACTTGAGTGAATTTGCAATATCAAGTAACATTGTATTGTCTGCCAACTTGAAAAAATTACGCCTAAAAGGCTTTCTTGCTGATGAACCAAAAAACACAAAGGGAGCTAACTCAAGAAAAAACAAACAAATACACACTACCAGGAATTTATATCTTGAATCTATAGTGACAGTCCAATGGTTATTAAAGTAGCAAACTCTCTCCTTGAGAAGGTTTTAGCGACAGAGATGTCGTCCGCCACAACATTGTCACTAAAACTGTGGAAATTTTCAGGTCAACGGGCCGAGGCCCACTCTAACAACACCGATACTGTCCCCACTTAACCACCTGCACAATCCTCAGGTGTGGGGTTTTATCACAAAAGGCTTCGGTGTTAGTTAAAGTGGGGTAAATCTATTTAAAACACTTTCTCTTTGGCCCTCTGGCCGATGCGGGATTCCAACACTCCCCCGCAAGTGAGACCCCATTTTTATGGGTCACACGTGGAGATCCACATTGGCAACCACGTGGAGCCATGTCGGGACTCACCCATCACGCAAGGCCAATGGGGACCCACCCAATCACGTGACATCTTTGCCTTACGCAGAGCCATGTCGGGACTCACCCATCACGCGGGGCCAAACGGGGACCCACCCAATCACGTGGCAGTACGAGCTCGCCTCCTGGCTCTGATACCATGTGGAATTTTAATGTTGGTATATTGTATTCATCATAAATTGTAAGTACAATGGAAGAGAAATATATAGAAGATTACACATCAGGTTAAGATCCAATGGAAACAAGACATGGACCTCCATCCTTAATCTACGCCCTAATTTCTGGTCTTGGAACTAGTTACAAGGCAATCAGCCACCAAATATGAGTAAGCAGGTGGTTAACCCAGAAACATAGCTCTAAGCTAGCTAGAAAATATAATAACCTACAATCCTAGCTCCTACCCGATGAATACAAGGATGGTCTGACCAACCCGACGGATATAAGGCTAACTCGACAAGACCAACCCGATGGAGTTCAACCAATCCGATGAGTTGATTTCTTCAATAAAAACCCTGTCAGTAATTCTATCTTCGAGGTGGAGGGATGATCACAGACCACCATTAACAATTTGATGGGATAATTCTGCAGAGTTTTGATCACAGCGAAGGAAGTACTTTTGAGCATGACTTGCAACTTGTGTTGGTGTTCTTGTCAAAACGCAGACCTTGGAAATGCTCCTCCAATCTCCCTTCCCATATGCTTTAATCCCTTCAAGACCAACCTATCCAAAATCATGCCCAAAAATTTCAAAAACAACATAAAACTTGAAGGTTAATTAACTAAAAACATAAGACCCAGTTCGACCATCAAAACGTCCTCAACCAATGCTTCAAAGTGTTTCTTAACTTGTGCAGCAGTTTTTCCATGAACCCTAAAACTTAGTTCGTCAAAGAGGTCCGGGACATCATCATGTAGGTTCTGATCGTTTAGAGCAGTTTCAAACCTCTCGTTCTCATCAAAGGTCCACTCATGATCACCACTATTTTGTGCACGTTGGATTGGTTCAGATAAGCTGCTTGAGAAACCTAGAGGAAACTTGATAAAACACGATTGTTTCTGGAGTCCTACAGAAACAGATTCATGTGTATACTTTTTCCTATAAGAGAAATTTTTTAGCATGAGTGACTCGGGCACGTCACTGAGTGCATTAGTCCATGTGTTATAGTATAGATGAACGACATAGTTGATAAGGTATGTACTTAGTAGTTATATATTAATAAATAGATACATGCATTATAACATGAAGTACTAAATTAGCATGTGTAAACCTGGCGATGATGCCAACTTATAAAAAAAAACTGTGAACTTTAATTTTATTGTCTAAGACTCTGAATTCATAAGGGACAGCACTGCTATGATTTGGCAATGAATTGGTTTACTACTGGGACTATCCATTAATGGATTCGTCTTTATACATGCATCTTGCTTTCGGATGTAAATACGTTTTTACATATTTTTTAAAAATGCTTTTTATTATATCAATTCGTAAATCATCATTAAAAAAAAATAAGAAACCAAATTAATAAATGGAATATGTGCTACTAGTTAAACGAACAAGATGGTGGCATTATGCATAATTTTATACAGAATAATATTGATAAGCCTCAACATGAACCCTTTGAATTTAAGATTACGATAAATTAAGAGTACTACACTTGAAACATGCTATATATGTAGAAAAGATGAACTATAACCAGAAAAGAAAACGGGATTTAAACCAAAAGAAGCTCCATAAGTTCTTCACCATATTGGATAGATAGAGTAGTGATCACCACATTGCTACCAAGCCAAAAAACACCCACACACCCACACACAACTCACAATGACTATGGGAAACATCAAATGGAAACTTAAAACATGACCCTCATAAAACTAAATTGAGGTAATCCTTGTTCCCGCAACTTGGTCCTCTTGTCACCCTCTAGCCAATGTCAAATCCAGGTTGTCGTCGCCCGGCTCATTTAGGTCAGGGATAACAACCGGCAATGCGATTGTTAATTTTACTGAATACGGCTCCTCAGCAAATGCTTTAAGGTAGACAGGTTTGTCAGGCTCAGGTGGATTACTTTTATTAATTAACTTTCTCCACAGGAAATAACGGCGATGTACGTATTTGATGAAGTAGCTACTAGCGGAATTGGGGCATTTGAGCTTGAGGTTTCTCTCTTGTTCAGTCCATGGCTGGACTATAGTTGGTAGGTTGCTTCGTCTTCTTCCAAGTGAGGGGATATAAAGATGTTGAGTGGTGACCACAAGAGAATCTGAAAAACATAAATCCAATAAGACTAAATTGAGCCCACAGCTTGGTCCTCTTGTCACCCTGTAGCCAATGTCAAATCCAGGTTGAGATCGGCCGGCTCGTTCAGGTTAGGGATAACAACCGGCAATGCGATTGTTAGTTTTACAGGATATGGCTCGTCAGAAAACACTTTAAGGCTGACAGCTTTATCATGCTCTGGTGGATTGGTTGTCAATATATTTGAGCTTGAGGTTTCTCTCTTCTTCAAGTCTATGGCTGATTGCTTTGTTCTTGTTACGTTGAGCAGAGACCACAAAAGAATATCCTGAACAATATATTAAAGACCCCCATCAAAACAACTCATACATACAAATGGCTTGGTCGTAAGTAATTAAAAGAGTGAAAAATATCAATTACTTTGAATTTTTATGTGCATGAAGACACACATGAGGGGTAGAATGGTACGTAAAAGAGCCGAGATAAAGAGGTTGAAAATTGGGTGAGAAAATATCAACATAGGAAATAACGGAGATGACAAGTAGGCAGTAACGCCTTCCTACAAAATGCAAGATTTTCTTTAAATATTTTTCCATATGCACTTGTGGAAATGCTTTTTTGCAGTCAACATCCCATATTAGCTCGTAACGTTTGATCCGTAACCATATCTGTTTCTGTCTCCGGCTATCTTGTCCGTCTCAGTTGTTGAAGGACCTGCCTTGTCGTCAGTTTCTGTAGGAGTTGCAACACTGCATGCATTCCATGGATAAAACGATTAATTCAAAACATATTACCAAAGACGAACTCATCTTAAATATTTTTAATCAAGAAAGATTACTCATACTATTATTATTATGAAAATGAATTATTTTATGAGGGAAAGGAATGAAAAAAGAGTAAAAGGTTTTCACAACCTAGATTATCTTGGTCCACTGAAACATATGCTGGTTGCATGAGCCGGATGTCAAAGGGCTTCTTTTCTGCATCTTCCAAAGTTGACATGTAGAATTAAATAAATAAATAAATAACTAGTTTTATTTGGTATATAAAAATGAAAATTTGGGTATAGAAGGAATGTTGTGAATATATACCTTTGGTAAATCATTGATTCGATTTTTTATGCTCATCATGTTTAGCTATACAAAACTAATATTCTCCTTCTCATTGCAGGCTCAGATGACTCAAAGATCTCCCCCATCATTTTCAAAATGAAAATAACCACCAGAATTAGAGAAAAATATGACTGAATTGCAACTGTGCACACATGAACTTAGCATTGAGTTGTTTTATAAGTGAAGACAACAGTTTTATTGACCACAATATTGAAAAACAATGTGCTTGAAACCGGGGATGGGATTACGTTTTAATACACTGTATATAGTTAAGATTTGTTTTATATTTGTTCGACACATGGTTATTATTATTATTATTATTATGAGAAGATTCATTGTTTTTTATTTCAACCGAAATAATTATCTTTGTGGAGGTATTTATTTATTTTAATACAACAATTTATTTACACTAAGGGGTTGTGGATTTGGATTAAGCCACACAATGAGTAACTATAATAATATAGTATGGAACTTGCCATCCACAAGAGTTAAACCTAAAATCTTCCAATTACAAGTGACGAGAAATATCATTAGACCACAATATAAGTGGCTAGCCCAAGAGAATTAAAATGGAATGAAAATGATCAAAATAAGACTTTGGACTAGCCAAAGAGGGGGAGAGGGTGGGTGGAATATATAACAGGTTATAATTATGATAGATCTAGTTTTTAGTTTCCTCCAATAATATAACAAAAAATAAAAATAAAATAATAAGAAACAACTATGTGAGTCAAACCTAATACCTTCACTTACATGTGAAGAGCAACACTATATACATCATGCATTTACTAGCACATGTACATAAGGAAAAAAAAAATACAATAAGTTTCACAGTAAAATAGAGATAGTTACTAGTGTTCCATTTACTACCTTTCCTTCTAAATATTTGTTTTGCTCTAACTTTTCTTTTTATACTACTCTCGTACTCAGGTATGGCTATAACACCCGACTCGATCATCAATATGTGCTCAACCAAGGTTTCAAGTGTTTCTTGACTTGTGTCCCAGGAACCCTTGAATTAGTTCTTCAAAGAGGTCTGCTGGGGCATCATCAAGGTTCAGCTCTAGAGGTCCACTCATGATCACGTACCACTATTTTGTGCAGGTTGGGTTGGTTCAGATAAGCTACTTGTAAAACCTACCAGAGGACCCTTAATTAAAAAAAAAAAGACTGTTTCATCATATCCAAATTGAGTACTACAAAAATAGATAGAAAAAAGCATATATAGTTCGTCCTCAGTTTTATGGTGGGTGCATATTCATGTATATACTTGGTATAACAGTCACATTGTCATGCCACACACAATATGACATGAGCTTAATAATTATATACAAAAAATAGTTACAAACATTATAACATATGAATAAATTAGTAATAGTATACTATATATAAAATTGCTCAGCACGTGCAAACCTGGCCATGATGCGAACTTACCACGTGCAAACCTGGCCATGATGCGAACTTACCAAAAAAAACTGTGACCTTTTATTGTCTAAATTCATAAGAGACAGTAATGCTATGGTTTGGCAATGAATTACAAATATTTAAAAGACTCATAAGAGACAGATTTGACAATAATATTTTTACACAAGAAGAGTATATAATTTCAAATATTCTCAAACAAATGACTAAAACCACTAATGTTATTTGTATGAAAAGTTAATTAAACAAAACATGCCCAAAGATTGTATTTTTTTTTTGTACTCCAACAACAATGGTTTTGTACCGGTCATTCTCCTTTCGCGCGCTCTTCTTTCACATATAACTACTGTTTTTGTTAAAGAAGTTTCAGTGCGCGTCGTTGAGATTTTAGATAAAAATCAGTTAAGGTTTTGGTTAATATATGTGAACTTATAACATGTTAATTAACTTTTGTTCCCTTTTTGTGTTCGTACAATATGATATTGATAAGCTTCAATATGAACCCTTGGAATTTAGATTACGATGAATTAAGAATACACTTCATACCCTTAATGTGCTAGCTATATATGTAAGAAAAGATGAACTATAAAGAGAAAAGAAAAATGGATTATGACCAAAAGAAGCTCCATATATTTATTCTTCACCGTAGAGTTCAATTTGCCACTAAGAAAAGAAAAAAAAAACCAACGACTCACAATGACTAAAAACATAAAAAATATGAAAAACACAACCCCAATAAGACTAAATTGAGCCCACAGCTTGGTCCTCGTCACCCTCTAGCCAATGTCAAATCCAGGTTGAGATCGACCGGCAATGCGATTGTTAATTTGACCGGATACGGATCGTCAGCGCAAATGCTTTAAGGCTGACAGCTTTCTCAGTCTCTGGTGGATTGGTTTTTCCAACTCTCTCCGCAGGAAATAGTAGTGGCAATGTATACGAGCTTGAGGTTTCTCCCTTCTTCAGGTCCATGGGCTATTGCTTTAATTTGTTCTTGTTATGCTGAGCGGAGACTACAAAAAAATAACCTGAACAATATATTGATGACCCCCATCAAAACAACTCACACATACAAATAACTTGGTTGTAAGTAATTAAAAGTGTGAAAAATATCAATTACTTTGCATTGTTATCCATATATACCATTACATAGAGAGAGATATCAAAAGTTATGAATATTGTTAATTTGTACATGCTATATATGTACATACATAGCCTTGATTTTTTTTTTTTAACATGTATGTAAGCTTCACTGTTACATAAGACGTGCGGGGGCAAAAATTATTCAAACCATGGTTGCCATGATAGAGATCCTAGAGTAGAAATTCAACTTTAGAACCAGTCGACGTTCTAATTCTTTCTCATGTAATTCTAAACCACTACAAGAAAATACCAATTACCCGACAAATTTTTTTTGTCGGCTAAAACCATAATTCGTCGACAAAAACTCTTTGCCAACAAAATCAGTTTGTCGAGCACTTTGTCCCTAAAGCCTCGTATCGCAAGACTTGTGCCGACGAAAAATTATATTTTGTCAGCTGTGTTTGTGACGACCTAACTATACCGACAAACAAGTTCGTCGGGAGAGACTACACTAGCCGACAAAACAATTTTATCGGCTTAATTTTATTTTTCCCGACAAAAACTTTTGTCGGCGGATAATTTGCTAGCCGACGAAATATTTTGTCCAGAAAGGTGGAAGCCTTTTCTGACAATTGTTTTGTCGGCTTAGTACCCCAATGCCGAAATTTTTTTTGTCTGCATGGAATCTAATGCCACTTTCAACAAGTTATTTTGTCGGGAGAGATTTCCTTTGCCGACAAAACGTTTGTTGGGTCCAAGAAACGAGAAAAAACAACAACCATTCTATCGGTTCGATAAAAAGATTGTCAATTAAAAAGAATGCCATCTATCATATATAACTAAACTGATCGATATTAATGTGATGGAATTAGTTAGGCTAAGACATTAGTTAATTAATCTCCAAATAACTCACACCTTCAACTTTACCCCTTCAATTTTAGGGTTTAGGCAATACCAGCACAAAGGCCAACAGAGAAAAAACAAGCAATAGAAACTAACTGTCATTGTTAATTACTACTATTAAGCAAACAAGCTCCTTAATTCTTCTCTCTCTCTCTCTAGACATCATGTCACTAGATCATCTTTCACCATCACCAGTAGCATCGCCCTCTGATGAATATTATGACTACATGGCACAACACGCTTCAACCTCATACCCCAAACATACCATTCAATTCATATACCCAATCAAAATGAAAAACAAATCATTCAATTTAATATATACCCAATCAAAAAAAGAAAAAACAAACCATTTAATTCAATATCCAATCCGAGGTCAAGAATCAAAATAGAACCAAAAGCTGAAAGAGATAAGCCATAGAGATGAGAGAGTGAGAAAGATGAGAAAGACCAATTGATTAAACCACATACCTTTTCGAATGAAAGAGCGTAGATGTGAGTCCACCAACGAAATATGTGAGCGCAGATGTGAGGCAGCAAGAGATATGTGAGAAACGAGAGAGAGAGAGCAACGTGATAGACAGAGCAAAGGAGCAAAGTGAGAGATAGGAACCCTAATTTTATTTTATTTAATTAATTAGTTTAATTTGAAGAGTCCTAGCCGACAAAAAAAAAACTTTAATTAGATTTAATATTAAATTTTATTTTTTGGGCGACAAAATATTTTTTGTTGCCTTTTCAAACATTGGCTTAGTTAAAAAAAAAGCGCGACCTTGAAAAAAATAAATTTCAAGAAGGCGGGAAAAACCCCACCAAATCCTTACCCAACGAAACCAAGTTTGTCGGCTAAGAACTTCTTTGCCGATAAAATATTTCGTCGGGAAAAGTTCACGCCAAAACCTTACCTTTGGCGCGCGCGTTTAGCCGACAAAGCGAAATATTCGTCGGGTTAAAGTTCTTTTGCCGACAAAATAAATTTTGTTGGCTCAAAATTTGTTGGCAGAAATAGATTTTCTTGCAGTGACCCCTGATGTTAATTAAGAATTTAAGTTAGTTTACTTGTCATATATATATATATATATAGGGACCAAAATTAAGAGCATCTCTAATGGGCTCTCTAAATGAGCTCCTAACTAGAATTAGGGAGGATTTAAAAAAAAAAAAAATCAACTCCAATCATACTCCCTATCTACCTCTTAAGATAGAGATTCATCTAGGAGCTCCTAAATATAGGGAGTGAGAAATGAGCTTCTAGTGGTTCTCTATAATTAATTCTAACTGTTTTAATATTATTTTAAATAAATAAATAATTTCTATTGGCTAATTATTGACTCATAGTCATTATGACTCTCTAAAGTAGACAGTATGGTTGGAGTACAACTTTTTTAGAGAGTTCCTAAAATAGCTTTTTGATAGTTTTAGCTAAAACTTTGTTATAAAATAGGAATAATGCTAGGTACATCAAATTTGTGCATCAAATTTGGATCCCAAATGATGTGACATATGTCACTTCATCAATTTTGATGAATTAAAGTTTACTTAAAAAAATATTTAATTTCTTTAAGAGAGAAAAAAAGGAAAATCAACAAACCCAAAACATCACCATTCACCATCTCTATTTGGAAAAACATCACTATCTCTATTTGGATCTGCACATACAAAGAACCTAAAAAAAATTTGATCTTCCTCAAACATTTTCTCATAAATATTCTACAACTATGACTATATACTTTTAAAAACATGCTAATCCTAATTTCAAATTCATACCGAGGTTCGAAGCATATGGCAGAAAAGAATCAAAGAGAACTGCCTAGAAATATTGTATCCCATCGTATTTGTCACGAGCACAATCTGTACTGTTTGCTCTTTTAAGTGCCAATAGTAAATCTTCTTTTATGAATCGAATTAATTAAATTCTTGTACGAGTCAGGGATCAAGAATCAGTGAGTTTGAACAAAAAAGACTAACGATGAGATTAATTAGTTTTAGATTAGTTCGGGTTTTTATGTATCTGAATAAGAAATTGAAAATATAAATATGATAAAAGTTTTCCTAAGAGGTTAAAGAGGGAGGTTGATAATTATCTGAATTAAGGGGAGGTTGAATCTATGCATAACACGCAGGGAAGATGAATGGTGACTGCTGGGATTAGTTTTAGGGTTGTTGATCTTTTTCTACTTTTTCTTTATTTCTTAAGAGGAAATTACTTTTTTTTAATACAAGTAAACAAATTTTATTAAATTAAAATGATGAAATAGCATATGCCACATCATTTGGGAATCAAATTTGGTGCACAAACTTAATGTCCCTAGCATTACCCATAAAATAGAGAGCACGATTGAAGGTGCTCTAATGCAAAGCAAAAAATTTGAAGAAATAATTAATCTGTTCAATATTCTCCCCAAAAGAATATACTCTAGGACAATAAAATGAATTTGCACGAGTGCTTACGATAGCTGCACTCAGGGCGACTCTCAGTCATTAATGAATTTGGATCTCCTTATGAGATTCATTTCTATGAATGATTGAAAGTCACCCGAGCACGTTGTTCAATACCCAAAAAAATTTACTCTAGGACAATAAAATGAATTTCCAGACTAGCCGCACTCAGGGTGACTCTCAGTCATTAATGAATTTGCACTTCCTTATAAGATTCATCTCCACGAATGACTGAAAGTCACTCGAGTGCGTTGTTCAATACCTAAAAAAATTTACTCTAGGATAATAAAAAAAATTTCCAAACTAACCGCACTCAGGGTGACTCTCAGTCATTAATGAATTTGGACCTCCTTATGAGATTCATCTCCACGAATGACTGAAAGTCACCCGAGCGACAATCCTTAGCATTTCTTTTGCATCCCAAATCTGCTGATCACACGAACAACTGTCGGTTAGATACGTGAAAGTGTTACTAACTAAGTAGCTATATATATATATTCAAACCAACAAATTGACAAGCTCTCAAATGCATGGCATGACATACCAAAGCAGATCATAATTCAAGACAAGTAATAAAAAGAATATGTAAGAGTTTATAAGGATCCAAATTACTTATGCCCTCTTCAGTCCAGATATCCTGATGAAAATAATACAGTCACTGATCACGTCGTTTTGAGTTTGAGGGTTTTGGGGAGGCTCAGAGAGAGAGTGAAGATGCTTTAAATTTGTAGAGAGAGAGAGAGAGTGCAGATGCTTTTGTAGAGAGAGAGAAAAGATGCTCTTACTCATAGGTATTCACGTCGTTTTATAGTCGAAAGACAGCATACTTATTTTACCAAAATGCACTTGGATGCACACCAAATTTCAGAGATATTGCTCTGACTGAAATTGGTGGTCGTTTCAAATTTCATTGACAAAATTACGAAAATGTCTATCACACAATGACCAAATTAACCTCATTTATACGTTGGTATCTTGTAGCCTAGTTTTAGAGTTATATCAAAGTAAGAATAACTCTACTTAATTCACAGAGGAAGGTAAATCCTGCATGGTAAATTGTAGGCATGCTGACTATTACTGACTATTAATATGAGCTACTAATATTATTTAGAATAAACACTTGCAGTCATGGGGAAAATGAAGTTGCTAGATATAATTTGTAGACAACTATTAAATACATTTTTAGGTTAACAAATATCTTCTTCCATGTAATTTAAGTATTTAGGTTTAAAAACCCTAGGCGAGTCTGAACGTATATCATTGATAAATCATTTCAACCGGACTCAAATTATTTTAGAGCACGTGTTTTGAAGGATTGGTTGACTCCAAATTTTACTAACTAATGGTTCATTAAATAGATTCGAATATGAAAACAACTGACAAAATGAAATTAATGATGAGATTTAAAATGATAACAAAGCTTGATATATCGACAAATTCTCGTCACCATATACAATTATATGATTATCGTTGCTTATGAAATTTAACTTTATCGGTTAACTTTATATTTCAAATTGTATCATGCTTTCACATTAGACCTAAGTAATTTTGAAGTTTTGAAAATATGATAGTTGAACCCTACCCACTATGGCATCATGTGTAGTAGCGAAAAACAAATATATTTATATATATACAATAATTGAAAATCATAAAATCATACTAAATATGGTAAATAATGTACATAATAGTAGGTGATAATACAAAATACTACAAGGTATATGTGTGACAACACAAAAGGGGTACAATGGTAAAAGAGTCAAGTTAAAGAGGTTGAAATTTGGGAGGGAAAATATCAAACATAGGAAATAACGGAGATGACAAGTAGGCAGTAACGCCTTCCTACAAAATACCAAATTTTCTTTAAATATTTTTTTTCACATTCACGTGGGGAATGCTTTTTTCGCAAGTCAACCTTCCATATATTAGCTCGTAACGTTAGATTCATAACCATATCTGTCATGTGCATCCTCATCCGTCCATATAATCCATCCAACGGCGCCAAATGCACCGTTATATTAGTTTCGTGGTTTCCAATGTTTCATATTAGCTCGTTACGTTAGATTCATAACCATATTTGTCATGTGCATCCTCCTCCGTCCATCTAATCCATCCAACAGCGCAAAATGCAACGTTATATTAGTTTCGTGGTTTCCAATGTTTGACAAAAAACATGACACTATATTTTTACTGCCATTAGATCAAATTAAAGATAATCTAATGGCTCAAAATCATAACCACTAAAGTTTTGCTCTCTGCCTCGCCGTCTTCCTCTGAAATGTGGCCCAAAACTAACTTCCTAGCAGCTCCATCATTCCATTCATCAGTGTATTCTTTTTCTTTTCCAAATATTCAAATTTATGTCCTGATTTTTCTTTTTAATTTTGGAATTTATATTTTATAGGTTTGTTCTCTCTCTCTCTCAATTTTTTTTTTCGATTCTATTGTTTGATGGGTTTTGGTGCATGAAAAAAAAGGAGGATACAACACCATTAGTGTATATGTTAATTAAACAAAAAAAGCACAAAAATATTGATTTTGTTTTCTCTAATAACGGTTCTCTAGCGACTATTCTCCTTTCTCGCAGTAAAACTTCTTTTCAAAAGTTTTTGTGCATTGCACACCATGGATTTTCAAATAAAATTTAGTTAAGAGTTTGAACCCTTAATTATAACAGCGTTAACAATTATTTTCTTATCGCGCGCTTTTCAGTTTCATAACGAGTTCTAATTTGTTCAACAACAAATTAAGTTGATATATCGTGGACCTAAAAGTATTAACAAATAGAGACACATGATATACTTGAGTGAATTTATAAAATCACGCGGTGGTGTGACTGTTACCCTAGTTGTTAGTGAACAAAAAAAGGCAATTGAAGAAAAATAAACCAAACAATCTGCAAGAATTTTATTTCTTGAATCATTGGTTACAGCCCAATATTATAACTACTCAACTCTCTTGCTGAGAGGTTTCTAGTGACGGAATGTTAGCCACAACATTGTCACTAAAACCCTGTCACTAATTCTATCTTCGAGGTGGAGCCATGATCACAGATCACTATTAACATTTTGGTGGGATAATTCTGCAGAATTTTGATCATGGCGAAGGAAGTACTTTTGAGCATGACTTGCAACTTGTGTTGGGGTCTTGTCAAAACGCAGAACCTGAAAATGCTCCTCCAGTATCGCTTCCCATAGTCCTGTAATCCCTTCAAGAACAACCTGTCCCAATCATGGCCAAAAATTTCAAAAAGAACATAAAAATTGAAGATTAATAAATAAATAACCATGAGTTATGTAATTTGTTTTCGTCCTATATCTGACAAATTAAAATATATATTATCAAACTGTACGTAAATCTAAATCACACATTTACAGATATGCATTTACCGGTGTTCTTCCTCGGTCCATTTACTACCTTTCCTTCTAAATATATATTGGTTTTGTTCTAACTTTTCTTTCGATGCTAGTCTCGTACACCGGTACCGCTATAAGACTCGACTCGATCGTCAAACTGTCCTCAATCAATGCTTCAAAGTGTTTCTTAACTTCTGCAACAGTCTTCTCAGGAACCCTTGGGCTTAGTTCGTCAAAGAGTTCCGGGGCATCATCATCAAGGTTCAGCTCTGCAAGAGCAGTTTCAAACCTCTTGTTCTCATAAAAGGTCCACTCATGAACACCAATATTTTGTGCAGGTTGGGTTGGTTCAGATAAGGTGTGCTGTAACTCATAGGTCTTGACGTCGTTTTATAGTCGAAAGACTGCATTCATATTTACCAAAATGCACTTGGATGTGTTAATCTATAGAGATAGAAGAGAAATATGAGTTAATCGGATGTGTTAATTGAAAACACTTTGATAGTTAATAAAATACGGAACAAGTATAGTACGTGAAAAATATATACGTGTATTATTCGGCAACTTTATTAAAAATTTACTTTGAAAAATTCAGCCATTTTTAAAATTTTAATATTTATTTATTTGAATTAATTAATTATTTTTATATGTTAAAAAATATGTTTAAAATATGTGTAAAATACATGAATTTTATATGTATTATTGAAAACTGTGTATTAAATATGAAAAGTACGTATGTACTTGTTTAAAACGTGTATTGTACGTGAACTTTAAAAAAAAAAAGTGCAATTTAACGAATTATTAAAACATGTACGAAAAATAGAAGTATTTTAAAAAAAAAATATGTAAGTACATGTATAATACGCATATTACACGCAAATTTACTAACTATGCTCCAAATATGTATGAAACATTATCGCGCGTATTCCCTTAAAAAATGTGGTAACTTTCCTAACTAGAAAACTATAATTGTATTTGATGTTTTAAAAAAAAAAAATTATTTTTCAGGTAGAATTGATTTGGTTAGAAAACAAATGTCGCTTATAACAAATATGAAACCAAGGAACTATATCAACAATGCTGGTGTATAAAAATGAAAAATTGGGTAGATGGAATGTTGTGAATATATACCTCTGGTAAATCATTGATTCGATGTTTTATATTGAACATGTTTAGCTCTATAAAACTAACATCCTTCTCCTCAATGCGGCCTTCAGATACCTCAGAGATCTCCCACATCATTTTTAAAATGCTAATAACCACCTAATAAGAATTATAGAATAATATATGACTGGATTGCAGTTGTGCGCATACGAACTCAGTCTTGAGTTATTTAAAGGTGAAGATGACAGTTTTATTGACCACAATATTGATAAACAATGTGCTCGAAACTGGGGTTGGGATTACGTTTCAATACACTGTATCTGATTAAGATTTGTTCTATATTGGTTTGACACGTGGTTATTATTTTTTACCTTATGAGATGATTCATTGTGAAGAATTATCTCACAACGAGGTTTGTGCAGAGATTTAGGGCCAGTTTGGAGTTGCTGTGCTTTTTAAAAAAAACTGCTTATAACAATAACTTTTAAAAGCAACCTACATGTTGCTTTTAAAAGTTGTTATTTAAATGTCATAACTTTTAAAATAAGTTGTATATTTCATTTTTACCAAACACTTTGTATCTGCTTAACTTTAAAGTGAATCAATTTTTAGTAAAAAAAAAAAACAATACCAAACGGGACTTATACTGAAAATTTAGCTTTCCCCCTGAAAACTCCTTTTTCTTTGCCTTTAACCCATCATATATTTTTTTTGCAGACTTAAACCGTTGACTAGGCTTTAACCAAAAGAAAAAATTTCATTAAATTTGCTTTATGATCTCAGATTACATAATTTTATAGTCCTAAAATGCCCTTTATTATGTGATCATACATTTGGTTATGTTTAGTGATATAACGTGCATGGGAATTGGTTGGTGAAATTTTCAAATTCAAATTTCAAAATTGTATGATACTAATTTACCTATTGGTGCTAGGTAAATTGTCGTACATGAAAATATGGGTAAATTTATCAGGGTAGCTATTGCTCACTTTTACTGTAGTGATATATCAAATTTATCATTTACGAGAGTTAAACTTAAGACCTTCCACTTACAAGTGACGAAAAAAATCACTAAATCGTAGTACTAAGTGGGTAGCCCAAGATAATTAAAATGAAATAAAAATTATCAAAATAGGACTTTAGGCTAGCCCCAAACCCTCCAATGATGTAACAAAAAATAAAAGTAAAATAATAAAATACAATCATGTGAGTCCATGATACCTTCACTTACATGTGAAGAAGTATCATGCATTTAGTAGCACATAAGAAATAAAATAAATAAATAAGTTCCACATTAAAATAGTTAACATATACCTTAACAACATTTACATGCACTTACTGGTGTTCTTCCTCATTCCATTTACTACATTTCCTTCTAAATATATTTGTTCTGGTGTAACTTTTCTTTTGATATATACCAGTCTCGTACTCGGGAACCGTTAGAGCATCTTCGAAGGAGGTAGCATTTGGGTAACAAAGTTAGATTTGTTATGCCATGTAGGAAAAATGCATCTTCAACGGAGGTAACAACTCAATTAGCAAATTAAAGAATTAGCAACTGATTTTGTAAATATACAAGGTCAGTTGCTACTTTTTCAAGTTAGCAAATTGGGTCTCACAATATATTTTATTAATTAAAAATATTGTTTAGTAAAGAATTTGAAAATAAAATTTGGGCCCCACAAGTTATGATAAAATTAAGATATTAATATTTTAAAGTGAACGATAAAATTTGAAGAGTAAGTTGAAAATTGAATTAGAGTGACAAATTTTTAAAATAGTATAAAAGTGCCAAATGAGTTAGCAAATAACACTTTTAAAGAAAAATTTTGCTAACTCTTTTAGAGACGCTCTAAGACTCGACTTGATAATGTGCTCGACCACTATTTTGTGCAGGTCGGGTTGGTTCATACAAGCTTGTAGAACCTAAAGAACCCTTAATATAAAATGATTGTTTCATCATCTCCAAATTGAGTATTACAAAAATAGAGAGAAAAAAGCATGATGGGTACATATTCATGTATATACTTGGTTCTTGAGCGAGAATTTTTTTGGTATATCAGTCACATTGTCATGCCAAACGATACACAAATTCATGTGTTATAATATGAATGAATAAACGATATAAAGTTAATATTATATGAACCTAGTAATTAAATATTAATATAGGCAAATTCAGATTAAATACCAATTTTAATAAAGGCTTTAAGAAAAAAGATCAACTTTAAGGAAAAGTACCAATCTCTTCTGACACATCCCGATCCCGAACAAGCCAGGTGTCGGGAAGTGCTGGCCGACACGCGTTAGCGTGACGAAAGCCAAATAGAAAAATTTAAAAATGAATAGTAGAATATTGAATAGTAAGAACAGAGTGTGGAAGAATTGTTAGAATACACAACGAGTAGAGTGAGGGATACAAAGATATACAAACGTATAAAAATCCCTACATCGTCATACCACCGCGCCATCGACGTCACAAGCTCTCAGCCAACTAACCTGGAGGGGCGCAAAACATTAAAACGGTGAGTGGGTCAAAAAGCAAAGTTTGATAAGACCGTTGTTTTCAAAAGTCTAGTAACCCCTCGTTTGAAAACAAGTATAATTGAGAAAATACGTCATACCCGTAGGCATGTACCTCAAAATACTATCATTTAAAACATTCGGGTACTCCCCGATAAATCTTTACTGATTTGCTCACCCATATGTAAACACACATGCCCAAGTGGCTAAACCACAAGGAACAAGCTAGGTATACAAGTAATACGCTGAGTACTACAATGACGCGAGTCTAACGCTAAGCGCTCGTGCACAAAGTGCGTCACACAAGTCCGAGTTGCCTAGTGCAACCTAAGACAGGCTAGTACCTACAATGGATCCAAAGCTGCGTAGCGGTACTGGTAGTGACTACTCCAAACGTCAAGGCTAGTCCTGGCCACAAGACTGAGTACTAATACCTTGGGTGTATACATCTACTGATGAGCAACAGTATGAAAACATGCATGGCAATATAATACGAATGTTCTACCTCCAACAAACGTAATGATATGCAACTACGCTAACAGTTAAAGAAAGCGTTGAAAAACCATACGTATATATATACATTTATCAAACAAAGACCCAGTCACTCACCTGTAGGTAGCCGGGTCGAAGTACTCCGTCCTGGGTAGCCCCGGTAGTCCTCTGGATAGGCCCCACCTATATGAGAAATCACCGGTACAATGATTAACTCAAAAAGGTAACGAAATAACGAATTAATTACACCTATCCCTTGCTTTCTCAATTTGGAGATCCAAAACACCTCAAAAATTAAAATGCATACTACCCCGAGGTAGTACACGTCGTCACGAGTCGACCCGTGAAAACAGAATTCAATTTGGACCTCCCACGCGCCCTCACGCGCGGCTTGAAGTTCGGGAGCTCGGCTCCATGCGCGGCTCACGCACGAGCCGGTCAACACAAGCCGGTCAGCCGGTCAACCGATTCGGTCAATGCTGACGTCAGCAAGTCCGGTCTAAACCGGTCTGCTGACGTCAGCAAGGCCGGTACAACCCGGTCCGATGATGTCAGCACCGGTCATCCCTGCCAGAATTCCGGTCGCCGGCGTCGCCGTCGCCGGATTCTGGAAAAATGGTTGGAATTTCTGGGAATTTTCAAAGCTTCATAACTTCTTCGTTTTAAGTCCAAATTGGACGATTCAAGTACCAAAATGAAGCTAGAGATGAGGGGAACAAGATTGTACCATTCTGGGGACCAAAAACTGGCCAGACGTGGCCTGAAAATGGGGAGGAAGATTCGGCCAAAATGGAGCTTCTCCAACCACGGTGCCAAATCGAGTTCCAAGCCTTGGGTTGGGTTCCCAAGGCTTCCAGAAGTGCTTTGGTGGTCTCAGGGAGGACCATGGAGGTCGAAATCACTGAGAAAGAGCCACGGGGTGGCTTGGGAGGTTTCACCTGGGCTTGGGTTTGTCCAGGTTTCTGGACACCCACGAGCTGCCAGTTTCCAGGCGAGGATGAACATGCTTTGGCTTGAGTTTTGGTGAGGATTAGGGGAAGGTTTCTGTCAACAAGGTGGCCAAGAAGGCCACGGCTTTGGTGCTCGAAGTTTGCAGAAGGAACAAAGGGAAGAGGGGGAAGAAGAGGCCACAAACGACAAGCCAGACAAATATCCCAGAAAAACTGGGATTGGCCACTGCCTGCAGACAAATGGGCCCCAGCCCAAACCAGACAAAACAGACCCAAATTCGAAATACGGAAACGTCGAAAATCAACGTCCGTAAAATACTCGCTCGAAGTCCGAACGACGTACGGCTCGCGTCTACGCGTTCGTATCGACGAGCACGTTAAGAAAATACAATTGGATGCGTCGTACGAGTTACGATGCAAAAGTCAACCCAGGGGGCAAAAACGTCATTTCCCACTTCCGGGAATAAAATAATTGAAAATTTTGAACGGGATGTTACATCTTCCCATTTTATTTGAATTAAGCCACAAATTGTGGGCAAATACACTTATAAGCATAATTACATTTATATTTTTGTCCCCATTGCACATGACCCACATGCCACCAGTGCGGCAGTGCCAGTGCCAGAATTTGTCGTCGGGCACCGTCATTATCATGTATACACAATAAAATTATAGAGAACTTATGAGAGAATTCATTACTTAACATGCTTTTTTATTGTTGGACAGTGACATTGAGACCGGAAAATTTGATCAATTGGTTGGAGGAAAAAGTTGGCTAGTCGAAAAACGTGGTAAGATTGAGTGACAATCATGTAATTATTTTGAATTGTATTAGTATTATAGAATTGTTTTGGTTAACTTTTTCATTGGTATACCTAAACTAAAAACATCATATTTTAGCTAAAAGTTTTCTTAGAATTGTTATTAATAAATAAATACACGCATAATAACATGAGCGAGTTAGTAATATTACCTTAATTATAAAACTGCTCAGCATATGCAAACCTGGCCATGATGCGAACTTGCCAAAAAAAACAGTGAACTTTTCTTGTCTAAATTCATAAGGGACAGCACTGTTATGATTTGGCAATGACTTGGTTTACTACTGTAACTATTATCCATAATTGAATTCGTCAACATATATTCATGCATCTTGATTTCGGATAATATGTGTTTTCAATTAAATTTTTTTTTTTAAATTTTTTTTCGTTATATCAGGATGGTGGCATATATTATGCGTATATTGGTCAATCTAAATTTATCATTTTGAGAAATTACAAAATTCAATTTAAATGAAATAAAATACAAAAAATTTGGTGGTAGCAATTTTGTTGTCATAAAAGGAGGACGATAATATATATATTGTTGTGGACAGTTTTTAGTGAAGGGTGCGGCAAGAGAAGAATAGAGAGAATTTGGTGAAACTGTAGTGTATGTGGAATATGTAATTCATATATTCCACATACCAGATGCCTTTATTTATAGTAATAGAAGTACAAGTACAATAGGATACTAATCCCTTACAGAACGGAATAGCCTAATCCATATCTACCTAGGATTTACACAATCACATTTAACACATGTTATATTTTATCTACAACACTCCCCCTTGAGTGTGCAAATACTCAAGTAGATATCGCATCAGATCTTCAGGATGATAGTTGATGAAGTCGTCTCGTAGGCACAGTAGAGAACACTCGAGTCTCATATAGGGAACTTGCATATAAAAAGAATAAAAACTCTCACAAAACCTGGCTATGGTAAAACCCAAGACGGGACAAAACCCATAGTCTAGGAGAAAAGTGAGTTAATGCAATGTCGATACTTAACATCTTCAAGACGTAAGTAGTAAGAAAACACACAAGAGTATGACCAGCCCAGAATGGGTGCCTCGTTAAAACCTAGTCAGGCAACAAAAACCCAATGGGAAAAATGATCCTGATCGTAGGGAAAAAGAGTACATTAAGGTCAAGCGAGTATACTTCAGGATACTCCCCCTGAGTTCGACAAAACTCCCCCTGAGAACTACAAGCGTAGCAAATGAGAAAATTTGCACATACCAAATCCTCGAACAAGCTTCTTCGGCAATGACTTCGTGAAGAGGTCGGCAAGGTTGTCTTTGGATCAGATATGCTTGACTTCAATCTTCTGATGCTCATGCTGATATGATGTAGACGCAATATGCTTGGTGTTGACTTCTTGGATGTATCATGTTATGTTCTGGTCGATACATGTGGCGTTGTCTTCATAGATCGTCGTTGGAACTCAACGAAGGATGAAGAATTACAGGTGCTTCGAATATGCTCCCATGTACACGGGTGGCTTAGTGTATGGCGATGAGCTCGAAGACGTCGCAACTAAGGTCTATTTGGTTGACCTCCAAGATATTGCGGTGTTCCTAACGGTAAAGACATAATCCGTTCGGAAACGTGCCTTGTGCGGAACAGATGGATAGTCTGTTGTCAGCGTATCCCACAAGGTAAGCATCATTCTGATAACCAAGGGGTTGTGGTTAATTCTGAGATGCGCAGGGATAGAATAAGCCCAAATCCGTAGTAACGGAAAAACGTCTTTAACACCTATTTGGTGATAGCGTGTAGGCGCAATGTTGTATTTTACCAAAAGATCAACAACGAATGAGATGTCATGCATAATGCAATGAGCTAAGTACAATAAAGCGCTAATTGAACTTAGATATAGAACTTCAAGTTCCACAACCTTTTCAAGGATCTCATTTGCATCTAGCGTATGAATGGTCATGGGTGTACTCAAAAGCAACACCTTCTGGGTGTAGTTCGATTGGTGGACCAGAATACCATTTGAACTTTGCTCGAAACTTCGGGTCGAGACATAAACGAGTTTTCCCAAGATCTTTCATCTCAAATTCCGACTTCAGGTGCGAGGCAGTTTTCTCAAGCTCTTCCAGAGTCTAAGTGAGATTTATGTCATCGACATAGACTGCAACTCTTGCAAATTCGGTTTTGTACACGCAGGGGCATAATTTATTCACATATCCCTAACTGATCAAATATTCACTTAAACGGGTATACCACATCCGCTCGGATTGTTCCAATCCGTAAAGTGAAATGCCTCAATTCAATAGAGAGGGTGTTCTATGGTCTAGAACTATTTGAATCAGTCAATAAGTTCTTCGGGAACTTTCACATATATTTCCGTATCAAGATCCCTATAGATACGTTACAACCACGTACATAAGCTGCATATTCAGTTTTTCGGAAACTACCAAACTGATAAGGTAGTGGAACGTTATAACGTCCATTACGGGGGAAATAAGTCACCTCGTAATCAATCTCAGGGCGTTTGAGAGAAACCTTGCGCCACAAGGCGTGCTTCGTATAGCACTATTTCATTCTTCTCATTTCGATTCCTTACGAAAACCCACTTGTAGCCAACGGGCTTCACATGTGGAAGTGTAGGAACTACAGGCCCAAACACTTTACGTTTCGCAAGTGAATCAAGTTCGACCTGGATTGCTAGTTTCCAATTTGACCAATCAGTTCTACGTCGACATTCATCAACGGAACGCAGTTCGATATCGTCGCTTTTCACTATTTCGGGTAGCTACCATATACGTGAATATCATCGATGATAATCTCATTCCAATTCCATTAACTCATCCATGCATGCATAATGGACCAAGACTACAGGTCTCGGGATAATCCGGATTAATTTCATGAGGTGGAATGGTTGAGATAGCGAACGAGGAAGGGATTCATTTTGTGCCATACTTCTCCACTTCTAGGGAGGTGAATCCTTCGAACCGAGTGATCTGTCGCGCTTCAGGCCGAGAACAGATTGATTGGCTAGCCGTCGGCGTACCAGGCCGTCCAACAGGGGCGGCCAACCGTCCTTCAGGGGCGGCACACCCTTCGGGGATGTTGACTCGACGTCCGTTAGGTACGTCTATCCTTGCAGGCATGTTTGCAGCTGGTATATATGATCTCGTCACTTTATCTAGATAAGAGAGAGCGTCTGGGGCAATACTCTGGAATCTAGAATATGGGGATCAAGATGAGACATAGTGGGGACGTCCACGATAATTCGCGCCGTTCTTCAGGAACGTTGACGTTCTTATCTCCCCCTAACGGCGGGAAGATTGTCTCATCGAAGTGACAATCCGCAAAATGGCGGTAAAGAGATCGCGTGCAAGGGCTCTAAAGAGCTAATTCAAAGGAGAATCACAATCGACAAAGATTCACATCCTTCTTTGAGGACCCATATTGGTACATTGCGACGGCGCAATATGGCAGAAGGTGCATACCCAAAAATGCGTAAATACGAAACATCAGGTTCGTACCCAGTAACCAATTGTAACGCTATAAAGTATCGGGTAGCAATGGGCCTCAGGCGGACCAACATGGCTGCATACAAGATTGCATAGCCCTAGGCAGAAACCGAAAGCTTGGTGCGTTCACCAAGGTCCGGGCGATCAATTGATAATGCGCTTTTATGATCGCTTCTGCGAGGCTGTTTTGGGGGTTGAACATGGGGAATTCAATGTTCAATTTCAAGCCCAAAAACATGCAATACTTATCGAATACTGTTCGATATAAACTCTCCGGCATTATCCAGTCTTCTAGACTTTATGGGATAATTAGGGTGGTGAGCCCTTAAGTAAGAATTGGCCAGGAGTTTAGCAGCAATGTGTATGTGGACAGACATGTGACCATTGTGTCGATATATCAACCAAAAACCATATTTACATGGTCCGCATTTTTGGTTGGAAGAGTCCACATTATTCCCTTTGATCCACTGTGAAAAGAGGGTTATGTAGTAACTTTGCTAGGGATGATGTAAAAATCCAATTTCCCCAACGAGCAGGCTTGGCAAAGTGTGCTTGTAGGCACAAAATCCTTACTTCAGGTAAGGTGATGCATTGTGTAACATATTGCATCGTGTTTTGACCTGAATGTTCCAAACGGTCGTGCCAAAGCAAGTAAACTGCTCGAATCACCCGGCTTCAAGCCAGCCTATATGTGGCATGTCCCAGTTGGGAGGTAGCCCATTAGTCCCAAAACATAGCTTCAGGCTTCATATTTTGGAAGGTGATGCAAAGGTACTCCACTCTATTTTCTACAGTGGTTTTCATGATCATTGTTCTCTCGAATATCCTTATAACTCAATGACGTTCTTCTGGAACGGAGAATATAAGGCCCCTTAATAGTAATTCAGTACCATTAATACAACGAGGTGCAGTGCCATTGCCCTTAATCAGGTTAGGTAGACCTGAATTCGTTGCTAGAGGGGTGATTTAGGTATGAAGTTAGTATGCATAGTCGCACGTTCATCCAGACAGCTAACTTCCCCACATTTATACCTTATCACATGTTAATTGAATTCGGTCACATGTATAAGAAACATGATTCAATTAACTCATATTCGAGGACAATATCCATAATAATATCCAAAAATTTAAAGCAAATACCAAAACAATCATCCAAACAAAAAGGAAAAATTGTTCAAAACTTAAACCAAAAAATAGGGGATTTCGGCCAACAGGGCCTTCCATGTCAAAATTTTGCTTTTCCATATGTGTTAGGTGAAGCAAAATTAGTCTCACAAATTGATTACAGGAATGGTACTCCTCAACAACATTGGTAGAGGCACAAATAAATGCATAGCCAATGATCTATTCCATCAAAATGGAGGTAGATTTTGCACAGTTGAGGTTCGGGAATACTGTCCCTTATTCTTGAAGTTTTGGGTCTTAGTTTCCAAGGGATCACGTGTTTGGTCGTGATGCCACCCCCTTGGTTGACCCTGATTCTACCACTATTCAGTACTCTCCAGCCGAAGAAGGAAGAGTAGATTCGGTAGGCCTCTGTTGAAGCAGAGCCTTAAGTTCGGTACACCTCTGCCGAAACAGAGCAAGACCTTCGGTACATCCCAGCCGAATCACTGGGGTGCCGCTTTCACTGTTGTGCTTTTCAGTGAGCAAAGTGGTAGTATCAGATCCGAGAATTTAGTGAACCTCCACTCTCTAGGGTGCTTCTTCAGGAGCATTTTAGAGGTATGGAAGGACGAGAAAATCTTCTCCAGTCAAAATTCAATCGGATTCTATAAACTTCAGAATTTGTACCTATTCACGGATGGAGTTCAATCATGCCTTATGTCAGGCAAGATATGTCTTGCTTCGGGCAAGGTATGTCTTGCTTTCGACAAAGTGTGTCTTGCTTCGGGCAAGGTATGTCTTGCTTTGGGCAAGTTATGTCTTGCTTCAGGCAAGGTGTGTCTTGCTTCGGGCAAGATCATCTTTGCATGATTAGAACGATCCGTAGAGTGAGTCAAAGAGCCATGGAGTCCTCGTCATTGTGGTACTTCCATTTACAATGCTTCAGGCATAAGTCTTCGGATGAAGATCATGACGGAGGCTTATTTAGCTCTATCCACGTCATTGTTGGCTTCAATGTTTCTCAACTTCTCAGTAGTCAAGTGGAGCGTCACAACTTGTGCCCACATAAAGTAGTTTCTGCTAGAAACTTCCATGTTAGTGAAATTGAACTTGTTACGGTTCGAAAATCCACTGGATGGAGGGAACAAGATTGTGGTTGGTGCTTATGGGAAATAAAATCTCCATAATCATAAAAGTTAGAACATTCGGGTTCTAAGACATGGTTTGGTTTAAATTTTCATGAAAACGACGGGTTTCATGGGTATTTAATTTTTAAGGAAACTTCAGGTTTCATGGCACTTATTCGAAGCTTCGGGTTCGAATTTATGAACTTCAAGTTCATATATACCTGCAATCAAACGCAATATATATAGAACAAAAATAATACAAATAATAAATTTGAACATATATTGGGGATAGGTAGTGAAATATAGGTCTACGGGACCTTCGGGGTTTGCAAATATGACCCAAATAATTTTTGGTGGGTCGTAGTTGGAGCTGCAGGCCCAAATTTTATTTTCTGGGCTGCTGGCCAGCAAGAAAATAAAAAGAAATTGGACAAAAAATAAGCCCAACAGGGGCTGGGGTCCAAATAAGCCCAACAGGGGCTGGGTGAAGGAAGGAAGAAAGAGGGCTGCAAGGGCCCTGGGCTGCAGGTTGTAGCATGGGCTGGCCTGCTGGGCCAGGCGAGAGGAAAAGCAGCAAGGCTGCTGGCTTGCTGGGCGCCAACTGGGCGCGGGCCGAGGAGGAAGGAAGGAGCCCAGCGGGCTCGGGAAGAAAGCTGGCCCAGCATTAGGCGCGGCTCGGCTGGAGCTGTGCGCTGGGTGGGCTCGGCTTGGGAGTCCGGCTCGGCTCGGCTTCAGGCCGGCTCGGCTCGGTAGGGTTTTTTTTTTTTTTTTTTCTTTATTTTTCAAAAAAACGAAAAATTTTTTTTTCGGTAAAGAATTTCCAGTTTTTTTCAGAAAAACGAAAATTTGATGTTTTTTGTAGAAAAGCGAAAAAAAATAAGAAAAAAACCCTTGATTTTTCCTTCGTTCACACGATCATCAATTCACTTAATATATTTCAGATATATTAAATGTCGATGCTAACACAATATTTGCAGAAGATCAATAATTCGTTAAACGCAGAAAATTGGGTTATGCATCATGGTGAAGGTTCATGCAATCAGGTCTGACAAAATATCGACAATCGAGACCGTGTTTTAGAAGAACCTGGATTGCTGATGATGATTGTTGAACAATTTGTTTGCAGAATTGCCTTCAACTCCGGATTTCCATCGTCAATGCGTTGAATCTTGTTCAAAATAACAGGGGAAAAATTGAATCAATAGCAATATATTAATTCAATAAAAATAAATAAATAAAAGTAAAAACTATTGAAATTAATACTCCCCATGATTGAAGATAATCAAAACTCCGGTATAATTCTCTTGAGCACAGCGGAAAGAGCGTGCTGATAACGTGTTGTGGACAGTTTTTAGTGAAGGGTGCGGCAAGAGAAGAATAGAGAGAATTTGGTGAAACTGTAGTGTATGTGGAATATGTAATTCATATATTCCACATACCAGATGCCTTTATTTATAGTAATAGAAGTACAAGTACAATAGGATACTAATCCCTTACAGAACGGAATAGCCTAATCCATATCTACCTAGGATTTACACAATCACATTTAACACATGTTATATTTTATCTACAACATATATATATTTTTTATAAAAAATTTAGGAGGAGAGGAGGCTATCCCATCCCAGGGTCAGGGCATGGACAATAATATTTTTACACAAGAAGAGTACATAATTTCAAATATGCTCAAAGAAATGACTATAACCATTAATGTTATATATGTATGAAAAGTTAATTAAACAAACATGCCCAAAGATTGTCCTTTTTTTTGTCCACCAATAATGGTTCTATAATTGTCATTCTCCTTTCGCGCGCTCTTTTTTCATATATAACTGTTTTTTTTTTAGAAGTTTAAGTGCGCGTCCTTGAAATTTCATATAACAATGAGTTAGTAATTTGAACCATTATAGGTTAATATGAACTTATGACATGTTAACTGTCGCGCTTTTTAAGTTCATACAATATGATTTTGATAAGCTTCAACATGAGCCCTTGGAATTTAAAGTACAATTCATACCCTTAATGTTAGCTATGTATAAAAGATGAACTATAACCAGAAAAGAAAAAGGGATTAAAACCAAAAGAAGCTTAAAAAATTCTTCACCATTAGGATATATAGAGTTCACTACATTGATTGCTACCAAGCTAAAGAAGAAAAATTTTAAAAACCCACAATGACTAATAAAACATAAAAAAGAATCTGAAAAACATAACCCTATACGACTAAATTGAGCCAATCCAAATTCCCACAGCTTGGTCCTCTTAGCACCCTGTAGCCAATTTCAAATCCAGGTCGAGGTCACCCGGCTCGTTTAGGTCAGGGATAACAACCGGCAATGCGATTGTTAATCTAATGGGATACGGCTCTTCAGCCAGTGCTTTAAGGCTGATAGGTATGTCAGGCTCTGGTGGATTGGTTTTATTTATTTTATCCGCAGGAAACGACGGCAATGTATTTGATGAACCTGCTTCTAGCGGAATTGGGGCATTTGAGCTTAAGGTTTCTGTCCTGTTCGAGTCCATGGCTGGAATACTGTAGTTGGTAATTAACTTCTTCAAAGTGAGAGGATGCTTTTGTTTCTAAAGGTGTGCTCTTACTCATAGGTCTTGACGTCGTTTTATAGTCGAAAGACTGCATTCATATTTACCAAAATGCACTTGGATGCACACCAAATTTCAGAGATATTGCTCTGACTGAAATTGGCGTTCGTTTCAATTTCATTGACAGAATTACGAAAATGTCTATCACACAATGACCAAATTAACCTCATTTATATGTTGGTATTTTGTGGGCTAGTTTTAGAGTTACATCAAAGTAAGAATAACTCTTGTTTAGGTAAATCCTGCATGGTACTCGTATAAATTGTAAGCATGCTATTAATATGAACTACTAATATTATTTTTAATACACACTTGCAGTCATGGGGGAAAATGAAGTTGCTTGTAGACAACTATTAAATACATTTTTAGGTTAACAAAAGTCTTCTTCATGTAATTTAAGTATTTAGGCTTAATTCTCTAAGAAAAAAAGTATTTAGGTTTAAAAACCCTATTTATGTCATTGATAAACCATTGTAATTGGACTCAAATTATTCTAGAGCACTTATTTTGGAGGATTGGTTGACTCTAAATTCTACTAACTAACGATTCATTAAATAGATTCGAATATGAAAACAACCGACAAAATGAATGATGATATTTAAAATGATATCAAAGCTTGATATATCGACAAATTCTTGTCACCACGTACAATTAGATGATTATCGTTGCTTATGAAATTTAACTTTATCGGTTAAATTCATATTTCAAATTTTATCATGCTTTCATAGACCTAAGTAATTTTGAAGTTATGAAAATATGATAGTTGCACCCTACCCACCATGGCATCATGTGTAGGTAGCGAATAACAAATATATATATATATATATATGTATACATTATAATTGAAAATCATAAAATCATACTAAATATGGTAAATATTGTACATAATAGTAGGTGATAATACAAAATACAAGGTATGTGTGTGATAATACATAAGGGGTACAATGGTAAAAGAATCGAGATAAAGAGGTTGAAAATTGGGAGGGAAAATATCAAACATAGGAAATAACGGAGATGACAAGTAGGCAGTAATTAACGCCTTCCTACAAAATGCCAAATTTTCTTTAAATATTTTTCCATATTCACGTTGGGAAATGCCTTTTTTGGTAGTCAACCTTCTATATTAGCTCGTAGCATTAGATTCATAACCATATCTGTCATGTGCATCCTCCTCCGTTGATCAAATCCATCCAACGGCGCCAAATGCACCATCATATTTTTCTATGGTTTTCAATGATACGTTCATTAAATGGTACAGATTAATTTGCAGTGACCCCAAATAAATTTTAAATCATTTAACAGTACGTACTATTAAAGTTTGATCCTAAAACATGGCACTCTAACTTCTACTGTTAATTTTTACAACTATTATATCAAATTAAAGATAATCTAATGGTTCAGAACCACAAAAGTTTCGCTCTCTGCCTTACCATCTTCATCTTGTCAAAAAAAATCTTCCCAATAACTTCCCAGCAGCTCCCATCATTCCAGTCATCAGTGTTTACCTTTTCTTTTCCAAATATCCATATTTATATCCCGATACAAATTTTTTTCAATTTTCGAATTTATATTTTATTGGTTTATTTCATTACTCTCGTTCTCTATCCCTCTCTCTCTCTCAATTTTTTGGTTTCAATTCTATTGGGTTGATGGGTTTTGGGGCATGAAAAAATAGGACAACATTAATGTATAAATTGTTAATTAAACAAAAAAAGCCCAAAAATATTGATTTTATTTTCTCTAACGTTAGTTCTCTATAACGACCATTCTCCTTTCGCGCGCTTTTCCTTCATGTATAAATTCTTTTCAAAAAACATTTGTGTATTGCACGCCTATAAAATTTCATATAAAAATAAGTTAAGAGTTTGAACCCTAAAATAATAACGGCGTTAACAATCATTTTCTAATCGCACGCTTTTTCAGTTTCATACATATATAATTTTTTATTATAAGCTTTACGTGAATCCTTGGAATTTAAGATTAGGATAAACGAATAGTTGAAACTCTTCAATGTGTTCTCAAGATAACGAGTTCTATTTGTTCAACTACAATGCTTAATTATATATCGTGGATCTAAAATATATAGTATTAATAAATAAACTGACACATCCCGACCCGGATGTACACGTGGACACCCAAAAGTCGAGTGTGCTGGCCGACACCACGTAGGGTGACGAAAGCCAATTTGAAGAATTAAGAATTTATTTGAACAAACTAAGATCAATGTGTACACAAATGTACGGGCGGAAGAATATTAGAATAAGTAACTGTTGCACAAAGCACCAAATACTAAGTACAGAATACTGAGTGTTTACAATTACCAAGAATTTAAACACTTGTCATACCACCACGCCGCGACGTCGACAGCTCCAGCCACTAAACCTGGAGGGGCGCAAAAACAAAAGGGTGAGTGGGCCATACATAGTCATTTTTGTAAAAACCTTTGCTTTCTGAAAATAGTATCTCCTCGCTGTCAAAATCAAGTAGTTGGTTGGAAATCCGTTCTTGAAAACATACTATAATAGTAGGTAAAAAAATGAGGTAAGTACGGAAATATACTTACCGTCCGAAACGGGCAGAAAGCCACCGTTCGGCAGAAAATACTTTACCCGAAGGTTCGTAAAATAAGGATCTACGGAAAACCCGTAAACCAAATAAATGCCCCCGTGGCATCAGTGAAATTCGGTGATAACACCACAATATAAGACTATAAGATAAACGCTCATATACACAATCACGTGAAGCTGGCGCATGTGCGCATCACAACGAGTTCGAGTCGCCCATACGACCTAGAACAGGCTGGCACCTACTATGGATTCATAGTGAGCGTGTCGGTGCGTGTGAACAATCACGTGAGAGTGGTCCTGGCCCCACAATCCAAGACTACAAGATAGATGCTCGTTTAGGTATAGCAAACACACAAGTTCATACAGATATATTCTGTTATGAACAGGCTGGGTGTATAAGTAACAGTACGCTCGTGTACACAATCACGTGAAGCTGGCGCATATGCGCATCACAACGAGTTCGAGTCGCCCAGGCGACCTAGAACAGGCTGGCACCTGCTATGGGTCCATAGCGAGCGTATAGGTGCGTGTGAACAATCACGTGAAGCTGGTCCTGGCCCCGGACGGTACACTAAACACCGTGTAAGCAACCTAGTTGAGCGTATGAAAACATACTACGAAATATTCTTCGTAAAATAAGGTGGGGTAATTTCCCTATAAGGGATGCCCTCAAACTAATCAATATAAATATATGGTATTCTCGGGGCCGTACCCGAAATACCAAGCATAGGACTAAAATACGTGAAATACTGAGAATACGCCACATGGGTACCAAGGTATAGAAATACCAACTTAATGGCAAACTAGGTGAACCCAAAATACGATAGAAAATTACCATATCCAAGGTTCACCCAAATACGGCTCAAGGCCGTCAGATAGGTATAAAACTCATAATCGCAAATAGGTACAAGTAGGGAATTAAAATACTTAATTCCCTAAATTCCCTAAAATAGGGCCGGTTCGATACCAGCAATACGCGTACAAAAAGATACGGAAATCACCAATTTAATGGTATAATTCCCAAATGGAAATGTAGGCCCAAAGCCCACTAATTTCCATGGCCTACCGAAATACCGAGACGAAACTAGTAAACCAAGTAATAACACAATAATACGAGGTCTACTAAAATATGAGTCAAATACCAATTTAAAATCATTTAATAGAGTAGGCATAAACCAAATATAATTTCCCAACATAAAACACATTTAAATAATATAGGGAAAGGGCCCACTCACAAATACCGAAGCCGGGAAGTCCAAACGTACGTCCTCCGAGCGCCAAGGGTCGCCAAACCTATTTTGGAACACCCAAGATTAATAAAGTAATTGAAAATACGAAGAAAACGGCGTTCGGAAACCCGAAAACGGAGTTTCGGGGTCGGAAACCCCAAAACCGCCGCCGTGGGCCGCCGTGCGCCGTCACACGTGCCGCCACACGCTGCCATTTGGCCTCACCTATATGAGATATCACCGGTACAATGATTAAACTCATAAAGGTAACGAATTAACGAATTAATTAAACCTATTCCTTGCTTTCTCAATTTGGAGGTCCAAAACACCTCAAAAATTAACATGCATACTACCCCGAGGTAGTACACGTCGTCACGAGTCGACCCGTGAAAACAGAACTCGATTTGGACCTCCCACGCGCCCTCACGCGCGGCTTGAAGATCGGAGCCTATGGCTCCACGCGCGACTCACGCGCGAGCTGGTCAACTGAGCCGGTGAGCCGGTCAACTCGGCTCGGCTCAAGCCGGTCAACACGGCTCGGCTCAAGCCGTCAACGCGGCTCGGCTCAAGCCGGTTCGGTCAATGCTGACGTCAGCAAGTCCGGTCTGAACCGGTCTGCTGACGTCGGCAAGGCCGATCCAACCTGGTCCGATGACGTCAGCGCCGGTCATCCCTGCCAGAATTCCGGTCGCCGGCGCCGGCGCCGGCCGCCGCCAGCGCCGCCGTCGCCGATCACCGGAATCTGGAAAAATGGCCGGTTTTCTGGGTAATTTTCAAAGCTTCATAACTTCCTCGTTTTAAGTCCAAATTGGATGATTCAAGTACCAAAATGAAGCTAGAAGTGAGGAGATTCAGAATTTACCACTTTGGGGGCTGGTCACTGGCCGGAGGTGGCCGGAAATTGGCTTGAAAGTTTCGGCCAAAACTAAAACTCGTCGATCTCGATGTTCCCATCACACGCAGGCCCTGGGTTGTGATCCCTGGGTTCCCAGAAGTCTATTGGTGTATGTTTGAGGTTGAATCGAGGCCAGAACCGAGGTGGTTGGTCGACGAGTGTCTCGCCGGAAAAATCCCACGAATTGGGTTCTCTGGTTTTTGGGTTTGCAGAGGTCTAGGCTGGGTATTTTGAGGCTAATGAAGATGATGGTGAGGTCTGTGAACTCACCTAGCCAAAGATTGGCTCAGTGAGAGGGAGGAGAGGCACGGGGTGCCTTGAGAGAATTTTGGAGCTTTGTTTGTTTTGCTTGCAGAGAAGAAGAGAGGAAGGGGATGACACGGGTCCAATCCCAGACAAAATCCCAGGAATCCAGGGATAAGCCCACATGGGCCTGTAGGTATTTGGGCCCCAGCCCAACTTCCCAAAATTGAATTACGGGAAACGTCGAAAATCGACGCCCGAAAAATATTCGTTCGGAGTCCAAACGACGCCCGGCTCGCGTCTACGCGTTCGTAGCGACGAGCACGTCAAGAAAATACAAGTGAATGCGTCGTACGAGTTACGAAGCAAAAGTCAACCGAAAGGTCAACCAAGGGCAAAATCGTCATTTTGCACCTCCGGGAATAAAATAATATTATTCCCAGGACGGGATGTAACATAAACACACGTGATATAACTTGAGTAAATTTGTAAAATCACTTGCTGGTGTGACTGTCAAACTAGTTTTTATTGAACAAATTAAAGCAATTGAAGAAAAATAAAGAAGAAATTAGAATTAGATGCCTCATTCTAGCACTAGTAGAAAAAATGGCTTGGGCGACAAAATTTTGGGCGACGAAGATAAATTCGTGGCCCAAAAGAACTTTGGGCGACGAAAAAATCATATCGTCGCCTTTATTTTGTTTAGGCGACCAAACTTTAGGCCACGAATTTTTTTGTCGCCTAAAGGACCTTAAGGCGACAAAACTTAAGGCGACGAATTTTTTTCGTCGCCTTAAAAAGTTTAGGCGACGAATAGTTCCTTTCGTCGCCCAAAAGATGGAAAACTGGCGCCAAATAACATTTTTGGCGCTAAATTTTTGGGCGACGAATAAAATTCGTCGCCTTAAACACTTTGAGCGACGACGATTTTGTGGCCCAAACGTTAGACTATAGGCGACGAATTTTGTTATTTAGGCGACGAATAATTTCGTCGCCCAAAACCTACTAGAATCATTTTCTACCCGAGAGGCAGTTTTTGCAGAAAAAATCTGCAAACTCTTTTTCTACCCGAGACCAGTTTTCCAAATTTCTCTCCCTATCTCACTCATCTCTCTCTTTCTCTCCCTATCTCACTCATCTCCCTCACCACCTCACTCTCTCCCCAAGCTAGGATTTTGCTCCTCCTCCTCCTCCTCCTCCACCACCACCATTTACTATCCTCATCCTCCTCATCCTCCTCATCCTCCTTCTCCTCCTCCTCCTCCTCCTCCTCCTCCTCCTCCTTTTCCTCCACCACCACCGGAAATCGTTAACGGTAATTTTTAGTTTTGAAAATTTTATTATTATTTATGAATTGTAATTAACATAAATTAATTAATTTTGTATAGGTTTGTTGCATAGGAGTTTTGGAGGAGCACCAATTTGAAGGTATTTTCTTAATTATTTTATGTTGTTGAAATACGAATTTATTTTATATGGTTGTCTATGCAAATGATTTGTATGTGTTGAATAATTTTATGTTGTATTGTAAGTACAAAGTTAATTAATGGTAATTAACTTTGTATGAATTTATTTTGTGTTGTACGTACGAAGTTAATAGTAATTAACTTCGTATCTATTTTTTTAACAAAACCTTAGTTTCCCGTTTGAGAATTAATTGGATTCGTGCATGGATGCGAAAGCGTGACTGCGATCCAATTGATTCTTGAATTGTCCCATTTTTGGACAGTTTGGGAGTGCACATTTGTGTGTCGTAGTTTGCGGTTCACGGATTAGGTTTCGATTGTGGGTTTTTGGTAACATCTTCTTACGTTCTTCAAGTGCATAGTAGATATTTTATATCTACGTCGTGCACTTGGAGAACTGTAGGGAGATGCTGCCAAAATTTGCCCATGTCGAAATCTAATCTTGGTGGATCCGTAAACTACGGCACACAAATGTGCACTTCTGAATGGGATAGGGCCTTTACCGGAGTCATAAGGTGACGAGACATAGTTGAAGTTATTCTAATGCTCTCTATCTCTCTCTCTCTCTTTGTAATGTGGTAACAGGAAAAATGGACAGGCAGTGGATATATAATCCGAACAGATGTGATGCTGAATATTTGGAAGGAGTAGATAATTTTATTGAATTTGCAACGAGACACAACCGGGGACATTCTCATATCAAGTGTCCGTGCAGATCATGTAATAATCATATGTGGGAGACCCCTAACCATGTTCGCCATCATTTGGTAAGAAATGGGATGACGCATACCTATACCATATGGAATCATCACGGGGAACCATTACAGCAAGCTTCGTCTTCGTACCAGTCAGGAGCGGAGAGTGGTGAAAGAAATTTATCTGGTAATGACCAAGTCATGGGTATTATAAATGACTGTTATCCGTACGCCTCGATCAATGACGATGAGGAAGTGGGGGATGATGTGCCTCCCGCGATGGACAAGGAAGCATTTGATAAGTATGAAAGGTTATTGAAAAATGCCAAGCAAGAAGTATACCCGGGTTGCGAAGAATATTCGGTTCTTACGGCGATTGTGGAGTTTATGCAAGGCAAGATGAAGTTCCGTATGTCAAACCGGTGTTATGACTACTTTATTGGTATTTTTGCCAGGATGCTTCCAAAACATAATTGTTTGCCTAAAGATTATAAAAGTGCTCAGAAGGTGCTGAATGGTCTCGGCTTAGGGTATGAAAAAATCCATGCATGTGTAAATAATTGTATATTGTTCTATAAGGAAAATAAAGATTTGGATAAATGCCCTATTTGTGACGAGCCGAGATATAAAATCACACCTAAAAAAAGAAAGACGAAGATTCCAAAAAAAGTGTTGCGTTATCTTCCATTAACTCCTAGGTTGCAACGCTTGTACATGTCGACGCACACTGCAACCGACATGAGATGGCATAAGGAAGAAAGGGTTAATGATGATGTTATGAGGCATCCTGCAGATGGCCAGGCATGGAAAGACTTTGATCGGATGTACCCTGAATTTGCAGCAGACCCACGTAATGTCAGACTGGGGCTTGCCACCGACGGATTTAATCCGTTCGGAGTTCTAAACCAAACCCACAGCACTTGGCCGATCGTCGTAGTTCCTTATAATTTGCCGCCTTGGAAATGCATGAAAAAGGAATTTACGATGATGAGTCTGTTAATCACAGAAGATCCAGGAAAGTCCATAAACGTCTATTTGCGCCCGTTGGTTGATGAGTTAAAGAATTTATGGGAAAACGGTGTGCGTACATTTGATAAGTCCACCGGAAAGATGTTCACGTTGCGAGCAGCAGTGATGTGGACGATACATGATTTTCCTGCTTATGCAATGATTTCCGGTTGGAGTACAAAAGGTTATATGGCATGCCCAGTTTGCAAGGAAGACGTCACCTCCGATTGGCACGCCGGAAAGGTTTGTTATATGGGTCATCGTAAATGGTTGTCGTGGGATCACGAGTGGCGTATGAACGATACATCTTTCGACGGCAAAACAGAGACCCGCCTCAGACCCAGAGAATCTTCGGGAGATGATATTCTGGCTAAGTTGAACAGTTTAGAATTCGGTCCATCTGGCAAAAGTGTTACTGGGCCCAGACCATCTTCGCATCATAACTGGACGCATAAGAGTATTTTGTTTGAACTCCCATACTGGTCCAAGTTAAAGCTGAGACACAATTTGGACGTGATGCATATTGAGAAAAATGTCTGTGATACATTGGTGGGGACAATTCTAGACATTGAGGGTAAATCAAAGGACACGATAAAAGCTCGTCTGGATTTGGAACGAATGGGCATAAGGCGCCCCTTGTGGATGAAGAAAGTTGGCAGTGTACTCAGAAAGCCTCATCCGTTTTTCACTGTGAAACCTGAGGGGAAGAAACAATTTTTCAAGTTTCTTTCTTCCGTACAATTTCCAGATGGGTATGCTTCAAATATCTTGCGGTGCGTGAACGTGGAGACAAATCGATTTTCGGGATTAAAGAGCCATGATTGTCATGTGCTAATCCAGCGCCTTCTCCCAGTTGGTATTCGAAGTCTGTTGCCTTCTGATGTGGTTAACCCGATAGTGAAGTTGTCCAGATTTTTCGCCCAGTTGACTGCAAGGTCATTGCGTGTGTCAGATGTAAAAAAGTGCGGAGATGAAATTGTACACATCCTTTGCAAGTTCGAGCAGATTTTTCCGCCAGCTTTTTTTACTAGTATGATTCACGTGATGATACATTTGGCGGATGAGGCGTTGCTTGGTGGACCAGTCAACTATCGGTGGATGTATCCAATAGAAAGGTAACGTCGACCCATGGCCTTTGTATGATTCTTCATCATTTTATACTTGTTTATTAATTTCAAAAGCCGGTTTTCGATTTTGCAGGCTTCTTGGGGAGTTTAAAAAATTTGTGCGCAACAGGGCCAAGCCGGAAGGATCGATTGTGGAGGCATGGATCGCATATGAGTCTCTCACTTTTTGCGCAATGTATCTAACTGATGTTGAGACGACTTTCAATCGGCCCCAACGCAATAACGACGGTGGTGTTAGGAAAGAAAAACTTTCGGTGTTTGCACAAACTGCACGTCCGTTTGGCTCGTCACCAAGAGGCGAATCATTTTCTAAAAAGGACATGGAGGTAGCGCATTGGTTCGTACTCAACAATTGTGACGAGATTGGCCCGCTTCTGGATGAGCATGAACATTTGATAAGCAGTTCATATCCTTCAAATTTACATGCCGAGAAACACCGTGCATTGTTTCCTCGTTGGTTGCGCGAACATGTAAGTTTTGTACTTTTTGGTTTCTTCACATTTAAGGTTTTTCGTCATTGTCTTCATATGATCTTGAACTAACAAGATTAGAATTTTTTGTACTCTTTGAACTAGGTGTTGAAACTGAAGGAAGAGAATTCGCCGTCATACACCGAAGAATTATATAACTTGGCGGTCGGACCGTTTCGCGCTGAATTGTACTCAGGGTGTCATGTGAACGGCGTTAAGTTTGTGGATGGTCAGCGTGATGACAAGTTGTTAACTCAAAATAGTGGGGTCTTCGTCCCGGGCGGTGGCGACAGTGCCGATATTGAGTTTTATGGCAAACTAACAAGTGTTGTACAAGTGCTTTACAAAGACCGATGCCAAGTGATTTTGTTTAAGTGTCATTGGTTTGATACAAATCCTAACACGAACGAGAGTGTTAAGCGAGATGAAGGGTTAGTATCAGTGAACACTAACACACGTTGGTACGATGAAGACCCTTACATTTTAGCAACTATGGCGAAACAAGTCTTCTATCTTGATGACCCGAAGGCGGGGGATGGTTGGAAAGTTGTGCAAAAAATTCATCACAGAAACATATATGATATTCCTGACGGAGATAATAATGAAGACGAAAGCGGACCTGACCAACAACTTTCATCGGAGATAGATTGTGTTTTGGCAACACCGGTGGATAGAAATGTAATCCAAGAACCGCTTGAGGTAGCTGGAATGCCTGAAATCGAAATACCGATTGATTCCATTACAATTGACCTCGGTGATCTGAGACGCTACAATCCCTCTGACCCCGCACGGACCGAGGACAGTGATGGTGAGGAATCATATGCAAGCAGCGAATCTGAACTACCAAGCGAAAATGATGAAAGTGACGACGATGATGTGTATTGTATTTCTGATTCAGACTAGCAAGGTTCGGATGTGCTGAAATTATAATTTGTAATTTGTAACGGATGTGATGAAACATACAGTGAACTTGTAATTTGTAACGTTGTCAAATTATTAAGAATAGACAATGAAACATAAATTATACGTTGTCAAATTATTAAGAATAGACATTGAAACATAAATTATACCTTCATTTACCAAGGAAAAAAAAATATTGCAAATGCATTAGGCGACAAATATATTTCGTGGCCCAAAGCTACTTTGGGCGACGAAGATTAATTCGTGGCCCAAAGTATCTTTGGGCGACGAATAACCGTTCGTGGCCCAAAGATACTTTGGGCCACGAATTAGCCTTCGTCGCCCCAAATGCAAAAATATTTACATCATTTCTATAATAATCAAAACATTTTATGAAATATATCTTAGGCGACGAACTTATATTCGTCGCCCAAATTGTCTTAAGGCGACGAATAATACTTCGTCGCCCAGTTATTCGTCGCCCAAAGTCAAGTATTCGTCGCCCAAAGTAAAGTATTCGTCGCCCAAAAGGTATACCTTCATTTTTTAAACCTGTCTATTTTTAAGGTTTGGGCGACGAATGAGTGTTTGTCGCCTTAACCTATTTTTTAATTTACACTAAAAAATCTCTTAATAAAGTAAATGATAAGGGGGAAAATTTTGTAAAAAATATACAAACGCTCGTACCGAGAAGGCCTACAACTTTCGTTTACGTGTCATCTCCAAAATCGAACACTAGAAACGATGAAGCCTATATTGCAAATTTAACCGTCGATTAACGTTTACGTTTACGCTCGGTTATTATATATGTAATTTGTTTTTTCATGCCGGTTCTTTTTATGAAAACTTGATCTTTTACTAAATCTAATAAGATGAACGGTTCAGATTTTTTATATTATGTCCCCATCTTTATATTGTAGTCAAATTTGTATAAGACGTTATATAATTTATGGAAACTATATAACATCATCACATTTTTCGATCAAATGTTAATACGGGGCCATTCTATGAACGATCGGAACCGTTCATCTTACTACATTCAGTAGAAGATCATGTTTTCAAAAAAGAATCGGGATGAAAAAAACTCTATGGACATAAAAACGGAGTGTAAACGTAAACGTTGATCGACGGTTACAAAAGAATATAGCCTTCATGGTTTCTATTGGTCATCTTTTGGAGATGACACCTTAACGGAAGTTGTACACATTTTCGTTACGAGCGTTTTTGTATTTTTTACAGATTTTTCCCACTTCTGAATTACTTATTATGATTTTTCCCACTTTCTGATCTTTAGGCGACCAAAAACATATTCGTCGCCTCAATTGGTTTTGGGCGACGAATTATTCGTCGCCTAAACCTTGAAATTGGCTCACCGCCAAATTTTTTGGCTGATTTTGAAAATTTTAAAGTTTTGGGCGACGAATTTTTGGGGTTGGGGCGACGAAAAGGGTTCGTCGCCCAAAGTTGGCTGATTTTGAAAATTTTTAATGAACTTTTGGGCGACGAATTTTTGGGTTGGGGCGACGAATCCATTTCGTCGCCCAAAGTCCTGTGGTTTAATTGCACCTCGTGCTCTTTCTTTTTCTTTCTTCTGCACTGTCTTCCTCCCTCAGCCCAGACGGCGAATCTGAACGCACGAGCTCTCAACCCAGACGCCGACGACCCCGTGCTCCGGGACGGATTCCATCTCTCTCTCTCTCTCTCTCGAGGTAGGATTCAAAGTTTGAATTTTTGTTCTTGAATTTTGGATATTGAATTTTTGTTCTTGGTTTCAAAGTTAGGAATTTCAGTTAGGATTTGGAATTGAAATTGAAATTGAAATTGAAATAGAAATAGAAATAGAAATTGAAATTTGATTTGGGATTTGGAATTGAAATTGATTTGGGTTTATGGACAGTGAGCAATTTCAGTGTGTGCTCACAAAGCTTCTGTGAAATTGTATATAAACTATAAAGGTTTCTCTTTTCTGAATTGCATTTTTATTTTTTGGATCAAACGGTCAAGCAGCCAAACAGATTGAATTTTCTGTTTTATGCAAGAGCATTAAATCACTGGCCAACCTCAGAAGCAGTAGTGTATTTAGGAATTTGTTCATGTAGGATGTGAATCGATGAAGCTGTTTAATATCAACACCCTAGCCCCTAAGCCTTTCATAGCTTCATCAACAATGTTTAGCTAAAAAATAGACATATAAGAAAGAATCTAGACATATGCGAAGCAACCATCACATGTAATCATCACCTGCTTTTATCACTAGATTGGAAACCATCACCAACTCCAAGCTGCGAATACAATAATTGCTTATAAATGTCTGTTTGTGAACCTTATTGGTTCTTAAAATTCATGGAAATGGTCCTTTTCGTTTTTTAATTACATGGCAAGATCGCAACAGTATACATGGCTAGGCCAGCAACTGTGACACCCTGTTTATTTGTTAAGTCTAATGACTGGGCAAATACATTTTTCGTGAATTTTATTCAGGAATATCTCTACCGAGTCTACACGTTCTTGCCAAGTAATTTATTATTTTGGTTCTGAAGTTTTTTATTTTTATTCGTTTATCTTACTGGAATCACCTATAAAGATTATTGGTATAATGATTAGTTTGATTTTTTTTTTTTTTCAGAAATTTCACTTGGCATAACTTTTGTATGAAATGAATTTCCTTGAACTGCCAAGCTTTGTATGGCTCATTAATCTCCAAAGCCAATACAATTCAGATGCTTCTTTCCTTTTATTTTTCTCCACTGCTTCACTCCTCTTAATTATCAACCGATTGTTGTGTTTTTGGCTCGTAAAAAACCAAGACTATCAGGAAGAAATTGGTGCGCACAGGATTTCCTGTGAGAATTAGGAAATCAGTTTCTCTTGGTAATCCAAATCAGTTCAGGATTAGGAAATAAGTTATCTTTTCTTATTAGGAATCCTAATCTGGTAAGGCATGTAACCCATGACCTATGCACTATAAATAGGCTTGTTAGGAGTCTTTTATTAACAAGAACTGCATAGAAACACCAAGGACACACAAGGGTAGAGAGCCAAGAGTGGTAGAGATTTCAATAAGTTCTTGTCATTGATTGTTTTTCTTAATAGTGTTAGTGGTACTCTCAAGAGAGATCACACAAGGACGTAGGCAAAGCTAGCCGAACCTCGCTAAATTCTTGTGTTTGTGTGTTGTATTTACTTTATCACTCGTTTATTATTCCGCATATTCACATATCATCATCCTAACTGTTTGCATAACACTGAAGTCTATTGAAAAAGAAGATCAGCTAGGGGTTTAAAAACTGTACCGATCAGACCCATCCTCTGTTCTTCCCTGACAACTGCTCACCATTCTTTTCATCTTTAATCTTGTTACTCCAAGAGTGTTCAGATCTCTTCCAACCAAACATCTTCAATCTGTCATCGAATCAGAATTCCTACTAAACACCTTCAATCCTTCAAATCTACCACTCCAATAGTTGTGGATTCTTTGTCTTTGTTTGCATCACAGAGACCAAACTTCATATCTTGGGTATTACATCTGCACAGGACATAATCCATCTACCGTTGATTAAGAGCTTATTTGGTTAATTGCACATAGCTTGTCTTTTGGTCTGGCTTCACAAATCCCTTGTCCTTAAATTGGCTCTTCACTTCAGCTGACACGTAATTCTCACCTCTTTACTATCTTTTGCAGTCAGTTTTTCTATAACCACTACATTTACTTTAATTACGTTGATTTTGATTCTTTAACTTTTAGTTGCTGCCAGATTGGTTCAATGGCATTCTATCTCTCTGTCTTTTAAAATTTCGGGGAACGAACCATGTTGTTTTGAGTATAAAGATAGAATCTGTTAGATTCGTTCTGTTGTGAAATCTTTAAGGGAGAATTTAAGCAGAGTACTCTTTTATTTTGGTACTGGAGACTCTTTTTTGGGATCCCACCTAAATTATCTCTACGTATAACTAGCTATTTGCTATAGTTTGTGGAGTAAATAAATCATGGGTGGTGTGTTTCAAACAGTTTACACCATTTATATATTACACTACATGCATTTTTTGAGTTGAATGCCATCGTTGCAAGCTCAAATAATTTTACCTATTTCTAAAAGTTTATATTCTAGAACTTTATATTCACAATTTCTGTTAAACCTGGATTTCTTCAGTTTATGTTGACAAATCTGAACATTCATTTGACTTTATATTTAACACAGACAATGGTTTTTAAATCTTGTATATTTGTGTGATGAATTAATTTGCATACTTTAGAGTTCAATCTAATCTAAGAACTCGAATTTCCAAGGTTGTTTCAACCTATACTTTTAATTTACTCGTACTAGTGTTATCATGGCGATTCAGAATAATATCTAGGATATTTTAATTTATTTAATATGCATATGTCATTTTATTTAACAATTTGTAACATGCTGAATTTACAGATGTCGGGTTTGATTTCTACACGCCGCCGCTCTAGTCCTAGTGCAGCTACTTCACAGTCGGCCGCTCAGGATGTCTCCGAGGCGCCTGCCTCGTCCACTGACTCGGTGACGTTTCCTGTAGTGAGTGCACGTCGGGCTCACCGGCGACAACGTCCCGAGGACCTTCAGGCACCCGAGACTTCCACAATCGACGGCGAGGGCTCGCGGACAGGTAATATACCCTTACCTCTAATCTTTTTCATTTTTGTTCGCTTGTTTAATACAGTCTAGATCAATTTTTCAATGGATGTTCAAACATTTGGTACGATTGTCAATTTTGTTGCAATATGTTTAAGGATATGTTGGAATATGTTAGAATTTAAGAATATTTTGGAATATGCTAGAATTGTTGGATATGTTGGAATTGTTGGATATGTTGGAATTGTGTGGATGTGGATATGTTGGAATTGTGTTGGATATGTTGGAATTGTGTTTGATATGTTGGAATTGTTGGATATGTTGAATATGCTAGAATTGTCGAATATGCTAGAATTGTCAAATATGTTGGAATATGTTGGAATATGTTGGATATGTTGGATATGTTGGATATGTTGGAATTGTGTGGATGTGGATATGTTAGATTTATTGTTTGCAGGTTATGGGAAATGTTAGACTTTTAGGGGAGGTTCTGTCGAATTTTCTGTGGAGTTTTAAGATGCCGTTTTAACCTTGACTTTCTTATTTGTTTTGTCAGGGAAGAAAAATACCCGGGGCCCTTGCAGACAATTGAAGTCTACGGAGATCACACGGGCGAGTAACGAAAAGATCACCGTCACCTTTACTGAGGAAAAGAATGGTTCGGACACATCTGACCAGCACAGCCTCCTGGTTAAGGAGATAGGGGCGATATTGCGTGCCCATTGCCCTATGCAATGGAAATCATGGCAATTTGTCCCAGATGAAACGAAGGCGGCGATGTGGCACGAGCTGTCGGTGAGTGTATTCCATACTTTGTACTACTTTGTTTAATTAAGTCCAATATTTTGTATATTTTAATAATATTGTTCTATATTTGCAGGTCAACTTTAACACTACGAACCTTGATGCCAAACGAGTGAACTACATAGACGGCCTCTTCAAAGAGCGGTACAAAGAGTGGAAGGCCGACCTCCACAAAGTTTTCAAGTTGTATTCGGACCCACAGGTTGCTTTAGCCCGAGGATGCCCTGCGGAGTTGACGGAGCGGCCTGAAGATTGGGAGTGGTTATGTAACCACTTTCAAGACCCTGCTTTTTTGGTAAGTTTACACATATTTTATTATTTAACTCAACAATTAATATATGCACTAACAAATATATATTATTTAACTCAACTTTTTTGGTTCAACAGATCCGTTCTCGAGCCAATGGGATAAATAGGTCGAAAAAGGTACTTCATCACCACTCTGGTTCGATGCCCTTTGCCTATAGACTGGCTGAACACCGACAGGTAAAACTTTACATGTTTTTATTTTTAATATAAATTAATATTTCTGAATTTTAAATTTTAACTTTTTTTTTTATTTTTTAGCAAGGTGCGAAGTTTCCGGAGATTGACATGTTCCAGGAAGTTTATGTCCGCCCTGGTGATGAGACGGCTCAGCAGCTCTATGTAAGTTTCTTTAATTACTTGTTAATTTTCTTTTATAATTATTATAAACAATAATATATAATTTCTTATTACAGGCCACTATGGTGGAGAAGAGCAATGCTCATCTCGAAGAAGTGGCATCGCAGCTTCCCCCCGACATCCCTATGGAGGATGTCACTCCAACTGAGGATGCTGGTCTTCGTATACTAACGGAGACGCTAGACCAGACCCTTGGTCCTAGGCGAGGTAGGGTTTACCGGGGGATGGGGAAAGCGCGACTCCGAGAGAAGGAGAAGGGTGCCTCATCTTCTAACAACAATTCAGAAGAGGTCACCACATTGAAGGCAAAAGTCTCAGACCTGGAGCAGAAGCTAGAGGCTCAGGCAACCCAAATGCAAACTCAGGCAACCCAATTCGCGTCTCAGATGAGCCAAGTCTTAAACGCCCTCCAATTGTCCGGCATTCCACTCAATACGCCATCATCTGATTCGCAGCCCCCTCAGTAGCTAGTTATTTCGTTTTAAGATTTTAATTTGTTTTTATTATTAAATATTGTGTACGTACATTTCTTTATATAATCAACTTTGTTTTTTACATTGTTCATTATATTGTATTGTCTTTTAAATACCAATTAATGAAACACAAATCAAAAAATTAAAAAAAAAAATATTAATCAATAAAATAAATAAATAAATAAATAAAAAACATAAAATAAAATAAAATAAATAAATATTTTGGGCTACGAATAGCCGTCGTCGCCCAAAGCTACTTTGGGCCACGAATCCCCCATCGTCGCCCAAAAATACTTTGGGCCACGAATCACCGTCGTCGCCCAAAGCTACTTTGGGCCACGAACCACAGTCGTCGCCCAAAGCTACTTTGGGCCACGAACCACAGTCGTCGCCCAAAGCTACTTTGGGCCACGAATCACCGTCGTCGCCCAAAGCTACTTTGGGCCACGAATCACCGTCGTCGCCCAAAAGCTACTTTGGGCGACGAACGTATATCCTTCGTCGCCCAAATGTTTGGTCGACGGACTTTGAGCGACGAATAGTGGGCGACGAATTATTGGTCGCCCAAAAGTTTAGGCGACGAAATATGACTTTGGGCGACGAAATTGTTTTTGTCGCCCAAGTGCCTTTTTGTACTAGTGTAGGCGTTTGTAGATTAAACATTTATGCTTTTTTAGTTTTTGATTAAGCTTTCAAATGGAAACGTACCCATGGCAAATGAAAACGTACCAACGTCAAATAAAAACGTACCAACCTCGAATTAAAACGTACCCAATTATGAAACTATATAAAAATGAATATTTCATCATTTTTATATAGTTTAAAAATATGTTTGATTCATAGATAATGCTATAGATAATTTTTTTTTTTGGTCGATAAGTCTGGAACAATTTTTAATTGAATTAGAGATAAATCTTAATTATTGTAGATAATGCTAAATTATAAGGATAAATCATATAATTTTGAATTAACAAAAAAAGCTATTGGACGTTGATTAGTATAAGAAATGTTCAATCAAAAACCTAAAAAGCACATATGTTTAGTCTAGAAAATTTAAAACTCAGGCGTCAGTATCAAAATACCTGAAAAATAAACAAAACACTCTGCAAGTATTTTATTTCTTGAATCATTAGTGACAGCCCAATGGGTTATTATAACAAATAAAATCTCTTGCTGAGAGGTTTCTACTGACGGATTGTTCGCCACAACATTGTCATTGTCACTAATCCTATCTTGGAGGTGGAGATGATCACAAATCACCATTAACATTTTGATGGGATAATATTGCAGAATTTTGATCAGGGCGGAGGAAGTACTTTTGAGCATGACTTGCAACTTGTGTTGGGGTTCTTGTCACAACGCAGAACCTGGAAATGCTCTTCCAGTCGCCCTTCCCATATTCCTGTAAGCCCTTCAAGAACAACCTGACCAAATCATGGCCAAAATTTCAAAAATAACATAAAAATTGAAGATTAATTAATAAATATCCATTATTTATGCAATGTGTTTTTGCGTATATCTCACAAATTAAAATATATATTAACAAAATATAAACCACACATTTATATGCACTTACTGGTGTTCTTCCTGGGTCCATTTCCTTCTAAGTATTGGTTTTGTTCTAACTTTTATTTCGATGCTAGTCTCGTACTCGGGTACCGCTATAAGACCCGATTCGATCATCAAAATGTCCTCAACCAATGCTTCCAAGTGCTTATGAACTTGTGCAATAGTTTTCCCAGGAACCCTTGAACTTAGTTCTTCAAAAAGGTCCGGGGCATCATCATCATCAAGGTTCAGATCTGCAAGAGCATTTTCAAAACTCTTATTCTCATCAAAGCTCCACTCATGATCACCATTACTTTGTGCAGGTTGGGTTGGTTCAGATAAGCTGCTTGAGAAACCTAGAGGATCCTTAATAAAACATGATTGTCTCATCACTACCCAAACAGAAATAGAGTGAAAAAAGCCGAGTTCTTCCTCAATCTTATGGTGGGTACATATTCAGTCATTTATATACTTGATTTTTGTAGGAGAAATTTTGAGTATAACGGGCACACTGCAACACCACATGGTGTACTAATCCACTTGTAATTCTATAATAATAAATAGATACTATTCGTCGTGAATATTTTTAGTGTAAACAAATACATGCATTATAACATGAGTGAATTGGTAACGATGACACCAAAAATTACAACATATGTAAACCTGGCTTTAACGTGAACTTACCAAAAAAAGCTATTAACTTTATTGTCTAAATTCAAAAGGGACAGCAATGCCATGATTTGGTAATGAATTGGTTTACTTCTGTCCCCAAGTAATCCATAAATGGATTCGTCTTCATACATGCATCTTACTTTCGAATATACATGATATTTATTTTCTATTACATATATATATATATATATATTTTATTTTTTTTCATTAGAGAACTTTGGATACAAAAATTTAATTCATTATTAATCATTGAGAAAGAAGTGAAAATTAAATGGAGTAAAGTGATGCTAATTAAACGAACAAGATGTTGGCAATACGGTGATTTATTAATTAATCAACAGAAACTAAGGTACACATGAGTATACGTAGTTTCTCCGGTTCAAGTTATGAGAAATGAATATGATATTTCATTTCATAGAGAATAAAGAATTACAATAGGTTTATATACAGCTGTGAAAGAATAGCTTAGTAACTAATTACATTTGGTTAACTCACTAATCTAGTAATTATTGTAACAAAAATACAACTAACTAATTATGTGTCTCTTTACACCCCCTCAAGCTAAACGGAGGAGAACCGAGTGCAAGCTTGGATTGAAGAAACTGAAACCGAGCTTTGGAAAGAGATTTAGTGTGAATATCAGCAACTTGATGCTGAGTATTGATGTATTGTATTCGGAACAATTTGGCAAGAACCAGTTCACGAATGTAATGGTAATCAATTTCCACATGCTTCGTGCGAGCATGAAAAACTGGATTTGAGGCTAAAGAAATAGCAGAAATATTGTCACACCAAATAGTAGGAAAAAGAGATAGGTGAAAGTCAACATCTCTGAAAATTTTACACACCCATGTGAGTTCAGCTGCAGTGTGTGCAAGAGATCTATATTCGGCCTCTGTAGAAGATCGAGCAACAGTATGTTGCTTCTTGGCACTCCAGCTGATCAAGTTCTTGCCCAAATATATACAATACCCACTGGTAGATCGTCAATCAAACACACAACCGGCCCAATCTGCATCAGAGTAGGCTGTAAGATGCAAGGGACTCCTTTTAAACCACATTCCTTGATCAAATGTACCTTTTAAGAATCGTAAGATTCTCTTGACAGCTTGAAAATGAGAGTCACGAGGACAATGGAGAAATTGGCAGACTTGATTCACAGCAAATGAAAGGTCGGGTCGTGTCCAAGTAAGATACTGGAGAGCCCCGACAATAGATCTGTATTCTTTGGGATCAACCAATGGAACGCCAACATGATCCAGCTTTTGAGTTCCTAAGGGAGTAACACAAGGTTTACAACTGTCCATGTTCGTCTTGGCTAAAAGATCTAAAGCATATTTGGTTTGAGACAGAAAAATGCCCTCAGGAGATCGATGAACTTCTAGACCAAGAAAATAGTGTAATGGGCCTAAATCCTTAACTGAAAATAAGGAACTAAGCTGCTGAATAAAATGTTGACAGAGAGAGGTATTAGGACCGGTTACCAATATATCATCCACATAAACGAGAACTAGCACAGGGAATGGTTGAAGCTTTACAAACAGGGAGCAATCAGATTGAGAGTTGGTAAAACCAAGAGACAGCAAAGTTTGAAAGAGCTTGTCATACCATGCCCGAGGGGCTTGCTTCAATCCATAGAGGGATCGGTTGAGTTTGCAGACATAGGAGGGCTTTAATGGATCAATAAAACCAGGAGGTTGTTGCATAAAAACCTCTTCTTGAAGAGTCCCATGGAGAAAAGCATTACTGATGTCCAGTTGGTTTAAAAACCAATCATATTGAACTGCAAATGTAAGAAGAATGCGAATGGTAACGGGTTTGGCAATCGGACTAAAGGTCTCCTTGAAATCCACACCTTCTTGTTGATGGAAGCCCTTAGCCACAAGACGGGCTTTATATCGATCAATCGAGCCATCAGGTTTCCTCTTGATCCGAAAGACCCATTTGCATCCGACTAAGTTTTGGTGAGTAGATGAAGGAACAAGAGTCCAAGTGCCAGTGGACTTGAGAGCTTGAAATTCTTCCTGCATAGCTTGATTCCAATGATCATACTTGGAGGCTTGCAAATAAGTTGTAGGCACAAAAGAAGTAGAGTCAAGAGGATATTTAATAGCTGCTAATACTCTGGGCTTGAAAATTCCAGCTTTAGACCGAGTGATCATGGGATGATTGTTCGTGGAAACGGAAAGTGGAGCAGAAATTGAAGAAGTAGAATGCTCCTGAGATGAGGGAGAATCTTGATTTTGCTGGGAATGTTGGGGTGGTAAGACTGATGATGATGATAAGTTGTCCCGAGAAATGCCGAGACATGGATCCTCAGATGAATGAGATATGGAGGATGGCTGTGGTGTAGAGATGGAAAATGGCTGTGGAGCAGAGATGCTTGAGTGGGGAAATGGCAGGGAGAATTCAGGTAATGTAGAGGAGACAGAACACTGTGAAGAGTCACTGTTAGGAGAATGAAGGGCATGAAATGGAAAGTGGTCTTCATTAAAAAGAACATGCCTTGAAATATAGATCCTGTTGGAAAGAACATCCAAGCATCTGTAGCCTTTGTGTTGGAGACTATAGCCCAGAAAGACACATTGTTTGCTTTTACCATCCAACTTTGATGGCATATAGGGCTTGAGCCAAGGGTAACAGCAGCAGCCAAAAATTTTCAACTTGGAATAATCAGGAGGCTTGTGAAACAGAATTTCCCATGGAGACTGAGATGATCCATAAATAGGTAGTCGATTGATAAGATACAGTGCAGTGGCAAAAGCTTCTACCCAAAATCGGTGTGGAACTTTAGAAGCAACTAGAAGTGTTCTGGCAGTCTCAGTAAGATGTCGATGCTTACGTTCCACGCACCCATTTTGCTCAGGGGTGTGGGGGCAGCTAAACTGATGAGAAATACCATGCTGAAGCAAGAAAGAAGTAAACACATAGCTTGTAAACTCACCCCCTGAATCTGTGCGAAAAACTTTGATTTTATTGCCAAGTAAGTTTTCAACATATGATTTGAAAGTTACAAAGATAGAGAAGACTTCAGACTTTGCCTTTAAAGGAAACATCCAACTATATTTGCTATACTCATCCACAAAAAGTACATAGTACTTATACCCACTGACAGAGGAAACCGGACAGGGACCCCATACATCACAATGAATCAGATCCAAGCTGTTTGAAACAGTGGTAGTACTATAAGAAAATGGCAGCTTATGATGTTTACCAATTGCACAGTCTGCACAAAAAAACTTAACAGAGGTTGAATTTGTTGGAACAAGCTTATTTGTGGCTAATATCCTTCTGAAAATAGCTGTTGAAGGGTGGCCAAGCCGTTTGTGCCATTGTGGTAATGAAGTCTGAGTGCTAACAAGTGCAGAGAATGAAGCTTGGAAAGACTGTCCTTGTAAAGGGTAGAAACCATCCCTAACTGGGCCCCAAAAAAGCGTCTTCCCAGTGGAACGGTCCTTGATGACAGAACCATCAGAATCAAGGGTTAAAGAACAATAATTGTCTTTGAGAAATTGATACGCAGAAAGCAAATTGAATTGCATCATAGGCACATGAAGAACATTATTTAAGTGAAAGGCAGCATGTGAGGTGTTAAGTACAGAAGAACCGGTGTGGTGAATTGGCATACCTTGACCATCACCAGCATAAACCTTATTTTCACCAGAGTAAGGAACAGGAGAAGAGATTGCTGAGATATCATTGGTGACATGAGCAGTGGCACCAGAATCCAGAAGCCATGTTGGTTGAGAAGAAGATGCAGTATTGGCAACCATAGCAGCAAGCTTAGCAGGTGGAATCTTTCCAGCAAAAGCATGGTTCATTCGAGCATAGCAATCAAGAGCCTCATGAGCAGAAGAATTGCATATTTGACAGGGATTACGATATCCACCAGAATTACGATTGTAGGTACCAGAATTTGAACGAAAATTACCATTACCAGTACCAAAGTTGTTGTAATTACCACGATAGTTACCACGGCCTCGATTATTTTTCTGAAAATTGCCTCTGCCACAATTATTGCGCTGGAAGTTGTTGCGATGACTGTAGTTAGATTGATGAACAGTATTCGCCTGTGAGGGAGGAGGCGTAGGTAAGATCCCTTGCTGGAAAGGTGGACCTTGAGCAGCAAATGCATGAAATGGTTCAGTAAAAGCAGATGCATAATTTTTCTTCTTCCGATGCATGAAAAGTTCCTTGTTCAGAAGTAAGCCATGAAGTTCATCGACGGAAGTGGATGAAATTCGAAGCATGATGGAATCTACAAAGGATTCATAATCATCAGAGAGGCCATTTAGAGTAACAGCAATGAGATCTTGTTCTAATACCGGAGCTCCGGCAGCCATAAGAGAATCAGAGATGCCTTTGATACGTTGCAGATAATCAGAAATTGACAGATCTCCTTTCTGAATTGAATGAAGGCGAGAACGGAGTTGATGAATATGCGCCGCCGAGACGCCACCAAATCTTTGTTCAAGAATCTGCCATAGCTCTCGAGACGAAGTGACTCCAACGGTGAACGGAATAAGATCTTCAGAGAGAGTTGAGTTCAGCTAGATAAGAACATTTTGATCCTTTTCAAACCAGATCTCGAAATTAGGGTTAGGAACAGCAGTACCAGCACCAGATTGATCAAGAAGAAATGGCGGTGGACACGGCTCCGATCCATCGATGATACCTGTAAGTTTGTATCGCCGGAAAATTGGAGCGAAAAGAGCTTTCCATACCAGATAATTGTCCTTCTTAAGCTTGGTAGGAACCATGCAACTGATATTTTGGATGGAAATTGAAGAAATCGAAGAGAAATTCGAAGAGTTAGGGTTTATCGGAACAGAATCTGAGAAAAGAGGAGTGGGATTCTGAACGAAAACTTCTGGATTTGCAGGGGAAGAGGTAGAAGACGCCATTGTCGATCAAAGATTGCAGAGAAATCGAAGATCAGAGAAATCGAAGATTGCAGAAGAAGCTAGGATCGGTGCGTGAGCAAAAAGGCGATGGATACCATATGAGAAATGAATCTGATATTTCATTTCATAGAGAATAAAGAATTACAATAGGTTTATATACAGCTGTGAAAGAATAGCTTAGTAACTAATTACATTTGGTTAACTCACTAATCTAGTAATTATTGTAACAAAAATACAACTAACTAATTATGTGTCTCTTTACAAGTCCATGGCAGGAATTAGAGTTGGGGATTGCTGTCTTCTGAAGTTAAAGGGATACAGAGATATTGTTGACCGAAGACAACTCAAGAAAGCCTCAGCGTATCTAGAAATTTGTAGCGGGTCTTTGTTGACATGAATTCCTTAGCTGTTTGCCCTAGCTCCCTTTTCCATACTTAAATCACCCCCATTAGAAATAACCTTCAAAAGTATTAATGGACTTGGTTGTAATTGTATGTAATTGACTTGAGCATTCTGTTCTTTTCTTACCCACCTATTCTATTTCCTCAGCCACACACTTCATATATACATTTGTCATAAATATTTTCATTAATAAGTGGGTAGAAAAATATAATAGTTGGGTCTAGTAGCACTCTTTCAAATCTGACGAATGACTATAAAATTATTATTGTATGAAATTTTCAATTACAAAATGCCCCCTAAAACCAAAAAAAGCTTGATAAAGTCTTTACCATATAGGATAAAGTTCACCATATACACTTCTATTAAAAAAAAACTCACAATAACTAAAACACTAAAAAGAAAATGAAAACGTAACCACAATAGCTTGGCCTTCATGTCACTTTCTACCCAATGTTAGATCTTGGTTGAGCTCATCTGCCTCATTCAGGTCCGGGATAATAACCGGCAACGCGAGCGTCAACTTTATAGGGTAAGGCTCCTCAGCAAATGCTTTGAGACTAACAGGTTGACCAAGCTCCAGCAGACAAGTTTCATAAACTTTTTCTGCAGGGGATAAGCTGCAAAAAATATTAACGGACCCTTAATTAAAACAACTAATATATATATATATATAATGACTTGGTTGTATGTAATTAAAAATGTGAATGATATACACTACTTTATATTCATATCCAACCAAAAAAATTTATTTTCTAAGAGAATAAATGAATTTCTACGAGTGCTTAAGACAACCGTACTCAGGATGACTCTCAATCATTGATGAATTTAGACACTCTTATGGAATTCATCTCCACTAATGACTGAAAGTCACCCCACACTTGCATATCTCAAAGTCACCCACACAACAATTCTTAGCATTTCTCATCTCAAATCTGCTGATCCGAAGAACAATTTATTGGTTAGTATGTGAGGTGTGACTGAAACAAGATATGTATATATATATATATATTATATTATATGTAAGAGTTTAGAATCAAAATTACCCTTGCTGTCTCATATCTTGCTCATGCACGTTGTTCTGAAATTTAGGGTTTTGGGGATTCTCGGAAGGGCCTTGCAGAGTGTTTTGAGCAGAAGGTTGGGTACGCTCAACATTGGTATTGAATTTCATTGCTGATTAAAAGTGGTGGAGGAAAGGGCAAAAGACTTGCTAGGAGAGAGTGATAGTGAGAGAAAGAGAGAGCTCAGAGAGTGAGGAATTGGATAATTGATGTTTTTCTTTCTTGGGCAGGGTGTGTTGTTCCTCGTTAGTCTTGATGTCCTTTTATAGTAGAAAGACTGCACACGTATTTACCAAAATGCCCAGGGATTAAAAATAATTTCAAAGTTTATTCGTCAAAACGACTAAAAATTGTATGACTAAAATAGCCTTATTTGAATGGGACCCTAATATGGAGTATTTTAGGCTAGTTTCAAAATTATATCAAAGTAAGAAAAGTTCTAGTTGATAATTCAGAGAGGAAGATATTCATAGTACTCACTGAATTTGAAAGCCTAATGGCAATTTTAAGACTGATGATATTAATTTGAAAAAACACTTGCTATCATGGGAAAAATTGAAGTTGGTGGATATAAATACTTAGAAACATATTGAATATATTATTTTTATGAAATTATTAAATATATTTTAGTTTTTTTTTGGATCAAAAAGTAGATATATTCCTTTTCATTTATATGTAACTTAAGTATTTAGGTTTGATAACGCTACGTATCCGAGTTCATAAATTCTACTAACTAACAGTTTGTTAAATAGGTACGAATATGAAAACGGCTAACAAGATGAAAATAATTATTAACACCAATATATTGGCAAGTTTTCGTTATCCGGGTAAAAGACTCATAAAGGGTACAATGGTAAAAGACTCAAGATATGCAAGTGAAAATTGAAGAGGTAAAAGGTTGAAAAAATTGAAAGGGAATAATATCAAAATAGGAAATAACGGATATTCATGTAGGTAATAACGCCTTCTTCTTCCAACAAAATGCTAGATTTTATTTTAAATTGTTTTCTATAATTTTTTAGGACACTAATTGTTTTTCCATATACGCAGTGTGGAATGATTTTTCACAGTCAACCTGCCATATTAGCTTGTAACGTTTGATTTCTTACCATATACGTCATGTGCATCATCCTCCATCCATTTAATCAATCCAACGGCGAAGGATGCACATCACATTTGTTTTGTTGGTTTCCTATGTTGACAATTATGTAAATTTCTGAAGGCTGATTGGGCTTTGGGTGAAAAAGGAACGACCACGATTACTTCGTGCGTGGTTTGAACGGGTTAGATTTTTGGTAGGTTGATTGGGTTTTGGGCTTCGGGAATACACGATTAGGATTTTTGGATTAAATTATTATTTTAACTCTGACTTTAATTTGGTCAATTACTTTAGTAGTCTAGAATATGAGTAATTTGATTCCAATAAAACGAAAACTGCAATGTAAAGTGTAATTCCACAAAACCGCATAATGAAAAATGCAATGCAAAATATGAAGCCCGCATAATGGTTAAAATATCAAAAATTTGAGAAAGGGGTTGCTAGTTGTAGTGGCAACATTTTGTAATTTTTGTTTAATTGGGTGTGCATTAGTGTGCCAAACTCTTGTTAATTACATAAAATTTGATTGATATATTCCTAGTATCGTAACTTTTGATTGACCTAAAATAAAAGCTCCAAAATTTTAATTAATTTCAAGTAGAATTGATTTGCTGAGAAAACAAATGTCGCTTACACTAAAAAATGAAATCAAAGATTTATTATCGACAATTGGGTAAATAAAAAAGAAAAATTGGATAGATGAAATGTTGTGAAATATACCTCTGGTAAATCATCGATTCGATGTTTTATATTCAACATGCTTAGCTCTACAAAATTAACGTCTTCCTTCTCGTCTTGGTCTTCAGATGCCTCAAAGATCTCTTCCATCATTTTGAAAATGAAAATCAACAACTAAGAAGAGTTAGAGAAAAATATATGACTAGGTTACAAGTGTGCATACCTACTCAGTCTTGAGTTATTTTATATGTGAATACGGCGGTTTTAAGGACCACAGTATTGAAAAAACAATTTATTTGAATTTGGAGACGAGATTACGTTTTAATACACCGTATCTAGTTAGATTTGCTCTAGATTTGTTCGACACGTGGTTATTATTATTATTATTTTTGTGAGAAGATATGTGATTGTTATTTCAACTACTACCCACCACTATTAGAGAGGTGGTCAACGTGTATGTAAGTATTATTGTTATATATGTTAGATTTCACATACACGTCGCATAAGGTGTTTTATGTGCGCACACAAAAATTATCAAACCACAATTGACATGATAGAGACGCTAAAGGGGAATTTCAAATTTAGGAACGATCCAGTTCAAATACTTTGTCATATAGTTATAAACACTCATGTGAAGAATGTAAATTAATCGGGAAATTTTATTTGTATGCAACAATTGTTTCTTTAGACACAACATTCTATCTACACTCATATTTAATTTTTGTAAAACTAATACTTCTCTCTAGACCCAACATTCATATATATCTACAATAACCTCATTTGAAATGAACCCAATTCTCTTATTTCTTGCTGTATCCAACTAAATTTTATCTGAACAGAAAGAATCTGTTGCAGCCGACCACCACATATATATACCTCCTCCCCACTATCGAATTCAATATCATGCGAATTCCTAAATCCTCGTTAAGGATCCATGATTGTAGTTTACACGAATAGCATATACCTAACTCAGGTTGTTTACTTTTTGGCATAGCTAACCAGCATATATTGGTTTATTGAATTATGTTGGGTCAACTTAAAACCTTGGACAGCCTGAATATTGCATCCCATCATTTCCATACACCACAAAAGCTCCATCAACCTTGGCAAGAGAACCATACTGCACAAAAAGTTTTGTTTTTTTGGTGACATCCAATTTGTCTATAACAGTAATTGTATATTGGAGAAATCTAATTTTCAAGTTGAGTGTAAAGAAACAAACGTTGAGTTCAAATAATTTTTTTTAAATTTAATTTCCTTGTCATATATGTAGCTGACTCATTTCTCTAAAATCTTGATATATGGTAGCTAACATAAGTTGTAATGGAGCATAAATTGAAGTAATTAATATTATAACAAATTTAGAGCATAATTTTAGAGTTTTTCTTTCATGGAGTGAGGACTACCCACCCTGCAGTCCAAAATATTACACAATCTGGAAGCTCCGCTGGTGCATCAAGCCAACGAGACGAATAATGTAACTGTCACAATAATTAAACCGACCACCACTACAAAAAATCACTCAACTATAATTAAGTATTGTACATGTAAGTACTGATTAACAATCTCAATTTTTCTGCGGATCAAGTTTTTCTTTCTCCCTATAAATTGCTAAGTACTCATTAACAATCTTAAGCTGTACTTTCTCATCTAAATCTATTTCGTAGCGAAGGTTTCTGGAAACACCAAGGCAACCATGCACAGGAGTATCTTCTCTCCAAAAATTTCCCTCAATGTGGATAGCGTCTTGTCTTTTATCTAGCTCAACTGAGGCTAGGATCTTTCGTATGTTGCTCACTCCGATGATCTTGTGCGCGTTTCTGAACTCTTCGTAGCTGGAAAGTATGGGGCTAGTTCACATGTTTGCTCACATTTCTTCTCTTGATGCTGCAGGCAGCGAAAGCTGGATTTATGAGCCGGATGTCGAAGGGCTTCTCTTCTGCATCTTCCAAAATCTGACATGCATGTATAACTAAATAAATAAATAACCAGTTTTATTTGGTATATGCTCAAAGTTTCCATATGAAATCTAGTAGAGATTTGTTCAAATCCAAATGCCTAAACAGGCTAAACACATAAATCTACCTCCTCTCATACAAATACAAAATAACCTGAATTGAGCACTATGAAACACTAATCATAAATTTTTTTTAATAAAATTATAAACTAAAAAAAAAATGTCGCCCTTCCTTTTCGAACCTCGACATTTTCCACTGCATAATCGGGCCTTTCAGCTCTCTTTCCTTAAGGTGTTTATCATTTAACCAACCTATGAGTTCATCAATTTTTGCATCAGTTTGATAAGAAAACCAAAGGTGCATGCACTAAAAGAAATGATGTGTTTGGTGCAAATACATACGTCCAGCCAACTTTAGATCCTTTTAATGGCAAACTATCCATACCAGTTTGACCACAATTCCGAGCATGTCCGCCTAAGAAGAGCTGAAGCCCAGTATAAGCCACCCAGGGAATCGATTCCTAGAAACTTTTTTCCGCACCGACACCTTTGAAAGCTCCAATTCTGTACGTACAATTGAATCCTGCAAAAGAGATAAATCAATTTTGACAAAGTTCAACTCAAGGTGGTAGGATTGTGATTCATTGACAGAAGCAGGTGACATCTGCTCTCCCACAGGATTTTGATTCTCGACGACGGTATTTGGCGAACCAGAGCGAGTCGGATGAGAGCTAGAGGGAGCTGACTCGGACGAAACCAAGTGAGAAATTGCTGGTTGATCGGTTAGGAGAGGTTGGAAGGTTGGGTTTGAAATGGTGCCATGATGGCGGCTGGGTGGAGAATGGTGCCATACCCAGATGGAAACGATTGTGTCTTCCTTTTTTTTTTTTTGCTTTCTACGTTTGTGGTAATCCACGTGTTGACTTATAATTGGTGGGACCTGTTCATGTGCTACATTATCACACTAATAGAAAATTTAACAGAATTAGACAATAGGGACTACATTGATGTTCTATATCAAATCTCAAGAACAATATCAATCGATTTTGAAAATAAATGACCAAAATGAGGAATTTGATCAATTTCAGGAACCATTTGAGATAAAAACTCTATGATTAAGATATGAGACGATAATTTCTTCAACGTTGAAATGCATACAATTGTATTTGATGTTTTTTTTTTTTTTTGTAAAAAAGTTAATTATCTTCAGGTATGATTGATTTGCTGTAAAAAAAACAAATGTCACTTGTAATAAAAAGCCATACAATTGTATTTTTTTTTTTTTTGTAAAAAAGTTAATTATCTTCAGGTATGATTGATTTGCTGTAAAAAAGTCACTTGTAATAAAAAAAAAAAACCTAAGGATCATAAATAATGTTGGTTTATAAAAATGAAAGATTGGGTAGATGGAATGTTATGAATATATACCTTTGGTAAATCATCGATTCGATTTTGTTTACTCAGCATGTTTGGCTCTACAAAACTAACATCTTCCTCCTCATCTCGGCCTTCAGATGCCTCATAGATCTCCTCCATCATTTTCAAAATGAAAATCAACACAATAAGAATTATAGAATGATATATGACTCGATTGCAATTGTGTGCATACCAACTCAGTCTTGAGTTATTTTATAGGTGTAGACAGTGGTTTTATAGACCACAATATTAAAAAAACAATGTGCCCAAAACCAAGGATTATACCGGGGATGGGATTACGTTTTAATGCACTATATTTGAATTTGTTCAAAATTTGTTCAACATGTGGTTATTATTATTATTATTTTGTGAGAACACTCATGGCTTTTTGTTTAATTTTTTTTATTTCAGCCAAATCTAGATGTTTTGAGGTTCGTAGCTCCACTCTTATAAAGATATCATTTGTGAAGAATTATCTCATAATGAGGCGTGTGGAAAGAAATTTTTATTTTAGTACAGTGATATATTTAGGGAACTTGGGTTAAGCCACACAATAATAATTTGGAATCGAAATTATCATCCACAATAGTTGATTCCTAAGATTTCCCACTAACAAGTGATGAAGAATACCACTAAACTATATTACTAAGTGGTGCCAAGAGAATTAATATGGAATGAGAATTATCACACTAGGACTTTGGGCTAGCCCAAGAAGGGGAGAGGGTGGGTGGAATAACAGGTCAGAATTATGATGGATCTAGTTTTTGCTTCTCTTCAATAATGTAATAAAAAATAAAAGTAAAAGGAATAAAAAACTACCACGTGATTCGAATCTGAGATCTCTCACTTACAAGTTACAAGTGAAAGGAAATCATATCATGTGTTTATTAACACATAAAAAATAAGGTAATTTCTGCTTTACTATTCTCAAGTTTCACGCACTTAAAGTTTAGTTGTTCTACCATCATTGCCGGCAAGGAAAGAGAAAAGCAGAGGGAGATGAGATTGGGATCGGGAAGCTGAGTGTTGCCGGCATCAGTGCCAGTAACATCAGTAGGTATTTTGAATTTTTTTTTTTTTGGTGAAATCCAATTTGTCCATAACAATAATTAATGGTATACTGGGGAATATTACAGTAAACATAAGGGGGCCTGTAAAGATATGAAGATTAAAGAATCTCACATCGGTGAAAAGAGAAATATTGCAAGAATTTATAAGTAAGTTGTGCTACTCTCCATATTACTAATTAATTTTATAGTAAAATCACAACTTTTCTCACTTAAGATAGCCTTGGAATGGCTAATTAGTTTTATAGTTTTTAGACCCGTTGTGAGATTCATCTCCAATAGCTAATGACAGAAAGTCACCGACTGCTTGCATATCTCAAAGTCACCCATGCAACAACCCTCAACATTTCTTTTGCATCTCAGATCTAATGATCACAAGAACAATTTATTAATTTGTTGGTTAGCAGTATCTGTGTAGTTACGATTTCTACTTCAAGCATTGAATCTGTGTCTCAGTTAAGAGCTAATACCCAAGAAACTAATAATTAATAATGATCAAGTATCTCTTTATTTTCATATTCCTATCTAATGATGTAAATTCTTCCGCGGTTAGTTAAAAGAAGTGAGTTGTTGACCCGTCTCTTTGAAATCGTGATGTATTATAGCTAGCATATGCTGTAATGGAGCATAACGTGAAGTGATATTATAAAAGTTTAGAACATAAATTTAGTTTTTAATTAAGGAGTTTCTAGACCCACCCACATTTTCTATTTCTCTACCCACCTTATTTTTTCAACCACTATTAAAAGTTAAAAAGTAAAAATGCTATTTTTCCACCGCTATTGTTTCCAAAATGACCTTGACATTTTTTAAATTCTTTTTTAACTTTTCATTTGCTATATAAAAAATAAAATACTTAAATAAAAAAAATTAAAACTGACAAATTATTTGTTCTTGGAGACCACACCCTCCCAAACGATAAAAACCTAGCCGCACCACCGTCCCCCAAAACTACAACTGCAATGGCGGACCTTAGTGAAGGGCTAGCCGGTAAAATTTTTGATAGTACTGCATATAATCTTTTGATTGCCCAGTCCATAAGAGCAAGTCCAGCAGGGTGGATTGCTGGGGAGAAGTGGCCGAGCTGCCAGAGGGAGGAGGTCCAGTGGGTGGGCTGCTCGAGGGAAGGTGGAGGCCTGAGCAAAGGGCCCGTGAAGAATTGACCCATCGAGCCACCGAGGGGGCTGACGTCAGCCCAGTTTTTAAATTTTTTTCTGTCAGGCGCATGCACCTCACGCGCGCGTGGGGCACATCAGCTGACAGATTTGCAGCGGGTGGGGCCCGCGTTTCAGTTTGGTCAAAGTTACTGTTGGGAAGCCACGTGGGATCTCAACGGCTCTTTAATTTGAGCCGTTGGATTTGCAACGATAATTAAAAAAAAAGGATTTAATATCAACTGTTGGATCTCAGATCAACGGTTGATATTAAATCCTTTATAAATTTAAAAAAAATGTTTTAAAATTCAGAAATGTTACCGTTGTGACACGTGGCATAATCTGGAGGGTTGAAATTCAATTTTTTTAAAATCCAACGGCAGAGATTAATTAGGTGAATAAAAAATATATAAAAATAGGAAAAAAAATTTAAAAATTTTGTAAATAATTTTTTTTTACTTTTCTATAAATACCTTGGCATTATCATCTACCTTACACCACAATTCCATATTTTCGCAACCACATTATTCCTATCTTTCTCTCAAAGTTTCAATCCATTTTGTTTCAAACAAAATGACTAAAAATTTTATGACACGTGGCGCAACGAGAACGATTAAAAATTTTATCCGATATAACAAATAAAATTATTTTAAATTATTTTATAAATAAAAAATACAAATATTTTATTGGTATTGGTTTTTCGGATAATGACACGTGGCGCAACGAGAATGATTAAAAATCTTATCTGAAATTACAAATAAAATTATTATGTATTATTTTATAAATATAAAAATACTAATATTTTATTGACAATTGCCAGGGCAACTCCAGTGTAGGGGTGGAGATGTAAAACACAATGGTCAGGGGAATGCACTGTTCATTAGGGCAATTATTGTTCGCTGGGTGGATTGAATAGTGAATTGCTTGGGGGGAGGGCTCCTACACTGGAGTTGCTCTGTAATACTTCAACAAGTATGTCGTGTAGCTTGGTTTCCTTTTGGGTGGACGGACGACATCGTTTCAATTGGGGGTTTGTGCATTTAATTAAGATTTGAGAGAACGGAAAAGAGGTCAGATTGTTGAGGTGGGTAAATTTCAGAAGGAAATGGCAGATTTCCGAGAGGGTGAGGGAGAAAAACATCACTTTTTTAATTATTTCATGGAGAGATAGGACAATAATTACACCGACTGCCACTGCAAGAAATCACTTAACTAGGAGAACTACTTGTATGCTAGGACTGAAATATTGGGGACTGGCTACAGTGCTCGCAAGCATTGGATGCTCACACCGATCTCACCCTCCTTTCCCCCCTCTCTCCTCTCTCTTCCCTCCTTTTAACGTTGAAATCGGTGTGAGTATTCAATACTTGCGAGCACTGTAGCCTACTCCAAAATATTGGCTCAGTTGCCCTTTAAACCAAGTTTGCACTAATTTTTCAAACAGTAATTAAGTATATAGTACATGGAAGTAGTGATTAACAATATCTAATTTTTTCTGCGAAACAAGTGTTTCTTCTCTATAAATTGCTAAGTACTGATTTACAATCTCAAGTTGTTTCTCGTAGAAATCTATTTCGTCGCGAAAACTTCTGGAAACGAAACACCAAGGCCACCAAGGCAACCATAAATTTGATTACCTAGCATTATTACAGTATAAAAGGCTTATGTTATTGGATATGTATCATTACCATCACACCTGCCTCCTTGACTGAAACTCTCTCTTTGCGTGTCATCTTCCGACAAAAGAAACAGAGCTCCTTCCATGGCGTAAAGACACTCCGACTCCGTCGACTGGTCACAGCTTCCCGAAGATATCTGGCTCCAGATCGGCCAGAAACTCAAACCCTTTGTAGAGCGTCAACGATTACGCAGCACCTCCGTTCTTCGAAATCAGCACCCGAACCCGGAATTCATCGTCTTCTTCCCCAATATGGGGCTAGTGAAGCTCGTGGGATCGAAAGGCGTTTCATTAATCTAATCACCAATGTTCCACTCATGTCCCAAGTCGACATGTTTTCTAAGTTACAATAATTCAATACTTTTAGGGATTGTTATGGTTATTTAAAGCCTCTTTTCCGATATGTTGTTATTAGGCTATAATTCTATATTTATGTTGTATTCATTCTTGTTGTAACAGTAGAACACCATAACTCCTTAGTCTGTACAAATAGGTTCTACAATTGTTTTGTTAAATATAAAGAAAGTCAATTTCTACATGGAATTTAGAGCCTGCATTTTTTTTTCAATGGCTTCTAGTCCAGCTTCTTCTTTCTTCTGTTCTTCCTGTCATTTCCATTTCCAACATCTCTCATCTTGTCTCCGTGAAACTCTCTGACACTTCGGATTTGAACTTGGGGGAGGAAAACATGGTTGAGCTATGACAATCCTTTAATCTCAAAGCCACATTTTGGCCGCACGCCAGCTCCACTAGGATCTTCTGGATATTGCTGGTTCCGAAGATCTTCTGCGCATTTACAAACTCTTCGGACCTGCTGGCCGGAAATTATGTCTGTCTTACAATGACAAAAACACCTTAATTATTTACATGACCCCCCTAATAAGGAGTATTTTTAGGCGTTTCAGAATTATATCAAAGTAAGAAAAGCGTAGTTGATTTAATTAATAAAAAAAAAGGATATTCATAGTACTTATTGAATTTGAAAGCTCGATGACAATTTTAAGACTATTAATATTAATTTGAAGAAACACTTTAAAATACTTTCAACATTGGTAATCAACAAAAAAAAATATTTTCAATACTGAAAATTCATATAATTGTATTTGAGGTTTCAAAAAATAATAATATTATTTTCAGGTATAATTGATTTGCTTAGAAAACAAATGTCGCTTATAATATAAAATGAAATCAATGAACTATTATCAACAATGGTGGTATATAAAAATGAAAAATTGGATAAATGGAATGTTGTGAATATTTACCTCTGGTAAATCATCGATTCGATTTTTATGCTTAGGATGTTTGGCTGTACAAAACTAACATTTTTCTCCTCATCTTGGCCTTCAAATACCTCAGAGATCTCCTCTATCATTTTCAAAATGAAAATCAACACTTAATAAGAATTAGAGAATGCATCTGGATTGAAATACCAATTCAGTCTTGTGTTATTTTATAGGTGAAGACGACTGTTTAACAGATACCACAGTATTGAAAAAACAATGTGCCCAAAACCGGGGGCTAAAAACCGAGAATGAGATGTCAATTTAATGCATTGTATCTGGTTAAGATTTGTTGGACATGTGGTTATTATTATTTGTAAGAAGACTCATGTTTTTTATATTAATTAAACCAAATTTAAATGTTTTGAGGTTCTTAGCTCCACTCTCATAATTTGGTATCAAACTCGCCATTTCTGATATTTGAACTTAAGACCTTTATCTTACAAATGACGAGGAATACCACTAGACCACAATATTAAGGGAGGTGTATTGCATTAAGATTTATATAGACTTTTGTTGAGTGTTTAAAGTGATAGACTTTCACGGATTTAATAGACTTTTCCTGACTATTATAAACTCCTTAAAATTCCATTGACTTTTGATGATATATTTTTGTGGAAAATAAAAGAGTTAAATGATAGACTTTTGCAAATTTTTAGAGACTTCAATGTTAGAACTTTTTAGAGTTTTGTGGATTGTCATAGACTTTTTAATGATCAATTTATTAATAAGCATTATTATTTTTAAGTTTTCATTATTAAAATGGCGATCATGATTATGACAAAGTGGTCTTATATATGAGTTGATGGTGGCAACGATGATGGTCGAAGTGTCACATTGTGATTGTCGGCAAGATGGTGGTAGTAAAGTTGGTGCCTTTGGTGGTGGTGATAATAGTAGGGGTGGTGATTGTGGCGGCAAGTTGGTGGAGGAGTAGGGATGAGGAGCTGTGGTGATAATGGTGGTAGAGGTGACATTCATGGTGATGGTGGCGTTAGTTGTGATCGTTAGGGGTGATGCTGATGCTTATGACGGTGGTGGCATCAATGGTGACGGTGGTGGCATCAATGGTGACAGTGGTGGCGGTAGGGGCGAATGAGATGGTCATGGTAAGGCAATTGTGGCGACATGGTGGTGGAAGTGGTGATAATAATAGCCATTACATTTTGGTGGGTGGTGGAGTTTATCATTAGAGAATTGAGAAACAATGAAATCCATCAAAATCTTAGGTGGAGAGGTTGGATTTGATATGACAAAAAACTTACTATAAAAGCACTAAAAGTCTATCAAAATCCATGACTTTTTAAAATCCTTTACAATCACCGAAATTTTGAATCCACATGAGTTTTTGTAGACTCACAAAACGTCTTAATTGAATACCGCAAGATTTTTATAGAATTTTTAGAAGTCATAAAAAGTCTTTATTCAATACATAGTGACTTTTATTGACTTCAAGTTTATATTGAATACACATGGATTTCATGGTCGAGCAAAGTACATTAAATTCCATATACAACAGCCCCCTAAGTGGCTAGCCTAAGATTTAATATTATAAAAAATAGAACTTTGGGCTAGCCCAATTGGGGGATAGGGTGGGTGGAATAACGTGTTATAATTATGATAGATCTAGTTTTCGATTCCCTTCAATAATGTAACAAAAAATAAAAGTAAGTATGTAATGAGAAACAACCATATGAGTCAAACTTGAAACCTTCACAAGTAAAGAGTTTAGAGTTATCATGTGCCTTAACAAAAAAGTATCATATCACTAAGGGAAACTAATCTCATACCTGAACAACCCTACAAAACATGCCAATAGTAAATCTTAGTGTCAATTTTGACCCACCATACAAAATATTTGCTTTATTTAGTTTTTGATTTTTGCTCTCATTGATTATTTCACTTCTTACCTCACCGGTATTATAGGAGAACATTTGTAAGAAAAAAAATTAGTCAGTTAACAGTTGCCCACTATCTAAGCGCAGGAAGAGGGCTACATGTTGTGTGTGGTTCAAAAGAGGCATACTAGGAATTTCAGCAAAACTTTTTGGAACCTGTTAAAACCCAAAAGCACTTAGTTGGATCACTTCTTCTCAGATCTCTCTCTCCATTTCAGCACTGTACAAATTTTCCCCAACTTACTACATTGCTTTGAGATCAGTCAATGTGCTTTTTTCTTGTTACAAAATCAGAAAATATGTACTTTAATTTCATGGTTTCGCTCTCTTCTTGAAAGGTAAGTTGGTTCACTAAAAAAGCATAATATATTCACATTCCATATTAATTTCTAATTAATTTTATGTGCATTTAAAGGTTGATGCTACAAAGTCCAAGAATTTCTCTCTTCCACGGCTGAATTCCCTTCTGGGTTTCAAAGGTCCTCCTGTTTGTTTGTGGCAGCAGAAAGAATGTGGGGAGCTGTTTTTGTAGCCATTGCTGCTGCAATAGGAAACTTGTTGCAAGGATGGGACAATGCAACCATTGCAGGTACAATTTCAATAATGATTCTTCTATTCAAGAGATTCAAACTCGTGTGTACGTTAATCTAAATAATAAGTCTTTGAGATCTCATTTGAGGCATGAATAATTATCTTCTTTTGCGAATGATTGCACGTATCTTTATTTAATTTGAGTCATGTGAGTCGTAGGAAAATGTATCAAAGCAGGCATTATGCTGTGTGATTTAGGGCTTATGATGGAAGCTGTGACATTTACAAATCAAATTTGCAGGGTCTGTGCTTTACATCAAAAGGGAATTTAAGTTGGAAAGCCAACCGACGATTGAAGGGCTAATCGTAGCCATGTCTTTGATCGGTGCCACTGTCATCACAACATTCTCAGGGCCAGTTTCAGACTGGCTAGGAAGACGTCCAATGCTGATAATTTCATCAGTTTTATATTTTCTCAGTGGTTTGGTAATGCTATGGGCTCCAAATGTGTATGTTCTTCTTTTGGCAAGGCTACTAGATGGGTTTGGGATTGGACTAGCCGTTACTCTTGTCCCTATCTACATTTCTGAAACTGCCCCGCCCGAAATCAGAGGGCTACTGAATACTCTCCCACAGTTTACTGGTTCTGGAGGGATGTTTTTGTCATACTGCATGGTGTTTGGCATGTCACTGATGGATGCCCCTAGTTGGAGATTGATGCTCGGGGTTCTTTCTATTCCTTCCTTGGTTTATTTCGGATTGACTGTGTTTTACTTGCCCGAGTCTCCACGGTGGCTTGTTAGTAAAGGAAGAATGGCTGAGGCTAAGAAAGTTCTGCAGAGACTACGAGGACGGGAAGATGTTACAGGTGCATAAAGTCGTGCATTTGAATTTATGAATGCTTATGTTTTCGGAGCAGATATTGTGCTTATGTCTAAAAGTATAGCGGATTTTTCCCTTTTCGATTTTTTGAATGCTTAATTTTTTTTAGGATTGATTAATATGCAGGTGAGATGGCTTTGCTGTTTGAGGGACTTGGAGTTGGAGGGGAAGCATCATTGGAAGAGTACATAATTGGCCGGGCCAATGAGGGCGGTGAAGGCCAGGAAATGACTTCGGATAAAGATCAAATAAGGCTGTATGGACCGGAGGATGGGAGGGCTTCGATGCTTGAGGGAAGGGCGTCAATGATTGCAAAATCTGTCACGGGACAAGCCAATCTTGGCTTGGTGTCGCGACAAGGAAGCTTGTTGAATCCGAACGTGCCTTATGTCGATCCTCTTGTAACTCTATTTGGCAGCGTCCATGAGAAGCTTCTTCCCGAAAACACAGGAAGTATGCGCAGCCTTCTTCATTTGCCGAACATGGGCAGCATTCTCAACATGGGCAGCGTGCTAAATGTGGCGCCGCCTGAAAGCCAAGACAAGACGGAGAATTGGGATTTGGAGGGGGATGGCAATGCAGCTGATTTCGAGGACAATGTTCGAAGGCCATTGCTCTCAGGTCAAAAATCAGCAAGTATGGTAAATGACATGATGCCTAGTAAGTCCAGTAGCTTCTTTGGCATGAGGCACAATAGCAGCCTCATGCCGGGGACTAGTGGTGAAGCTGTGAATAGTATGGACATTGGCGGTGGCTGGGCGTTGGCTTACAAATACTCTGAGAAGGTTGGCAAAGATGGGAAAAAGACAGAAGAGTACCAAAGAGTCTATTTGCACCAGGAGGGTGCACTTGAGTCTCGACGAGGCTCAATGCTTTCAGTTGCTGGCGGTCCTGAAATGGCTCAAGACGGTGAATATTTTCAAGCTTCTGCTCTGGTTAGCCAACCTTCTCTAATTTCCAAGAGGAACCAACTGAGCCAGCATCTCGGAGAAGGAAAGATTGAAACCCACGAAACTGTTGTTGAAGAATCCGTTTGGAAGGATCTCTTAGAACCAGGAGTCAAGCGCGCATTGTTCGTTGGGGTGGCAATTCAAATTCTTCAGCAGGTACTAAGTCACGCGTTTGAGTAAATGTGGTAGAAATATTTTTATTGTAATATGTACTACGCACTCCTAATTAATCCGTCTGAGAGTTTTGAATAATGTCTGATTGTTTTTTCGTCTTTGCAGTTCTCTGGCATAAATGGGGTTCTTTATTACACTCCCCAAATTCTTGAGCAAGCAGGGGTTGCAATTCTCCTATCGGATTTAGGCCTTAGTTCCACCTCTTCATCGATTCTCATAAGTGCTCTCACAACCCTATTGATGCTTCCGTCTATCGGCATTGCCATGAGACTAATGGATACTTCTGGCAGAAGGTATAGTGGTTCCCTTGTTCCACAAGTAAACCATTAACTGTTCTCTTCATCTCATACTCGTCTGTCTTCGCTGCAGGTCGCTGTTGCTGACTACATTACCAGTACTAACTGGCACCCTCCTAGTACTAATTTTCGGACAACTTGCCCATTTGGGTTCGGTTGTCAATGCAACAATTTCCACAATCAGTGTTGTGGTCTACTTCTGCACCTTTGTCATGGGGTTTGGACCAATTCCTAACATCCTTTGCTCGGAGATCTTCCCGACTCGGGTTCGTGGCCTCTGCATTGCCATATGTGCCCTCACATTTTGGATTGGAGACATCATTGTGACTTACACACTGCCTATCATGCTCACCTCTATCGGCCTTGCCGGCGTCTTTGCCATCTATGCTGTTGTGTGCACCATTTCTTGGGTGTTTGTTTTCTTAAAGGTTCCAGAAACAAAGGGAATGCCCTTAGAAGTTATCTCTGAGTTCTTTTCTGTGGGTGCAAAGCAGGCAGAAATTGATGAAAAGTTGACTTGATAGTCAAGGAATTGATGATCATGTTGTTTTGAGTTTTGTTCTTTGTTATATTCACATTGATTTGCCCTGTTGTTGTATATATAGTCTTTGGATGTGTGAGATTCTAGCTAGTCATCTCTTGAAACGAACTATCGATTTAGGTCTATATTTGATTATATATCTAATATAAACTCTAAACGCACGCTTAATCAAGATGCCATTTTACCAACTAGTTATTGATTTCTCTTTCTAATGTTAAAAAAAGTCCCAAATTCGAGTCCCCCAAGTTTGAGCATGTTGGGATTGAGATGAACTAGGTCCATTTCTTTGTTTTTTGGTAGGCCTTCAGTCCGCCCCACCACCAAAAAATTAAAAATCATGACGTTTTAATACAAACGATATTGGGAAAGGAGAATTGAAACATATCGCCTCAAGTGCAAAGGGTTTATACATCTTCTATAATTGCACCATTGACTAATGGTCCAATTTATTTATACAAATGGAAGCTACAGTAAATTTCCAAATATCTGTTGACTGTCTCACTTGCCTATTTAGTAAATTAATTAGCAAAATTGCTTTTTTAGAAAATTAATTAGTAAAATTGTTACAATTATATTTTCAAAGTAATTTTCTTTTGCCAGATTGTCGGACAAAAAAACATTACCAATTATGTTATAATTTTAGAACCATTAGATTATGTTATTCATTGTCACTCTCTTCCTCCTTCAAAATTCAAATTCCAAAGTTTAAATATTGCACAAAGATCTGCAAAATCAAGTTCCTCGATCATGGTTATATTTGACAAGTGGCTAAACCTTCATGTTTCAACAGGTAATGCTTTTTTGCAGTTTCAAAAAACGACCAATCAACATCCAGGAAATTTTTAACGTACAGATTTCGACTTGTTTTTATTCGAAATTCAAATTCATTACAGTTTTTTTGGTGAAAGAATTGCACTACATTGGTTTGAACATGTCTGAAATCTGTTCATTTTCGTCATGAGTTTCGATATCTTTACGCAGGTTTGATGACTACCATCGGAGAACACAACCTTCTAAATCTTTGTGCATTCTGATAGTTTATCTGAGAAAATTAGTTCAGAAATTTTGCATCTGTTACCTGAATTCTCTTTCGGGTTTCGAAAGTAGTACTTGGCCACTCAAGGAAAAAAAAAATGAGGGGAGCTGTTTTCGTAGCGGTTGCTGCAGCGATTGGGAATCTGTTGCAAGGATGGGATAATTCAGTCATTGCAGGCATGCACCATAAATTTTGTGTTTTATGTATTTAATCACTAATTTCTAGTGCTAAATAATTCTATTTGTTTTCTATCTGTACCACAAAATGTTGCAGGATCTGTTATTTATATCAAAAAGGAATTTGAATTGGAAAGTGAACCAACATTTGAAGGGCTAATCGTAGCCGCATCGCTCATCGGAGCCACATTCATAACTACATTCTCTGGACCGGCATCAGACTGGCTAGGGCGGCGAACAATGCTAATCATTTCATCGGTTCTTTTCTTCATTAGTGGTCTGGTAATGTTGTTGTCCCCCAATGTTTACGTCTTACTTTTTGCGAGGCTATTAGACGGATTTGGAACTGGTCTGGCTGTTACTCTTGTCCCTGCCTATATATCTGAGATAGCGCCACCAGATATAAGAGGACGGTTGAATACCCTTCCACAGTTCACTGGTTCTGGTGGGATGTTCTTGTCCTACTGCATGGTGTTTGGAATGTCGCTGATGGACTCGCCGAGCTGGAGATTAATGCTAGGAGTTGTTTCCATTCCATCCCTACTTTATTTCGCTTTGACGGTGTTTTACCTGCCCGAATCCCCTAGATGGCTTGTGAGCAAGGGTCGAATCCTCGAGGCCAAACAAGTTCTGCAAAGACTTAATGGCAGGGAAGATGTTTCAGGTGCCTAAATCGGTTCTCGTTTTGCTCTCTCTTTTTCAGGGTAGCGATTTTAGCACTCATCTTTTAGTCATCTGCACTCCAAATAAAATTTTTATAAATATTTTCTCTGCACTCACAAGCGGTGTGCAGGAGGCTAAAAAAGGAGCGTTGAAATCTATAGGGCCCATTTATATTTTTCGAGCTAACTTTTTGGCTTCTATGATCCACAGGTGAGTTAGCTTTGCTAGTTGAGGGTCTTAGCACAGGCAAGGAAACATCATTGCAAGAGTTCATCATTAGTCCAGCCAATGTGCTTACTGAAAATCAGGGAAATCAAATACGGCTGTATGGTCCCGAAGAGGGCTTATCATATATCGCCAAGCCTGCGACTGGACAGAGTTTAATATCTCACCACGGGAGCGCGTTGAACCAAAGCATCCCTCTCGTGGATCCTCTTGTCACTCTCTTTAACAGTGTCCACGAGAAGATGTCCGAAAGAGGAAGCAAGGGCAGCATGCTGTATCCGAATCTTGGCAGCATTTTGAATACAGGGGAGTATCATAATAAAAATGCACATTGGGACATGGAGAGCCAGACGGATGGTGAGGATCACGAATCTGAAGCATCCGGGGCTTATTGCGATGACAGCTTGAGAAGTCCATTGATCTCGCGCCAAACAACGAGCATGGGCACGCCTAGGTCTGGAGGTAGTGCTTTAGGTGTGAGATGCAATACAATCTTGATGCAAGGAAATGTAGAAGCTAGTGAGGCTGTCAGTAGTAGTATGGACATAGGTGGAGGTTGGCAGCTGGCTTATAAGTATTCTGACCGAGTAGGAGAAGATGGGAAGAAGGAAGTAGGAGTTCAAAGAGTGTATTTGCACCAGGATAGTGCACTTGGGTCTCGGCATGCGTCGGTTGTTTCAATTTCTGGTGTAAGGCAAGAAAGTGAACTCATTCATGCTGCTGCTCTGGTTAGCCAGCCTGCTGTTTCTGCCAAGGAACCAACAAGTCTGCGTTCTCTTTGCGCAGAAAAGGCTCCTCCATTGGAAGCTGTTGTTAAAGGGCCGACATGGGGAGATCTTCTTGAACCGGGAGTGAAGCGTGCATTAGTTGTTGGAATTGGACTTCAAATTCTTCAGCAGGTTTGTCTCGAAAAACGTTAGAAGTTCTTATGTGTTATAAAAGCACTTGAATTTTTATTAAAAGTATTCAAAATCTTTCAAAACTTTTGTCAGCCATCTTATGTCTTTTCATTTCAACTGCGCAGATTGCCGGCATAAATGGGGTTCTCTACTACACTCCTCAGGTTTATGAGCAAGGCGGCGTCGCCGTTCTTCTGTCTAATATAGGGTTGAATCCAACATCTGCATCTCTCTTCTTAAGTGCCATCACAACCTTCTTAATGCTTCCTTGCATTGCCACTTCCATGTGGCTAATGGATATAGCCGGCAGAAGGTAATTATCTCTTTCGAACACCTTCGATTTCATACAGCCGGTTACAAACTTTCAATCAAAATTATAACTAGGGGACACTATCCAAACATATATAACACAGTTTAGTGCCCTTTATATTCTACCCAGAGTCCCTCCAGTTATATTTTCGATTAAAAATTTTGTAGCCAGTTCTATATGTGCATATTTGCAGAAAATAAGCTTTCCCTTTTGGCTTTCTTGGTATGCAGGTCACTGCTGCTCTCCACACTACCAATCCTAATATTGTCCCTCACTCTACTAGTACTTGCCAACATTGTCAACTTGGGAACTGTTCTGAATGCAACAATCTCCACCGCCAGTGTTGTGGTCTACCTCTGCTGCTTCGTCATGGCGTTTGGAGTAATCCCGAACATTCTCTGCGCAGAGATCTTCCCTACGCGGGTCCGCGGCCTCTGCATTGCCATCTGCGCCCTCACCTTTTGGATTGGAGACATCATCATCACTTACTCATTTCCTGTCATGCTCTCCTCCGTTGGATTCGCCGGTGTCTTCGGAATCTATGTTGTCGGGTGCATCATTTCCTGGATATTTGTTTACTTGAAGGTGCCTGAGACCAAGGGAATGCCTCTAGAAGTCATCTCTGAGTTCTTTGCTGCAGGTGTAAAACCAGCTGCTGCTGCTGCTGCTGCTGATGGCTCTGTGGATTCCAATGATAAATGATTTGATTGTTAAGAGGTTTGAGTGCTTTGTTTGGTTTTAGACATTGGGATTATGAGGACAGGATTTGAGGTTGAAGAAAGTGCTTAATGAGTGGATTGCTTTTTATGGAAGTGATTTTGGAATCATCAAGTGTCTTTGATACCATCCCTCTCTTAATGCTGCACAAGCACTTTACCAAAAAGTAATTAGCTTGGGTCATAACTCATAACTCATAAGGTGACATGTTTTGTTTGACTATTTGCACTTCTTATAAACTTGAAAAATCCCTTTAAACATATTCCAAAATACTGGTTGAAGCTTAAAACAGTCTACTTTACCACTCTTGATCCAAATGATCTTTATCAATATATTTGGTAATTAGACAAGTTCGTCACAAGAATATTGTTGATCACACTCTCGCTAATTATGCTAGTTATATATTAAATAACTTGATATGAATCACCAAGATTCTCGGAAAATTCTTCAGTGGTACGTACCATTCAATGGTACGGCCATTAAATGGTCCAGATTAATTTGCAGCGGGTCCCAAATGAATTTTAAACCATTCAATAGTACATACCATTGAATGGTACGTACCACTGAAGTTAAACCCAAGATTCTCAGTGAAATATGGTCTAAATTTTTGTTAGACATGACATAACTAATCAAATTTCTCAGTGTGTGACATTTTTTTTTTTTACAGAATTCACTTTTTACACTAATTTAACCTACATATTAGCTTATCAAATATTTTTTAACTCGTGACAAATAATAATAACATAAAAACCGCTAATTTTGTTTACAAAGGAGAGCTCGCTAATTTTATGTATTATTAATGTACGTAAATACGCCAAAATTCGAATATTTATTTTCGTAATTTAGATTATTTTTAAGTTTGTATAAAAATAATTTTACAATGTTTTTTTAAAATTTGAAGGAAAAAAAAAAGAAAAGAAAAGAAACTGCAGAGCCCAAGCCGAGCCCCGTTGCCGCGTAGCAATAGCATAAGAGCACTTCCACCCATCACCCAATTGCAAGGGCAATTGGGTTGGATTGCAAGGGCAACCCAAAAAACACACTCCACCCATACCCAATTGCAAGGGCAAGAATTGCCCTACCTCAAGCCCTAGCAAAAATTGCCCTACCAGTTGCCTCTCGGTTGCTAACGTCATGTTGACGTCAGCGGCCTTTTTTTTTTTTTTTTTTTTTTTAAATTTAATTTTTTAAAACTTTTTTTTTTTTTTATAAATACCCCCAATCATCTTTTTCATTCCTCACATTACAACTCAATATTTTTTTTCCTACATCAACTATATTTGTTTTTCACCTTCCAAATCCTTGTTTTACAAAAAAAAAAAAAATTATTTTTTAAAAAATAATGACACGTGTCGTGACGAGTGTGGTTGAAAATGTCGGTGCAAAATATATGGGGATAATCACAAGCCCCGATAAGGCCAACAAAAATAATAATAATAATAATAATAATTTTTTTCCTTGCCCTTGCCCTCCACCCGTTCCTCCACGAACTGGTGGAGTTGCACAAGGGCAAGCACTGTTCACGGAAGGCAATTGTTGCCCTTGACCTTGCCTTCCACCAACGGGTGGAAGTGCTCTAAGCATCAATAGGAAAGTCTGCTGAGAAAGTCGGTCATCGTCTTCATCAAATTGAGGTGGAACTGGAAGAATTAGGGTTTTAGATCTGCCAAGATCCAAACTTTATATCTCTCCGAAAGCAATCAAACAAATGGAAACTCAATTAAAGGAAGGAGACTCTCTGGAGAAGCGGCCCGGCATCTTCTTCCTCGGTTCCCCCGGCGTCGGCAAACGCTCTCTCATTTCTCGTAAGCTCTCTCTCTCTCCCTCTCTCTCTCCTTTGACCGGTACTAAATCATGATCTGTTGATTTTAGGATTACTGGGTTTGGATTTTGACGATGCTTCTGATTCTTCATCGTCATCATCTCAGCTGGTAGTTAATGGGTATGTAAATTTCTGAATTTTGGGATCAAAGAATTATTTTTTTATGAATTTCGGGACCAAAGAATTCGTTTTTAGTTCTTTTGAAATGTGAATTTTGATGATTTTTGTATTGGAAAAAATAGATGGAATATCTCTACAAAGTACTACACAGCTGATGTTTCAGTATGGATGGCTCATCTCCATGACGAATTTTCGATTGAGTCCCTCCCAATGTATGACCAGTTGGCTGCCTTGATCTTGGTTTTCGACACAACTGAGGTTTCGGTCTCTTGCCACTCACTATTTGTCACTTTGTTTACTTGTTTAGCATGATTTTCGTTGTGTCTGATATCAAATTGCTCGCATTATGCTGCAGTTGTCATCTCTGTCTGCGCTTCAGAAATGGGTGTCTCGAACTGATCTTCAAAAGTTCGATATACTAGTATGCGTAGGGAATAAGGTTGATCTTGTCCCTGGCCACCCGGTTCATGCCGAATACAGAAGACGATTGCAGAAGCTTGGAGACCCTTTTGCTGATGACGGTCCAGGGTTCACTGTGTATGGAATCTCCGAGACAGAAGGAAGCAGTTTATTGGGGAATGACGAGCCATCTTGGGAGGCTAGGCACACATGTTTGGAATGGTGCACTGAGCATAACATTGAGTTCATCGAAGCTTGCGCGTCAAATGCTGATTTTGACAAATGTAAGGCAGCCCTTCTTTCTGACTTATATTTTATGGCAAGTTTTATACAAAAGTGAAAAATAAAAGTACCCTGCTCGAAGGTAGAAACTTCGTACAGTCAGTTAGGATGATTGAAGATAATTCGTCACTCGGGGTTTGATAAAATTTTACCCATTGGACATTTGAAGTTGTAGCAAACTTTATTTCTGGGTCTATTTGCAAGGTCATAATCGATGTAACGGATGACCAGAATAAACAAATTTGAAGGACATACCATTGTATCATGAGTCTTTGTATGCTGGAGAAGTCTAGGGAGAAGTAGGACTTTCACATCTTGTATGCCTGAGTAAGACATGGCGGAGTGTTACTTAAGTTCACATGTCAGTTTCAATATTAGAAAGAATTGGTTAGCCTGAGAAAATGAATAAAAGTAATATCATGATATATGAGCATGTCGATTTTGCAGTACGCCAAATTCCTGCTTTGTTGGGTATCTTTTAAGTTGAAGGTACTGTTTTACAGGTTTGTCAGTTGATGGCGACTCACAAGGTATTGAACGACTTTTTGGTGCTCTTTCCGCACATATGTGGCCTGGAATGATTTTGAAATCAGGCGATAAGATTGCTGAACCATCATTACCTGAAAGAGGAGAAGGTTTTATACTATACCACTTACATTTGGTTTATAATCTACATTTTACTATTAAGTGGAATTCTAAATTTTTGAAATTTGAATCCTCTCTGCTAGACTTGTCAGACGAAGATTCTGATTACGAATTGGAGTATGAAGTCCTCTCTGCGGGTTCAGCTGACCCATTTGATGACACGGAAGAGTGGGTTTCTGCAAATGATTTTGCTGGACCTTCAGATATGCGAGGACTGGCTGCTCAAAGTAATCTTGTCCTAGAATGCAAACAAGAGAATGGAACCAGTTGTGATAAGGAGGTGCCCCATGCCTCAACCTCGACAGCTGCGTTGGATGATGGTATTAGCAATGGAGGGGTATCCAATGCAGAAGAACCTGAACAGGACACAGAACCTGAGCAAGCCCAAGAACCGGATGAGGGTCCGAATTTTGAAATTGAAGATTTGGAACAGTTGATGTCTGAGATTGGGAACATGCGCGACAGCTTGAGATTGATGCCGGATTTTCAGAGAAGAGATATGGCTGCGAAGCTGGCCATGAAAATGGCTACCATGTTTGGGGGTGGCAGTGAAGATGAAGTGGAAAGTATCGGCGAGTAAAGGCTATCAGTATCTAAGAGAGGTGTGAGTATTACACATCCCTGAATCCTCTTCTCGGACTTTTTTTCCACAAGCTGGTAAGGAAAGGAGAATCGGCAGTCTTGTTTACGGAAAGAAAAGATATTTTGTGCGTCATTACTCTGTTCTTCACTAGTACTGCATAAGTAGGTTCGGAATAGTCTATACCAATTAACCGTGCCCGAACCGAGTTTGCAAGAAACTTGTGATTTTAATTAAACAATGGAAATGTTAGGACTGTATTCGAAAATCGAAGGGAAAAATCGATTTTCGTATGAGCGAATTAGCTGTGGTGTGATGATGTTGCAAAACTTTGATATGCAAATCTTACTTAGAAATTATAAATTACCCCAAAATAGAGAATTTTTTTTGTATGGGTTGTTTCTTTGGGAAAAATCTTGAGTGGTACGTACCATTGAATGGTACGACTATTGAATGGTTCAGATTAATTTGCAGTGGGCCCCAAATGAATTTTAACCATTTAACAGTACGTACCATTTAATGGTACGTACCACTGAAGTTGGACCCCTTTCTTTGTGTAAATTATATTACTTAAAAAAAAAGGTAAATTCATATTAGATATCACGTTGGGTATAGGTTTTAAGAAAAAATATCATATTTAAGGAAAAATACCAAGTCTAATTAAATATTTTATGATAAGCCACAAATTTTATTGCAAGTGATTCTATGACTAAATAAAATATATGAGAGATTACTATATTGTCCTCAAGTTTATTTCTTTTAAAATTTTATAAGGTCTTTAGAGCTCGGGGTTAACTTTGAGGGTTTAGGGTTTTAAAAGGTCGGTCAAGGTTTGGGGTTGATCATTTTGGGTTTAGGGTTTTAGAATGTCCTTGGGAGGAGCTTAGGGCTTAGGGTGTAGGTCTCGGGTTTTGGGTGAAGCCCAAAATCCGAGAACTAGACTCTACGCCCTAAGCGATTAACGTAATAAAAAAAAATTCTTCTAAAAAAATTCGTAGCTTGTTAGTTACAATTCATTGAGGAGGTTAATGGTTATGACTTTGTGATGGTAGGGTTAGACATTATTGTCATTTTAACTAACAAATTAGTTTGACTTTTCAACTAGTACCTAAACTAAAAATATGATATTTTAACTTAAAGTTATTTTAAATTTGATATTTAAACTAAAAAGTCATGGAACTTTTATCATGTTGAAAATTACCAATCACAACTCACAGGAGTGGTAGGAGCAAAAATTCTTGGGTGCTCCGGAGTAAGGAGTACTCCGGATTTTTTAACCGTTGGATTTTAATTTTTATATTTTAAAACAAAAATCTAACGATTAAAAAATCCGGAGTACCCCGTATCCCGGGGTATGCAAAAAAGACTGAATGCTGGTAGTATTATTATTTATTGGGATAAAAAAGATGGTAGGATGCTGTAAACATAGAGAGTTGCCAAATTTGACCGCCGCATTTGTTAGTTCTTGACAACCGGAAAGGTAGCGTGCACTGAGAAAATCTGCCCTATCACATGTATTGTAATCATGGGAGAGATAATACATAGTTGTACGCAACAAACAACATTCCAGAATTTTCTCAAGTGAATGTGAATTTTATGCTACAGAAAATTTACTCTATCACCAGTTGTATACGATAATTAGACAGATAATACATAGTTATATATAACTGACACATTCGAGAATTTTCTCTAGTCTGTGAGTTTTATGCCGGAAAAAATTTACTTTATCACCGATTGTATATGGGAACTGGCTACAGTGCTCGTAAGCATTGGATGCTCACACTGATCTCACCCTCCTTCCCCCCTCTTTCCTCTCTCCTCCCTCCTTTTAACGGTGAGATCGGTGTGAGCATTCAATGCTTGCGAGCACTGTAGCCTACTTCTTGTATATGATCATTAGAGAAATAACACATAATTACGTGCAACCGACTACAGCTAAGAATATTCTCCAGCTAGTGAAATCTTTATGCCGAAAGAAATATACAATTATGAAAGACATAACAGATTGTTGTATGCAACCGATCACATTCGAGAATCTCTCATGTGAATGTGAGTTTCAAGCCGGATGAGATGTCAAGTTGTTATTAGGCAGCAGTTTAGGAGTGGTTAGGGGAAAGCAGGGAGAAAGAATAATAGGGTTTTGGCCATTTTAGGCTTTTGACTGACAAATGTACCGAGAGTGACTTGAGCGGCGGATCAACATTAATCTATTGACATAACCCCATAAGCTGCCCACAGGATAAACCCATTTGAACAAGTTGGTGCTTCTGTTCATGGATACAAGGAATACGAGTTGCTTTTTAAGGTTTTTTATTTGACCAAGTGAGATATTTTGGTTAGGTAAGTGATTGTGAACAAACTTCAGCAGCATTTTAAAAAATCCAAATCGCTTATGTGTAATCCAAAAAGATCTTTCTTAGTTATCTAAAAACGCTTTTTTTGATATTTTAGAAGCACTTTGAATTGTTTAAAGTTCTCTAATTGATTGGTGAGATATTTAGGTAAGTAGGTAAGTGATTATATACAAACGTCATGTAAAGCACTTATTAACTACTAAGAAATTAACGTTCTTAATCATCTACTTGGCCAGTGAGATATTTAGGTAAGTGAGTGATTGTGTACAATCTTCAAGAACATTTTAAATCTAAAGCACTTATAGATTATTAAGAAAAAAACGTTCTTAATCATCTAAAAAGATAACCTCGGATTATACGGCCGGCGGTCCCGGGGGCTTTTTTTACCTTCATACTTTGAGATTTAATATTCATTTTTCTCTTTTTTTATTTTCAATAAGTTACTTGAAGACTAGCAGAAAGTAGGGAAATTGATGTGCTTTTTTGTAGGATGAATATCGGCACTTTCTAAAGCTCATCATGTTCAGAGGATGAGATAAATTCAAGTCTTGTCACTTGCTTTTTTTCCTTTTTAATTTAATATAAAATGAATGAATGGGGGAATTGCAACGGCTGCCTTTTCTCTCTTTTATGGTTTTATTTACTGTAGATTTGTATAACCAGAAAAGATTACCAGGTAGGATACTGGAAATACAGCTCATAGGTTTTGTTTGTAGCACAAAGAATTGAAATTTCTTGGCTCTTTCACATGCAAGAAACGTTTCTTTTTTATTGATAAATCGCCATTTGACACATGTTAATTTTTGTTTTGATGTTTTATAAGTTATTGTGTACGGATTAATTTGTGATTTATAGTAAAGGGCAACTGTAAGGAGTCGAGCAGTGCTAGAAGGATAAGATTTGAGTTCACTCTATGAGTGCTTATCTTTATCCATCCAGTTGTGAGTAGTGTATTTTCACCGTGCAAATTGTCGTAATCAAACCCGTTTGTTTATTTCCTCATCTCTAACAAAAACTTCATCAAGTTAGAGATCGTTTAGTCATTCATATGCGTCAACAAATTAAAGTTTATTTTGAGAATGTTACTTGTATTGTCTTTGCATCAACAAATTGACAGTCAAGTTAGATATATATTAATGATTAAGTGATCACCAATTTGATTAATTTTTCGCAAAATAAACGATTATGTCATGGGCTGAACACAAGACAATACGTTAAAGAGGAAATGCACCTTAAAGTTTTACCTAAAAATCAAAAAGGGGTTTGAAGAGTATCCTTTCTCCATTCAGTGACCATGCGTGTGCTATCAATCAAACACACACATGATTCTGTTGGCTCTGCTTTAACATTTGGATGGTACAAAATTGAGCATTTTTTTGAAGCTTTGAGACGTTAGCGTCAATGGCACTCCAACTTGCAAAGAGTGCTCCACAAAAGTTCAACAAAAGTGGAAACAAGATCAATTAAAAATCCCAACTCACAACAAGTGAGAGCAATGGTTGTGCTTCAAAGTCCAACCATCTAACCTCTCTAATTTGAGTTGAGATCTGTTACGCCCATTTTTTTTCTGCCCACCCTATAACTTGGGCTAATTTTTTGACACTTGTCTATGCACTAACCCTCTATCTAACTACGTTAACTTTACAAAAAATTAAGGAAAAACTAAACAAACTAGGCAACCCCGCGTTCATCGTCGGCAATCCCTCTCCTTCCTGCTGCCAACAATCCTCCTTGTCTTCCAGGCTATCTCCGTCCCAAAGACCAAAAAAAAAAAGCAATCTCCAAATCCATATCTAAGAAACCCTAAACCCACGCATCGTCCCATAAACCAAAAAAATCATTCCCCCAAACCATATGCAAAGGAGCAGTATACATGGAATTGGATGGAGATGTGTGGGGTGATTGATGTGGGTAAGAGAGTAGCTCTCTCTCTCTCTCATCGAAATACTCTGACTTAGAGTCTCTCTCACATAAAATTTGCACGGTGGGTGGATTATGGACGTCCATCTAGAAATGTATCTTCTCTCAAGTTTCTTTGGGGAAAGTGCAAGAAAGAAAGAGAGAATTGAGGAGAGATAAAGATGGAGGTTTGCGTCGAAGAGGATAGGGGTGCTGCCGGCGGGTTGCGGTAGCTGATGAGGTTTGGGAGGTTGTGCGGCTGACGGTGGGGAAGCCTTACCGATCTGGTTGGGGTATTTTAGTTTTCATGTTTTATTTTGTTCATTTAAACTTAACAATGTTATGTGGGGGTTAAGGGAAAGGACATGTGTTAACTGCATATTGCAGGCAGAAGGTGGACATAATTTTTTTTGGCATAGCAGATCTGAACTCCTCTAAATTAGGCCTCAAATTTTCTTTCATTTTCCACTCTCCAAATCTCCAAGCATCTATGACCCCATTGACCCTTTTCCCACTTTAAGCAACATGCAAAAAATCATTTATAAAATAGCCACATTACATAATTGGGTATTGCTTGAGAACCATGGAAGGAACCTCTCTTTTTGTAATTTTTTAACTTTGGGTTGGGGAGAACAAAACAAGTGGGATTTGAGTGGGAGATTTATGCATTTGAAATATTAAATAACTAACTAATCAAGTGTAACAAACATTGTTTGTCTTATTACAATGAAAAAAGATTTTGAATTTCACTAGCCACGTGTCGTGTTCGACTAATTTTACGAAAAAATATGAAATTTCTAATATTTTCAAAGTCAAGCTATAATTGTACGCACCACTTAAATGGTACGAATTTTGCAAGTTTTAACTGTTGCAAATACTTATTTTCAGCAAATTATCCGTACAAAAACACAAACAAAAATGTATGCACATTTGTCAAATCCCAAGTGGTTTCTTGGTTATAATCACCCTCTCTTTTCTTTTTTTTCCCTAGTTATATCATTACCCTTTTTTATAAACATAGGGAAGAACTACTGCATTGCATTGGTGTCAATTGGGGAAAAAACACTTCAGATGAATAAACATGATGATCCATTCATTCTCTCTGTACACAAAAGAGTGGTAGGAAATACAAATTGAGAAAAAGGAAAGAAAAAAAAGGCTAAGTTAATTAAAGAAAAATTTTAAAAAGTGGGTTTGCCTAATCAACAAACTTTAAGGCAGAAAATTGGTAGTTGTAGCCGTATTAGAAGAACTAATACTAATGGCGCTATTGGGTGCATCTGCCGCCGCTGCCGGAGGAGGAGCAGAATGGTTGGGGTGGTCCTGCCGAGCCTTGACCTCCGCCTCAGAAATTGGAGCCGGAAACCCACCGCACTTGTGACACCGAGCCACCACCAAGATCTGCCGGCACGACGGGCACGACGAGTGGGATCCAAGCCATGTGTCGATGCACCCGACATGGAACACGTGCCGGCACTGCGGCAGAACCCTGATCTCGTCCCCCTCCGCGAACTCCCCCAAGCAGATGGCGCACTCCGAACCCAGCTTCGGCGGCGGCTCGGCGCCGCCGGTTCCGTACGTGAACTTCGGGAGGGACTGGAGGACCTTCTTCTTTAGGCCCTTGTTGGCTGATGAAGAAGCCGAGCCGATAGCGGCTCCGCCGCTGGAGCCGCGGCGGAGCCAGGCGCAGCGGGCGACGGCGAGAAGGCCCACCACGCATATGACGGCGCAGAGCAACGCGGCAAGTATGACGACGAAGTCCGACTCCAGAGCAACCGCCTCAGGAGGTGGAGCTGCCGGTATGGTTGACAAGTTGGCGGTGGCGGTGTTGCTGCCTAGAAATCTCTGAGAGCGAGGCATGGCTGATCATACGGCGGGATATCTAATGTCGTTTTTAAGAACCCAGAGGTGGAAAGATTCGAACTTTCAAAGAAAGAAAGAAAAGGTTGGATTTTCTTTAGAGGGTTGAAGGGTTTTTATACTTTGAGCTTGAGAGCTGAGAGAGTGAGCAGTTTGGTCTGAAATTTCTGAAGTGAAAATGTTTGGACTTTGGAGAAGATAAGGGTTTAGAGAGAGAAAGAGAGGAGAGAGAGAGAGGTAGGCAGGCAGGAAGGGTCGGCCCAGGTTGGTCCAGGTGGCAGTGGATTTTCATAGTTAGCCATTCTTATCTTCATTATCTTTTTATTCATTAACCAATTGACAAAACCATGCTTTTCTTTTTAAGAAAAATACTTAAGTACTCACTAATGAGTATTTTATATTTTTATTTTAAAAAGTTTGATCTAATAATATTTTAACACATATTTTATTATTTTAAAAATATATATATATGTGCTATTTAATTTTTTTTGGATTTTTAAAAATAATAAACACATGTAATTTTTTAATTATGTCAAATCAAAAAATGAATATATAGAATACTCACTAGTGAATATCTAAGTATTATAATCCAATTTTAATCACACTTTACTGCTTCACTTCACTGTCATTTCACTTTCAACAATTATTAACCTCTTTAATCAATTGAGTTTTGTTTTGTTTTCGTTTCAGATTCTTATCTAATCACAATTTTGCAGTCACGTGACAAGAAAGCCATCTTCGTCACCAAAATAAGACTGTAAAAAAAATGTTGTTTATGCTAAATTCAAGTAATCTGCTTTTTGTGTTAAAGTGTGAACAAGGCTGTGTATTAAGATACACTCTTTTGTATTCAAAGTATAACTTTGTTTACGGCCTTTTTCTGGTCACGAATCAACCTTTAAAGTTTGAACCAATTTACCTTTAAAACGTTTACCAAACCCTAAATCTACAAACTTCCCGCTCTCTCCTCTCTCTTTTCCTCTTACCAAACTCTAGATCTACAAACTTCATAGCCGCAGGCCGCTCCAGCTTGGGGCCGATGGCAATCCTTTTTCCCATTTTTCTAGCCTTCCTCTATTATCTTCCATGGATTGTTGCATATGTATTTTTCGTCCTAGTATTTTCTTTAATAAGTACCTTCTTGGTGAGGTTATTTGTGAGTCTTTGTTCGTGAGTATTTAATTTTGTGTTGGTGTGTTATTGGCTCCTTCTGGGTCTACTTTGTTAGAATCAGTATCTTCATTGATGGTGTTGCGTATAAAATTCATGTTGGTATGGACACTAGTTGGTTCGTTATCAATTCCTCTTCGGAGTCGACGCTGCTCGTCATCAAAAAGTGTCATCATGTTCGTTATATTCAAGGTTTTGTGTTGCTAAGTCGCAAAGTGCTTGTCCTTTTCATCGGGAATGAAGTTTCTTTGGCTTTGGAGTGTCATCTCAGTCCTCTGAGTTTGGATGTGGATAATTTCAAGGCTTGGATGCGTTCCTTTACCTGTTCTAGGGCATGTCTCGCCCTCAAATCCAGCAATACGATGGCAATTAGTTTGGCTAAGTTGGCCTTTTATGTTTTGTTAAAGTTTTTTTTAGATTGAGGACTTCTTGGATGTTATCTCGAATATTCTTTTTAATATTTGTATCAATTTTTAATATTATAATAAAACCGCTATCGTTTTATTTAATATATATATATATATATATATATATCTTTAGGTAAAAGATAGAAAGGTAAACTATAGGGGTGGGCCTTAAGAAGTTACCAAAAGGGAGGTAAATTCCATTGGTTTTTGGTCATGGAAAGAAAGAAAGAGGTAAGTAGATCACAAGTTTAACCACTCCCATCTATAAGTAAGTGGTAATTTTTATTAGTAGTTTGTTTGATTACCTTTTCATGTTTCCCATCTACTACTACTCATAGTCTCAAACTAATAATAAAAGAGAAATATCTCTCTAAAAAAAAATACGGGTGCGTATATGTAGTTATATACCAATGGAATATTCTAATCATAGGTAAGGACAAATACAAAGATGATTTAAAGTCATAATTATTATATTGTATATACTCAATATGCTCACATCACTAGTTTTTCAAGGAAATTAGAGAATGAATGAATGAAATATGTTCTTGATTAGGAAATAACTTTTACATTCCAGTAGTTGCAGTTGTCCATTTTCACTATCATTACTTCACGTTATCAAGCACGTAAGAAAGTAAATGAAAAAAGAGTGACACTGCAACTGGAATTAAGAAGTTTCTATATTAACAGTTGGGAATGACTTTGGAAAATGGCACTTGATTGCATTGCCCATGGGAAAGGCTATGGCCTGTTGAAGGGTAATTAAAACTACTAAACTTATCTTGGTACAAGTCAAGTCACCTTTTCATAACCAACCTTCAAACAAACCTACTAAACTAAACTAAACCAACTTGGAAATTGCAAACAAAACCCCACTATATAGAACAAGTTACAAGATTTGTCTCGCTTTTTCAAAATGCTAGACACCTATAATAGAATCAAAGGAAAGAAAAACTTGTGATTAAGACTAATCATCATTTTAAGCAATGCTTTTGCAGTCATAAAATGCACCAACCGTGAATTTTAGCATGTATATGGTCACAATTTTTTTTTATTTAGAGAAGCTCCGTGATTTAAAATAATAGAAGGGGTATTACAAGTAATAAATTGTTCTGGTGTGGTTAGGGTATTAATTTTCAACTCACTATCTCTGTTCAAACCCTCCATTAGAGGATTATTCATTATTTCACTTTTTTTTACTATTCATGGGATGAAAGAACTTCGAGTTTGAAATCTTTTTTTACATTGAAAAGAAAAAAATAACACTGAATTAAGAGCTGCGTGACGTCTAAACGTGTGACACATAATGGTAAACACACGTGCTGAAAGAGTAGGGTACCAAGTCACCAAGTTCAACCACTTGCTCCAGAAATATTTCAAACTAATCATAAAAATATTGACTTTTGGTAAACTGCAAAAAGAGTGAGGAAAATCATGACATTTTAGCTCGATGCAAATGCATGCATTTTATTTTAGTCAAGAAATCTTTTGGCAAGCTAATTAGTATGAATTTAGCCACTTGATTAGGCTAAATACAATTATTAGGGTGAATTTAGTCCTTTATTTGGTTAAGTACACCTTAATTTTTTGTTAAATAATGGTATTCAGATCATGGTTCATATAATTTATAGAAAACTAGATACAATTTTATACAAAATCTAAGTTCCACTGTGGATTAGTGAACCCATATAATCAACATATGCAACTGTCTGCCCAGTTGGGCCATCTCTCACTAGTGCCTTTTTGAAGTTCAGTTTGGGGTCTTAAATATAGGACAATCACGCTTTCAGCAGCATTGCACATGTGCTGCACCCACCACTAGCATCAGAAAGGTAGCGTTACATTTTTTTAAATTTTCGAGTCGTCGAATGAATTGAATAAGATTAAACGATAAGAATTAACAAGAAAATGTGAAAAGTAAAAAAGTGTTGTGGATAGCACCAGGAAGATGATTTATTCATATTATTAATTTTTTTGCACCATTTTATTTATTTTTCTATTATAATTCTTTTTCGATTTCTTTAATCTAAAAATATTGGTAAGTGCATCAAATGTTGTAGCACAAATTAAATTTGTACTTTAATTCAAGTTAGAATTTGATTAATAATTGTAATAAAAAAATTTATATGGTGTAGAATATTTCACGTCATCTGGTGCACAAATTTGATGAACGAATTTGGTGTATGTAACACTACCCTTAATCTAAATGTCTGAAATGAACAAGATGTGTAGAGTAAATTCATCAGATGAGTTCTGCCTTTAATTTGGCAGTTGATATAGTTATGTATGCAAATTGTAAAGAGAAAGAAGCTCATGACAAACTCGTCAAGCTTTTTACTTGACTGGTTACGTGAGAAAGATAGGTTCGTGATAGGGCAGGTTTGTGGTAGGAATGAGGTATATCGTACGACAAAATGTCGGTTTGAATCATATATGGAACGACATGGATGATACGAACTCTACACGCTCATGCCATCGATGTAACTGAAACCAAAATGCAATCAAAACGAACTAAAAGCAATTGGATTTTTAGCTAAAATAATATATGAGATTGACATAACTCCTCAGTTTGGTTTCTAACAATCAAAATTAATAGAATTGGTTACTGAGTTTGTCCACCACACCATAATGTGGTCATTCCATTAGAAAATTTGTTAAGTTTTCGGTTAGTGTGTTGATGTGGCATCATGTGAGTCCCACAAATCCACTCATAGCTCTACATGAATTGATCATAACTTTTTTTATAAGATTTAAAACAAAAAAATGATAACTTATCATTTTTATTTTTTTTTAAAAAAGCATATGGGAGTGCTAGCAGTTGGATTTTGGGGAGATGATTTTTTTTTTAAATCATTTAAAAAATTGATTTTGTTCTTCATAATTCATGTGGCACCAAGTAATTGGGTTGGTGGGACCACTAGTGTTCTGTATCAGCACACTTACCGAAAACTGAACGGATTTTTAACTGAAGAACCACATTGATGTGTGGTAAACAAACTCAAGGACCAATTCTATCGATTTTGATTGATAGGGATCAAACTGAGAAGTTATGTCAATCTTAATCATCATTTTGGCTAAAAAGCCAAAGCAATTTGATGTGTTGGGTGAAAAAGGGGAAGTTGGGTAACGCAAGAAGTTTTTGAGTTGGGTTTTAGGGAATAGGAACATTGCAATGCAAGCAGACCCAAATGAACAATCTGATGTGTTGGGTGTAAATGGGAAGGTGGATAAGGCAACGCCCAACTCAAATCTTGCCTTGCCTACAAAGGTAATGCAGGTACAGGCAACGTGTCTGACTATTTGCATAAAACACCATCTGATCTCCCAACCTCCCCCTCTCTTTCTTTTGTATGGTTGGAGTTGAGACTCGGTGGCAATCAGGTGGTTCGTAAATCAACCATAAGAGGAAAGGAAGGTTGGGAAATCGGATCCAAATTACTATATTTACGATTTCATCAAGGGCATGCATTCCATACAACTAGAGACAATGTTACCATAATTTGCAATAAAAATGCATGGCATGATTGACCAAACTCATGGCTTACACATGCATGCTGCTTGTTGATTTTGTATTCTCTTTCGATCAACTTTATCGATCATTAATTATCGTGTTTCTGAAAAGCTTGAAGGTGAATTAGTGAGGTCCTTAATTTCAGCTCTATTTAAACTACCATAAAATTAATCTATTTTTGTGTGGGATGTTCATATATATCTCTTTCCATACTTTTTCTTATTGTCCAAATCATATGCAGATATGTTTTTTTTTGTCTTAGAAACTGAGTCGTGATCTAAAAGTTTTCTTCATCTTGAAGGTTCTATGCAGGCACAGATCCAGAATTCAAAATTGGGATGGACTAAACTTTAAAGCTAAATTTTACTAGTGAAAAGATTTTTAAAAATTTCAGTTGAGTCTCATTTGTTTTAAAGTTTTACATAACCAGTTAATGACTATATAAATAGGGAATTGTCAGTGACACTCCAAAAATCTAATTGTGCATCCAAACTTTCTATATTTAGAAAGAAAAGTAGTCTTATGAGGAGTGCATAATTAGATTTTTGGAGTGCTAATAGTAGTTCCCTATAAATAAATATAAACAATCGGCGGTACAAGTGAAATTATTATCAAGAATGAAAAAAACTTATTCAGGTTCACAATTTCAATCCCTAATTTCTTGTAATAGATTCATCAAATTAGTGAAATTATTATTTGCAATGTACATATTAAGAGAAAAAATAAGAAAAGAAATAGAAATTATTATTTTCAATGCCCAATCTCGGTCACGTGAACTACCTTTTTATTTTTGTTGACCAAAAAGAACTATTTTTTTCTTTTATTTTTTAGGCTTGATGAGATTGGGCATGTAGATAATTGGATCTTAGGTGAGCTGATTAGGCTATTACAGAAATATAGCAGTTGGGGAGGAAATTTTCAAATGGGCTGGAGCCCACCCCAGCCAGCCCAGGCCCAAGCCTGGTTCCATGAGTGTCTTTTCTTTGGATCGAACATGCCTAATTAATTAAGAAAGATATATATGAAACTAATTAACAAGATACCTTTAAATCATGTCTTTTCTCTCTGGTTATATACAACTGATGATATGACAGGTTTTATCACATGAGAATATGCTTGTGTTATGTGTAGGTTTGGATCATTTATGGTACGACATGATTGATACGAGCTCAACACGTTCATGTCATTGATGTAATTGAAAACCAAAATGCCAAACAGAACCAACTAAACTATTTAATTGATATGTTGGGTGAAAAGGGAAAGTTGGGTAATGCAAGGGCAGTTTAGGAGTTGGGTTTTAGGGAATAGTGAGACATAGCAATGCAATCAAAACCAATTGATCTGTTGGGTGCAAAAGGGGTTGGGTGCAAAAGGGAAGGTGGGTAAGGCAGCCGAGCCAAACTCAAATCTTGCCTTCCCTATACAAGATAAAATATCAGTGTATCTATATACCGGAGCATACTAGAATATTCGTGTGAACAAAAGATGGTTTTGAACTTGATCAAGTAATCCTTTTCTTCATGTGGTCCACTCCACCTAGAGTCGTTATCTCAGAACTCCAAGGTTTTCCACTACATATACAAAGAATGATGCCACAACCCAAAAGAGACTTACGAGAATCTCAACACTTTATTGAAATGTTTGAGAGCATTTAGGAGCACAACAGATATGATGAGAACAGCTACTCTTCGTACGTAAAGGTTATTTAGACTCGAAGAAAATCTTGGGGTTGGATGTGCGCCCCTGGTATGCTGCATGGATTATGGCCTGTGGGTTTTGAAGTTTGAACAGGTGATGGAGCTGACAAACATCTTGTAAGGGTAGGTACTGTAACTGGATCAATGTAATTTGTAAATTAACATACTAGAGAGAGAGAGCAATATTTGTGTTTGTATAAAGAAAATCATAGGTGTAATCGATTGTAAACAGTTTTCGATAGGGCAGGCCTGTCGAGAGACTGGAAGTTCGAAAACGATTCGGGGAGTAGGATTGCACTGAACCTCTCATCTCCAACCTTAAACACCAAAATACAATTAACATTACTCTTGAAACAGTCCCATTGAGGAAACAAACCTGTATTCTGAAGATAAAAATAGGCCTTAAGCTCTAGCTAGGGAGACTTGGGTGTAATACTTCCCTCCATTCACTGGTGCTTAATGTAAAAATCTGCAGCTCAAACTTTAAAGTGTCCATTTGCATTCAGGTTTTGAATTTTTCCTTGTTTCGCAAACCCAACGTGCTTGGAGTACCTTGTACTCCTTTCGACAAGGATCAAAGCCAAAATTGTAAGCAATTTTACAATCTCGATAAGAAATATTGGATTGTGAATTGGAGACATTATTGGGAGCACTAGGAAGAGTGATGTGTTGTCTGGTGTAGGGATTAACAATATCAACTTGCTGGACATCTCCGCCATAGCCGAAAGTGCAGACCAAGCCGTTCACAACTTGCGATCCAAACCAACCTAAGTAACTCGGGTCCCGAGACAATTTGAGAAACCGTCAGAACGGGTCTGGGGAAGTAGGCTATATTTTTAATGGGATCCACTGTTATTGATAAATCTTTGGCTGGGCATTCCCACTTACTGCCAGGAACAAGTGAAATATTGGACCGCTGCCTAAACTGAGCAGTTTATCATATCGCCTCACGAACCAAGGGTCCCTGATGAGAGAAAGCCACCGTTTCGATACGAGTTGGGATCGTATAATTGAATTCACGGGCAAGCGTGAGAGGATCTCTCTGACTATTTCGTCATTATCCATGTTATCACTGTAACCAGAGAAGAGGTACGAAAGAAAGGGAAGAAGAGAGAAGGGAACAAGAAACAGGCAAAGACTGTATGCGTTAGGGTTTTTCCTCTTCTACTACCACGTTATTTTACCTTTAGGGTTTCCTAATTCCTACTGTTTTGTGTAAAATGTGAGAGAATGACTTATATGAAACGAGTTTACCGTCACGTGGCGTCCCGTATCTAATAATACATTGTCAGGTGCAAGTTTTTCTCCATAGGACAATGTATTATTAGATTAAGACGTCACGTAGCTCTGAACCCGCTTCATTACTCTCAAAATGTGGCCTTCCTTCATGTATCCAGTCCATGAGTCCAATAGACCCAAAGCAAAAGCATTATAACAAACGAAAAGAAAATTAAACAAGAAAAATAAAGCGTTTTTATAGATAAAGTTAGGGTTTAGAGATTAGAAGGTTAGAGCTAGGGTTTATGATTGATCCATTGGAGCTTTAGGGCCATGATCACTAGTAAGGCTAGCGCTTGGTGAAAGGTAAAAATGTGATAGACATGAACTCCCATCGCAGTCGGGTATGTAGCACCCTCTAAGGAAAAACAGACGTAGGTAGTGAAAAAGAAAATTCGACGGAGTTAGAAAAATATGATCAATGGTGCAACGTGGGGTTAAGTTGGAGGACTATAGCAACTAATATAGGAGTTGAGGAACCAAAATTAAACTCGAAGTGAATTATTGCTACTATTCTCACCACTTACTTCCTTGTACTACAAAATCCATCATAAATTACACAACCAATACGTGTGCCACCAACTGAGATGAATTTTAAAAATCCGCATAACAAAATCATTGAGCAAAATAAGGCCGGTACAAAGAAGATGAATTGTTGACTAATATATCTAGTAATGTATAAACAAGAAATTTAATGTACAAGATATGCAACTACATGTAGCTGCATTTCAAATAATTCTACTAATATTTCTCCCTAATATCATGTTTCTTTATCCGGGGCAGGTTTGACGAATGAGAAATCATCTGGAATATTGGTCTGTTCCCCGTCGTGTTCATTTATCTCGGTTTGTTGCTCAATTTGATCCACTCTTACAATCAATTTTGTTGTTGATGAAGGTGACAGGGGATCAGTTTCGAGATCAGATGTCTCATGGTCCTCAAAGGCGGCTGAGCGAGTTGAGTGACCAGTTGTTTTGAAGCGATGCAGTGTGTGTCCTCCCGAGGATGAGGAGTGCATCGTTGAAATGGTGGAGCTTCCATCACCCGGGGTTTGAGTAGGAGACTTGCCTCCGTGCGTCTTCTTTTTCACCCCCATGTGCCACTTCTTGAGGGCCTTGGATGTTTGTTCATCAAAGATGGACCTTTTCATGTGTGAACCCATCTGCAAACGTTCACCGCAACAATTTTGCATCAAGTTTAATCGTACAGAGCAAGAGATTAGACCGGGAAAAACACTCAAAAAGAGAACTAAAATTTTTAGTGCTTGACACCATGCATCTTGATACCGTGTGTGGTGGAGAGCTCGATGCCATGCCTCCCCGTAAAATTTCTGGTGACTTTAATACATGGAGAAACTGAGTTTTGAGAAGATAAACGAAAATAATACCTGAGTTACAAGGGCATATAGAGGAAGCGTAATGTAGCTGCACAAACATAGAACCCCAACCCTACAAAATATTTTCCAAATAATTTTACATATCAATCCAATGAAATATAGATACTTACCAATTTGACCTCACCAATCATCAGTATAGCAAACGGCTCCCATTAGAGCCAAGCAAGAACATAAAAAATCAAGGGAGAAAATGCTTACCCGAGAATTACTTTTGCGATTGCGAGCTTGAAATTGGCATGGAAACAAGATTTCAACCCAAATGAATACTGCAGCAAAGTTTCATTCAAGATTTGAGTATTAGACGTGAAATGCACTTCAAAGTTCAAAGAGTGATAGAAATAATAAGTGGGAACAGAGCATTACCCATATCCAAAAAAAGTATATAATTTGGAATGCGTTCTGCATGCACCAGAAAACTGATTAGACAACCAGTAAATATGAGAGAAATCAACACACAACACTCGAGAAACTAATACAAATTCAAAGGTTGATTGATCTGCAGGACGGATACAAGATTTTGATAGCGGTCAGCAGTAAAATTAGATATTGATTGCTCATTAACACGAAAGTACAGTTCAAGGATCATCTCCTGGCCTAAAATAACATAGATATCTGTTAGCAACAATTTAGGATGAACACTTTTTGTGTTCTTCTGTTTAAAGTGCATAGCATCTAACCGAACTGAAATTATCCAGCCACAAACATGTGGGATCTTTATTTAACACGAACTTTTGAATCTCTCAACTAATAAAAAGACCAAGACTTGTTTGAAAATATAACATAGAGCGTGATAGATGATTTTAAACACCAGATCAACAACTCTTAAGGTCAGGATGCTCTTTACTAAAGTTTCCAGCAAACAATAACACCATTATCTACCTCCGTTCATGATTTTTGACTTTTGTAATGTAAGAAAGTATTTAAGATGATCTCATTCTAGTAAAGAGCAAATCCCAAATCTAGAGTCTTCAAAAGAGAAGGCAATCCAATACCTGAAACAGCGCGAAATGGATAAGATTAAGAATCAGATGAGGCCGACCAAACCAAAAGTATTTGTCGGAGCCTTGTACTAAAGGAATCCCTTGAACCACAGCATGCCTTTCGGTAATTTCAAGAGCCATCTTAGTCAGGATGGCCTGAAGTTTTGTTCCAACGAGTAAGATTATCTGCAAATACGCAAACTGTCAGAAACCACAGTTTTCAAACTAAACCAGATTAATTTTCTACAGAAAGACGCTTTCTTACAATGAGAGGGATCAAGGATGCCCAAAAGAGTGCCTGCCATCCTGAAAGAACATTATAATACAGCAAAGTCAATCAACTATAAAGTCAGAATAATATTTCGCAAAGGATTTTTGGGAAAGAAGTGGCTTACCTTTAACATTAAGGAGCAAAAAGATCACAAATGATGCCCACAATACAGGACTGCCAACAAAATAAACAAATAATTCAGAACGAACTAAACGAGGCAAGATTGGCAAGTGAAATCAACAACTAGTGATAGAATAAGAAGCAGATAATAAATATTGCTATTACCTAACTCCAACGACAACCTTGAAGTCATCCTCTAACGATCTCTTGATATATTTTTGGAAGTTAAATTTACTTCCTGCTCCTAAATGGACCTGTACATATGGCATTTTGATAAAATGAAATGACACATTCAATTTGGAATTCTGAAATTTGTGAAATTGATGAAACTCACAGTGATGAATCCATTGCGCACTGTTAAGTAGTCAGCCTTACTAACTGACCTAAAAAATTGTCGAAAGAAACAGCCCTGCAAAACATAATTTATAAGAAGCTGCTCGGTTTTAACATATACTTTGAGAACGAATCTAGAACCTTGAGATTACCAAACTGCGGCAGTTGCAAGTCAAGAGGAAAAAGGCAAAATAAAAAATGTTGATGGAGACTTACAATATAAAAGAAAAATGGAATCCTAGTCCAGAAACTGGTGTGTGCTCTAACAAATGATGTCTCATGAGTAAGTCTGAATCTCGAAGGATCTGGCATGAAAACATAATCAAGTTTAGCTTCCAACTTAGATCTTTGCTGTCAAGGCATGAGATTAGAATATTTATATTGACGAGTGAGGGAATGTATGCGTCAAAGGATTATATACCGTTGGAGAACTCATAGTTATGAGTTGAAGTCTCTGCCTCCCAATGCTTCCAGCCTCGAATCTGTGCAAAGAAGCATTCAGGAAATATGGAATAAATCATTGAAGGAAAACTTAATAAAACTTTTAGGATAGTAAGGTAGATTGATTAACAAGTTTAGCATTCAGCAAAACAATTCATATGTCGATATCCAGCCAATTTCCCTACCTTTAGCCTCCCGAGCAGCATCGTGATAAGACTGTATATCACATGAAAGACTGCCAAGAAGAATATGAGGATGTGCAGTTGGTGCAATCCATTAACTGTTATAAGTGGCTCATATCCCTGTTAACAAGAATCAGATTAGTTATTATCTAAGTAGGTATTTGATTTTCTTAATCAGATTATGACCAGTCTCTACTGTCAATCCAACTGCTTAAGTTTAGTGGCGAGAAGGACGATGAACTTACAGTCTTGCATTTAAAATCAGAAGCAGCAGCTAAAGATCTCCGTTCGTACCATAAGAGTCTCCGGTTACTAGTTGTTGAATCCTCCTTCTCCTTATCAGCTACCCTACATGGCAGCATAGTGTCTGCAACCTTGAGTGGTATACAGATTTTGGCTATGTAACTCTGCCCGAAAGTCAGGATTAGCGAAATAAAACCTAGAATCATCAACTCTGCAACAATTTCACAAAGTCAAATGTTTATCCATAACTTGATATATTTTTTGCAAAGTTTCAAATCAGAAACCATTGAATCAATTTCATGGACTAACATGATTGTTACCTGCTTTAACCTTCTCAAGAGCTTCAAACAGCGCTCTCTTGTGCCTATCCGTGAGCCACTGCATCGAAAGTTTTTTGAAGTAAGAAGAAAGTTAATCAAAAGAAGCACATAAAGCCACATTGTCAAATTAGCAAATTGTTCTTAACATAACACATCAACTTCCTGGTTTCAAGAAAGCATTTGTACCGAAACAAAACCGAAAATGAAAGAAAACGAAAAGTAAATGTAAAATTGTAAATTCATAAGCAGCCATGACATTGAACAAGATATCACCATGAAGGAGATAAATGTGCAAGATTAAATATATTTAAGAATTATTGATATGAACCCTTTTCCCTTTCATTCAAATTCAAGCATTTCACACTTTCTTTTCCACTAAACAACTTAATAAATCATTAATTAACACAAAATGATCAGAATAAAATTAGAATTTTTTAACCCAAAAGAAAATTAGGGTATAAACAAAACGACCCCAGAAAATTAATAGATAATTCAATTCAAATTCATTTTCCGAGAAAAACAGAAAAAAATAGTCAATTGTGGCAAATTTTCCTGCTCCAGAGGAAAAAACAAACTATTCAAAAATCACTGATGTTGATATAGCAAAATGTCAAACTACGCTAGCACACAGAAAACTTGAGCTGCGATCTAAAATTTTGCAGCAAATTAAACATGGCAGCGATGTGAACAAAACCAGTTACTCAGTAAAACTGTAAGAAACGGACTAAAATTGAAAAGGGTAAATTTAACTGCAGTTATTGAGAAATTAAAACTTACCGTTCCGACTCTGTGAATGACCTTCTCCAAAACCAATGAGATGATGATGATAACAGCACAGACACCAGAAACAGCCCAGGTGGGTGTACGGTCGAGATCCCTCGAGTACGAGGTGGTCTCTCCTGCTCCCATGGCTGTACCCAGCAACCCGGCAACAAGGCATAAGCTCAGACCCAGCAGAGAGAAAGGCACCATCTTTTCGAATCTTGAGCTTCAGAGAGAGAACAGAGGCGGCTGGTCTGCAATTGAACAATCCAGGCAACCTTTATATTTGGAAAGATGATGACTTTACGGAGTTTCCTTTCTGGGTTTTGAAGATTAAGGCTTTTCTTCGACAAAGCGATATTTTAAACTTTGCGTTATTTGCGGAGATAGAAATTCGAAGACCGAGGCTTTAAGAACAATGGGGAATGCTGAGTTGGTGATTTGGACACGGTTGCTTGGATTATTTTCTAGACCAAAAACACCCCATTTCCCAAATTAATTCCTTCTTTCTTTTTTCAACAAGCAGCAGTTTTGATTTGGTGAAAGGATGAGAGCAAATAAAAGGAATCAATGGGGTTTGTTTTGTCTTAAATACCAGGTTAAACAAACCATTAAGCAAATTAATTAAAAAAGTTGGCGGTGTTTAACTGGATTAAGACATATTTTGCTTGCATTGTGGCAATATTTAAGGACAAATTTATTGTCTGAATCGATGTCATTAAGGTGAGTTGCTGAGGTCAAACACTTGGGACGCTTTTACTTCTTCAGTTTGGTACACTGCTCTCTGGCTGGCTGACCAATTACATCTTTCTTGGCGGCCATGAAACAACAAAAAATAAAACAGAAAAGGAATACGGGAACGCGTGGATAAATTGTTCTTTTTTAATTTATTAAATAATTTTATTACCCGCCAATTCAGACCAGAAAAACACCAACTGGTGATTAAACTAATGGCATCAATGATCAGCGCTTTATCTATTCCGTTTTAGAGAACAGAGGTCGGGTCCTGCAGACAAGTGGGGGAGCTTTTTAATACTTATTATTTTTCCCTATTCCTTCAATAGATTAATAAAATAAATTAGTGTTGCATGCATGAATCCACGATGTAAGTTATTTTAGAGTCCGATTGATGTGAATTTCATATTACACTTCATAATGTTGCGTGTTAAAAATTAAAAATTAAATCGATTAGGTTGTCATCAAAACTTAACATCAAAATCAACCTACACCGAGTTTGAAGTTTAAACTGGACTAATTCTTCCATACATAATCAATTTTATATAATATTGTGCCAATTTTTCTCATCACGTGATTGTTGGTCGAAAAAATTAATTTAATACAAGCCAAGATGGATGTAAAGAGAATCTTACATAAAAAGTACAATAATGTATACCATTCTTGAAATGTGTGTGCTGTTGTAAATGACAGGTTACCTTGGCTTGCTCTTGCTAAGGTGGTGATTGTTTGATAAAAAGGTTGGGTTGAAACAAACAAAGATAGATGTGAAGAGAATCTCACCTCGTCTAAAGTTTACATATAGTTAATTCACTTCTAATTGTCCCGAAATCTTTTTTTTTTTTAATATAAGTATGATATTTATTGATGACATAGAACTTCATACAAAGAAAATAGGGTGCTTTATTTGGACCTCGATAAAATCTTACTGGGAATTTCAACTCGAATGAAGGGAAAAAAACGTCCCACACTAAAACTACAAAGATTAACTATCATCTAGAAGAAGGTCTAAAATGATATCTGGAAGCTCTTCAAACCACACAAAGTTTTGTGATGCAGATAAACCAAAAGGCGACAACCTATGTGTCACTGCATTCGCTGCTCTTTTAACATAATTGAACATCACTTGGTGGATTGACTCAAGGCCAGCTTTAGCGTCATTTAAAACAGGTCCAATCAAAGAATTGTCCTCCTTTTGTTGTTGTAGTGCTGCCAAAACCATAAGTGAATCACTTTCAAACTCAATTGCCTCATATTGCATATTGACTAGCTGTTGTGCACCAGACCTTGCCGCCAAAGCTTTTGCATGAAAGGCAGAGAATAAACCTTCACTTCTTGATGCTCCAGCCATCACAAACTGACCTTCCCAGTTTCGCACTACAAAACCCAATCCTCCTCTTCCATTAGCTTCCTAATAGGCCCCATCAATATTGCATTTGAACCACCCTTCTGCAGGTTTCATCCAATTTGGACAGTGTGTAGGTTTAAATTGCTTTTTAGGAGCATGCCAACGACGATAGTCCTCCGAACAAGTTTCAGCACGCAAAGAAATTTCAGCCACCGGAAGGTGCGCACCATTCCATAGGAGAGCATTTCTTTCTTTCCAAATACTCCAAATAAGAACAAGCACCAGTTCAAAACTCAGTAGTGATAGTTGCTTAGCCCAAAAAGCAAGCCACTCCAGGAAATTCATGGACCTTAGGTGTGAGACCTAAGGTCCATTCGAAAAATTTCCGTACTTAGATTCGTTACCTGTTTAGTCTTAAACGTCCTAATCCGCCAATCTGAGAATTAATTAGCAGACGGTAAAAGGAAAACAAGAAGAACCCATGCATGATGCATCATCAGGACATGGAGGAAGGTTGTATGAAACTGACCAAACGCTGCTGTACTCATGCTTTTAAATGTGAATTAGTACACGATATAAGCATTTGTAGCAACCGAAACGCATGTGCGTTATTAATTGGTTTCGAAGTTCCTTTATTTTTATTTCCCTTTATTCGGAAACGAAGAAACGTGCATGGAACCTCTAGGGCATATGATATATTAGTTGTGTAAGAAAAACTCATTGCAATCTGCGTTCATGCAATGTAGCGCATGCACCATGCTACTATTTTTTTCATCTTTCTCGTCTTGTGATATATAAAAATCAATTGTATAACATGTCATAGCTAAATTTCAGGATTCAAATAATTTGTTTAGTTTCAAAATAATATAACGATTGTACATTACTAAATTAATCACGCACTTGATCAACTGATAGTATGGTAAATATGCTATATATTATCCCTTAAACAGAGATATGGAGACTATAAATTTGATAAGTTATGCAAAAAATAGTGTGGTAATTTGTTAGTTGATTAGAGGGGAGATCCATGACACAAAGTTGACAGGATCCCAATTCAATATTTGACCAAATTATGCTTAACTGCAATAGTTGATTATCCTGGGAAAAAAAAAACTTCATTTTTAATTGCTTTTTAGTCAATCGTATACTATATATACACTGATTAAAATTCGCAAATTGATGATAAAACAAAATAATTTCGTGTGGCCTCAATGCTAATTCAAGAATTACATGCATAATTAAGGTAATTATTGACTTGATGAAAGATTAGTCAGCTCACTAGCCAATCCAAAGTCAATATTCTTTAAAGTTTTTTGTTTTATATTTTTTGGAAAAATTAATGTGATATCATGTCAATCTGCCAACCAAGCACAACGTCATGATGTACCGAACATTAAATAGATAATGAGCACGACTTGATTATTTATCCAAAAATGAAAACGAAAAAAGAAAAAAAAAAACAGCACAACTTGACGATATCCGTTCACATTGTTCCATAGCATGGACCCAGGCGCAGAAGATTCTTTCTTTATTCGAAGATGTGGGTCAATTGTGGATGGATTGGAGGGAGGAGGCCATGAATGTAAGGCCAATGTCCTACATGTTTTATTTCAACGTCAAACTATTCGGGTATGTTGTATTTATTCGGGTATGTTTTATTTATACAACAATATATGTAGATTGAGAGGTGGGAAATAAAGTGTATCGAACTTGACATCCATTAAATTTAAAATAAAGACTTCTCACTTAAAAATGATTAAAAAAATTTATTTATTTTTATATACAACAATATATGTTTACATTAGGGGTGGGTCATTATCAATATTCGAACCTAATACCTCTCACTTACAAGTGAATAAAAATATCAGTACACCGTAATACTAAGTAACAAAACATCTACTTATATTATCGAAGTTTTAAATTCAATTTTCGCTCCACATAATATTGTTTGTATGTAAATAGAAAAATAAAAAGTTAATTTGACGATGCATTGTTTGTTCTGCCATGGTTAGAGAGAAACAGCTCAAATGGTACATACCGATATTATCCTTAACTTATCACTTGCTAACCGAGCAGTAGTGGAGTTTTAACCTAAAAGATGTCGATATAATTAGGACCAAAACCGTGCAATTATAAGTTGTAAAATTATTTTATCAAACTCTCAACATGAAATTTTCAGCATATTAAAAGTCACTTAACGCGCGCGTGAAAAAGAAATTTGCTAACTCAACTCGAATTTAAAACCAATAGGGTGAGGACTGAGTGGGGAGGGTGGAAGCTGAGAGAATGGGACAATGCCCATTGGATTGGACAGTTTCTTCCGGCTCGTGATTTGGAATGGACTTGGTTGACGGTGAAAGTAATGCATGCTTGCTTCTAAGTTCAAACTTCTATCTCACTCTATTTGGAGATAACATGTCAAAGCAAGAGTGTAGTTTTATCTTAAAAGACTTTGATATAATTATCAACAAAATCATTGTAAAATTGTTTTATGAAAATTCCAACGTAGAATTTTTAACATGTTAAAAGTCACTAAACACGTGCGAGAACAAAAGATCTCTTAAGTGGTTAACTCAGCTCGAATTTAAAACCAAGTCAACAGGGTGAGGACTAACTGAGGAGGGTGGAAGCAGAGGAATGGGACACTGCCTATTGGGTTGGACTGTTTCTTCTGGGGCTCGTGATTTGGGATGGACTTGGTAGACGGTGAAAGTAATGCATGCATGCATGCTTCTATCTCACTCTATCTGCAGTCAAAATATCAAATGGCGGTCGGTCTCTGGTCTCCAGAAACTTTGTTATTTTTTTTTTGGTAATCGGTCTCCAGAAACTTTAAACTCGAGGAAACTAGTCAAAATATATGACCAAGAAACAGTAGAAGATAAAAAATTTGTGTACAAAACAAAGCTTCCATGAGATTGTAACTTTATTAGTTTACTCCTGCTGTTTCTTTAAAAAGTTTTCATAGTTCTTTAATGCATAGAGTTTATTTTTTTTTCAATGAATAACTTGTATAACAGCCGGTAGTATTACAGTTTAATAATATTTTTTTTCATTTATAAATAAGAGATCTTAAATTTGACTTTCATTAATAGCGAGTTTAATTTGTTGCAAAATTGTTGTCGGCTCATTGTGGACGTGCTCTATGAACCTCGTCACATAAGACCCCAGTTTAGGAACTCTAATGCTCAGGATCATTCGACCTCTTGAACCCCAAGGAACACCAGCAATCGCGATAAGGATCCAGAACTTGGACTTAAGACGTTGGTACTCGTACTTGGGTCTCTGGTGCAGAAAACCCAAAACCCTAGTTACGATCATTTTACTATTTTAGCACAAGTTAGCTATTTTGAATTTGAAAACATGCAATTTAATTCAGTTACGTTGAATATCAAAATCAAACTAGTATATTTAATTAATCTGACCTCTCTAATCCAATGCAATCCCTACGCGATCTAACCCTAGCTCATAACCAATAACCAAAAATGACGAAAAATTCTTTCATGCTACGTGACATTAAATGCTACGACTATTAGATGACTTGAATTGGTGTCTGATTATTGTTTTTATTGTAGTCTCCAAAATCTAAATCATTCAATGCTCATAACATTTAATGCTGCGTAACATAAAAGAGGAACCCAAAAATAACAGAGAATTTTACATTTGGTCATTGAGTGGATTTGGGCCGTTTAGCCAAACAAGAGTGGATTTGAGCCATTTAGCCACGCCAACCCAAAAGTTTAAGCCCGAAAGATCAGAGCCTCGTTATTTTGTTTTTTAATTTTTAATTTAAAAAAGTGTTAAAATGTTGTTATTTTCTGGTCTTTGAATGTTGGAACAAACAAGGCGATAGCTCGATAATATCGAAATCCAAAATCCAAAATTTGTTTTCTTATCGGTGAAACACCAATTTCTCTCTCTCTCTCTCTCTCTGTTTCTGCGAATTGTGAAGTTGAAAACCATGAGTGCGCTTCCGAGTTCGTTCGTTTCAGTTCAGAACCACAAAACCCACTTCTTAACTGGTAATAATTCTTCCTTTCTGTTTTATTTTTTTCAATTTGGTTTCAAATTTTTTCTATGAATATTTTTGTATGAAAAAATGGATCCACTCTCTCAAGTGTGCCTGAAATTGTAGATTTCTCAGCTTTTTGGATCTGACGAATTAGTCTGTGAGTTATTTGATGGGTTTGTTTCTTTAATGCAAGCTCAGGCTCCATCTTTGAAAAAGTAGAAAATTTGAATGTAACAGATGCCCATTTTATAATTCTCTGATTTTTGTGGGTTGTTTGTGAATTTTTGGTTATCTTTTAGTCGGAAGAGTCGTATGATTTAATCCCTCAACTTCTGTTATTAGTGCTATCCATAATTCACTTAAGGGGTTTATCAGATTAGTTGCTTGGGTAATTTAGGCTTGCAAGCTGTTAACTTTGCATTAAAAGTGAATTGGGAAATTTAGTTAATTATCCAGCCGATGTTCTTAGCTTCGCGATTTTCTGGCATGCCCATGTTCAAGAACATCAGATTAGTTTCTAGATTTGCGTTAAAACTTTTTTTCTGTGAAAGCGAATAGCATTCGATGCCCATGTTCCTAGGCCTGTTCAACTTATATTTTCCGGCATGACGATGTATGGGCATTGAATGTTATTTGCTTTCAGCTTGGATTGACTCAACACATTGCTTGAGAATTTGTCTACCATGTCCGAACTTGCATGTTGCAAAACTTGTAGATTTGAATTTCGCATTTTAAATTTGTTGTTAATTATTGCCAAATATCTGATGTTAGGTTCTTCTTCGAAGCCAATGTACCACTGTCTTTTGAACGTTAGTCCCAGTAATCTAAATGCCGCATTTCAAGACAAAGCAAAGCTTACTTCGCATAGAAGGTCACTTGTTGTCCGAGCAGGGTATGCCTACTTTAATGTTTGCTTATAAGTTTCTAGCAGTTGCTGAGGAGATAGTGTAACTGTACACCATAAAGTTGTCAGTGTTTCATTTTAAACTTGTATCTTTGAGGTATCTTTTAGGCGCCTATTCTTGTGTTAAACACTTCACTTCCTTTCTTTTTCTTTTTGCTACTACAGTGGGGATAGACCAAGTTCTGCAAGTATCTTCGTTGGCGGATTTGTACTGGGGGGGATAGTTGTTGGAGCATTAGGTTGTGTATATGCACCCCAGGTATGGTTGAAGTACTCACCTTATGTATCTATCACAGTGTGACCTGTTACCATTGCATTGGGGTTCAAATTCTGTGAGGTTATTGGAAGATTTAGTGGCGGATATCTTTGGTGCCTCTATTTGATGTCGTGATTGCTTTTCCTATTTCTGCTCATTCTCTGTGCGTCTGTGTACTTGCATCCCCTCACCTATACAAGCGTGTATTTGTGAATTGATGATTCCTGATTGAATATCTATTCATCGTATATCGCATGGCCTTTAGAATGTTACTACAGTACTGCAGCCTGATTTGTAATGCCTTTAAGGCATAGGTTCTGCCCCTCTTCCCCGTCCAAAGATTTATCTTGTTAAATGATATAGTGTATTAATTGGTTTTGGGAAATGAGCCATGGATGTGGTTTGTATGTGCTGTATAGCTGATCAAAAGGAGTCACCTATACACGTATTTGACTGACATATCATATCATCTTTCCAGATAAGCAAGGCACTAGCTGGAGCCGACAGAAAAGACTTGATGAGGAAGCTACCCAAGTTTATTTATGACGAAGAGAAAGCTCTTGAGGTGAGAATTTATTTGCTCCTGCATTTGATTTTTGTTTTTTACTTTGAGAAAGAAAGCCGGGTTTATGATAGTTTCTGGAGGGGATAGAAGTGGATTTATGCTTTCTTAGGCCATAATGTATGAGATTTACAGCAAGGGTCTGGCTTCAAGTTGCAATACATAGATATCTATAGGGTGTTGGTCAATCCCCGAAAACTTTTGAACCTTGTTATCTGGGTGTTAGTTACTCTATTCGATCTGAGCTTATACGTTTTCGGTTGTGTTTTGTGATGACAGAAAACCCGCAAGATACTGGCTGAGAAGATTGCGCAGCTGAATTCCGCCATTGATGATGTTTCTGCTCAGCTGCATGGAGATGATGCCCCGAATGGAGCCGCAGTGGCTTCGGACGAAATTGAAGCTTCCATATAAATAGTTTGGAGAGTTTTTGTTTAACTTGTTACATGTGTCTAACACTGGGAAAATAATCTTCTTGTTCTCGTGAGTTTTTTATGTTTATAAATTCGTCGAAAAAAACGTCAGCGATTGAAAACCATCGTAGTTGCTGGAATACTTAATTGCTTTAACACTATCAAGTATCAACTATTTCTCCCTTTGGTTTGGAGTCGTGAAGTTGTCGTCTGAGAAACCATGGCGTTTTAGTTGTATTTAGATGTGATGAAAGATGTGAGGTGATCTTTTATTAAACGACTTGTCGTTTTAAGTTTGAGTTGGGCCTGAAACCAATCCAATTGCAGCCACCAGGCTGAAAAGGAGGACAGTGCTCCTGCATGGGTCAGAAAGGACTTGGAGCCCACAAAACGCACAATATTTTCATTTGATTTCTGCTCTCCCTATAGTTTGCTTAAGGGAAATAATTTCTAGCACACCTTTTTTCTTTCATACATCTTTGATTTTTTATTTCTTGATTTTCTTTTGAGTTATTTAATTCAAAATTAAAAAATAAACTGGGGTGTGCATAGAGACAAAAAGGGCATGTAGCAATTATAAGTACCTTAATTTTTCATTTGTATAATCAACTGGATACATGAGAGTAATCTTTTAGTATGATAAAAGGAATTTGTAGCTCAAGTGGCTCCAACCGTTCATCATTCATGTCAAATCATGTGATTGACCCTCCCCTCCCTTAATATTGTTGTTGTTATATCTTACAATAAAAAAAACCTCATATTACAAAAATTAATTCTTTAATAGAAGGGAAATATATCAAGGCATCGATCGGTTTCAATTATTTGTTTATCTAGTCATGCAGTGAGAGAGAAACATAATTTACGCAATGAGACAAATTGACACATGATTATAATAATGAAAAACGTCGACACATATTTATATACAATTAGTCATAAGACACAATTTTCTCATACAAATAATCTTCTCCCTTATAAAATTATAGTATAAATTTAACCAAAGATATAAACACACAGTTCACGTAATTAGAACAACAGACACAATTTTGTATAACGAGGGTGACACCACACTTGGCATGCAGTAGAATATTCCATGCATGGACCATGGCCATGTATCAAAATAAATACTATGTATGTATGATTATGTATGAGACAAATAAAGGCTAAGACGCATCGTCATCAGAATTTAATCGTACTCGTATCGTATCGGATGCATGTCAACATGTCATTGTCAAGCAAGAGAAAGAGGAAACAAATACACAACCCCACAATAATTATTAATCGTCCACGTTTATTTAAACAAAGTAAAATGAAATTATGGAGGTAATTAAGAACTACATTATTATGGAACACTTTAAGTACGCCAGCTAGAACTAATTAGTTTCCAGAGTCAATTGTCAATAGGCAGTTTAAATTTCATAATCACTTATTTCAGCCTTTCGTTTAGTGATAGTTGTCTCTATTTTGTTGAGGATATCTCTTATTCGACTTAATTAGATGCACTGACGATGAATAGATTAAGGTTTAGGGTTTAAATTTTAGAGTGAGTTTGATAACAAGTTGCAGCTAATCACACCGTAATGACACATCTCTATTATGAATGTCAAAGAGAAATTTGACACACAATTTGAAAAGTTTAGGATTCATGCTTTGCCCCATGGAATATATTTTCTTCTTCCATCATTTTTTGCTTTTTTTGGGGACAGGACTCTTCTTTCTTGCAAATCAAGATTCCTAAACACTTGACCTTTTTAAAAATTAAAAAAAAAAGATCCCTTGCTCGACATGCTCTCTACTTGGAGACTGCTTTCCATCATTGGTGTCAAAAAAAAAAATATCATAAACACAGAGACATTGATGAATGAAATGTGAAAGTATATGTGTGTGATTCACATGCATTTGGGTCCTATTGTTGCAAATTATTTGATGAAATTATTGGCATTTGGAGGTCCACACAGCTTGACGATCGCAACTTCTTGTTCTACATAAATATTCCTAAATATCAACGACAACATCCCCACTGATTTGGAACACGTGAAACAACTGCGATCACCACACTACTAAAATAGTGAACTTCACTAATGGAATAATTGACCTTGTATTGGCAGCTCACTTAAACATTGATCTGCAATATTGCCTGTGTGTTATACATGATCAAAGATAAATTCTTTTAAAAGAAATTGGCTAAAATAATCATTTTTTAATTTCTGTTACTAGAATAAATCAATTTTCAATATGTTGTGGGTATTTGATCATTATGTCGTCAATATTTGATCTATATATTGTCGACATTGATCATGTTGGCCAATTTTCTAAGAAAAAATTTGTAGCTAAAACTGTGGACAATGAATTATTTTTGTTTTTTTTAAAGTGTCAATAAAAATTATAATTTTTCCTTTGGCTAAGAAACTAAATGTCAAATCAATTAGCTTTAGGGTATATATATTGTCGGAAAATTATTCATTTGAAATGAATTTAGTAACATATGGTTTGAGATCCATCCATGTGAAGGCACAGTGGTTGAAACTGGAATCTTCTAGAGTAACTAGTATTATTTAAAAATTTCAACTTTCTGAGTCCAATGTTGAGAGCCAGAGGCTCAAAGCGTGTATCTTGCTCTTTCGGTTAGGTAGTTTGTCCAACTCCAACTAAACAGTGTGTGGAACCGTTAAATGTCTTTGTACAACAAAAAATTTGAAAAAATCACAAAAAATATGGGTAATTAACTACAATAAACATATTTTGATATTTTGTTGCAGAAATAATCAATATTTATTATGTTGTCATTATATTATTGTTGTGTTGTCGTTATGTCACCGTTGTGTCGTCGATATATGATCAATATATCGTCGTTATTGAAAATGATCATTTCTGTAAATGTTGTAGCTATTTTCCCAAAAAATAAAATAAAAATAAAAGGAAACAGAAGGGAAAGGTTGGAGCTAGCCAGGTTAATAAGGCCATCTTCAGCATAGAAGGGTTAAGGAGTGCAACGGACTATGTTTTAGTTTTTCAAAATATTATATTTTAATGTGTAGTCTCGACAATAGTTTTGCTAGCTCCAACAGTACAGGGCTACAAGAGATAGAAATCCCACATGGGTAGTCGGAGTGCTAAATGTAACTAGCTCGAGAGCTACTTGTATCCATCATTGCGTACTGACTTAGATATCGTTTTCCTAGCAATTAAGAGACGAATTTTGTACATTTTCGAACTAAAAATACTCGATAGTCATTTGCGGGGATGTCCTAATAATTTTGATTCTGCTAAGTAGGACGGACCCAGCGCATGCCTTGCCAACTACTTACTTATAATACCAACGGTTTCTTTGTCGGTGGTCGAGATCACTTCAAACGCCAGCTACATATATATGGCTATGCAAAGAGCAAAAATATCGACTACAAATCAAGGATTCCCTTTTTATATGTGCAATTGATTTCTAGCTGGTCATGAAATTGATTACTAGTAGCCACTTATGTTATGTACGATTAGTTTACAGCAACTTAAATTATTTAATTGAATATCTACCTTGCAGTTATATGTATTGATGAGATTAAAATATACCCATTTATTTTTTCTCACTTGAAAAAGAGTAAGATGTACTTTTCGATATTATATATACCACTAAGCCAAGCTCTTATATAGCGGAGTCACTTAGTACTATATGAGTTTGATATTAATTTATTTTCTCAACCATTAATGTAAATATATTGTTATATAAAAAAAAAACTCTTATATAGCGAAAAAATATACCTACTACCCAATGATGAGAATATCTATTCCCACGCATCACTTAGATCATATATCATATTCCAATTGTTGAACTGATCATAATTGAATATCAACAACATATAGATCAAATTTCGACCATATAACAATCAAAGATTGATGAAATAACGACCAAATTCGACAACATACTGATCATTTTAGCAGTTGAAATTTGAATGATCAATTTTCCTATATAGTTACAGTCTTATTCATCTAGACTCTATAGTCCAAGAAAATTGTAGTCAACCATCGTTCAATCAAAATTCAAAATTCAACGGTGGAGGAGAAAGTAAATATAGTTATAAGTCAATCACGAATGTTTGGAGTACAAACATTGTCCCATAGTAATTAGTAATACGTGTCCCTGATACGTTAAACACAGTTGTCAAATTAAAATATTAATGATGGGCTTGATGGTATTCATGTAGAAAACTCCAAGCTAATCGATCACGTCTTCATTCCCAAATAATCCTAGGGTTTCATTATTTTAACTAGTATGAGTTTTGGGAAAATTTCTCTGTCCATTGGCGTATTGTGCGGCTAATATTCAAATGGCACGTTCAAATTTATTACAACTTGCTTATTTTATCGATCCACCTCCAATATAATACAAATGCTGACTGTGAATCTTGATGTCTACCTCTCTTTTGATTTTCTGATAAATCTGGATGCATGCATGCATATGCTTTAGAATTTTGGTCTACCCAAATTCTTGGTTGGACTGACAAATTCGAATTTGTCTAATGAGAGCCTGCCTAATTAGAATATGTGATAATTATGCAAGTTTTGCATTTTATTTCGTATGAAAAAGAAATAAAATTATAATATATACCATGTGATAATTTGTCGCGTGTGCATTAATTCATGAAAAAAATCAAGATAGCGATTTGTAATTGGTGGGATACACTCAATAATTTTGCAAGTTTTGCATACATTCATGATGAACTGGTCTGGAAAAATTACTAGCATTCACATCTTACTATCTGAATTGGCTATTATTGCGTGCGTACAGATGTGACTGCATTAGTGTATTTATCTTAGTGTTCTGCACTACATGCATGTGGAGCTAGCTAGCTACCAATATAAGTATCGTATGTACATGTATAAATAATATGCGTAGTGCTCGTTCGTCACTTGATCTGATCTCTTTTAAACTGTTGGATCGCTAGAGATACTATGTTAATTGAACTGTTTAGATCACTATGTACGTGTATCTAAAGTCACACCTCTTGGCTAATGGCAAAGTAGGCTGAGTTGGAAACTTAAAATATACAGTTAGGCCGGATGTTTGAGCTCGTCCAACCCTCCATGAAGCTCCGCCCATGTTGGTACCCTCCTTAATCTAGACCACTCATTCATGCAAAAAACAAATTCTTTATCCAACATGCAAAAATCAATCTAATAATTAGCGGTAAAAAGTACTTTTGTCCAGCTAATTAAGCATCTTACGTCCACACATAATAATCCGACAAGTTAATTATTTTTGTCGACCTAATTAAGTTGGATTTTAATTCATGTGCAAGCTGGATATATACATATGCAATGTCCTACTACTTGAGCCTCCCTCTTGTAGTCAATTAAACTAAATTCACCATTATAATTTAGCAAAGCTGGAGTTAAATAGTGTTTTTTTTTTTTTTTTGTGCGGTTGTGAACACAAATGAAAGTCATTGGTGGGAGCCAAAGTGCCTTGTGTATAAATAGTAAACACAAAGCTAGCACAAATTACTAACTTGCACAAGCACCATCAATTTTGTAGAGATTTATACTCCAAATTAAAAGGCAAGGCATGCGAATCTGATGGGTCATGGCTTCTTCTTCTTATTCTCTTCTCCTATTCTCATCGATGATCGGCCTCAGATTCCCACTACTCTCTCTCTCCCATTTTTTCTCAGCCATGTTTGCTTTTGCAGCTGGTTCTTCCAGGTTCATCTCTCTCTTCCTTTTTTATTTCCTGCATTTTTTCTGCCCCATCAAGCAATTGCCTTAATCTTGCTTTTGTTGTAAAACTTCTTAAATTTTATGGGTTATTGATGAGTCCTTGATCTTCTGGTTCTTGAGTTGTTTCTGGTCTTTAATTTTTCGTACGTTCATGTCTTTGGGGGAATGATGGGTGTCTCTATCAACTTCTGGTTTAGGTTACTTTTAAGTTATTTATAATTCTGCAGTTATCTATTGTTAGCCAATGAAAAGAGATTGTTCTTCAATTTTACTGCTGTAAAATTTTATGATCGGCTCCTTACATAAAAGAATTAAATTGTATATAAACGAATGCGCTCAAGCAACTCATTAGAGTTTGAAAAGAAAACTTTTTGCATACGCGAGAAATTGTTATCGTCTTCAAAAGGCCAAATATTTTTTATATTAGCACTTTTGACTATTTGAGATAGAATCAATCATGCATAGTTTAGTATGTCAAAGAGGTCACCCCAATAGTGCATACTCACTTGAGCATTGTCCTAGTACTACGTATTATTGAATACAACTACTTAATGATGCATAACGCTAAAAAATTTTCGTACTCACTTGTCTCTCAACCACAAAAATAAAGCAATTGTTTGTAATGTTTTTGGATTTTTCCAAAGAATCGACTTCTCCAGTCTATTCTCCATACATCATTTCTGTTTTGGAATAAATTAAAGATACTTTTGCGTTTTAAACACGGAAAACTTTTAAATGTGACGGTCTTATAATTCAGCTGTTTTATTTTTATTTGTCTTTGTCAACTATATTTTTTCTCTTTTTTTCTCTTGCATGCGTGACCAATCATTATTTATGGGGGACCGCATAGTGTTTATGAGATCCAACACGTAATGATAATTGTCCATGATTGACCCCAAACAGAAAAAAGATTAGTGTCCATGTTCCCAATTTGTAGCATCTCTTTTTCTTTTCTTTTTTTGGTCAAAGTAGCATCTCTTTTTCCAGGCTTAGGAAAATGTTCATTCTTAATTTGGTGGTGATAATGTTTACATGCGCGTGAATTGGCATACTTCTGTCAATTTTATCATCGTCTCTATGCCTTTAGGTTTTATGCTTATCAGATCCAGCTCACACACCACATAAGACCAAAAATTATTTCTTATTTAAGAAGATTTGCAAAGCAGAGTTGGCTGATTTACATTTATTATTAGTTGAAAATTTCATTAGTAAAATTTTTCTGGCTGTTGTGCATGAATATCTTCCAGCGCGGCACAATTAAGTCGCCAACTATTTGAGTCATCTAAAGAGTAAAGAGGAGAAAAAAACTAAAAGCTGAAAGACTAAAGAGTAGATAGGAGAAGACAAAAAAACTAAAAGCTGAAAGAAGTGGCTTATTTTATGAAAGCAACTTACATGAAATGAGTTCACCGTCACGAGACATCCCAATCTAATCATACATTGTCATGTGGAAAAAAACTTGCACATGACAATGCATTATTGGACAAAAAATGTCATATGGCGGTGAACCCGTTTTATATAAGTTGTTCTCCTATTTTATATAAAGAGTACTCGAAAGTCGAAACAAGAATTCTAGAGTTTAGTCGCGCGTGAGTGAGCTACCCATGCTCTTCTGTCGTCTAGAAATTTTGGAATCCACATATATTAATAGCTAGGTTAGTCGGGCACTATGAAACCCGCCTACATCAATAGCGAAATCAGTCACCAAGGAATCCTAATTAAAGAAAGTTAGGGTTCCACCATAAAACCAATTAACAATAAGTGGAGTAGTCCAATCTCTTATAAGCCTTTGCAAGGTTTCTCCTTTCACCGATGTGAGACTTTTTTACCTTCATATCCTCACATGCTCCTCATGTGTGAAGAATTTTCAAGTCAAACACGTGAACAACAAGAATTGGGTGAAGTGGAGCACCTGTTGGGCTTCACACGCGGGCCAAACTGCTTTGATACCCTGAAGAAAGTTGAGGTTCCACCATAAAACCAATTGGCAATATGAGGAGTAATCCAACCTCTTATAATCCCTTGCAAGATTTTTTTTTTCACCAATATGAGACTATTTTACCTTCACGTTCTCACACTAATAGCCAACCCTCATACTTGAACTCTAACACTATTAAACCCTACCTTTATTTTCATTATTAACCACGCACTGTCGTTTTACTTTGGGTTGCCATTTGCTTCATTGGCCTTTCGGGGTCCCAATCATGTCCTTTATGTCTATCTTCTTTATATATGCTAAGACAAATTCTGATTGAATTTGGACTCTATACACATGTTTAGGTTTCACTGTATAATGCCTTGTTAGCTGTCAATTAGTCTAATTAGTCTAGAAACTGCTCTGAAAAAAAATTAGTATAAGAAACTGAAAGTGAAACAAAATTCTAAATCATATTATATACATTAGTTATATATATCTTAGATTTGGTCCCTTCCTATTTATTATAAATCATTACATACTTGCATCTAAAATAATTTTGGGTATGATCCCAACCATTATTAAGATTATGATAAAACCAAATTTAAAAGGAAAAAGGGGCATTTATAGTTAGCCAACTCAGTTCCATCTCAATTAGCTTAAACCGCCAATTTAGAATTAATTAAAAAATATTAACATTTTTATCACCTGGGTTAGATTCGGGGTATAGATATATGGTTGGATTGCTAATTTAGAAGAAAACAACCCAAATGTTAGTAAATACATAAAAATTTTAATTTTAATTTTCCAAAGTAAAATCTCATGGAAATTAAGATGCTTTTTAACACTACCCAGAAATTCAAAACATATGTACAGATTTGTATACAATCCTTAGAGACGCGCAGTGTGATGGGATTGAATCGAATAGTGCCAAATGTTAGTACCTTCATGGCTATTTCCTCCTCCCCATGTCATCAACTTTAGTGTCTTTCCTTGTAAACTTCAAATTCCATCTGTGATTTTTGCTTTGTATTTTGCTTCCTAGGCTTAACCCTTTGTGTTCTCTCTCTCTCTCTCGCAGGACTTTTCTTTTGTTTTAGTAGGACTGCTGAGAAGTGCAAGCACCTCATATAAAAACACTGCAGAGCAAACACATTAGGACGACAGTTTTGAACAAAAAAGAAGAAGCAAAGTGCGAAAGTTTGGACTCAAAAAAAAAAAAAAGAAGATGGGTTTCTGGACGTTGTTGGAGGTGGCTTGCATGCCAATTTTCCAAGTTCTCATAATCAGTGTGTTGGGAGCTTTGATGGCAACTGAGTACTGGAATCTTCTCCCATCGGACGCCCGAAGGTCCATGAACAAGGTAGGCACATACATGTTCGGTTTTTTCCCACATAATCAGAAGCAAATAAGTATATATGATTTACAAAAATGCAGATTGTGTTTGTGGTGTTCACTCCCTCACTGGTGTTTGCAAATGTGGCCAAGACTATTACATTTGGAGACATCGTTTCATGGTATGTTATGCTGCATTTTGTATTTGGTCTTAGTCTTTTCAGCATTTATTTTCTTTAATATCTTTCGACGGGCATCCTGCAGAGAGACTCTCACACACTCGTATATGTAATTTCTCTGCAATATGCATTTAATTGCACTTTTAAAGTAAGTCACGTCATTGATATGTCGATGAAATAATTGATATCAACCTTATAGTACTTGATATGTGGTCGATATGATTGACACATTCCCTTGAAACAAACTTACCAAAGTGCAGTAACCTTAACGGAGAATTCCAGTATATGTATATACCCGTGTTCTTAGATTTAGGGGAATTAATACATTTGCTATGTCATGTAATATGGCTCCTATTTTCTTGTATCTTGCTTGATCAATGATTCAGGTGGTTTATGATTGTCAACGTCGCGCTTACCTTCTTAGTTGGAGGGATTCTTGGATGGATTGTGGTAAAGATTTTCAAACCAAAACCGTATCAGGAAGGTGTGGTAATTGCTGCAGTTTCATCAGGTAAATGGTCAATTTTTTATGATTTCTTTCTTTTATCTATTTCTTAGCTGCAATATAGTAGTGTGCTTATCAAGTAATCACCAATCTTGTTGAATAGCAAACTTGGGAAACCTTCCTCTCATACTTGTCCCTGCAATCTGTAATGAGGACGGAAACCCCTTTGGCGATCATAATGTTTGTAGGACGATTGGACTCTCATACGTATCTTTTTCCATGGCGGTAATGCACTTGTTAAACCTCTACTACTTGTTCATGATCGAAAGAGAGAAGTAATTTCAATGCTAATTAATAAATTACTTGGTTATTTCAGCTTGGTGGTTTCTTCATTTGGACCTACAGTTACCAGCTGATACGAACCTCATCGATTAGATGGAAAGCGCTTCAAGCAGCCGAGGAAGCTGAGGCGGCCTCAAAGAGGCCCAACACGGACTTGGATGCTGACGGGGAAACTCACCTTCTCAAAGGAGAAGATGAAGAGCAGGGTGCTATTGTAGTGTCTGAAACTTCTGTAAACCAAGCTGTAAGTACCCTCATATATCTAAAAGTACAGCAGTCTGGCTTCAGGATGTGGTATATATACGCGTATATTAACTCAGTCTCGTTGTTTGGACCATCTGGATTGCTCAAATGACAGATAGTAGCCCCAGATGAATCAAACATACCATTCAGCCATAAAGTATTAGCATTCTTTCGCCAGATTCTGCATGAGTTACTGGCACCACCAACGCTAGCAGCAGTGAGTTTTTTAAACATTTTTCGCCTATGTTATAAGCGCTTCGCAAGTCCTCACGACTAGTACAGAACTGACTTGTTTGTTATCTGTCAATGATCAGATTGTGGGATTCATCGTTGGGGCAATTCCATTTCTTAAGAAAATAATTATTGGTGACAACGCCCCTCTGCGTGTGATCGAAGACTCTATTACACAACTCGGGTAGGTACCTTTCAGCAAAAAAATCACTATGTTTAAGGCTTAAGCATCCCTTAATGTTCAATCAAACAACTTTAAACCAAAAACATCCTCTGCGTAGTGTGTAAATTAACGGGAAATGCCCTACGCAGGAACGGTACAATCCCTTGCATCACACTCATTCTTGGAGGCAATCTGATCCAAGGTAATGGGAACCATGATATTCGACATTAGATCTACTTTCTTAGTTTCTGGGAGGGGAGACAACAATCTAACAAAGCACTGTATTACTATGTGTTTAATTAAACAGGCTTACGCAAATCAACGATCAAAGTGCCTGCCCTCCTTGGAGTGATTATTGCCAAATACGTAGTAATGCCTGCAATCGGCATTGGCATTGTAATAGGAGCAGACAAACTAGGGTTTCTCCCATCAGACCCCTTGTTCCACTTCGTGCTGATGATTCAGTTTACCCTGCCGCCTGCCATGAATATCGGTAAGCAAATTGCATCAAGTGCTCGTAATGTCCACCATGCCCGGTCATTCGATCACCTTGAAACTTTGTAACGATTTTGTATAGAAGTACTTATACGAATAGGCGATTGTATGCAGGTACGATGACGCAGCTGTTTGATGTGGCTGAGGCAGAGTGCTCAGTGATCTTCCTGTGGACATACTTGGTTGCAGCCTTGGCACTTACTATTTGGTCAACAATCTTCATGTGGATCTTGTCTTGAACTTCCTTGAGCCGCAAGCAATCCCTTGGGTTATTTATTTTTCCCACAATTTTCAATTCAATTGTTTAATTTAAAGTAATTATTTTATTTTTGGGGTATGATTTGGGTGTGTATCTGTAGATCTCATGGTTTCATTTATTTACTTGGTGTGTAGTAGGAGTAGGGAATAGGGTTTCATTGGATTTTTCATAGCTCAATGTATCTCAAGGACAGCCTTTTAATATTATGCATCTGTATGCATTCGTGGAATTGAAATTAGTATACAGTTATGATCCATTGAAACACATCGATCCGACCAGAAATTTGATACTTGCTCTTGTTCGCTCAGAGAAATTTTTGAGTGTGACAGTCGCACCAAAACGAGAAATTTGATACTTGCTCTTGGACACAAACTGGCAGAAAATTGATGTAAACTACCCTACAACCAGTTGATAATATTAAAAGCGTAGTATGATTCTCACCCTTCTAATTTCTCCAACTGCACTCTTCCCAGCAAGGAGAAAAGGAGCGTGCGAAAATCACTTCGCTTTTCAAACATCCCTAATTCCTCCCATCCCCAATCTATATTCCTCGCTTTCACCCTCAAGTTTTGAATACATTCCCTCCAGGATCCAGCCCAACCTGACATGCCATCTAAATTGTACTTACATTAAACCTCAAGAAAATATTGTGAATAAACCTCCTTAAACTTTCTACTCAAGCATTCCACAAAATAATTTGGGCCGGAAGAAACAAGTCACAGATGAACGTGATAGTTTCCAAAAAACAGTTTAAATTACACCTCTTGAATGAAAATTTTGTGCATAAAACACCACTGTTTCACGGCATCCCGTCTTTAAGCAGTACACAAACTATACTAAATGAAGCTATACAATATCTCTATGTGTGTCCTGTGACGTATCGTCGCTGCCCAAGATGGTTAGAACCAAGCTCCTGTCTCACGCCACCATTGGGGAGAGGCAAAGTTGCTGACTTGCTGGTCTACACTAGCGATAGTTGGAGTTTTGGCCTGTTGGGCTGGGGTTCCACAATCTCCATATGAATAAACACCGTCTGCAGAACGCTGTATGAAATACTACCGTCCATTTTTCTAATCTTCTGTTGTTGCTCATCTACATACCATTCTCCGCCTCCCTTCTCACCCCTTGGGGTCAAGTACACCGGCCCTTCTATGCCGTACCTGCAAAACATCGGAAAAGAAAGAGTTTACAGATATAAACCACCTTGTAAATCATTTTAACACCCGAGTCCATTCCAGAATATTTCAGTCAAGCATCCTGAAGTACGCATCATAAAAGGATAACTGATTTGTCATCATGCACGAGTACAGGTAACAAGAAGTTCTATTGAAAACACCCTCAAATTAGTTGCATGAATCTGCCCAACACACTCATAAAAATTCAGAGAGTTACTTATTGAGGTTAGAAAACGTACTTGGGCACAAATACGAAAAATCCATTGGATCTTATTCTGACTATTCTTGCCTCTGTGTCCGTTGGCCTACATGAACGAAATGCATTATTATTAAGGAGAAAGACAGAGGGAGAGAGGAAGGCGAGGAGAGACAGAGGCAGACAAACAATGGTTCGTACCGTTTTTTGAAAAAAATGAGAGTATGAAGCTCCACTGAGGCCCGACTTGCCATCTGGGCATTCCTATGCCGATAATTTAAATCTGGAGCAGAAATAAGTGAAGCAACATTCTTAGAGTTCAACATGTACATATCATAAATAAAGTTGAGAATAAATTGCTTAGTGCATAGGAGATATGAATATAAATGATTTAATCTTGGCTTGAAAGAGCAATAGGAAAGAAAAAAATTCATAAGAGCAAACTATACAGATGAGCACATATGCAATCTTGAATTATAAACCGAGTGGCTGAACAATGTTTGGTTCCTTAAAAGCATGATAATTTGATGTGTTGATGTGCAAACTGAACAACGTGTTATCCTTTTATAATTTGGACACACGCCAACTTGTTATCAGCTTGTGGGGCCAGGAGCCAGGCATTCTTATTCTAATATTATTTACGAATATGCAAAATCCAGCCACGTGGTAAGATTTGGTCATGTATTGCACTACATAAAACAGCGAAAGTGGTTTCATACTGTCAGCAATGCTTGTGAGTCGGGGTCCATCTTGGAATATAGTTGGAAGCTTGTATATCCCCAAAGATGCAGCAAGTAACCTGTGTGCTATGACATCTGCAGGGAAAGAAAGTTGTTGAGTCAAACAACAATAATTCGATCGCCAAGAACTACATGGCTAAAACTGACACTAACCTGCATATCTCCTAATAGGAGAGGTGAAATGAGTGTACAGAGGCGCTGCAAGCCCATAATGAAGATATTCTGGAGGGCTGAGATCCCCACTACAGAAGTAAACAGCCTAGATTGCAAATACAGGGTAATAAATTTAGAATGGTGTCCTTGAAAGTAATTTCAACTTCATTCAACCATTCAAGTTAAATTACCTGGGTCATGCATCTCGTAGCCAATATACGAATCAGCTTGTTGAAGTACGGATCATCACCCTGAAAAAGATTTAATTTTGCTTTTATTAAAGAGAGAATAAAATAATTAAGCAAAAATTTACATAACTTGGGAAAACCATCAGTCTCATACTAATAACATATATAAACAAACACATACCACAGCAGAGTCAAGCGAATCAGCCAGTGCTTTTGATGATGAGACATCCAAGTTGAGACCAATAGCAGCAGCTGTACGCAACAAAGGTTCAAGCATCTCTCTGGTCGGAGAAGGATGCCGCCTGCAGAAAACACAACATTAAATGACCAAAACCACAAATATTTTAAGAAAAAAAAATCTATCAATACATAAGAGAACTACAATTTACCACAAATTGATACATTTCAACTTAACCAACCTAAATAGATCACCGTGCCACTTTATAGCCTTAATTTTAAGCAAAAGACAACCAGAACGTTGTTCCAGGTAATAACATGAGACCATGAAAATTATTGAAGAAAAATCCATCAACTTACCTCAATAGTGAACATAGAGGGAAATGTTTAAGAATCTTGTCAGCAACTGAAACATTAGCAGCAAGCATAAACTCCTCCACCATTTGGTTTGCTTCACGAATCTGGTACATACCTGCAGAAACAATTCATGCAGTGATTTTAGACAAGTTTTCTCTTAAATGGATACCTGAATGTCAGATAGGGAATTAGTCATTTCTCTCCTTCTGAATAAATGTTTTAACAAAAATGCCAAACCCAACAGATAACAGAAAAGCCATAAGAACTAAATCACTGCACAAGCAAATAAGCAGATCATGTTTTAATGAAGTCCACCCAGGTGCTGAGAACTTCACCAACCCAAAATACCAAACATAAGAAGAACATGATATATGCATCACCAACTCTAAAATCAATATTGTGCCTACACGATTCTAAAGCAGCACAAAGAAATCAATTTCATGAAATAAGGTAATTATTTATAGTGGACTAAGCAATGGCACAACTGATCTTGTCAGTGCAAGTAGAAATAAAGTTCAAAATTTAGAGTCAGATTACCATCAATGAAAATTTAATGTGTTGAACAAGAAAACTTGCCATTCAAACAACATACCGATATCAAGAGGATCATGAGTCTCAGTGTCAATTTCAAATTTGACTTCAGCAGATGCAAGAGTTAAGGCTCCTCTCTCAATACGCCTTGCCCTCATTATCTGTAGAAAAAGCATAATGTTCAGAGAATCAAAGAAGTCAAGACAATAAGATGGCACATTAAAACTGTTTAACTAATGAATTTACAACCAACGAAAAGCTCACATGTGCATACCTTTGCTAAAGAGTTCATGTTTCTTAAATCTGTAGTTAATGGATCCATCAACCGACTGCAGTAATATAAAAGCAAAAAGAAAACTTTATTATAGAAATTCAAATCTAAAAGAAACTTCTATAGTGGACACAGGAAAGGGATCAACCCTGAAGGGACCAAGTTACAAAAATCCCATGCTGGTGAACAGATTAATTCATTGGTGCAAGTTTAATCCTAGAGTTTTTTCTCTCCTCATTCACTAAGCGGTATAGCAACAAAAGTTGACACTTGCACTCTTCTCACTATCCAGGATTCAGAAGACGAGGCTCAACCCAACACAATACGAGTTAGCCATTCAGGCTATTTATTTATCAGACCATTCCAAGCCCAATGGGCACATTCTGTAGAGACTCCATCACATACAACTCCCTTTGTTTTAATTGTTTAGATCGACTCACTAGTATCATATCCATCTTACAATTACAAATCTTACTTTTACATATCATGGACGTGTCATATCATCGCAAAATATGATGCCTAGAGAAGTGTAGAACAATATTGGCATTTTTATACATCATAACCGCATGAACATGCAATATATAGATCGAAATGTAGCAGGTGGATGCATGTCTAAGTGAAGCAACACAATGTTCACGTAGCAATATCATACCGCGTACAAATCTCTTATTACTGTAACTAGTAAAGTTTACTAAGATTTAATACGTTATTATGACTAATAATGATAAGAGTATCCTGTGAATGCAAACAGTAAAGTCCAAATGAATTTATCTATAAGGAAGGTAACTAAGTTGAAGTAGAAATGTACCTATCATCCATCCTCGCTTGAGCTTCAATGTAAGATAATGCTGCACATGATTTAATGACACTTTTGGTGTATCTTGCAGAAATAATCTCAGCTTCAGCTGTCATTTCCTGAAATTCAGGTAAACACTTATATATCAATTCAAAAAGGAAAGAACAGACTCTGACATAGGTTAGTCCTATCCTATGTATCAGTCGAATATAATATGGTATCTCTACAAGACTATAACAGATGCATGTGTGGTGTGTGTGCAAGGATGTGGATAAAGAAAAAAATGTCTTATCATGACTTGTTAGTGAGAGAGCATATACCCAAATAACAGAAAAGGCTAGCCTTTCCACATCAGCTCGAAGAGAACATATATCTGCATATGAAGAATTATATCTTTAAATCACAGAAAATTCAGTCATATTATATAGGATAGAACACTCATTACAGAAGTTCTTAAAATTAAAAAGTCACCTTCCGTCAGAGGTTTTGGAAGCATGTCAATGCGCCGTTCAACAAGGTAGACCGATGTGCCTCTTTGTGAAGCCTCATCATCAAGAGGAGTGCCCGGGTGTACAAAGTTTGTTACATCAGCAATATCTAGTTGAAGTCATTAAAGATACAGCTTGTACTTGTTTTGTACTCATTTTATACTTAAAGAAAAAAATTGCTTGGAACCTTATAGAGGTGACAGAATAAGGCATGTATAACACAAAATTTGAGTTACGATTTAAGGAAAGCTCATCATCTAAAGAATCCTAGAGGTACATTAAAGTAACAACAATACAATGAAGTATCCTCCTAAAGGCAAACATTTGGAAATGAGAAAATCTTTAATGCACCAAACAGAAGTAAGAAGCAGAGAATGCAGCGGACAAAACTGAACTAAAGCATCAGTAATATATTCTGGAAAAAAAAAAAAACTCAATTTTTTATCATCTGAACTTTCAGAAACATCTCTTCTTTCAGACTTGTGTTATCCCTTGACACACATGTATTATCCCTTGACACACAAATACATGCACACGCTTTATTCATAATGCACAGATCAGCCATACATTTCAGTTACACATGCAACATCAATTATGGATAAATGTCACGAGGTTAAGGATACGGACTCCAACTTCGTAATTTCCATTTGGAAGAGCTGTACAGTGCAATGCATCATCAATATCCTTGCATCCTGCCGAAACAAGAAGCAAAGTAAGTTATCTTAATATTTAACTAAATGAAAAAAATATACCACAGAAAACAGCAAAACTAATAAGAAAGCAGGAAGAGGGAGAACAAATATAGAAAGAATTAATCTACTGGTCCATACCAGGAGGATCAACACTAAAGACACGTAATTGTCGCAAATCCTGTCTAATAGGATTTGCCAAATCTTCAGAAGACACAAACCATGGTAGCGGCGGCAGGCATGCTAGAACTTGAGAAGAAAATGGTCTTGTATTTATATCATTCTCAATCAAGACCACCTGCAACATCCAAAGAGCCAAATTAGTGTCACTGCCATCTAAACTTCAATTGATTGGATGTTCAAATAGCATACAGTGTCTGTAGCTTTTTTTTGGAAAAAAAAAATAGAAATACTATAGACAGTAGGAAACTAAAAGATAGATGTTCAACCAAACAAATGCAAACAATTGAACCCCTTCCAACCTACCTCAGTTTCAGTATCTTTATCACCTATTACTCCTATGGTTCGTACATAATGGCCAGAAGGATATCGAGACAAACGGTCCCATGAATCAACTGCCACAGTAATTCTCTTGTCCAGTAGATTCTCAAGCTGTCGAGTTTGAATTCGAATCTTCGGAATCCTACGATCTTTTGAGACAAATAAAGCATGTGCAATACCACCACCACCTGCAGGCTTAGCCATGGGCTCCAAAGATCCACAATAACTGCATGAATATCAATTTAAATCAGATAACAGAACCAATAACCAGAAAAGATCTTCATAAAAACCATCATCTGCAAGTGCAAATTGAAGTGTATGAGAATCTACAAACATCCTGGTAAGAGTGGGATGTTAATATTAAAAATAATCACTGGCATACCCAAAGACATGCTGAAAGGTTACGCATTTTTGCTACCTACTTAAATGAAGAAACATATTTCAGCCAAATAATAACTAAATCAGATACCACTTCTGTCAGCGAGACAAAATGATTCATGAAACCAGTGAAGTTGACTTACGAATGCCAATTCCGCTTTATAATACCAACAACACGGCCAGATGGTCGATTTGGGACAGGTTCTGTTGCTCCAGCAGAACCATGTGGAACTGTAGTCCTAGGAGCATCATCAGCACTGCCTGGAACCAAATGAACATCTTCTTCTTCCTCATCCTCTGCAAGTTCGTACAACATATACCAATTAAGAGAATTAAATGTGAAGAAAAAAACGCCTGAGTAGAGAGAGAGAGAGAGAGATGTTTTCAGCCTTCTACTCAAAAAAAAGAAACTACAAACTAATTTATAACTAAGACCTAGAATCTACCTTAAAACATGAACTCAGACTTATAGTTTCCAACCAATCCCGACCTTCATAAAATTACATTTATATGCATATGTATCATTCCTATTTATTACCACACCTGCATCTGCTAGAGCTATAGATTTCTCCTCATGCCATTGATCTTGAGGCAGAAGCTCAACTGCCACTATGTCACCGTCAAAAGCTCTATTCATGTTTGTACGTCCATAGATTATAATTTCATCACCAATGCTCTCGCTTCCAACATATGCTTCAAATGGGTTGTAACGATTAACTCGAAGTTTTCCTTGATGGTATATGCCGCGATGCAAACCGGAAGTAATTTCAGACATGGGCTTATGCTGAAAAATTAAAGAGAAAAAGAAACTGGTAAGAACCACATTTGCTTCATAAAACTTATAACAACACCTAAACGCATGAATGCAGAGTCAGTTCTCAGTTGCAATACCTCTGAGTAGATGACTTTCCTTTTTGATGGTCTCAAATCTTCAGCATCCTCCATCTTTACATCTTCTGATGCAGGCTGCACGAGCAGGTCAAGCAAATCTGGCCGACTCAATGACCTCACATACGATTCAACTGAAGACAAGACAATAATTTCCAAGTGAGTAATTCCGTTAAATTTCTGTCAGGATGATATAAAATTGAAAATAAACACATTTAAATTATGTGGATATTAAACTAGAAGGGCAGGTCTGAAATATAAGAAATGTTGTCAAAAAAGACTTGGATAGCAAACATATACACACCTGTCTCTGCAGAAATTCCCTCTTCAATAGCCTTCCTCTTATTCTCTTTATCATTGGTTATAAGTAAAACCTTAGCTGAACCAGCAAGATGAGTTTGATACCATTGAGCGGCCACCCGAATTGCTGAACAACAATTTATTAGGTAAGAAAAGAGTAGGAAAATAACAGATACATACCACACAGCAAACCAAATTCCATAACCAGCAAGTGGATACTAGTATTGCACAGCATTGGCAAGTAACATAGACACAAAAAAACGAACAAGTACAAAACACCAAGCATATCATGAAGAATTAAATTGCATAATCACAACAAGCGCAAACCTCTGTCATTTCGATCATTTTTACTTTCTCCGCTCATGTCTGTAACATATGTATCCCTGAACATAGAAGCAATCAACAAAAGTCAAAATAAGCGCCTAAAATCGACAATATCAAAAGCAACCTATCTACAATGCGCACATGCAAACATTTAAACATAAATAAGTAGAATTTCACTTAGGGATAGAACCTACTTGTGGTGTTCGTTCGAAAAGACGAAAAATTTCCTCAAAGAATTGCTGCACAGAGCTCTAACTCTATTGTAAACAGACAAGTTCCTGTTTTTAATCTCTTCTAGCACAATCGAAAGCACAACCACATCGTCGATTGCCGGATTCTCAATCAAATCAATCTGCAAACACCACCAACACAGCTCAAAATCATTCGTTCATTCATTCGCAATTCGAAAACAAATTAAGAACAAAAAAAAAAGAATTTGATAGGAATTGTAACCTGATGAAGGACGACATTGGTATCCAAGATGAGAATGGTGGAAGCGGTAGGACTCAATCGAGCTCCGGACGTGTCGCAAACTTTGCATACCGGAGCTCCGCAGTATATATCGTGCCGGAGATAGTGCTCTCTCACGACCTGAAAATCGAAGCACAACGAAATAAAAAACCCTAATTAGCTTAAACCCTAAATTGGAAACACAGCAGCGCAAAGAGGAAGGGTTAGGGTTTTTTGGGACCTTGGTAATTTTGCCGCCTCTGGTTCTCTTGACAAACGACTTGTTCTGCAACATGTTTCGGCCTCTCTGAGACGTGCGACGGCGTCGTTTTTGGTTGCTGGCGAAGAGGCGGAGTGAACTGGAATGTAGACAGACTGTAACAATTTGGTTTGGGAGCGCGGGGACTGCCGCGCCAGGAGATATACGAGCGGCGGCGTCGAGTGGTCTATTTTACAGCCTCCGGTTTGACCGTTACGGTGTGTAGGGCTACCAACTAGTTCACTCTTTTTTTAACGAATATTAACAATTTTTCAAACAAACTCATGTATGTATTAAAATACCTAAAATGATTGAAAATTTAATTTAATTGCTCCTATTAACATGATAAAAAAATTTATTATTTGAAGCTTTTGAATCATTGAGTTTTTTTTAGTGCAAGCAATATTTTCAAGCAAAGGGAGAAGACTTGAATGTATGACTTTGGAAATGTTCATAATCACTCTATAAGTCTTTAGCTCACTCACTTTTTAAACTAAACCATGAGATTACGCGTCATTAAACTTTATTTATGAAAATCGTTCTCTCAATTTACCCTTTAAGTATTTTTGAAAGAAATGTAGAGTTGTTGTGGTCTTTTTTTTTCTTCTAATTTACTAAAATGATAAATCCTCATATTTTCATTTATTGTAGCAGCATTACGTTTCTCTTAACAAATTAATATTCTAAATTATATTAGTATATACGAGAAAGACTTAAAATCATACCCATGATAAGTTGATATCTGCTTTTCATGTAATATACACCACTTTAGGTGAAAGTGATTCGAATTTTAAAGCAACAGAGTGTACTCACAATCCTAAACAATTGGCCTAACTATTTTTAGTGGTAAAGAGTAGAAAAAAAATATATCGTCTCACAAAAAATATCTTTGTAAGTGACTGCAGATGACTCTTTATTGCAGTGGTGGAAAGTAATCATGCATATGTACTCTAGTGCGGGTTTGATCTCCACTGATTCTCTTCTCCCTAACAAGTAACCACTAATTATCTAACCACTAACACTCTCTAGGGGTGGGCATACGGGTTTTTAGATCCGTGGATTCATACCGTATTACCCAATTCGATGCAAAACTACTTTATTCTTATTTTTAATTTTCAAAACAGTCCGAGTTGGACCCGGCTTGTGTAGAAGAAAATATAAAATTGAGTCCATCTTTCTTATGTGCGAGTAACGTCCACAATGAAACTCATGATCTATAATTTCATCGATTAAATTCTTCAAACAAAGAGTCATAAGAGTCCTTTTAGAACATTTGTTGGTATTGGTTTTGTTCGACGTAATTTTTTCATAACGTGACACATCCCGATCCCGGACACGCCAGGTGTCGGGAAGTGCTGGCCGACACGTGTTAGGTGACGAAAACCATTTAGAAAAATTGAAGAATAAAAAAGGAAAATTGAATTAAATAAGGGTCAGAGTGCACGGAGTGTGCGGGCGGAAGAATAGTAATAAAATAATAAGTTGCGAACTGAGCAGTGGATACAAAATAATTACAAGAGTAGAGAACCCCTACATTGTCATACCACCGCGTCTCGACGTCACAAGCTCCAAGCCAACTAATCCTGGAGGGGCGCAAAACATAAAACGGTGAGTGGGTCAAAAAGCAAAGTTTGATAAAACCATTGTTTTCAAGAGTCTACTAACCCCTCGCTGGAAAACAAGTATAGTTTTGAAAACACGTCATACCCTCTGGCATGAACCTCAAAATACTATAATAAAAATATACGGGTACTCCCCGATAATGATTTACTGACATGCTCACCCATATGTAAACACACAAGTCCAAGTGGCTAAACCACAAGGAACAGGCTAGGTATAAAAGTAATGCGCTGAGTACTACAATGACGCGAGTCTAACGCTAAGCGTTGGTGCACAAAGTGCAGTCACACAAGTTCGAGTTGCCTAGTGCAACCTAGAATAGACTAGTACCTACAATGGATCCAAAGCTGCGTAGCAGTACTGGTAGTGACTACTCCAAACGTCAAGGCTAGTCCTGGCCACAAGACTGAGTACTAATACCTGGGGTGTTATACATCTACTGATGAGCAACAGTATAAAACATGTATGGCAATATAATACGAATGTTCTACCTCCAACAAACGTATATGAGATGAATTATGCTAACAGCTTGAAGAAAGCATTGAAAAACCATACGTACATATACATTTATCAAAACAAAGACCCACTCACTCACCTGTAGGTAGCCGGGTCGTAGCCTCCCGGTCCTGGGTAGCCCCGGTAGTCCTCTGGATAAGTCTCACCAATATGAGATATCACTGTAATAATGATTAAACTCATAAAGGTTACTAATTAACTAATTAATTAAACCTATCCCTTGTTTCCTCAACATAGAGGTCCAAAACACCTCGAAAAATATCATGCGTACTGCCCCGAGGTAGAAAGCGTCGTCACGAGTCGCCTCGTGAAGACGGAATCGAAAAAGGAGTCCCCACGCGCCCCCACGCGAGGCTCAAACGCGGCAAGCCGCGGCTCCATGCGCTATCACACGCGCGGCTCAGCCGAGCCGGTCAGCGTCGGTCTGAACCGGTTTGCTGACGTCAGCAAGGCCGGTCAGACCCGGTTTGCTGACGTCAGCGCCGGTCATCCCTACCGAAACTCCGGTTGCCGTCGCCGGAATCTGGGAATTTTGGCCGGAATTTCTGGGTAATTTTCAAAGCTTCATAACTTCTTCATTTCAAGGCCAAATTGCACGATTCAAGTACCAAAATGAAGCTAGGAGTGAGGAGAATAATAATTTACCATTTTGGGGGCCAAAAACTGGCCAGAAGTGGTCTGAAAATGAGGAAGAAGCCACGGTGCAAAACCGGCTGATCTCCATTACGTCGATTCTCGGCCTAACGCCGCCACCCAAGGCTTGAGCAAGGTCCCTGGGACTTCCAGGAACTCAGTGGTGATGAGTTTGAGGTGTTTCGTGTTGGAAATGTGCCCTAAAACCAATCATATGATGATACTTTACGGACATTTCAAATGTTAAACTAATTTGGTTTAATATAAAGGGCATAGATTATTGTTTATAGTAGTCTCATATAAATGTTATATGCTTAAACAATAAGTCCAAGGAATATGTGCTTAGTAGAATGTAATCTAAACAAGTTAGGTTCATGAGACCATTCTCGATCATAGACATATCCTAAACGTTCCTGATGAATAGGATTGCCAATTGGGCATTGACAGTCCGTTAAGATCAGTACATGTTATGTCTTCTCTCAGGGAGAGTGACTAGTCTCGAGTCATTGGTGTAACTGACACCAAGACAAGCATGTAGGTGCTCAATAAGGAATGAGTCCACTGAACACGATCAACGATGAGTTTTCATGATCATGTCACATGAGAACTCATAGTTGGGATAATGCAAATTAGTCCTTTGACCTGAGGCATCACAGTTGTCTTGTGGTGAGGTCCTTGATCTTTGATTATGTCAAAGTCACCCCATCCGAGGGTGTCCACGGCATAGTTGGGGTTAAGCTACTTAGCTATAGAGGCAAGTGAATGCGCAACAAGGGATCTCTAACCTTCAAACCGTTTGAGGGAGAATACTCTAAGATATGATTAAAAATCTCTGGCCAGAGTATGAATAAGATTTAGGAAGTCGTTCCAAATCATATTCAATGTAATCATATAAGTAATGGAATCACATTGGATAGTAGACATGAATAAACTATCAAACCAAACAATGTGGTCGAGAGTATTGTATTAGAGAAGGACCGTATTGCATTGCAATCCTAACTGAATAGGTTCTCCACCTCTTCTGATTAGCTTGGGTAGCCATGACATACTGCTAGGTGTCACTCATGGTTTGTGGATGCCCTATAGGTGTATAATCACTTAAGGGAGAATTGAAAGTATGTTTCAATTCGGAATAGATTGGAAAGAGTTCTAATCCTCCACTGCCTCGCTAAAAGGAACCTAATGGATCGTACACCGAGTAAGGTAGAGTTTGATGAAACGATGGAGATGAGTAAGAATAATTAAATGGTTTAATTATTTATGGCAAGGATTAATTAATATGTTAATTAATCAAACAAATAAGTTCGTTATAGACCTCGGGTTAGTTTTGGGCCTCAAGGCCCAATGGGCTTCGAACGTCAAGCCCATTGACTTAAGTTGTATGACAACTTAATGACTAATAATACATTAGGGCCCAAAAGCCCAATGAACCCAACATGGCCGGCCATTTGATGCAATGTAGTGAACTTGCTTTAATTTCAAGTTTGCCACTACATTGTGAGATGTTATAATGGCAACTTGATAACATTTCATTTTAAGTGGTTTTCTTTTGTGGAATTGAGAGAGTGAAAGCTCTCTCTTCTCTCAAAGAGGCCGGCTCCCTAGAGGAAAATAGCTAGCACTCTCTCTTCCTCTAGGGCACTCATCTTCTCATCAAGGCTCTCCTTGGTGTGGAGACTTAGAGGTTCCCTACTTTGGGAACTTGGAGAATCCGATTCATCCATAATCATCCAAGCAAGGAATGAAGGCCCTCTCCATGGGTGATTAGCCTTTGCTTAGGCAAAGAGGAATCTACAAAGGTATAAGATTTCTCAACTCAAAATTGTTTTGATTTAGTCATGATTCACCATATCTACTAGGCTTTGAATTTCTTGGGTTAAGTTTCGTTTTAAGTGCATAGAAGCATGTTTCCGCCTTTAATTGTTAAATGCATGCTTAATGATGTTGCTTAATGAACTCGGTTAATCCGCAAATTTCCCTTCATTTCGAACTTGGTTTCACCGAGAAATGGTTGAGGCAAGAATTCGAGCCTCGTTGGAAAATTCGTAAAATCTGGGTTCTTGGTTTCCAGGGTTTACAGTGGTGCAGTTAGGGTAGTATGAGGTTGGTGAAGTTGTTTGCAATCTCACTTGGCCAAGGAATGGCTCAGTGAGAGGGAGAAGAGAGCTCGGGTGCCCAGAGAGATGGGTGTTTGTTTTGTTTGTTTGTGAGGTTTGGTTTTGCAGAGACCAAGAGAGGGAGAGCTCGGGACAAGACAGGGACAAGGACCCAGAAAATGTGGGATAAGGCCACATGGGCCAACATGGGTTTGGGTCCTAGCCTAACAACCCAAACTGTCCAAAATTAAAAATACGGGTAACGTCGGTAATTCGACGCCCGTAAAATATTCGTTCGGACTCCGAACGACGTCCCGCTCGAGTCCACGCGTTCGTAACGACGAGCACGACAAGAAAATAAAAAGGGAAGGGTCGTACGGGTTACGACGCAAAAGTCAACCGAATGGTCAACCAAGGGCATTTTCGTCATTTCCCACTTCCGGGAATAAAACAAATTCTAAATTTCGAGACGGACTGTAACATAACGGATACACATAAAGATTGTTTATATTTTGTTTTGTTATACGACATATGATTGAAAACGAATCTGTTCAACCCATAGGAACTAGACACTAATAAAAATATATAAATTTGGACCGGCTCGACCCTTGGCCACTCCTAACGCTATCGCTCTACTAAACAAAAAAGATAAATTCATAAGTGTTGTAAATAACGAGTTTGATATAATTATTAATTATAATTGATCCATTGTTTGTCATAATGCAATAAAATTTTTGTATTTAGATAGAGAATTGTTATTATCACTTCAAAAATTTGATTGTGTGCTCCAAATTTTTTTATATTTAAATAACTTTTAGAGTTTTAATAATAGTTTTCTTTAAATAAATAATTAAAAAAGAAAACACACACTATATACAAACGTTGACGCAAAAACAAAACGTATGTATTATGAACGAGTCAAAGAAATTCAATTTATTTTCTTATTTAATTTTTCCAAAAATAAAAATAAAAAATGAAAATGCGCAGAAAAATCGTTCGCGAGAAAGACATCCCGACAGGCAACGCAGCCTTACTGAGTCGGAGATCCTAAGAGTGGATGGTCCGCCGACGTTTCGAATCTCCGACGCTGTCTACTCCCCAAAATCCCAAAACCCCTCAACTAAATTATCGATACGCGTCATGATCTTCTCGATTCAATCTCCGCCGATGGATCGCCGCAATTCGATTCCGATATTTATCCTACTCGTATCACTAATCGGCGGTTTTCTCATCCGAAACGCCGACGTTTCGGAGCGCACCGACTTGCAGATTATTGGTCCACCTCGGAGCTACGACGGCGACGTTTTGAACTCGGTCAGCAGCAGCCAGTTGGAGCTTCCGGTCTTTTACCAGAATAGAAACGGCGACGTTTTGAACTGGGAGAACGGGGAGAGCAGGGCATTACAGCCGTTGGGGTCGCAGCAGAAGGAGCTCGAAGTCGTCTCTCGCTCTCCCAGCCGACGACTTCACTCCCATATGTCAGTTCTTTTTCATTAATTGCTTAAATTCATGTTTTTTTTTCTGTTTAAATTAGTTAATATTAATTTCGAATTCGATTCGAAATTGAATTATTTGTTGGGTCGATATTAATTCTGAATTCGATTCGAAGTTCGAATTTTTTTGGGTCAATGCAAATTTTGAATTTTGATTTGAAGTTTGAATTTTTCTGGGTTAATGTGAATAGGGACGATGAGCCTAGAACTGCATTAGTTGCTCTACTGAATGGAACAATACAATTAGTGGACAGAAATTCGATGGGAGTAAGATGGGCGGTTGATTCGGGGCCGCCAATTTACAGTTCCTATCAGGCTGAAAGCAGCAGTGGGTACTTCATATATTGTGGTGATGACTGGGATTTGTACGAGCAAAGCGATCATTTTGGTCGACGGGTATGTCATCGAAATGCCACTATGTTTTGTTTATTATTGCATTTTCGTTTATGATTAAATCGGTGTTGCTCTGAATTAATTGATATTGTCATTTGGATGTAGTGATTATGTAGTTGTGAGATTTGTCTTAGGAGTGTTTCATCTCAGTTTGTTTTAACAATGAAATTGCAAACTTGGTGACTTTGGTAATGCAATTTAAGATTCACGAGGCCTAGAGTGGAGGAATCTTTGAGAAATGTTACCTAATTGCGGTTTTGTGGGTGTAGTTGGTCCATTTTTTGGTGTTTATGCTATGTTACCGTTAGCTCCGTTTTTATTGATAATACAAACAGGGTGCCTGACTATCTTCCCATATCTAAATAGACAATTGCATCTTGGTTTTCTGTAGTTTACGTATAAGTGTTTTTGGAGAGACAAAATTACCACTGTCTTTTGATTCCTCATTTTTCTTGCATTCGGGGCTCATAGTTGTAAGATGTTCTCTACCAAGTTAAAGTTTCTGGACTATGACATATACTAAACATGATCATTCCCCTGAAAAGCCCCTTTTGCTGCTTAGAAGATGATGATGTGGATACTGCGTAGAAGTTTATATATATCCAAGTATTTGTTGCTTGTAGGTACTGTGACCTTTTTTTGGGAAAGGGAGATCGGTTATCACTGCTTTTTATACACTGATCATTGACTTGCATGTACTTGCAGAAACTTCCATCGACTATTGCTGAGTATGTCGATAAAAAAACGCCTAAAGTGGCGGAGGATGGATCAGTTACACTTGGACATAAGAAGGTCACTTTCTTTGAGGTTGGTCTTATTACCGGAAAGGTATATCGCTCATACACTCTATCCGATGATCATGTTAGAGATAGAAAGAAGTTTGTCAAGCCCAGTTTGATGAACCGAAATGCTGGTGAGCCGCGAATAGTATTCTTCAGAATAGATTATTACTTGGTGTCTTATCATCCGTATTCAGAGGAAGTTTCTTGGAATATGACAGTTGCTGAAATCAGGGCTGCTATCCCTTGTAAAGATATTGAGAATCTGATTCGTGATTCTAAAACTGGCAGTCAGATTGCATTACCGTTTGACTGTCAGTCAAAAGCACTTGTTAAGCGCAAGCGTGATCTTGCGTCATTAGAGCCTCAACAGGCAGACACTGTGGTCAAAAAGCCTCCTTCAGATCTGATGGTTCCCTTAGAGCCTGAGGTTGACAATTTGTTTTTTCATTGGTCAAAAACATTTGCTCTCGCATTTTTGTTTGTAATCCTCGTGGGCTTTGTTGTTTACCACTTTGCTTATCTGGTTAATGGTCAAAAGCCTGATCCGAAAACTTCACCTTCCAAGAGGAAGAAGAGTCGGAAATTGGGAAAAAATGGAATTATTGAGAGAAAAGAGGAAAGTGTATTATCTCAAGATGAGGAAGCTTTAACACACACCGAAGGTGATTACAAGATATTGCCATTCCTGAATAAACTCTTTGATGGTGGTACTAATGGTCGCAGGATTGGTAAACTAGTGATTTCCAGTACAGAAATTTCTAAGGGAAGTAATGGTACCATTGTCCTAGAGGGAGTTTATGAAGGTCGACCTGTTGCTGTAAAACGCCTTGTATTAGCCCATCATGACATGGCTTTTAAAGAAATTCAGAATCTTATTGCATCTGACCGGCACCCAAACATAGTACGATGGTATGGAGTGGACTATGATAAAGATTTTGTCTATATCTCTCTGGAGCGTTGTATTTGCAACTTGGATGATTTGATACAAAATTGCCCAGATTCCTCTCAAAATCCAGTAGCAGGAGAAGAAGATGCAAAACTAGTTCTGATTGAAAACAAAGTTCACTTGAAGTCATTGAAGAATATTATGCCAGATGTTAATCTGTGGAAAGCAGATGGCTTTCCGTCACCTCTATTATTGAAATTGATGAGGTTGGTTAAAGTTACATTAATGGGTACGATCTTTACCAAGGGATAATAACCAATCTCTTGGTACTAGGTGGTTTTCAACAAATGACAGTGCTTACTGTTACGTCAAATGATGTGTTATTAGATTGGTTTAGCATCTTATTGACCTTTTACCTTTGTCTGTAACACAGGGATGTGGTTTCTGGTCTTGTGCATTTGCATGAAATGGGGATCATTCATCGCGACTTGAAGCCTCAAAATGTTTTGTTGATCAAGGAAAGAACCTTATGCGCAAAGCTTTCCGACATGGGTATCAGCAAGCGCCTTATCGGGGACATGTCTTCTTTGGGTCATCTTGCTACTGGAAAGTACTCTTGCCCTGTCTGCTTACAAACTTTAAATACCCTACCTCTGATATTCTCATCAATTCTAGTACAAGTTCATCTTCAAAATCTGAATTACAAATGTTAAATGTTAATTACTTGATTGCAGGTTGTGGCAGTTCGGGTTGGCAAGCGCCTGAACAGCTTCTTCACGGGCGGCAAACACGTGCAGTGGATATGTTTAGTTTAGGTTGTCTCCTATTTTATTGCATCACAGGTGGTAGACATCCATTCGGCGATCACCTTGAACGTGATATAAATATTGTAAAGAACCAAATGGATCTCTTCTTGGTAGAGCATATTCCTGAAGCTGTGGATCTTATATCTCGTTTGTTAAACCCCGACCCGGAGTTAAGGTAAGAGTATTAGTTTATTCTTAATGAATGCTTAGGAAGAAGTGTATATTAGCACCGCTGAAGGAATTTTTTTGAGCCATTTTTAATCGAAGGCATGTTGAAATGTTTTGTTTACTAAAACGTTCTTGATTTGTTGCCAGGCCAAAGGCATCGGAAGTGCTGCTCCATCCTCTTTTTTGGAACTCCGAGACAAGACTCTCATTTCTTCGTGACTCCAGTGACAGGGTAGAACTGGAAGATAGAGAGGCTAACTCTGGTGTCTTGAAAGCGCTGGAAAGTATTGCACCAATAGCTTTGGGAGGGAAGTGGGATGACAAGATGGAACCTGCATTTCTCACAAACATCGGCCATTACAGGCGTTACAAGTTTGACAGCGTTCGAGACTTACTGCGAGTCATTCGAAACAAATCCAATCATTACAGAGAGCTTCCAAACCAAATTCAGGTTTTTTTCTTTTTTTTTTTCCCTTTTCCTCACCTGCTTAAACTTTCTATGTGCCTGAACCGGTGATGTTCACTCTCTTCTTTTCCGGTGGCTGTATCAGGAACTCGTCGGACCAGTTCCCGAAGGATTCGATTTCTACTTTGCAAGTCGGTTCCCGAGACTTATGATTGAAGTATACAAAGTTGTGTTCCAAAACTGTAGAGAAGAAGAATGCTTTGGGAAGTATTTCAAAAGCAATGCAGATTAACGCTTGTGATAATGTATTAATGTTCCATAATTTTATGTCTATGTGTAAATGTAGCTGTAAATAATAATAATAATAATAATTAATTATATTATGGTGTACCACGTGGTGTATATGTTTACTGATGTTTTACTCGTTTTATGACCATATTAATCACGTCGTCTATTTATATTATAAACGTGGATGAGTAAATGATGGTTACGTTACAAACTTTCTCCGAACTTTTTTGGTCGGAGTTTCGCTTGTTAAACTTCGTTGAAATTGGAAATGACATTGTTTGGCTTCTTCCCCTAGGAGGAATTCTTACGTTCATGTTGATTACAATCTGGCATATGTACACGAATAAAAATATTTATGCTCACATGTCAAATTGTGATTGGCGTTGGAGAATTTCATGTTTTATATAAAATACAAACAAAGAACAAGTGGATTTCATGTCATTCTGCACAAATTTGTATACTTTAGTAACTTTGCCAAAGAGCTTTGCCCAAGCATTCCCATAAGAATAATATAGCATGGAAAATATACATGACATGAGTTATGTATACATGCTTCTAAGTATCACAACGGGATTGTAGTACATGAGTTTGTTACGAGCATTCACCGCATGCGCCTGAGCTCCTAAGCTCGATTTCCCCCTCCTCAATATCGCTTGTATCAAAAACTCATTTATCAGAAGAGTCCCCGTGAAGTTCCACTTGGATATGAATGGTTCTAATTATCAAAACTCATACTTGACGATGATTGATCAAGGTGTCTTCTTTTCGAGTTATACATCGATTCATCGTCCGCGCTTGTATTCGAAATCCTCTCCATTTGTCTTCTTTTCGACCGGCTTTTCACTTCCTCTTCCTTCTCATCAACAAATGTGAGAAACGTTTGAACGCGTGCGGACGTGGAGCTACCAGTAGAGACCAGTTCCTCAGTGTATTGCTTGCTGAACTGGCGCAGCATCATGCAGAAATATATAGCAAGTGCAAGGAAGCAAGCAGCACCACAGACAACAAAGAGTCCCCAGAAGCTTTTGAGTTGAAGCCTGTCGACTTGCAGCTTTGCGCCTTGTGAGGCACAAGGAGTTCTCAGAAGCCATTTATCATGGATCCTTTGTAGATCCCCGTTCTCCGACAGCTTCAAAAGTGCAGTAGACAGGTCCACCGCTAAAGGCGAGTCCCTCGCAAAAGCCTGAATTGAAAAGAACAACGAATTCTTGTCAGATGGTGTAATCTGTACTATTGATCAACAAACTCATGTTTGAATATGCGGTATAGAATAGATAGACAATTTGATAACGTAACATGTCAGACTATATGAATAAATTAGAAACTTACAAATCCCCAGCCGGTTTTGGTGAATTCTTGACCTACAACACTGAAATCACATCTGCTCGAGAGGAAAAGCTCTATGTATGCACGCTCATCAATCACTGCAGCGACACCACCTTTATGGGGACCATCTTTCAAGGCTTTGGCATAGTCGTCTGGCATGACAAGAGGAACGAGTCTGGATATGTCAACGTTGAGTTCCTCCACTAGATAATTCCGGGCAAATGAACCCTGCTGGTAGCCAATGGGATCGTTGCTTGAAAGCAAAGCGTCAAGGCCTTTGATGGAGGAAGAAAGCTGTTGCACTGTAAGGATTGAGGTCAAGCTTGCAGTGTAGCTTGAGTTGATTATAAGAACAACGAACAGCCATATTATTAGCACTAAGCGACCGAGGGTGCTGACTGTATTTTCTCCTGCACAAGATCCCAACCCCAAGAAGAACAACACGAGTAGATTAGCATAGCTGAAGCTGCTATTAACCTTAACCCATGGTTGCTAAAAATCTACGGAATTAGTTCCAATTTACTTACTGTGCGCAAAGAACCAAGTCGAAAAGCTAAACCTGCAGAAGGAAATCACGAATTGTAAGTGAATTTTGGATTTACAATGCATCAAGAAGATAAAACTCCTAACATAAATGATGAGAAACGAACACCAAATGTCTCAAACAAAGCAAAAAATGATAAGGTTTGCCAACGTAGAATGCAATAACATGATATAGTTCTTAGCAACTCACCACAGAATAGTGACAAGTTGTTTTTTAGGAGGCCCCCGAAATTCATCATTCTGCCTATGCTCTAAAATCCAAACAACTGTTCCAACAATGAGAAAGAAGGCGGCCGTGACGCCCCACATCATTGAATTGAATGGCTTCAGGAAAGCCCAAGGACTTGAATTCAATGTTGGCGTAACAGGTGCAACTACTACCAGCCCAGATTCGATATATGGCTGCGTAAAATCCGCCATCCTTGTTCGGTCGGTGATGATTGCAATGTCACCTACTGCTCCATCAAATTCCTATATGAAACAAGAAACGGGGAAATCAGAAAAACATTTACCTTCCGAAGTTGTAAGAAATGTCCTGTATACGATGATACTCACTCCCGTTTGGATTTTGTGCACAAGCTCATTAACATGTGGATTCTTATGACCATCACCATAGGGAATCAATTTGTATGGAACAGCATAGGGCAGCAAGGTCAATGCAGCAGTAAAAACATCAATGCAGTATCCTGTGAACATGTCACTGCCTTCAGCGTATGAAATAAATTCACGAAAACTAACACGTTTTGGGACTCCAATCCTCAAGTGCCTTCCGTTGTTTGGAAACACCCAACCACGAGGCTTCTGTGTTGTTTGTCCAGGCCAGATCACACCGTACAGTTTTTCACTTGAATTAATATGATTTGGTGGCTTTGTGTAAAGTGTTTCTGGAGGCACAACTGATAGTCCAGAATAATTGGACCAATAACCAATCTTCCGAATCCCCGTGCCAATCACATTTATGATTTCAAATGCAGGAAGAATGAGGTCCTTTTTTGGAGTAAACTTAACCGGGCCAGTTACGCCAGTCATGTTAACCTGCAAAATGTTTTTCATTAACAGATTACCTCCATTGAAGATGCTCAGAGCATCAAGATTCAGATCCCCTTGGCGAAGCTGAGTCAGCCTTGAATCATTTGAGAACGAAATGTTTCCCCCTTGATCAAAAAAGTCATTGATTGCACGAGCAAGCAGCCACACAGTGTCGTAGGCATAAAGGCCATACACGTTCAACCCAATTTGGCCTTTAGATGTCAGTCGACTAGTCAAGTTGCTCCACCTCGAAACAAATTTTCGTTTCTGTTCTGTCTCTGGCGTATACATGCGCAGCGTTAGAACTCCCTGCATATCATCCATCACATCTGAAGCAAGGGGAGAGTTGGTATCTATTAAAGTAGAAAGCCAACTAGTAGCTATCCAGACATATCCGGTTCCCATCATGCCAAGATACTTGGCCACATCAAACACCAGAGGACCGATACTGCTATAAGCGTGAAGAACAATAATCCGAGACTCTGTTAAAGCCACATTAACCAGCACATCAGTGATGTTATCCCGGTTAGAATCAACGACCAATGGCGCCTTGTATGATATCTGGCATCGTTTCTTAGCAAGCATATTCGCTAATGCAGTAATCCCATTTCTCCCATGGTCATCGTCAACATAGAGGGCAATTACCTCTCTCCATCCGTAGTAATCAACCATTTCTGCTATCGCAGCCATCTGATAAAGATCGTTTTGGGTAGTTCTAACAAAGAATGGAAACTGAAGTGCTGACAGGGTGGGATCTGTTACTGCAAATGATACTAGAGGAACTTGGAGCTCATTTGCAATATGAGATATTACATGAGCCGTGACAGCATTCTGGGGTCCAATTATCGCTATTGTGTCTTTCTCCATGAACTGTAAGGCTGCAGACAATCATAGAATAAAGAACCGTAGTTTATATTAACTTATCAATGAATCAGTGATCCTACTACCTATATAATACAATGTAAGAGAAAAGTTTAAAACTTTGAACAAATTCGCAAGATGTACCTTGAATAATGCCCAGAAGTCCACTGTAATTTGAGTCCTGCTTTGTAACTATCATCTTGGTTCCACCAAGAACAGATGGATCAGAATTCACATCTTCGACTGCGGCTTCTATTGCCACTTTGGCAACCTTGCCAATAATGGTATCGAAAGAGAAAATCGCCCCAAGATTTACAACATCTGGTCTAGTGGAGACATTGGTGCTACTGGCCCCATTTGAGACAAACCCATTACAGAAAATCATCAACACCAGGAGCCAAACTATACTCATGGTGAACTGTTCAACCATGAACGCTAAAATCTTCACCTTTCTTTGCCAAGGAAGCAAACCAACCTCCCAGAAAGTGATACAATCAACTGAAGTTCATACTCAAACACTACATAATCGAAAAACATCGAAAAATAAGCAAGAAACTAAAAAATTAATCCAATAACATGAAGAAAAAATAGGTGCTAAAAGAATCTGCAGATTTAAGCCCAACAGCATAAGCTCCTCAACAAGTGGATAAAACAGGGTTTAAGAAGCAGAAATTCTCATTAATAAGTAGATCTAATCCTGAACAAAAAGCTAATTGATAAGAACAAATGCTTAATTCCCAACTAGCTAACAGAGACAAAATTAAAGTTAAAAAAAGCAGCTTGTGAGGAAAGTGCTTACCTGGAGGGAAAGGCAAGAGCTCTCAAAAAAGACAATTTCATCTGTGGGGATAACAACAAGATGCATATTTTAGCAACATTCCATTCAACAGTAAAAGGGAATTAAAGCAAAGTGAAAAACAGTGAAAGAAGGAAAAAGAAACCCTGAGAATGTTGATTCCAGATGAAAAGACAACTAACCCAGCAGCCATTGACATAGTCCAAAGAAAAAACCCAGAAAATTTGGCCAACTGGGTTTCTAACTTCTATCTAAAGAACATGAAAGGCATATAAAATGCAAAAAAAAACTAATAAAGTTTGGAACTTTATGCATTAACATTGTCACACACTCATGCTACTAGAAAATAGAAAGTTCTGACGATTCTCATGTATTATTGAGAGAATATAATTCGCATGCTTCTAAAGTGGGATGGAAATTAATACCAGGTAGGCAGGTACAAAGATGGAGACTTCGTTGGTCCTCAGATGTTGCTCCATGACATGAGGATGACGACCTCAGAATTTTCAGTGGCAAAACAAAATGGTTGGGTTTTTTGTGGATGTCCTGTTTTTTTCACCATTGGAGTTGAGAGGTGTGTGTATTCACATAAAAAATTATTGCTGCAGGACTTTGCTTTTCTTTTTGTCTTAGATTTTGTAGGATGTGGCTATTGGTTAAGAAAAACGTTTATTTTTTAGGTTTTGTCATCAAGCACATGGTGAGATTCAATTGTACAAGAGTATTTAAAAGTCAAGGCCATGCTTAATAAAGTGGAATGTTTTAAGATTAAAGGTTTTATTACATTTTACTCTTTTTATGTTTGTAACGATTTTAAAAACGAATTATAGGATTTCAACTTTCTCGCATTGTATTTTAAGATTTTGAAATCCTACCAAGTTATATTTTTTGATGTTTAACCAAATAATTTTCTATTAAGTTGAAGATGTGACATAGATGCAAGACTTATTTTTAAGGTGTATAGAAGTCACGCTTGCACCAGAATGATCAAACTATGCAAATGGTTGTCGTTTTGTGATACGAAATAGTGCTTAAGGAGGCGTCAAAGCTTTATGATAACTATTTTTGATTCATGTGGTGCAAGTGTGATTTCGACGTCAATTCATAAACGGGTCCATAATTGTCAAGTCAATAATTAACAAAAAACCATTAGCAAAACAACCATAAGACAAAAATTCATACGACTTTATAGCATCACCATTCAATTTGAGAAAAATAAAATTTTGTGATTCATTTTAAAAATTATCATAAACCTAAAGGTGAAATTGTGGTTAACTCTAATATTAATGCATACTCAGCCGACATAAAAAAAAGGATAACACATAAAATTTGTGCTAAGTATTAGAATCACTTGTTACATACGTTTTTGAGTTGTTTTATCGCGTGACTTCAATCATTTAGTTATATAACGAGAGAAATAGACTTATAAGTGTATCCAACTACGATTGGTGACATTAAAAAATCTCCCATGGATACACAGACTTGTAGAAACCAGTGGTCCAGCTAGCTTTGTGAGCAAAGAAGATGCTTCCTCTTGCTGGTCATGGACGGACCAGAACCAGTGAGTGAACCAGGAAAGAAGAATGGTCCGTTTACACTCTCAGTTGGGTCTCAATCAGAAATCAGAAAGGTGTTGGTTTAATTAATTGGCTTTACCTGGAAAGCCTCTGCCGCTTGTAAAATAGGGTGGGGTCCACGTGGTCCATAAGAACATTGATGTTTTTATTTGTCAAACTATAGACATGCTAAGAAAAGTTTCCATAAAAACGAATGTCACGTACGATTGTGAATGATATGAGGGGATATGATACTTACAAAACCCCATCCCATTTTGGTGAATTCTTGACCTACGATACTATATCCACATCGAACGGAGAGGAAGAGCTCCACGTATGCACGCTCATCGATCACAGCAACAACACCGCCTGCGCTAGGACCATCTTTCAAGGCCTTCTCATAATCGTCTGGACTTGTGTATGTTTAGCTCATTGGTTAAGTAGTTTTCAGCGAACGAACCATTTAGGAAACCGATGGGATCATTTCCTGTTGCCAGAGTTTCGATCCCTTTGACGGGTGAAGAGAGCTGCTCGACAGTGAGGATTGAGGTCAGACTAGCAATGTAGCTTGAGTTGAGTATTAGAACCACAAATAGCCATATGATTAGCACAAGTCGACCAAGAGTGCTCCCGGTTTTTTCTTCTGCATAATGTTACCAACGAATAAGATCAGCCAGTTATATAAGCAAGACCCTTTTTCTATTCGAGCAATATTCTAACATAATCTAAACTACAGGAAAGGAGATCGGAAATTGAGTGCAGGGGGCGAGCGCACTGCTCTAGCCAACTTGACTACACCAAAGTCTGCTATATAAGTAAGATTAACATAACATAAGCTTCTTTGTGCATTTCACTTACTCGGAGAAAAGAAGAGTGTTGAAAAGCTAAACCTGCAAATCCCCCCAAAAACAGATAAAGAATTATATCATCACAGTTAACAGAATTCAATTTTGTATTAGGAGACGTGGATTTAATCACTTACCAAATAATTGTGACAAATTGTTTTCTTGGATGGCCTCGAAAATCCTCATTAGTCCGACGCTCCAAAAGCCAAACAACTGCTCCCACAACTAGGAAGAAAATGCGTGTGACACTCCACATCATTGGAGTAAAGGGCCTCAAAAATGCCCAAGCACTAGAGTTCATCTTCCTTATTGGAGCAACCACAACTAGACCAGACTCAATATATGGCTGTGTGAAATCCACCATCTTTGTTCTGCTAGTGGTGATTGTAATATCTCCCACCACACCATCAAACTCCTGCGTAAAGATCGAAACCCGTAAAGTTAATAATCATACTGATTTCAAGCAAAGTCTAAATAGTTTTGTTTTGTGACTTATAAATTCTGTACTTACACCAATTTGGATTCTGTGCAGAAGTTCATTGTTTTCGGGGTTTTTTTTACCATCCCCAAAAGGTACAAACTTGAATGGAACACCATATTGTAACTCTGATAAGGCGGCTTGAAAGACCTCAATGCAATAGCCAGTGAACTCAGTCCCTTTTATGCCTACAAACTCGCGGTTGCTGACTCTATTTGGGACTCCAATCCTGAGCTTTCTTCCGTTGTCAGGGAAAACCCACCCGCGAGGCTTCTGAGTTGTTTGTCCGGGCCAGATGACGCTGTATAATAATTGAGTATCGGTGCTGGAACCATTAGATTGCAGCTTCCTTTGAGGCTTATCTGGTGGATCAAGTGACAGGCCAGAAGAATTGAACCAACAACCAATAGTCCTGGTCCCCGTGCCAATCACATTGATCACTTCAAATGCAGGATTAATCAAGTTTCCATCTGGATTAAACTTAATTGGTCCTGTTAAACCAATTGTATTAACCTCTAAAATGCTCTGGAGCAGCCCGCTGCCACCATTAAACATGTTCAAAGCATCAAGGTTCAACTTCCCTCCGCGTAATTCGCGCAAATTTGAGTCATTTGCAAAAGAAAGATTTCCTCCATGAGCGAAAAATGAGTCAAGGGCATGAGAAACAAGCCATACAGAATCATAGGCATATAGGCCATACATATTTAACCCGAAAGAAGAGCCATTCACCCTCCTTGCGCTAGTCAAGTTGCTCCACCGCGATTTAAACTTCTTCTTGAGTTCCGATTCTGGCGTGTACATTTTCAACGTGAGAACCCCTTGAATGTCATCTGTTGCTGCAAAAGGTAACGTGAGAACCCCTTGAATGTCATCTGTTGCTGCAAAAGGTAAAGAAGGATCTGAATCTATTATAGTCGAAAACCAATCAGTAGCGATCCACACATATGGACTCGACATCATCATTTGGTTTTGCGCTTCGGTGAGCACTTGTAAACCCCAACTAGTATAAATGTGCAGGATCACAATCCTAGACTCCATTAAAGACACACTAATCAGTGCATTTCTGATTTCATCTTTCGTTGCCTTGGGGCTCAGAGGCACTTTGTACGAAATTTTACAACGCTTTTCGGATAGCTTGTCCCCCAAGGCAGCAATGGCATTCCGCCCGAAATCATCATTTACATATATTGCTATGACATCTCTCCACTCATAGTAGCCAACAAGGTCTGCCACTGCAGCCATCTGAAAGAGGTCACTCCTCGTTGTTCGAACCAAGAACGGGAACTGATTTGGAGACAGAGTGGGGTCTGTTGCTGCAAAGGATAGTAAAGGGACTTTTAGCTCATCGGCGATATGTGAGATTACATGCGCTGTTGCTGAGAATTGGGGGCCAATTATGGCCACCGTATCGTTCTCCATGAACTGCAAAGCTGTGCAGGAACACGAAAAATTATTAAAATCTTCGCAATTCGATTACATGACTTGCTAAAGGGGAAAAAAAACATGGGAAAGTTAAAAAGTTTGTACCTTCGATGATGCCTAGAAAGTCACTGGATTTGGTGTTCTGCATTTTAAGTGTCAGCTTTGTTCCATTGAGAATTTCTGGATTGGAATTGACATCTTCAACTGCAAGGGTTATTGCGAGTTTTGCGATTTTTCCAATGACAGAATCGAACGTGAAAATCGCGCCGATGTTCACAACTTCTGGTCTTGCAGTGACATTTGTAGGACTAAGTCCACTAGAAGAAGAGCCTTTGTAGAAAACCATAAATAGCAGAAGCAAGGCTAGATTCATGTTGATATTCAAACTACGAAAGGACATGTTTGAGCTCCGAAAGAGGGAACAACAACGAGTTAGACCAGTTGGCTAGGGCAGTGCGCTCGCCACCTCCTTGCACACAAGTTCGAACCCCCTCTCTGCATATTAGAGTAGTTTAGATGATCGCTTGTGTAAAAAGCCAAATTCCAATAAAAACAATAGAACATGCTCCAAAAACACATGCATGCATGTTGTCCAAAAATATCTAATAAATCAATACGAAGAAGATTAATTTGAAAGGCATAGAGAAAAATGAATGAAGCTTACATTATTTAGCGCCACTCAAGCCAAACATGTATGTATGAGCTCCACAAGAAGGACAAGTTCAAAAATTTCGTAATTTTAAGTCCAGAGAGGGCATGTGTGTTGTGCAGAATGACCAAAGGATTATATAAGCACCAAAACAGCACTGGAAAACAAGAGCTACCCAATAAGCTTGAAGTATTGGGGCACATCAGCTGGTGTGAAAATTGGAGTGTACACTACACGGTGTTGAAACTTGCTAAGTGAAAAGAAAATATCAGAAAACCAACAAGAGTTGTTTTAGTGGAAAAAAGCGCGAGCCGGGTCCCCAAAGGGGAGGTGCCAGGTTTGAAATGCGATGGAAACTAGTCTACTTGATGTTGACCAGGGATAAGCTGAAATTTCCCATAGTCTCTCTTGGTCATGGTTCAGATTAGTCCTTAGTTAAAAGCTTTGGGATACTGAACGCTTTGGCAAACAAAAAAAAAAATCAGAACCAAATAAACAATAAATTATGACATTGAAAAAAATAAAATAAAATAAACCAAAATTTATTATGACATGATGAGACTAAAAATTATCTTACTTTTGAAAAAATGTATTTTGTTACATACATAGCTCATACCGAACACAGATTGTAACTCGAATCTATTATACGAAAACTATACTCGAATCTACGTACAAAAATTGTAACTTGAATCTACTAGAATGCTTTCTTTCTTTCTTTTTTTCGCTACAAGCCTAGAACGTCAAAATATTTTTTTGTTACAATCTTAAACCATAAAAAGCAACCTAACTCAACAAATAGCAAAAGGTTTGGAAAAACTTAAAAAAAAAAAAACAAATAGCAAAAGGCAATTATCATTATCCAAAAAATCTATAGTCACCAATATTAGACAGCACCCATGGGAATGGGAATTATGGGAAGGCCAACTAATATCATTATCCAATTGAATTGACTTGATTAATGGCCACTCTCCATATACGAGGAAGTGTTGGTGGATTGCCTAAGGAAAGTCTGTGACAATTATTAAAAAATACTATTGGTACTTTAAAAAAAAAATTATAACAATTTTCGATTATCAATAAAAACATTATTGTTTTATTATTGCTAGTATACAAGTATACGTATTTTTTGCCGAAACGTTCAGTATTTCAAAACTTTCAACTAAGGACTAATCTGAACCTGATCTAGAGAGACTATAAAGAATTTTATCCTATTTTTGACCAACATCAAACAGACTAGCTTCTATCGCATTTATACGGGTCAAACTTCAATGGTACGTACTATTACATGATACGTACTGTTGAATGGTTTAAGATTCATTTGGGACCCACTATAAAATTAATCTGGATCATTCAATAGACGTACCATTAAATAGTATATGTACAACCCAAGATTTTACTTAAATAACAACATATTAGTTGTGAATAGTGCGACACGTGAATAATAAGGCCTAAGTAGTCAACGCATGCACACGACCAAAGGTCAACAATGACCACCATGATGATGTGGCGCATAATGCATTTGTGACCTCATTACCTCTAAGTGGATTGTATTACTGCGTGTGTGATTGTGCTGATTACTAATGTCACCTACCACATCATTAATCATATCAGTTCACGTTTTATATAACAAATGAACAATACCGTTGATATTTTATGAACATACTGTATAATTCTTCATATTTGAATAAAATTATAGAAAAATAGTGTTCTTACCAAATAAATATAAAGAGGTCCATTTGTACATTGGAATTAAAATCATAAAACTAGATTATATTGTCCAAACAAATAAAATTTATAGAGGCTCATTCAATTTCATTTTCAACCTATAGTTTTTGTTTTTTCTAATCCAAGATATAACAAATAGAACTTTTTTTTTTTCTTGTCAAAAACAAATAGAACTTTTTGAATACTCACAAAAGAAAAAAAAAGAGTATACGAACGCACAATGCATAGAGAGTTTGAGGACGCCCTAGTGCTTCACCTCAATCACCCTAAAATTTCAAGACCGGCTCCATAGTTCAAATAATTATAATATCATTATTATCATTAAACAAAAAAAAAAAAAAAGCTTAAAAAGTACTTTTGGATCATGCAAATGATTTATTTGTGCATATAAACCACATTTGCATGTGACATAGCAGAGGATGAAGGGTAAAGAATCCAATGGAAGCTCCAAAGAGATCCAAGATTAAAGAACTACCACAATAATACCAATTAACTCATTTCCACAAAGGCGTACACGTGTCAGTACCCCAACTCCCCTTCCTTGCTTGGCGCTACAATGTCGACCGGAAAACCTGGAATCGCCAGTCAACCAGCTACACATCATACCCAAACTTCTCTCTCTTTCCTCCTCCAACGGTTCCCCCTTCCCTACTACTATGCTATGGTCTTAGGCTCTCTGTTTTTCTTCCCACATTTGTATATCTTTCTCGAATTATTTCATTTGGGATTTTGAATTCTTGCTTCTTTTCTGAATTCTTGATCTGGGTTTTGTAAATTTCGATCTATTTTCTCCGGAACGACGCGAAAAATCAAATCTTTTGGGAAAAAACAGAGGCTTGGAGTTGCAGAAGGAGCTTGCTTTCTTGATCTGTTGTGTGAGATTCTGCATCTTGGATCGAGTGCTTGATGGTTTTTGACAGCTGGGTTTTGGCTTTTGGAGGCATTCATTGTGTAGAAGTGCTTTTTCTGTGAGCAAATGGGGGTTGTGTGACAGCTGCTTTTGGCTTTTGGCTGAAGTTATGGTGGTTTAGTTGAAAAGAGTTGAGAGAGAGATAGAGATTGATGGGTTAGGAAGGAGAGATTAATGGCTTCAGGAACTGCAGATATCTCGCCACAGGTGACCAGATTGGATGGTGGGTGTTTAAAGGGAGGTGGAATGCCGATCATGGAAGATCAAAACGTCGACGCTTTGGCCAATTCGAACCACATTCCTACCGGCAAGCCTCCGAGAAGCCTCTCGGTTATGCGAAACTGCACTAGCTATGCATTGTTGACCGAATCAGTAAGTCGAGTGAAGCCTAATTTTTGTTCTTAATCTGCATTTTTTTCTGAATTGGGTATGCAAATTATTGTACTTTATATGCAATTATGCACAATGCACATACTTTTTCCTCAACAAAACCGGAGGGATCAGAGATAGATACCCTGCGCGAAAAGAGTCGATTTTACATTGCTAATTAAGAATATGCATTTGATGGATTTGTTTGGTGGGAACTAAATCAGGAAAAGAATGAATTGTACTACTGATGTGTAGGTTGCATTGTGGAGGAATTTGAATGTCAACAGCAGAAATGAATCTGGTTTTTCGTGCGTAATATTTAGAGAATGCCATGCTAGATTCAAATAGGAAACAATTTTTCGACATGAAGTAGTCAGGGAATGCTACCAGCAAACTTGTTCAACTGTTATCTTAAAATTTGCCAACCCTGCAATTTAATGGGACAATGTCTGCAAAATGTCTGGTTTTTCCTTAACGAAATTGCGCAGATTTGCACGCCTCAAACGGCAACAGCAAAAATGCATAGATAGTTGTTCTAGAGGGTAATGCCTTTTTTGGATCATTATTGATCCTTGTAGCATGAAATCCATGTTTCTGTGTGCTACAGAGAAATTTTCTGAGGTCAATGATATAATGCTTAACCGACACAAAATGCTTTAGTTAGTATGCTTTAATGGATTAAACATCTATTCAGAAGAAGAAGAAAATTAACTAATTATTCCTCTATGCTGTCCTTTTTCCTAGGATTCAGATATTGGAAGTATGGGATTGAAGTCACCGGCTAGTGAGACAGCTGAGTTCGTATTTGTATTCCGTTCAGGAAGCTGCTCTGAGAAAGGACCTAAACAGTACATGGAGGATGAGTACATTTGCGTAGATAATCTTCATGATCAAATTGGTGAAATTCAAAACTTGCCTTCTCCTGGGGCATTTTATGGGGTGCGTAACTTGGTCTTGTTAATTTCTTTTTGAGTGGTACTTTTTTATGCAGGGACAACCATTCTTCACTTATACAAATGAATTTTCCATATTTTCTTTTTGACAAAGGCCATCTTATTAATTGAACTCTTACTGAGATTTTGTTGATTTCCGCAGGTCTTTGACGGACATAATGGTGTTGATGCAGCGTCATTCATCAAAAACAACATCCTTAAATTCATCGTTGAAGACTCTCACTTCCCATCTGGCGTTAGAAAGGCAGTTAGAAGCGCTTTTGTGAAGGCTGATCATGCTTTTGCAGATGCTAGCTCTGTCGATAAGTCCTCTGGTACCACTGCCTTGACTGCCCTGATCTTAGGGAGGTGAGCAATTTTACTACTTGAATCTATCTGTCTAGGATCATCAACTTTAAGATCTGTAATTACTAATTACATTTTGTCGGCGTTTATTAATTAATCATTGAAAAAGTTGAAACAATATGATTAAATTTTTCGTCTACAATTCTTACTTTATCGCGAATGCTGCTGTACTCTTTCAGGACCATGCTAATCGCTAATGCTGGGGACTGTCGAGCTGTGTTGGGGAAGAGAGGAAGGGCAATTGAACTATCTAAAGATCACAAACCTAACTGCACCTCTGAAAGATTAAGAATTGAAAAGCTGGGTGGTGTCATCTATGACGGCTACCTCAATGGCCAACTATCTGTAGCGCGTGCTCTCGGAGACTGGCATATCAAGGGCTCGAAAGGTTCAAACTGCCCCTTAAGCTCCGAGCCAGAACTGGAGGAAATTGTTCTGACAGAAGAAGACGAGTTCTTGATAATGGGCTGCGATGGCTTGTGGGATGTGATGAGCAGCCAGTGTGCAGTCACAATGGTGAGGAAGGAGCTCATGCAGCACAATGATCCCGAGAGATGTTCAAAAGCGCTTGTCAAGGAGGCGCTCCAACGAAACACGTGCGATAACCTCACTGTTGTCGTGGTCTGTTTCTCCGAAGACCCACCTCCTAAAACCGAAATTCCCAAATCCCACAAGAGGAGGAGCATTTCAGCTGAAGGGTTGGACCTTCTCAAGGGTGTCTTAAGCAACATTTGAACACAATGGACTTGCATAGATTCAGATGGAGCTTGCACCCCTTCGTCGGGGATTTTTCTGAGTCGCTCCTGCGCCCTGCTGCGGCCGCCCCTCCCGGATTTCTTTACGTCCTGTACAATTTGAGATACTATTAACAATCTCGAATTTGATTCTTTAAAATCAGAAAATTTTTTGAATGTTAGAACTGCATAAGTTGCTGCATGGCTTGCACCAGTCAGCTTACTTTCAACTTGGTTAGAGGATTTAAATAGCAAACTCTACAAGTAATTCTTTTCCTTGAGAAATATGGGTCATGTATAAAGCCTTTTTTCCTTTCCCTTTCTTTTTCTTTTGAGTTCCTTTTCCTTGAGTAACTGGATATTGTAAATAAATCATACAATTGATATGGACATTCACTCTTTAAAGCAAAATGGTAAGACATTGACTTCTAAAACATTGCAAGGTCATTTTTTTTAGCGAACACAATATTCTAAACTATTCTAATTTACGGAGACAATATTCTAAACTACTCTAATTTACGGTCAAGAAGATTAGACTTATTTGCATTGCAAGTCCGTTTTTTTTCCAACCACTTGGAACAACGTACCAAAAACCTCACTAAACTATAGATCAAAATATTAGGGTTCTAAAAAACCTAAAGATTATAATAAATTATACATCTTCCAATACAAGACAACTTAATACACAATCTACTTTTTGGAGATAAACTTACATACATTCTTTCAAATATCACATTGCTTCATGAGCCAATAACATTATGATGTACGGAAAAAGTTGAAACACATAGCTTAAAGCTATTAGCCCTGGGGGATTAACAGCAAACCTGAATATGCAATTTTTATATTTGAAAAGGCATAAAAATGACGGGATATACACGTAAACAGAACCTTTTAATCAAAAATAGAACTCGAGGGACACTAACCGTAAGTTGCATATAAATCATGGTTTGTAACCCTTTATTAACGCCCTACGGTCCCTTGCATTTAACTTCGATAGTATTCTTTTGGATGGAGCATTCTTTTTATAAACCAAATCAGAGTAAAAGCAACAACTAGCCGCAATATATACGCAAAGGGTTCAAATTTTACAATTTACTGCAATGCATTAACTATATGTGCGAAAATGCAAACGTTTGACAGTAGAACAAGGAGAAGTTATTAAGAAGAAAAGTCGTCTATAAAACGAAATGCACCAACACCAGCATATATATCAAGAAAACACTCAAACATTAATATATGTATGAGTAAAAGTAGGTACCCAAACTCCTAATAAAACAGAGATAAATGTCGGTCGACTGAAGTGGACGGTTGCTCTCGCTCCTCCTCAATGTCAATATTGACAGGAACATTGATATCAATACGCCTCCGCTTCGAATGATCATCCGCTGGCTCCGGACGAGGCCTCTTCCCAAGACTACTCGTTGGTCCCAAAGACAAGTGAAGCCATTCGTCTTGGTTGAGCAATATTCTGTGCACCCCGCAGCTTTTAATGCGTGAGCCTCGGGGGAATCGAAATTTTACTTCATAAATATCTCCCTGCTGCTGGTACTTGTCTACATTCACTACCTTGAGCCACACATGAGGTGCCCATGTGTGCTTATAGTGAAAAAATAGATATAAAGGCTCTCCGTTGATGTGAATATGAACATCTTTCAAATTAAAAATCGGTGATTCAAAAACAATAGATAGAGCCAATGCTGACATCTCCCCTTGTAAATTTGGAGGAATTTCAAAAACAAATTCCCTGCCTTGAACAAATTCTCCCTCTTCATTTTCTGGGGGAAGTTCAGAGGTATAGCTGAACCACTTCGGAACTTCATTGCCTGGAAGAAGAATTTCCAATCCAGAGCGCCCAAAAGACTCCTGAAAATTAAATAATATATAGATAACTAATTACACACAAAATTAATATATTTTAATTTCAAGAATTTATTAAGAAGAAGAGAGAGGAACCTGATTCAACAAAATAATATTTTCCAACATTGCCACCTCATCGCCACTTAGTCTAAAGCAGTTACGCAAGTCCAGAAACTTAAGTATCGGGGGCAGTTTTGAAATTTTCTCCAAGGATGTGCAACCAGCCATATATAAATAAAGTAGTCTTGGTGGAAGGGCTCCTGTAATTTCCCGAAGCCTCTCGCAACCGCTCAAGTTAAGAAACTCCAAGTTGACAAGTTTGGTAATGCAATCCGGAAGACTAACAAAATTGTTTCTCGACAGATCAAGTTGTGTTAATGTGGGCCAGCAATCAAGAGGCACAGGGAAATCACTTTCTGATAAATTGCATCCTCCAAGACGAAGAAAGTGTAGATTGGGAAGGGCTAATTGTCGAAGGCCATAAACACTTGGGCAAGACTCTAAGTCACTTTCTGATAGATTGGGAAGGGCTAATGTGGTACGGTTGTCATCTGAAGTATCTAAGTCAGTTGAAAGCAGCTGAGTTTTGGGCAAAACTCGCAACCCAGAACCACTTGCATCCAATTGAAAAAGCCCAGTAAGATAAGCAATTGATGGAGGCAATTCTCGTATGCCACTTTCTTCTATGAACAAAAACCGTAGGGATTCCATATTGTCTTCTATTTCTGGGAAACTCTCGAGGCTTGTGCAACCACCAAGATAAAGCCTTCCAAGGGATCTCAATCCAAGTCTTTTTACAAACCTCGTAAGCTTAGAGCACCCCCTAAGATCCAATTCAACAAGTTTATCAAGGAATCCAACAGAATCGTCAACCTCAACCAAACTTTTGCAGCCACGTAGATTCAAGTACTGTATGTTTGGGATTCCGGATAAGTCGGGGATTTTTTCCAAGAATTTGCAACCACTTAAATTCATAGATGTAAGCCCAGTAAGATAAGCAATTGATGGAGGCAATTCTCGTATGCCACTTTCTTGTATGCCCAAATACTCTAGGGATTCCATATTGTCTTCTATTTCTGGGAAACTCTCGAGCCTTGTGCAACCACCAAGATAAAGGGTTTCAAGGGATCTCAATCCAAGACTTTTCGCAAACTTCGTAAGCTTAGAGCACCCTCCAAGATCCAACCAAACAAGTTTATCAAGGAATCCAACAGAATCGTCAACCTCAACCAAACTTCTACAGTCACTTAGATCCAAGTGCTCTATGTTTGGGATTCCAGATAAGTCGGGGATTTTTTTCAAGAATTCGCAACCACTTAAATTCATAGATGTAAGTTTTGCCGCATACTGTGAAACCAAAAACAAAATAAAACAAGAATTTAAAGTATGCACTTAAATAAATAATGCTTCAAAATAATTCAAAGTATGCACCTTAAATCCCTTCAATTGTCTGATGCCACTGTATGACACATCAAACGTAACGAGATGTCTTGGATGATAACTCGATGGCAAATTGAACACAACCGTATGCTTGCTATGAATATTGAATTGTCCACCAAATTCAATCCACCTCAAATCGTTGGACAGATAATCAACGCGTCCAGAAAGTTGTGCATTGCGGTTTATAAAAATTTCAAGATTTACCATCCGCAAGAAGCTTTTTGCTTTCAAGGGTATCACATCTAGTTTGGGCAACTTCACCACAATGCCTTTAATTTTCTCTGTTCCCTGAGATGGAAAAAGAAATAATGTTAACAAACAAGTCGTATAACAAATAATTCACAAGGGCTGTTTTAAAATCCTTTTTTTTTTTCTTTTCAGGATCATGCCAAATCAAATGTAAGAACATATATTCTACTTACCCGATTTTCAGTTAGAACACTATACACATCTTCATGAAACCACAACCGGCTACGTTTTCCTGGTTCAGTGGGAGATTCTTCGTAAACTATATGCTTGCCGGTTTGTTCTAGCAAATCATGCATCCGAATGCTATTATCTTCAATAGTTATTATCGCCTTCTCAACAAGTAATTCAATACAATTTTGCGGGACTTTGAGCTTTGAACTTTTTAGTATCCGCATCACATAGTCCTTATCTTCATTCTTGAAGAAACATGCAATGTCAAGGAAAACTTGTTGCATGAAATATTCCCATGCATCAAAACTTCTCCGAAGTATTCTTTGAAAGCTGTTATAAGGTTCTCCTTCGTAAGAATCGTAACTGTCCAATACAGCTTGCCAACTATCTATACTTTTATTATGCAGATGAGAACCTATAAGATTAAGAGCTAATGGAAGGCCTTGAGCATAGGCTATTGCCCGTCGTGCGAGTCCCAAATAATCATCTGGAAGTTCTTTTGTTCCGAAGGCATTCAAACTAAAAAGCTCAAGAGCTTGGTCGTCCTCTAACTTTTGGACCTCGTATATCAACTCAACTCCATAAGATTCCAACAATCCTCTATCTTGTGTGGTTATGATCACTCTGCTACCCTCACCCAAACAATCCTCTATCTTTTGAACCAAGTTGTTTAACTGCTCCAATTGATCCACATCATCAAGAATTAAGAGAATCGTCTTTTGCCTCAACAGTTTCTTTATAAGGCTGATTCCTTCATGAGCATCGACAATTTTAAACTCTGTACCACGTAGAATTTTAGACAGAAGAGTCTTCTGTAGTTGGATTACGCCTTCACGTGACGTCGATGTTTGTCTGACATCTGCCAAGAAACAACTACCCTGAAACTTATGAGCAATTGCATTATAAACAGCTTTTGCGATTGATGTCTTGCCTATTCCTGATGACCCCCAAATCCCAACCACACGACGACCATTTCCACCGACACCTAAAAGCTCTTCCACCTCTTGTACACAAGATTGTATTCCAACTGGGTGTGTGGCCACATTCAAATATGTACGTCGTTGTAGTTCGACTAAGATCTCCTTAACAATCTTGTTGATAAATGTAGCCTCATACCTACCAGTTAAAACAAAAAAATTGACATATTTTGTCAATCAACATTTTTTCTATGTCTTGGGCGCTTTAATGAAACAGGTCTTACAAAACTAAATTTTAATCGTAAGGACAAAAACAAGGGAAGGGTGGCAGTATCATAATTATATTGAATTTGGGCGTAAAGAGTATCGTAATTAAGTTGAAATTTAGCGGAAATATCGTAATTAACTTTTTTCACAAATTACCGGCATTTTCTCAAACCTAAAAACAATTCTCAATTTGTCATACAATTTATATTATATACTTTAAAAAAACAATTAAAATTTTAAATTATTATAATACGAGACCATTTTGGAACCCTTTTAGCCAAGTTAAGCCGTAAATTTGCTTAGCTAAACTAAATTGATTTGGAAATTCAAAACTCCATAGATGACTTGAGAATAAAAATCCGCTTTAATAATTGTCCACATCATCACTTAACGATAGTGAACCTAACAAATGTCCACTTTTCAAACGTTAGCTAGGCAGTTATTTGTAATGTTTTAAAACGTGAAGACCAATTTGGAATCATCCCTAAAGGTTGGGTATCTATCCGGACTTAATCCTAAAACATAAATAACCAAAATTATGTATTCGCAATACATAAATTATTATTATATATTATTCCAGTTACTCCTAATTAAAGCCCTCTTAATTTACTTTCCTTCTTCCTAAACCGGACCATCTCTTTCTTATTCCTCTGTTGAAATTTTTCAACACCGAATTTCTGTCTATGGTTTTCTTAGGTAAATTGTGTAAGTTTACCCTGAAAGTAAAGTTTCGTAACTCGTTGACAATTCCCAAATGATTATTTCACTCTCCATACTTGTACTTAACTGAAGTTTGTGGAGAAAAGTATGAATTTGGGGGTGGGTGGGGGGGGGGGGGAGATTAAGGTTTGTGTGGATGTATATAGAAATATGTCTTTTTTTGTCTTTTCACATAATTATATCTTAATAAAAAATAATAATAAACTTAGATTAATAGTGACATTTAAATAGAAAAACATAAATTTAAATGGAATAGACAAGTAGAAAAAGACAAGTGGAGAAGGTAGCTAGAAGTTCTCAGCTGGTAATTTATGAAAGAACATTTGCCGGTAATTTGTTAACTGAACTTCAACTTATTTATGATACTCTCACCGCGCCCTAATTCAACATAATAATAATATTGCCACCACCTCTTGTTTGTATAATTAAATTTTTTAATTATGTGTTTTTGGATTAAAAAAAAATGTTCGTGAGGTCCTTTTCATTAATTTTCTAATATTTCTTTGAAAATGAAAGACATGTAAAACCAAATAGAAAGGATTACACGAAAGAGGAGTGCTAGCAACCACTGCTAGAACAAATCATTCGCTAGCTTAGGTGAATGGCAAGTCTGTAAATATATATGAAGAAGATGGCCATTCAACAAAGCTGGAAATTGATGGAGCAAGTGTTTTAGCGATGGTTGCAAGCACTCCTCTTCCCCGAAATTAACTAAAAGTGCACTTCAACAATTCCTATATTTCTATCCATCAAACAAAAAAAGCATGTGCCGCTTGATAGGGATCTAAAAAGTAAAAAGTAAAAATGAAATACGCAACTAAATTGACGAAGAAGAAAATAACATACTCTCCTTCCTTCAAAGTATGTCCTGACAAATTTGCTGCTTCTCTAAGGGCTCTCCTCCAAATGACCACTTTCTCCGTGTTGTCTTTGAATCTGCACGCAAGCTCTGTAAATGCATCTCCGAAACTACCCCTTTGATGTCGTACATGGGACGGATCCACCTTGTAAAAAACTGGCCAAACTATTTGTTGCTTTGATCGTTTACATAGAAGGATCTTGACAAGTTCATCCAAGCACCACCTTGAGGACGCATAGCTTTCAGAGAATACGATGATAGAAATTCTCGACTCTTCAATTGCTTCAAGAAGAGCTGGAGCTATTTCCTCTCCTCTTGTAAGCTGACGATCAATGAAGGTGTCGATTCCATTATCGTCCAATGCCTTGTAAAAATGATCTGTAAAATTGGTTCGTGTATCGTCACCTCTAAAGCTCAGAAAGACATCGTATCTCCACGAAGGAGGACTACTGAAGGAAGAAGAAGAGACAAGCTGATTGTTCATCGGAGAAATCCAGGTAAACTATAGATCCTCTCAAAGAATTGACTATGGCTTCTGGACTGGTACTCAGCCTCAAGAATTCGCTCCTGTTAAATATCAGGCCTTATGCATACTTTTCTTCCTGTGTAGGAAGCAGCAGGTTAATTTCCTACCACCTTCAATGTGAAAGTGATTTAAGTCAAAGGAGAGCAGCCTCCCTGGAACTTCCATTCGTGAAACGGTTACTTTTCTTGCGTTTCAACACGCTTTCTGTCACCAACAAAAAAAAAAATTTATATAAAACAAATATGCTGTTAATTAAAATAGTCAGAATTGGGTGATTGAATTATAATATTGCCACGATTCCATATCCGGCATTATAATATTGCCACGATTCCACCGTAGTCTTTGTCTTGGTGATCGAATTTTTTTCTTTTTCTTGATGGGCCAATTCATCGCCCCTTCAAACTGTCATTAGTTGGGAACAGCTAATCATTCATCTTTTTTTTTTCGGTTACATGATAAAATGATTTTTTTGGACAAATAATTTCTCTCTCTGTCTTTTTCTGTGAGAAAATAAAGAAAAGTACGTGATGTAAAGCGTAACACAACGGTTTTGAGGTTTTGACGAGTCATTCCTTTTATATAAAAACTTATTAATTAGCATCACAAATCTGCAAGAAATTAAATTAACATTAATCAATAAGCAATCAATATTATTTATTTTATGTTTACTCTACATCCGCAGTGTTCTATATTATTTATTTTACATTTACTCTACATCCTCAGTGTTAATTGATAATCAATCAACATTATCTATCCATAAAACTTGAAATGGGGTAAATCAAGTTTAGTCGCTGTCTCTTATCTGGATTTCAATTTTGGTCATTGTAATTTTCTCAATTTGCTCAATGCACATATTTAGATTTTATTTTGGGTTCTTTAGACATAGATCTTTACCACTTTTATTTCTTTGACATAAACCCACATATTTAAAGTCATCAAAATGAAACCCAAAATTCAAATAAGATGTCATGTAGACAATATATTTACACTAAAGAATGAGAAATTTAGGCTAACTCACACAATGGTCAGTCATAATAAATTAATATCAAACTCGCCATTTACGAAAAACGAACGAGAAACTAGGGGTGGGCACGGTTTGATTCGGTGCGGTTTTGAGGTGAAATCGCAATCAAAACTAAAATTTATTTCGGTTTCGATTCGGTGCGGTTTGACAGTGGAACCGAAATGGAACCAAACCATTCGGTTTTAGTTCGTTTCGGTTTCAAACCCAATGGAAACAAATTTCAACATTTTTTTTAGATGCATTAAAGTCATGGAAATATGAGGTGCAACATCCCCTGCACAAATAAAATTGCAAGCTTCTCATACCAATTAATAATTATTGGCACTTGCATCAATATTCTATTCTATTTTGATTCACAAAATTATACACAAAAACACATTTGATTATGCATATTTCGCAACTAGGGCCTTCTAAAAACAAACAAAGTTCAAGTTGGGTTTAAGTCTGGGCATGTTACGATGTGGTTGAGTCTATACTAAATGTATGGACTCTATCAAATAACTAATTACACCCCAACACCTAATATGTTAATTAAATTAAATATATTTCTTTATATTTTGCGGTTTTGCGGTTCGGTTCGGTTTCGGTTTGATTCTGAAAATTAAGAACCGCAACCAAACCATTACTTTAGCTTGCGATTCGGTTTCAAACGGTTTTGGTTTCAAAACCGCAAAAACCAAATTGTTCAGTGTGGTCCGATTTGATTCGTGTTTTGGTTTCGGTTTTCGGTTTCAAGTGCCCACCCCTACAAGAAACCTCACACCCAAGTTCAGTGGCATGAATTAAGAAAATTGGGGAAAAAAAAACAAGGGAGCTTTAATGAAAAACCCTTGAGATTAAAAAAATTAATCAAAAACACTTAATGTGTTGTGGCCTATTTTCTAAAGGGGGTGCGGCAAGAAGAGAAAGAGAGAAGGAGATAAGGGCTTGAGGAATTGTAGTGTAAATTCCTCATGCCAAGTGCCTTTATTTTTAGTGAAACAAGTACAGTTGTAATAGGAATGTAATTTTAAGATATTTAGAATATCCCAATCCATATCTACCTAAGATTTACACAATCACATTTAACACATGTTTAATATTATCCACAACACTCCCACTGAATTGAATTTGGTCCATGAATCTAAGAAATAGTGAGAATTCTTGATCCCTTGAGTGTGCAAATACTCAAGTAGATATCGCATCAGATCTTCAAGATGATGTAGAGATAGTTGATGAAGTCGTCTCGTAGGCACAATAGAGAACATGCTAGTCTCAAGTACGAAACTTGCATATAAAAAGAAATAAAAACTCTCACAAAACCTGGCTATGGTAAAACCCAAGGCGGGACAAAAACCCATAGTCTAGGAGAAAAGTGAGTTAATGCAATGTCAATACTAAACATCTGCCGGATGTCAGTAAGATGCACACAAGGGTATGACCAATGCATAATGGGTGCCTTATTAAAACCTAGTCAGGCAACAAAAATCCAATGGGAAAAATGATCATGTTCGCAGGGAAAAAAAGTACATTAAGGTCAAGCGAGTATACTTCAGGATACTCCCCATGAGTTAGGCAAAATTCCGAATGAGAAACTAACAATGTTGCAAATCAGACAATTTACGCATACCAATTCCTTGAACAAGCTTCTGAAAAGTAGACTTCGGCAGTGACTTGGTGAAGAGGTCAGCAAGGTTGTCTTGGGAACGGATTTGCTTGACTTCAATGTTCTGATGCTCTTGCTGCTGATGTGAGAAGAAGAATTTCGGAGCAATATACTTGGTGTTGTCTCCTTTGATATATCCTTTCTTGATTTGGTCAATACATGCGACATTATCTTCAAAGATCGTTGTTGGGACATCAACGACGGAAGAAAGTTCGCAGTTGCTTCGAATATGCTCAACAACAGCTCTCAGCCAAAAAACACTCACGAGTAGCTTCGTGAAGGGCGAGAATCTCAACATGGTTCGAAGAGGTGGCAATTAAGGTCTGTTTGGTTGACCTCCAAGATATTGCGGTGTCTCCAACGGTAAAGATATAACCCGTTTGAGAACGTACCTTATACGGGTCAGATAAATAACCTGCATCAGCATAACCTAGTCAGACAACAAAAACCCAATGGGAAAATTGTATGTAAGTTTTTCTCTCCTACTCCCATGTGATACTTTTCTTTTGGTTAGAATACATGTGATGAAGCTTTAAAGATGTGATACTTTTCTTTTGGTTAGAATACATGTGAAGAAGCTTTAAAGATTGCAATGGAATCTACACGTCTTACCATCCAAAGGCAAAATAATACACAAGATTGGAAAGATTTACTCTTGCATTGCAAGACACGTTTACCTAAAATCACCAAAAACATGCAAGATCTACTTTCCTAATATACTCACCATTAGGTCATGAAATAATGACTTCACCTACTTTTACTGAGAGATTTTTCATTATACCCTAACGAGAGATTTTTTTAAGCTACAGAAACACGATCATCACGAGTTATAATATGAGTGAATGAACATTAAATTATATATTATAAAAGTGTGACATATCAATCCTGCTAGTATATTTATATTATTACACATAAAAATTTCTCTACTACACACAAAACCCTAGCTCCCTCCCCTTAAAACTCTCAACCAGCAGTGAGCAGGCATTAAATCCCTTGAGTGCCGAGCACCAAAGCCATGGCAACTCTAAAGGAGATCCTAACCAAACAGCCCGTGGCGGGGTTCACCCGGCTCACACTTCCGGCGGGAGCTGCCACGCCGCAGTCAGGTTTATCCAAAAAGGGAGCTTCCAAGGCCAAAATTCCACTGGCCCAAGCTCTGAGTCAGTATAGGATAAACCTCATGGGGTTCTGCAAGGAGTTCAACGCCCGGACACAGAAGTACAAAAGGGACACCCCGTTGGCGGTGAAGTTCACGGCGTTCACGGACAACACGTACGAGTTCGAGGTGAGGACGCCGTCTGTGAACTGGTACTTGAAGCAGGCGGCCGGGATCGAGACCGGCATGGGCATGCCGGGGCACTGGGACGCGTCGGACTGGGCGCTGTCGTTGAAGCACGTGTACGAGATCGCCAAGGTGAAGCAGTCGGATCCGTACTGCCAGTACATGTCGTTGGAGTCCATCTGTAAGTCCATTATTGGTACGGCTAATTCTATGGGGATCAAGATTGTTAGGGAGTTGAAGTGATTTTGGAGGCAAAAAAATATTTGAAACCCTGGGTTTTTTAGGAGAAAAAGGGAAAAGAAACCCTAGATTTGTTGCTCAAATCTTGTTTATGGGATTAAGTATGTTTAATTAGAGCAGATCAGTAGAGCTATTAATTAATGAGCACTTTTTCTTTTGGTACAAAATATTTTTAGGAGAAATGATTTTCACAACTTATTATTTTCTTATTTTTTGTTTTTTTTTTTAATTTGTTCAATTATATGGCTAAAAATAAGTGAAAAGAGTGTATAGATAGAGAATGGGGTGAGAAAATTATTTTTCCTATTTCAAACACAAGTATGGATCTTTCTCTTTTTTTGTTGGGATGAAATTAATTATTAATTTTAAGTAGCCTTTGTAATAGTATATTCTACAATTTTTTGTTTCATTGCATTATGTGAATTGGATTCGTAATTTAGAAGAAAACTTCAATAGGCTTTCTTGTTACATCCCGTTCCGGGAATAATATTATTTTATTTCCGGAGGTGCAAAATGACGATTTTGCCCTTGGTTGACCTTTCGGTTGACTTTTGCGTCGTAACTCGTACGACGCATTCACTTGTATTTTCTTGACGTGCTCGTCGATACGAACGCGTAGACGCGAGCCGTACGTCGTTCGGACTCCGAACGAATATTTTACGAGTGTTGAGTGTCGACGTTTCCCGTATTTTTAGTTTTGGACAGTTTGGGTTGTTGGGTTGGGGCCCAAATGTCAGTTGGCCCATGTGGCCTTATCCCAGAAAATCTGGACTTTTGTCTCTGCCTTGACCCGTGTCCCTTCCTTCTTCTTCCTCTCTTCTTCTCTGCAAGCAGAGCACAACAACAAAAACTTCTCTAGGCACCCCGTGCCTTTCCTCGTCCTCTCTGAGCCAACCCTTGGCCTGACGAGATCACCAGCCTCACTATCATCATCTTCATCAAACCTGGGTCACGGTGAACCCAGAAAACCCAGCAAACTGTTAAATGCACCCGAGCTCTTTCCGACGAGCCTTCTCGTCGATTTAGACCACGACAGTCCCTGGTTTGTTCACCATTCAACTCCCCAAGGTCCCAGGGACCTTGCTCGAGCCCTGCCTGGCCGAGTTTGGCCGAGTTTTGGAGCTCTCGAGATCGGCTCATTTGAACCCGAGGATTGTTCTTCAATTTCCGACCACCTCAGGCCTATTTTAGGCCCCAAGCTGGGTAAATTTCGAATCTCCTTGGCTCCAGCTTCATTTTGACATAAATTTCATGTAATTTGGTTGAGAAATGAGTGTTCTAGGCCTAATTGAAGTTTTCCGGCCAAGAAACCCAGATTCCGGCGACGGCGACCGGCGGCGGCGGCGGCGACAGGAATGAGGTTGAAGACGACCGGCGCTGACGTCAGCGATGACGTCAGCAAACCGGGTCGGACCGGCCTTGCTGACGTCAGCGAACCGGTTCTGACCGGCGCTGACCGGCTCGGCTGAGCCGCGAGTGAAGCCGCGCGTGAGGCAGCCGTTGGAGCCGCGCGTGAGCTACGCGTGGAGCCGCGGCTTGGCGCGTTTGAGCCGCGCGTGAGGGCGCGTGGGAGGTCCAAATTCGGTTCTGTTTTCACGGGTCGACTCGTGACGACGTGTACTACCTCGGGGTAGTATGCATTTTAATTTTTGAGGTGTTTTGGACCTCCAAATTGAGAAAGCAAGGAATAGGTTTAATTAATTAGTTAATTCGTTACCTTTATGAGCTTAATCATTGTACCGGTGATATCTCATATAGGTGAGGCCAAATGGCAGCGTGTGGCGGCGCGTGCGACGACGCGCGGCGGCCCACGGCGGCGGTTTTGGGGTTTCCGACCCCGAAACTCCGTTTTCGGGTTTCCGAACGCCGTTTTCTTCGTATTTTCAATTACTTTATTAATCTTGGGTGTTCCAAAATAGGTTTGGCGACCCTTGGCGCTCGGAGGACGTACGTTTGGACTTCCCGGCTTCGGTATTTATGAGTGGGCCCTTTCCCTATATTATTTTAAATGTATTTTATGTTTGGGAAAGTATATTTGATTTATGCCTACATTATATGTGGTTTTAAATGGATATTTATATCGTATTCTTGGTAGACCTGGTTATATTATTTAATTACTCGGTTTACTAGTTTCGACTCGGTATGTCGATAGGCCATGGAAATTAGTGGGCTTGGGCCCACATTTCCATTTGGGAATTATACCATTAACTTGGTGATTTCCGTATTATTTTGTACGCGTATTGCTAGTATCGAACCGGCCCTATTTTAGGGAATTTAGGGAATTAAGTATTTTAATTCCCTACTTGTACCTATTTGCGATTATGGGTTTTATACCTATCTGACGGCCTTGAGCCGTATTTGGGTGAACCTTGGATATGGTAATTTTCTATCGTATTTTGGGTTCACCTAGTTGCCATTAAGTTGGTATTTCTATACCTTGGTACCCATGTGGCGTATTCTTGGTATTTCACGTATTTTAGTTATGCTTGGTATTTCGGGTACGGCCCCGAGAATACCATATATATTGATTAGTTTGAGGGCATCCCTTATAGGGAATTACCCCACCTTGTTTTAAGTAGAGTATTTCCGTTGTATGTTTTCATACGCTCAACTAGGTTGCTTACACGGTGTTTAGTGTACCGTCCGGGGCCAGGACCAGCTTCACGTGATTGTTCACACGCACCTATACGCTCGCTATGGACCCATAGCAGGTGCCAGCCTGTTCTAGGTCGCCTGGGCGACTCGAACTCGTTGTGATGCGCATATGCGCCAGCTTCACGTAGCGTATCACATTTATACACCCAAACACCCCCAGCCTGTTCATGACAGAATATATCTGTATGAACTTGTGTGTTTGCTATACCTAAACGAGCATCTATCTTGTAGTCTTGGATTGTGGGGCCAGGACCACTTTCACGTGATTGTTCACACGCACCGACACGCTCACTATGAATCCATAGTAGGTGCCAGCCTGTTCTAGGTCGTATGGGCGACTCGAACTCGTTGTGATGCGCATATGCGCCAGCTTCACGTGATTGTGTACACGAGCGTTTATCTTATAGTTTTATATTGTGATGTTATCACCGAATTTCACTGATGCCACGGGGGCATTTATTTGATTTACGGGTTTTCCGTAGATCCTTATTTTACGAACCTTCGGGTAAAGTATTTTCTGCCGAACGGTGGCTTTCTGCCCGTTTCGGATGGTAAGTATATTTTCGTACTTACCTCGTTTTCTACCTACTATAATAGTACGTTTTCTGAAACGGTTTTCCAACCAACTACTTGATTTTGACGGCGAGGGGTTACTATTTTCAGAAAACAAAGATTTTTACAAAAATGACTATTATTGGCCCACTCACCCTTTTGTTTTGCGCCCCTCCAGGTTTAGTGGCTAGAGCTGTCTACGTTTGAGGCGGTGGTATGACGAAGCTTTAAATTTCTTGGTATTGTTTATACTCTGTATCCCGTACTTGTACGATTGCTGTTGTATAAATTCTTCCGCCCGTACATTTGTGTACACTTGAATCTTAATTTTATTCAAATATTCTTATTTCTTTCAAATTGGCTTTCGTCACCCTACGTGGTGTCGGCCAGCACACTCGACTTTCGGGTGTCCACGTGTACATCCGGGTCAGGATGTGTCATTTCTGACGACAACTCACACACTAAATGAAATAAAAATACATAGAAATTTATGTTTGTGCCAGAGCACCTACTTACCCAAGTTTTTCTCTACTAGCCGCACAAAACTAGCTTGTTTGGTTAAGCCAAGCACCATCAACATAAAACAAACTTAAAACTACAAAATTTCATCCGAAGTTGGTTACACATTTTTCCTAATCCTTGGTAAAATCATGACTTGATAAAAAAAAAATAGTAAATTACCACTTTCTTTTTCTTAAAAAAAATCATAATCTAAAATAAGTGATGATAATGGTCTGGGCCCAATGAGTGTTAAACCAACGGACCAGCCCACCAAGGCCTACTCCGGTACTTACTTCACTCTCCATTTCCCACAAAACAACCCACACCTGCATAGTGAGTGTTTGTCGTCGAGTAGCAAAACCCATGGCAACCCTGAAGGAAATCCTAACCCGACGACCCGTGGCGGCGACCATCCGCCTCACAGTCCCGGCGGGAGCAGCCCGACCCGTAGCTCCGGTGGGTCCTGCTCTGGGTCAATACAGGCTAAACCTGATGGCCTTCTGCAAGGACTTCAACGCCCGGACCCAAAAATACAAACCCGACACGCCCATGGCAGTGATCATCACCGCCTTCAAAGACAACACCTTCGAGTTCACGGTGAGGTCGCCGTCCGTCACCTGGTACTTGAAGAAGGCTGCCGGGATCGAGTCCGGCAGCAGCCGCCCTGGACACGTGGTGGCGTCGACGCTGTCGGTGAGGCACGTGTACGAGATCGCGAAGGTGAAGCAATCCGACCCGTATTGCCAGTACATGCCGTTGGAGTCCATTTGTAAGTCGGTTATTGGTACGGCTAATTCTATGGGGATTAAGGTTGTTAAGGAATTGGAATGATTTGGGGGGAAAATGTGTCCAATTTTGAAACCCTAGGTTTCATTGTGATTGTTGTTTTGGGGGGAAAAGATTGTGTCTTTTTGTTGGGTTTGAGGTTTTTACATGTACGATGTTGTTGGAAGTTTGATTATTAATAATTTTGTTAGTGATGTTCATGGGATTAGTGTAATTGAGTAGCTCTTTTCTGCTTGTGATTTCGTGGTAGTTTTCGATTTGAACGAGGAATGAGGAGGGCTTTCGTTTCGTTAAACTAGCCTTGTTTTGTTTATGATGTTTCTGTTTATGCATTTGAGTGTCATGATTAGTAACTTAAGAAATTCCTGAAGTTGATTGAATGAAAAATGCCGTGCTCGGTTTCAAATGTCAGTGTACTTTGATCCTAGGTACGATTGAGATTTTTCTTTTTCTGTTTGTTTATGTCATTTGAATACGGTTGAGAATACATTTAGATGGCCGGGTTGGAATGTGGTATCCCGGAAGGGATACGGGAGTAGCTATGGCTTGAAATTTGAGTTTGTGATGTTGTTTTAGGCTCTTGAGTTTGTTTAATGATCTGAAAACATACCGTATCAATTGAAATTTTATTGCATTGATACTTTATTAGATGTTTGAGTTGAAGAGGTAGGATGGAATGAGTTTCGGAATTTTGGAAACAATGGAGGGAGAACAAAGGGGTTGATGGTTCTAGACTTCTAGTTCATATATAGGGTCTTATATTTGTATGTATATAAGGAAAATTGATTGGATGAAGCATTTGAGCTGTTAATAAGAGTTGGAGGATGTTACTAGTTGTATTTTGTGAGGAGAGCGCCGCGGAGGATACAAGGAGGTATATAATCAGATGGTTGGGGGAAAGGGGAAGTCTAGGTCTTCTTGTTCATGATCATTTCATCCATGAATTCTGGCATGACAAAAAGGGTATGGTCATGGCGCCTTCGGGCTGATGAAAGAAATGATTGTTCATGGTTACTTTTTTGTTGCATCAACATTTGATGTTCATGTTTTGATGATGGGTTGTGTGTGTGTGCAAGGAAAGTGAAGTGGACCAACCATGGTTGGAAGTTAGGAACTTGATAATGTTTCTCTGGAACTCAGTCCTCCGAGGGGTTTGCCGGTTCGCTTTGCCGCTATATTTGGTAGGAACTTATTCCTTCTACGTCTAAATTAGGAAAATTGTTTGAGTCTTCAGAGAACAAGAATATGTGTGTGAAAGTGCGAATCATTGCATCGATAAGGCATGAGAAATAGATAAGAGGTTTTTCCGTGTCATCAGTTGTATACAATCATATATCTTTATTGTTGTATCTTTCGTAATGTAATTGTATGCAACTGATGATACATCGTATTGTCTCTCTTGAATACGGCTCTTTGTTGATAATAATTGGTTGAAAAGTTGCAATCTTCACTCATCTGTCTTTGTTGGTTCAAATCAAATTAGGTAATGTCAATTCAACAGAAAGGTCCTAAATTGAAATAATTAATACAATAATTTATGGTGGAAAATGAAAAATTCATTTCTTGTGGTGCTTGTCTGCCCTGTTGTCACCGACGTTGCCACATCAAAGAGAAATTATGAGTATACCGACACAGCCGTCGCAAGTCAGTTTATCTCCTTTTTTTGGTTGGCCGAATCAGACATTCAAAGGACACCTGTAATTTAACCTCTCTCATGAACTCCAAAACAAAATTAGGTTTGTTTTACCAAGATTTCAATTGAAATTATAATTATAATCCAAATATAATACAAAAAAATAATGAGGATCGTATCTTATGATATTTAAAAACAAAAAAACAATTTAAAAAGGGATTTGAATTTTGATAGTAAGATTAGATTGATGGAATGGGTTGTGAAAACACCATATACACATTTAGACTACGTTTGGTATGCGGGAAAGAGAGCTTGAGAATGGGAACGTGTTGTCTTTTTCACGTTTGGTAAGTTCAGACTTGGAAAATAATTTCCTGAATCATGGAAAAATAGGGGGAAAAGTGAATCTCTCCACCCCTTGGTATTCACTTTCATTTCCCGTGAGAAACCAAACATACAATGTATCATTTTATTTTTCTTGAGGGTCATGCAATGGATCACTTGAAATGCATCCATAATTTCCAATGCCCAATTAAGTAACAATGGGGGAGGATTCCACAACCATATATCAAGGAATTCTCTTTTCTTCTTGGTGCTAGCCAAATTATGAAGGAATCAAGCAAAATACACTTCATACTTGACTAGAGGCAAAAATTGACAAGACAAGACAAGACTTTCTATATTTAGAAACATTTCCTCCATAAAACAATTTGATTAGTTGGATCTTTAGGACTTAGAATTTTGAGAAAGCAAAGATAAGCAAGTGCCAAAAACAGCAAAAAGAGGCAAGAATCCAAAGATCCTCGCTCTGTCTTTAAATTTTCTTTGCTAAAATCTGTTTTAATTTTCAAACGTAAAATCTGTCTCCCGTCAAATTTTCTCTACTAACATCTGCTTGACGTCTCTACTCATATTTTGGTTTAGTGGTTACATATTTATGCTAGAATATATATATTTTTTAATGTTGGTCTTTGGATAAAATGCCAATTATTCTCATTTGGCTCCTTGGCTCCATCCAATAACTTACTCAAATAGACTACCCATCCCCCCACATCCCCCTACCCATCATCTTTCCCAAATCCCAATTTCCATCAATTCTCTCACTCCAATCCAGTCTCCAAATTCTATCTCCTCCCTCTTCCCAATCAAAATCCCAAAACCCCAAATTTCCAAATTTCTCACTTCCACCCCTCAAAAATTAGGAACTTGCAATTGTCCACCCAGCGGCACAGAGCGGCAGCAGCCATGGTGGTGTTCGACAAAGAAGCCGGCTCCTCCACCAACACCCTCCCGCCCTTCCCGCGGGAAGACACTCCACTCCTCTCCAAGCCCAGCAAGCTCTCCTCCCAGCCCAAGACCTTCGCCAACGTCTTCATCGCCATAGTCGGCTCCGGCGTGCTGGGTCTCCCCTACACCTTCAAGAAAACCGGCTGGGTCTTCGGCTCCCTCATGCTCTTCTCCGTCGCCTTCCTCACCTACCACTGTATGATGCTCCTAATCTACACCCGCCGCAAGCTCGACTCCCTCCACGGCGGCGGCCTCTCAAAGATCGCATCTTTCGGCGACCTAGGCTTCGCCGTCTGCGGCCCAATCGGTCGGTTCTCAGTCGATGTCATGATCGTCCTCGCCCAGGCAGGGTTCTGCGTCAGCTACCTAATCTTCATATCAAACACTTTAGCTTTCGTCTTCAATTACTCCGGCCCGGACCGGATTCTTGGTCTGACCCCGAAATCAATCTACCTCTGGGGCTGTTTCCCATTCCAGCTGGGTCTGAATTCGATTCCCACCCTAACCCATCTCGCCCCTCTGAGTATTTTCGCCGACGTCGTCGACCTCGGCGCCATGGGAGTTGTAATGGTGGAGGACGTCATAATCTTCCTCCAAAACAAACCGGCTCTGCAGGCGTTCGGCGGCTTCTCCGTCTTCTTCTACGGCCTCGGCGTGGCGGTTTACGCCTTCGAGGGAATCGGAATGATCCTCCCCCTCGAATCCGAAGCCAAAAACAAAGAAAATTTCGGCAAAGTCCTGGCATTGTGCATGGCATTCATTGCTCTGATCTACGGATCATTCGGAATTCTGGGTTACTTCGCATTTGGGGAAGAAACCAAAGACATAATCACCACCAATTTCGGGCAGGGCATTGTCAGCACATTGGTGCAGCTGGGTCTGTGCATAAACCTGTTCTTCACTCTCCCGCTGATGATGAACCCGGTTTTCGAAGTCGTGGAGCGGCGGTTCTGCGGCTCCACCTACTCCCTGTGGCTGCGGTGGCTGATGGTTTTTGGGGTGAGCCTGGTGGCGCTGACGGTGCCGAATTTCGCGGATTTTTTGTCGCTGGTGGGGAGCAGTGTGTGTGTGGCGCTGGGGTTTGTGCTGCCTGCATTGTTTCATCTGATGGTGTTTAGGGATGAGCTGAGTTGGGTTGGGAGTGTATTGGATGGGTGCATTGTGGTGCTGGGTGTGGTGATTGGGGTGTCTGGGACTTGGTCCTCAGTGGCAGAGATTATTGCACCCAAAGCTTGATTTTGTTGAGTGGTTAATCAATTAAGTTTTGATTTGCTGCTGCCAAACTGTATTTTAATGCTACGTTTTGTTGATTATTTCACTAATTGGAAGGACTTAAATGTATGTTTTGTGAGAGAGCATAAAATTTACAGTTGATTATTTCCTTTTTTTTTTTTGTCTGTTAGAACTGCATAAAATTCAGTTGATATGGTGGATTGAGAAGGTTAAAAGTGTTTTTTGACAACCAGAAGCGTTTTTTACTGGGATTTTATTGTTAGGGTTTTTCCATAAGCGATTTTGACTAGGGTTTTAGGATTTAGAGTTTTCCATGATTCTGGATCATAGGTGCTTATTAAGGAAGAAAATGCTTTTCTAAAAAGAATTTGGATTAATGTTTCTTTTAAAAAGCACTTCAAACAAAAACGTTTATGAACAAAAGTATTTCGGACCTACGAGTCCACAAACTTTATGCATAATGTTGTACGGACATCTGCGTCGTGCTGGGCCAACCCAAGAGAGATAAAAAATCCTTCCCCACACCGTGCGCGCGTGTTTTGCTTGGCATGTGCATTAAACAAGTGAAGTGATGCCTGCCACGCATAAGATTGTGCTTATTCGGTAATTACCAATCGAAGTCAATTGATTCATTGCTTAAGTAATGGTTTGTTTCATGTTGTAATTACTATTTTCCATTTGTTTTTGCACTTTCAGTTGTTTTTTAATGCAAATAGAATTAATATATGATCACCTGTTGATAATATTATCACCATCTAAGTGCCCCTATTTTATATTTATTCTTTCTTTTTTCAAACTAAACAATTCAATTAGTGCTAATATTGTAATATTATTTAGACACTAATCTAATAACTAATTAAATAAATTGGATTTGATCAAAAGCAAAACAAAAAGGCAATCCATCAAATCCATTTTCAACATCCAATAAGAAAATGTGAAATTGGGGAAAACATTCTTGAAGAAATTACTCATCGAATCTTCGCGAGAAAGATACACAAATATAGGAGGCCTTGAACTTGCATATTAGACATGCTTAAGGCTAAACATAGCCCATTAACCTTTTAAGCTTAGCAGGGCCTAATAAGGCAGGCAGCCCAACAAGATCAACTGATGGAGCAATCACTCCAAAAACGCCTAATTCACGACACGTGTAGTGATTCAGAAATTATGGACTCTTAATTACGTCGTATATCAACCATTCAAATGACTAATTGACCTTATGGGTGGAATAAGGTTCATCTTATGACCAATAAACAAATGTCATGTGTACCTTTACGAGCTGCAACCTCGCTCAACTTCATCAATAGAAAAGCGACTTTACCTTCATCCATGAAAGGTAAATAGGGGTGGGCTAATCAACCAGCCGATTGGTTCACTGAATTGACACGATATATTTTATTAGATTGTGTTGACACGTACGGTATACTTTACATTCTTAATTATCTAATATAATATGCGTGTAAAGGAATTTGTAAATTAACTCGTGAAGAACATTTACATTTGTATTCGAAATTCTAGATTCAATTTCCACTTATGATCATATCTCTTGTTTGATGTTGAACAAAGGATAAACCACAATTTGTGTGGTCTTATTAATTCTAATGTGAGGCTTTAACCAAACAAGGACTTGTAACGCCCCAAATATTTCATGATTTAGACTTTATTAGACAAGGAGAAAGCCATAAAGAAATAAAGGATTATTGGGCAGGTGGCTAACACCCATCAAACCATCGTCAACCCCTTTCCAACACCTCAGAAATCGATCACTTCACTCCACCTAATGAGTACAACCCCCCAATCCCCCCAAAACCAAAAACTATGACCACCTCCTACTCATCTTCTTTTTTAGTGACTTCCTAAAAACAAAATAAAATTCCAAATTTTGCTAGTTGACACCATCACAATAAAAAAATTGTATATTGCTTTAGTGAATAAGATATTTTAGACTTTTAACATTTTTTTTTACAATGATATTCTACTTTAAGAGATGTGAGATTGCGTTAAGCCACACAGTGAGCTAGTCACTGATTAAGTATAAAACTTAACATAAATATAATACGTCATGCCACACAATGAGTCAGCCACTAATGAAGTAGCAACACAAATATAATACGTTATTATTATTCATATGAGTCAAACTTGAAACCTCTCACTTACAAATAAATAAAATAACACTAAACTATAGTACTTGTTAGTCGGACCTTTAATTATTAGTTTTTAAATTTTATATTTTAAAATAAAAATTTAACAGTTAAAATGTGCGAAGTATACTATTTGAAAGCACGTACAAAATCACCATCGCGAAGGGGCAAAATGAGAAAACACCCATTTTCCTCGGAAAGACCCACCACTTGCTGCACCGAGGGAAAATGCCAGCAATAGCAAGCAACTAGAAAAAAAGAAAGCAAAGAGAAAAAAGTGGAGAGACATCAGAGGAGAGAGAGGAGGAAGGCTTTCTGTTGAAGACCACACAATCCTCCATTTTAATCTCAGACATAGAGAGAGAAAGTAGAGAGAGAAACACAAGGAAGAGTGAGTGAGTCTCCTTCCTCATTGCAACGGAGTCGTCGATTCAAATCCAGCAAACTTTCCACTTTTAGCTTTTACCCCTCATTTCAAATCGCCTTCCATTGACGAAATCGCAGAAAAGGTCGTTGCTTTTCGATTGCTGGGTTCGAATTCAGGAAACCCAATTCGAATTTGGATCGGGAGAGGAAAGAAACCCAGTTGGATCAAACGGCATGTCGTCCTCGTCTTCATCTGGGTCGGAGGAGGACGATGAGGGCATCGACTCCTACAGGAAAGGAGGCTACCACGCCGTCAGGGTCGGCGATCAGTTCAACGGCGGCCGCTACGTGGCTCAGAGGAAGCTCGGTTGGGGTCAGTTCTCCACCGTCTGGCTCGCTTACGACACCACCACCTCTGTAAGCCAAGCTTCTTTCTTTATCGCATTAAATTTTGATCTGTTTATTAATCAAATGTTTAATACCAATTTATTGGTATGAAATCTTTTCTGGATTACATTTAAATCACTGAAATTTATTTGCTTTTCGTTCATAATTTACATTTGTTTATCGACTTCAGCATTTTTCTGTGTATTCTGATACTTATATGTCTAAGATCTTCCTTAATCTATTCGAATTTGCATTTTTCCGTGCATTTTTTTATTGATGTATGATTTGACTTAATTTTCAACCCTTTTTGATTGTTTTCGATTCGATGTTTGATCACCTTTGGAAAGGCTGAAGAAGTGATTTTTTGTCAACAAGATATTATCTTCATATGTTCTGTATATGCGGTAATGCTGAATGCATAATTTCTCCGTGTTTACGTATTACGATTGTAAATTTAGTTCTCGACTTCCATTTTTGGCTCTTTCGTTGCTCCATGCATCCGCATGAAGTAAATAATTCGTAGGAAGAATAATTTGTTTACTTTGGTTACTCCGATGTTGCATCGTCTTATTCTCTTCTGTCTTTGTTAGACGTACGTTGCTCTTAAGATTCAGAAAAGTGCAGCGCAGTTTGCTCAAGCTGCTCTTCATGAGATTGAAATTCTTTCCAATATTGCGGATGGTGACCCCACGCATTCCAAGTGTGTTGTGCGACTGATTGACCATTTTAAGCACGCAGGCCCGAACGGGCAGCATCAGTGCATGGTGCTTGAGTTTCTTGGCGATAGCTTACTTCGGCTGATCAAGTATAACCGTTACAAAGGCCTTAAATTGAATAAAGTTAGGGAGATCTGCAAATGCATACTGATAGGTCTCGACTATTTGCATAGAGAACTTGGTATCATCCACACTGACCTAAAACCGGAAAACATTCTTCTTTGTAACACCATCGATCCTGCCAAAGATCCTGTCAGGGCTGGCCTCACACCAATTCTGGAAAGGCCTGAAGGGAACCTGAACGGTGGAGCCACCATGACTCTTATCGAGAAAAAGTTGAAAAGGAGGGCAAGGAGGGCAGTTGCTAAGATTTCTTTGAGAAGAGAATCTATGGGAGGTAATGAACCTCCCAAGTCCGAAAGAAACCTGGATGGGATTGATGTAAAGTGCAAGGTTGTTGATTTTGGAAATGGATGTTGGGCCGACAAGCAACTCACGGAAGAGATTCAAACAAGGCAGTATAGAGCTCCTGAAGTTATATTGCGATCTGGTTATTCCTACTCAGTTGATATGTGGTCATTTGCCTGCACTGCATTCGAACTTGCAACTGGCGACATGTTGTTCGCTCCAAAGATGGGACAAGGCTTTAGTGAGGATGAGGTAAAGATGGTTTCACTTTTACACTATTCTGTTAAAGTTTTATTACAATGTAGCGAATGTCTGTATAGCATGCTGACGAAATTTGTCGCAAACAAAGTTATAAATATTCTCCGTTTTTCCATATTTGACAATTGACTTAAACCCCATTGTTTCCCTTTTAAAAGCTTTGAACCCCAGCTCCAAAGATAATTCTGATATATGTCGACGGGAATTTCTCTCTATGAACAATTTGACATTTTGAATAAGTTTTATGTCATCGACTGTCTTTAGTTCTTCGTGTTAATTAATAATTGGAGTTTGTCAAATTTGTGCGATTGGTCATGTTATGTAGAGAGTACTCTATTTCTCACCGCCTTGTGTTTACTGGTTTGCAATTGAAATATTTGTTGGATTGATTTCAGGACCACCTTGCATTGATGATGGAACTCCTTGGAAAGATGCCTCGAAAGGTCAAATTTTAATCCTTCATCCACACTTATATTTCTCCAGTAACTTTTTCTGATACCATTCCTCTCTTATGCTTGAGTTTTCAGGTAGCAATTGGCGGAGCTCGTTCCAAGGACTTCTTTGACCGACATGGTGATCTAAAGAGAATCCGGAGGCTGAAGTTTTGGCCACTTGATAAAATACTGATTGATAGGTACAAATTTTCAGAGACCGATGCTCGGGAGTTTGCAGAGTTCCTTTGTCCCATTTTCGACTTTGCGCCAGAGAAGCGGCCAACAGCTCAGCAGTGCCTGCAACACCCGTGGATCAATCGCAGTCCTTCGAATCAGAGCGAGATGAAAAATAAATCCAATGTGGAAAAGGTGAATGTTGGGATGAGCAACCTTCAAATCAAGGTTGGCAAGTGAAGAAAAAGAGTGAAGGTTGAAGGATGATGATGCTGGCAAACACCTACCACGCCATTTCTAACGCTTCCCAACAACTCCACTCCGCACGCATGACCTATTGATTGCGATTTAATTTTGTTTGTTACACATCTAATACGATTCTTATTATTTGTTGATTAACTATAACTATAAGAGATGTAAATTAGTAACGATTTTTGTGAGAAAAATGACGTCAAAAATTCATTCGGGTAGAGAATTCGACTGTCGTTTTGGATATATTCCCCTGGTGGCTTGTATACTAGCTAAAACCAGAACAATACACATCTATGTTTCCCACACTTCGTATACATGAACGATGATGATTGATGACTTCCTTTCTTGAGTTAGGGTTTTAGTTTTCTTAATCCTTTCTCGACTTTCGTTTTGCTCTCTAATCTTATTCCCAATTTCTTGAGAAAGGAATTCAATGGATTGTGATGAATCTATACTCAAATAGGGTCGAGTGAATTTGTTGGTTTAACTACTACGACTGTCATTCTTATGGCTAAAAAGTTCAATATAAGATAGCGTTACATTTTGATAAAAGCGTATATCTTCCGTACGGATTTGTGTTTAATAAGAACTTTAATAAATTGTTGCGGTATTTATTTGTGTTTAATAAGAACTTTAATAAATTATTGCGGTAAATCTAATACTCTAACGAAGAACAATGAATATATCGATCTACCCGCTACAACTGCCTGCTTTTTGATGTTTGTGACATAACATTCCACCACTCAATTTTTTTCGATTTGTTCGAATCAGGTGGGAAGTGGCCTGGTCCCAAACATTAATAAATCAACTGATCAATTGACAAATGAAAGTTACGTTGTACATGCTTAACTCGAGTGTCAACCAACTGGTGTATGATAACTCAAGTGTGGTCACCGCCCAACAACAAGTGGGCCCACTTCGAAAAAATAAAGGTTTCGTACCTCTGTTTTTTGTTACTGCAGACGTACAACAGCAACTTCTGATAGCTTATTAACTGTGACAATTCATTGACATCATGAAATTTTATATTTTAAGAATCTTACGACCAAAAGTTTCAATGTAAAATACACCTGAATATGTTAGAAATTCTGAAGTTTATAAGTTAAGATGGGATTCGAAAGTTAAAAGAAGTGAATTTTTTGTCACAGCTCACTCGCAAGTGGTTGAAACTCTTGCATTTGAGTTCCTCCGAACTCAGCTCTTGCAAGTGGGTGCTGCCCCCGACCTCAGTGCTTCTGAGTGGGTGCCGCACCCGAACTCAGTTCTTGCAAGTTTGCTCCTGCCCAATTTTTTTTTAGATTTTGGAGGCTGTTGGTTGGTTGGTAGAAAATTATTTTGGACGTTTTAGAAGTATTTTAATTTTTCTCTTTAAGGTTAGTTTTAGTATTATTTATAAGAAAGGTAAGTTTCAGTTAGTTGACTTGAATTTATACACCAATACGTTCAAAAGGGTAAGTCATGACAAGGTAAATGATGTCATCCATAATATTTTACTGTTTTACATTTTTGTCACATGGTCGGCGGTTGTGAGTGTACCAAATTCCTATTAATATTCTACTGGACAGTAAAGTTAATCTCTGCGTGACCCGAATCCCAAGACAGATTAAATTAGTGACAGATCACTGCAACTGTACTACTAGATCAATGTGGAATTTCCCTTTTTAGTATCGCACGGCTCATAACATAGATCGAGATTCAGGACTGTTGGATTTAATAGACGAAGAAGACTATGATCAAATTGCTGCTTATTTTTAGTATTATGTGATGGAACTTAACATTTTCTTTAAAAAAGTCGGACATATCAGTAGCGAGCGCTTATGATAGATTCAGAGTTCGATTCTCTTGACTGTAACTGAAAAAAGATCAGTAAATCATATGGAATCAAGTTGCCGAAAACTGAAACTGCCATATGTCGGAAAGCCAATCGTCTTTTCTAATCAACTCTTAATGCCAAAACCTAACTGAGATCACCATTAAACACCTATATTAAGATCGGATTATCAGCAGCAGCAGAGTACCCAACTGATCAGATCACACAGGATTAGTTCATTAATTTCACAAGCATTTACGGAAAAAATTTACCCCATTTCATTAATTTCATGAAACCAGTCTCACACAGTAAAAATTTCAAAGCAGAACTTTCACTGCAAGTAAAAACCAGAAAAAGGGAAGGGGAATGAATGTTTGCAAATGAATATAATTACCAAAGACAATGAGAATGTTTTTTACATCTATGAGCACACCAGCAGTAATTATTGTGCAGCATATCAACAAAACACTAGACAGTCTACTTGCATCCCTGTTATCTCAGCTTCAAGCTTTTTGCTGTCAAAAGAGCAACAGGCAATTCGGACGGGCGGGTAAAGCACGACAGATGCAAGAAATGTAACATCTAAATTTACAGGTAGTCAGTTTCAAGTTCATACAAAGCCAAAAGGAGCGGAAGAAAAAAAAAAGGTAAATGAAATAAGGCCGTTTTCTATAAGACGTGAAATCGTGAATCCTACCTCAGCTATCCGATCCTATCTCATAGCTCTCACCTGTCACAACAATATTGTTTCGACATCAAGATTGCATGACTTTATTTTGTTTCACGCACGCCGGAGCCTTGAAATCCTTGCATTTCCACACCGGTGTGGCCTCAATTGGCAGCATACTATCGGCAGAAGACTCCACAGGAAACAAAGGCTTCTTTCCGGCAGTAGGGTTACCCATGTTCATGTCAGTCAACGGGGAGCCTCTTGCATCCGTATCTTCTTTCAGATTTGCTTGATCCCTGAAGGTGCAAATGCTCAACGGCAGCTTTTTTAGCTTCACTCTTCCCCTCTTTTTACCAGTGGTACTCACAGCATCCCAATTTTTCTCCTTCATACGACTTGATTCTGCTTCTCCATTATCCATCTCCATTCGACCTGGTTTATCAGGTCTACCATTTTCGTACAAGTCTTGGATGGTGCCTTCGACGTTGACCTTATCTGCTACAGAATGTCCATTGCATGTAGATGCTGGGTTTTGTTCCAATACAATACCCCCATTGGGAACCCTAACTTTCTCAGAACCATGTGAGATTTTAGGCTTCTTGTGTTTATGACCCTTGCCGTCAGCACTTGATGAATTCTTTGTGATTCTCGGAGAGCTATTTATAGCTCTGTGCAACTTTCGGGCCAACTCTTCGTCCTTCTTACAATTCTCAATTGGTTGGTATTTTTTGTACAAGAGCTGAACCGGAACATGCTTCTTGAGCTTGTTCTTTTTCAGGTGTTTTTCCTTGCCTGCTGCCTCTTCGGAAAAAGAGGCAACCAAATCTAAAGCACTCTTTGCCGCAGCCACTGCCTTTGCAGCTATTGCAGCTTTCTCTTCAGCTGCAGCTCTCGCAACCTCTGCAGCCTTCACTGCAGCAGCAGCAGCCGAATTCGAGACCTCTACCAGCTCCTCGGGCGAAAGATTAGAGTTATGAGAACTCAATATATTGTTGAGGCGGGTGTTAAATTCACTTGAAGAATGCGAGGAAGAAGAAGATGCAGAAGCCGAAGCTGATGCTGAATCTGCAGCTGCAGCTGAAGTAGCAACTAGAGACAGCCATGCAGCACTATCACCCTCCGGACTCTGTTTCTTCAATCCAGCAAGCAGACGCTTTCGCGGAGGCAGAAGGACATCAGCGTCCAAATGATTGACGTCACAGATGTTTGCCTCCATTGGTCTGCTTCCAATATACCCCTTTTACACTGCAATGACAGTTACTCTCCACACAGAGGAAATGACCACTCCATCTACATAACAATAAGAATTAAATCAAGTTTCGATGAAAAGACAAGTACTAGATACATGAAATACCCAAATAGAAAAACCCTAAAAATTTTGCGGCCTACTAAACCCAAATCCGAAATCAATCCAAGCATCCTTAAAATCAAATCAACATACACAAATCGTTTGTTTACTCGTGAGAAACCCGAATGAAAAGATAAGAACTTCAAATTAAGATGTGGATGGCTTCAATTTTCAATAAAACCTTAAACCACAATAACCTCGACTAAATCCCCGGAAACTTCATAGCTAAATCGAGTTCCTTTCTTCTTCCTCAATCGTCCTAGTAACTTAAGATAACGAAAAACAATCCGAAAAACCACAAATTACCTTTGCCCTTATCCAACCCTCAAAATTTTCCCGGGAAATAAACAAAAGCTTAATCAAACCTCATCCAATAAAATTCAACAACAACAACACAGCTGAATCACAAGCATCACAATCACAGCAAAATTCAAACACAGCAAAATTCAAATTAATCAAACAAACAAGATCGGAAGCAGACAATCAAACGAACAATAATCCGAAGCAATCCGTAATCCCACAAAGCTCAATTCAACAAATCAATGCCAGTTTCAATTGCCATTACCCATAATTCTATCAAAATTTAATACAAATGATCAGAACAGAGAAGAGGGCAAGCAAAAAAAAAATACCTGATCTTATTGCTAAAATGGTCTCCTTTGAGACAAAGGAGAGAGATAAACGGCAGAGCTGTAATTAGGGTTTTCAGAGAGAGAGAGAGAGAGAGAGGAGGAAGAAAAATCAGGGTGGTGAAAGAAAAATGGAAGATGTTGTTTGTTCCCCTTTTATATATTATTATTTATTTTTTGTGCCAAAAAGACACAGAATTTCGATTGGTTCTGGTTCTGGTTCTAGAACCCCTAAATCCCCACAATTAAACCCACCATTTTTATTTCTTATTTTTACCCATTTACTCACTCTCTCATGCCACCATGGCATCACCACGCATTCATGCTTTTGCTTATTCATTCCATTCCATCTTTTTACTTTTAAAAAAAAATTAGTTACCCCTCACTCTATTTATTTTCTCATTTGTGAATGCCTAGTTCATCTTTTCTCAAGTTTGTTATTAATTGTTTAATTATTTATTTCCTTTTTTATGACACAAACAAGGACAAATTTGAACTCTGAGATTTCGAATTGCAAGCGATAATTTGATGATTAATTGGGTAATCTGGGCTGGACTTACTTGGATAGATTAGTTAACGTAGAGTTTTATCCTTAGTGAAAAGGCCATGTTATCATGTTGATTATATGTGTTATTGGTTAATTGAGTTTTGTATTGTCCAAATCCTAACATGCATGGACATTGGATACTAACTAAATTTACACTTTAAGTAAATTACTTACCTACCCATGTCCTAATTTTTTTTTTTATCATTAAGTACTTTTAAGTGGAAATAGATCCCAAATTTTAACTTTTAACATGAAGAACTTGCTTAGTGTGACACATCCCGATCCCGGACGAGCCAGGTGTCGGAAGTGCTGGCCGGCCAGCGACGTTAGCGTGTGAAAGCGAAAGTTGAAGAGATGAAATAAAGAATAATGAATATTTAATTGAGCAGTGAGTCGGAGTGCCGAAAAGTGCGGGCGGAAGAATTTAAAAGAATGCACGAGTAGAGTAGGGTAAAGGATACAGAATTTATACAAGCGTATAAGAATCCGCACATCGTCCTCTGCCCGCGCCCGTCGGCGTGCATGAGGTTAAAGCCAACTAACCTGGAGGCATGAAACATAAAGCGGTGAGTGGGTCAAACAAAGTTTGATAAAGCTAGTTGTTTTCAAAAACTAGTAACCCTCGTTTGAAAACAAGTATAATTGATAAAATAAGTCATGCCGTCTGCGTGATCCTCGAAAACACTACCATTTAAAACATTCGGTGCTCCCAGGTACATCATTCTTTGTATTTGCTGCTTCATTATGTAAACACACATGTCCATGGGGCTAAATCACAATGAACAAGCTAGGTATAAATAATTACGCTAAGTACTCCAATGACGAGTCTAGTGCTAACCAACGTGTTGTGCCTGGTGTGCGTCGCACAAGTCCGAGGATTGCCTAGTGCGGCCTAAAATGACTAGTACATGGATCCAATCTTTGCGTGGCGGTGCGATAGTGGCCGACTCTGCGTCAAAGGCTGATCACGGCCCGCAGGGGCGGAAGTCTTATCATGGGGTGTTATACAGCTCTTTGAGGAGCACGGTAAAATCATGCATGACAATATAGTACGGAGTGTTCCTCTGCTCGACACCACGTAATGAATATGCATCTATTAACAATTTAAGAAGCGTTTAAAAAAACCATGCGTATATATACATTTATCAAACAAAAGACCCCTCACTCACTGTAGGTAATAAAGATTGATACCCCAGATCTGGAGTAGCGATGTCATAAGGATAGCGCACATGTAATGTGCGGTCACGATGATTAACTTCGAAAAAGGTACTTGAATTAACGAATTAATTACACCTATCCTTGTTTTCTCAATTTGGAGGTCAAAACACCTCCAAAAATTAACATGCATACTACCCAGGAGTAGTACCACGTGGGTCACGAGTCGACACGTGAAAACGAGATCGAAAATTGGACCTTACGCGCCCTCGCGCGGCTTGGGAGTCGGAGCCTCTGACTCCGCGCGCGGCTTCCGCGCGCGGCTCACCTTGTGGCCACGTCCGTGGCCGTGGGCCGGTCAGCGTGGCTCGCTCAAGCGCGGTCCAACTCGCTCGGCTCAGCGTCGGCTTCGGCTTCGGCTGGCCGATCCCAGCGATGGCGTCATCTTGGCGTCGACCGTCGATCTGACGAGTCTGCTTGGCCAATCGACATCGTCTGACACGATCCGTGTGTCAGCGCGGTCATCCACTGCCAGGATTCGATGCGGCGAATAAGGAAAATTGCCGATTTTAAGGGAAATTTCAAGCTTCATAACTCTCGTTTAAGTCAATTGGGCTGATTAGTACAAATGAAGCTAGGGTGAGGAGATTCAGAATTTACCATTTGGGGCGGTCACTGGCCGAGAGGGTGGCGGAGAAATTGGCTCCAAGTTTCATGGCGAACAATAGTCAGTTCGATCCTGGCGAGCCTTGGGTTTGAGTCCGGAGGACTCGAGAAGTCCCAATTGAGGATTCTCGGTACGGATCGAGGTGGAGGAGCGAGGTTGGCGGGAGGCTTGGTCGGAAAACTTAGGTGCCTTGATCAAATTCAGTTTTAAAGTTTGCAAGCTGCTTTCGAGTTCAGGTTCCTCGAAGATTAAGATGATGATGGTGATTTGGTCAAGGAATTTGGCTTGAGTGGCGGCTCGAGGAGAGGAAGAGAAGATTTTGTGTTTTTGGTTACATTTCTGTGAGAGAAAAAGAAAAGAAGAGAGGAGGAGGCACGGGGAGAGCAGGACAAAGTCGAGGACAAATCCCGAATCAGGATTGGGCACATGGCCTGCAGCCAATTGGAGCTGACGAACAACCAAATTAGGAAATACGGGAAAGCAGCAGAAAACCAACGCTAGTAAAATATTCGTTCGGTCAGAACGACGTCACAGCTCGCGGTCTGCAATTCGTATCGACGAGCCGTCAAGAAAATACAAGTGGATGCGTCGTCACGGTTACGAAGCTAGCAAAGTCCCAACGAAAAGTCAACCGGGGCAAAAACGTCATTTGCACCTCAGGGAATAAAATAAATTAAAATTTGAGCGAGGATGTTACAATGCCCCCTTATAAAAATTTCGTCTAGAAATTTCCATAAGAAAATACAATGAGGTAGATTAGAGGTACAACCACTTGTTCACAAAACATCTTCTCCCGGCCGGGTTTCACGAAGGATGCGGAGAAGACAAATGTCGAGCCGGCCGACAGCGGTGCTCCGGCGTGCCTGACCCGAGGTGACATAGGTGCTTAAGTTTAATCGAAAGAGGGATACAATTAGCCGGAAGAGTAATCGGTCGTCAGAAGGTTCGATGGGGATTTACTCTTCACTACGTTTACGGCCAAGGTGGTAATCGATAGTGCAATCGTAGTCACCACATGGTACATCTGACTCTTAGTGAGATTGAGGTCTCACGGGGAAAGAAAAGAAGAGACGCCTCAAACTTTGGTGGTCGAGTGAAACGGTCAACACGTCTCACCAAAGGGAAAAGATTCTGACTCAGGATAAAATGCAGTAACAAGCTTGAATCACATGGGTATGATAATTCATCTCATGCGGTTCGATCCTTTGAAGGCATGAGTGATTATCCATCATCTTATGTTAACTACCAATTGACCCTTACGTTGACGCATCAGCATGAGACACAAGGTACATGAGTCGTTGGAAAGTGCTAATACAGAGCAGAACAGGGCAAGCTTGAGTAGTCGGAGATTTGCTCGTGGTGCGTCATTCTGCACGAGAGGTTAACGTTCTTCTGGCAAGTTTCGCGTGAGAAGCGAGCATGAGAAGAGAAATCCTTCACGAACGTCGGTAAAAAAAAAAGCAGGCAAGCCAAGAAAGTTGAATCTTGTAACATACGAGTCGCTCCAGGATCTCATCCACGATAGCCATGCGGGATCGACAAGAAGAACAATCTACTTGGGAATCACATGTCTCGAAAGACACATGAATAGGTTGAAGTAGCCCAAAAGTTGAAAAGTTCTTAAACTTGGCGAATCATGCGCAAAACATTTTACTGTGATCGGCCCCAGATGGAATCCGCGGAGGAAGTCAACTAAGAAGGCATCACGAACTGCCGAGGATCGGGCGAAGTACTCGAGTCACCAAGTTCATGAGAGGATTCTTAGGCGATTGTCATCTAAGTAAGTATGACAAGAAAAACTTCGTAAGGTTAAGTAGCAGTCGAGAAAGTGGTGAGTAAACAACAAAGTTCTTGATCTATAGGCAGCGATGTCAGTCCACGATCGATCTTAAAAAGAAAACAAGTGCACTTGGCAGACTGGTCAAAGAGATCGCCGATTCTAGGCAAGGGATAAGCGGTTTTGTCGTCGCCCGATTGATTGCACATAATGCGATCGCGAGCATACGTCGCGAACTTCAAGCGACAAACAAGGCCGAAACCACAAGGTGAAGTACAGGCGAAAGAATTCCTTGGCAAAAGTGCACGAGTGAAATCTTCAACTCCCACCACTCACGTGGAGTCGAAAGATAAGAGGTAAGAGAGAAGATACGACAATACTTGGAGAGATCGTGGGTGAAAACCATTTCTCGTCAGCGATAAACCCGAGGTAGATCGTTAGGAAAGATTCCCAAAGAATTTTTTTTGACAAGCGGGTGCCTTGTCAGCACAGAAATTCAAATTTCAACTACCACGCATGGTACAACGAACAGCTTCGAGCCTGAAAGTTTCTTGATCTTTCGTATTTGAAAGTCGACTCTGAGTGATTCAGGTGCTCGCGGTCGCGTCCACCCCAGTCGTTATGCGGAGTGGCAGAAGGTGAGTCGACCTCATGACAATCCCACAGCACAAAAGTTAGGGTAACAATCCATTCCTAGGATCTTGTCGAAAATCCCAGACATCAGGAATGAGATTAGCAAAACTTGATTCGCGATGATAACGGAGTATCAGGCAAATCCGGGGAAACCAGAGACAAACTTTGCCCTCACGGCATAGCGATTCCGTCGTACCACAATGAGGAGTACAATGTGGTCGAGTAGTTTGAGCAAACAAAATGAAATAGGCGATGGAGTGTTACTTGGATCTAGTTTGGATCTCGAGTAAAGTCAAAGATAGTTTAACGTTTCGAAACAGATCGAATCGTTCGGTGTATCTGCGCGGTCGAAATCCTGACTCACCCCGAAAAGCAAGCAGGCGTTCCCTGCTTTGGAGCGACCGGTACCATCGGGGATCTGAGAATAAGCGTAACCAAGATTCGGGGAGAAAGGTTCAGTATGGAGCCGACATTGTCTTGACAATGTCAAGTCACCACACCAAAGTAGATTGTTGAAAGAAAAGCTGATGGTCAACTTACTTTGGATCGACGGGGCCCCGAAGGTTTGTGCTTTGCCAGAGTGCTATGGACATTGGTTAGCTACGTGTCCCAATCGTCCCACGGCCATGGCACTTGAGTTTCTTGCGTACACTCGCCAAAAATGACAAGTGTAAGCGATGACGGGCGGGCGGGAGTAGGTGGGTGCGATGTGAAGCGGAATCCCAGCAGTGAATCAACTCGCCCACGTTTAAGATGAAGTTGATCCCTTTCTTGGATGATTGAGTGAACTTCCACGTTGAAAGCCGAGATTCTTTGGGCCGAAAGAATAAGCGCGTCTGACTCTTGGTGGCAGGTCGGGTTTGGTGTTTCTCGACGACGCCACCGAAAATGGCGAGACAAGGTTCTGGGAGCTTAGGGAGTTCAAGGTGAAAGATTAAAGGTACTCGGGGTTGGTTTCACCAAGGAAATGAAGTAGAAGTTCGAAATCGAACCTCGTAGGAAAATTTCGAACTAGGTCTGAGGTTACCGAGGGTCGGTAAATTGAGATCGCGAATGGTGGTAAGGCAGTGATCTCGCTAGCCAAAGAAATGGGCGAGCGGAGCGAGAAAGAAAGTTCGGGTGCCTTAGTGAGTTTTGGTTAAACGAGAAACCAAAGAGAGACAAAGATGGCAGCTTGATTAGCCAAGTGAACCGATCGCGGTGAAAAGTCTCGTCGGCGTTCAAATCGAGATTCGATGAAAGTGTTTGTCTCGAGGACGGTGGATGCGCTGACAAGTCGAAAACCAAAGTTAATGTCAATCACGAGTCACTTTCGTGGATATGCAATCCCTTGTGTCAGCGATTAGTCAAAGATAACCTTTTTGCACAAGTGGAAATGCAGTGGATTGAATGACAAAGTCACGAAGTGGAAGGAAAATGTAGACTCAGGAGTAGAAAGTTACTATTCGAGAGAATGAGTCCGACAAGCAGCTTGATCATTAAAAGACTCCCTACCCGGTTGAACAACACCACGAAAATGGATATTGTCAAAACTAAGTGATCACAATTGTTCGAGAAAATGCAGCCAAGCAGGATTCGGTTCACGATCATCGAAAAGGTTAATGCGATCGCCACGTGCGAGGAAGAAGTAAGAAATAAATTCAGTGATACTTTTCCAATTAGAAGAAATGGAAAGTGGTTAGAAACAAGCGAGAGGAAAATCGTCTCGAGCGCTACTTTGCTAACAATTTGAACATCCGGCGGCGTGCACTCGGCGATGGCGAAACTACCCACAGTGGCAGCGTCAGGTCAGCGCGCCAAAAATGCGAGTTAGGGGATTAAGGTCATTAGTTACGATGTAAAACACTAGAGTGCAAGGAATTTGTGAAACTACGTCACGAATTGAGTCCCATAGGGCTGGTTTGAACCACGAAAAATTAATCAGCGGGTTAGCCAACGTCAGCCTGCATGTTGTCCCGGTACTTGATGAAAAATCATCCGTTGTGTCTAAGCCCGACACCACAACATCGACGAACCAGTTTCGATTGATCGCGATTCCATCGGGGAAGTTAACAGCAAGCGTCGCGTCTGCAGAAACGCCGAGTTCCTCGTCCAACCAAAGCTCAGGTGCGCACGGTAAAAATCACAATGCGACAAAGCGTAAATGGAAAAGCGCGGCGTAAACACATGGCGTCGGTGGTATGACTAAAGAAGAACTTGGAATTAGCCCAAAAACAATACCTAAAAGTGTAAAGTTCGGAAAATTCTGGTCCAGACAAGAATCAAGAACAAAAGTTCGAAATCAGTCGTGCCACGAGACAGAAGTACGAGATCACGGAAAGAAGAGCCTAGGTTACGAAAAACCACGGCCTCGATACCAGTAGGTATCCGATCGGACGAGCGGTGCCAAAGTCATGGCCGATACCAGCGTTAAGCGTGTGAAAGCAAAGAAAGTTGAAGGATGGAAATAAAGAATAATGAATATTTAATTGAACGATGGCGTGCGAGTGCCGCGAAAAGTGCGTTTGGAAGAATTTAAAAAGAATACACGATGAAGTGGGTAAAAAAGGGTAAATTTATACAAACGTATAAGAATCCTACATCGTCATACTGCAACGCCATCGGCGATAGCAAGGTTCCCTGACCAATGTAGCACGGAGGGAAGCAAAACATAAAAGCAGTGAGTGGAATTGAAACAAAGTTTGATAAAGCAGATTGTTTTCAAAAACTAGTAACCCTAGTTTGAAAGCAAGTATAATTGATAAAATAAGTGTGCATGCATGATCTGAAATCATACCATTTAAAACATTAGGGTACTCCCTGATACATCATTCTTGTATTTGCTCGCTCGTATGTAAACACACATGTCCACTTAGGGCTAAATCCACAATGAACAAGCTAGGTATAATAATTCTGCTAAGTACTCCAATGGCGGTCTAATCTTTATCGCCCAGCGTGCACAAATGTGCGTCACGCAAGTCGAGTTTTTAGTGCAGCTTCAGGCTGGTGATACACATGGATCATCTTTGCGTGGCAGTGCGTGGTAATGACTCTAACGTCAAGGCTAGTCCACGGCCACAAGGTAGTACTATACAAATTATATGTTGAGGAACAGCATTGAAGTCATGCATGACAATATGTAGTGCGGGTGTTACCGCATAAGACACCGTAATGAATATGCATCTCTTATTTAACAATTTAAAGCGTTTAAAAAAAAGCCATAGTATATATATGCACATTTTATCAAACAAAAGACCCACTCACTCCTTTGTAGGTGGCGGGTCAGTACCGTCTGCAGGTAGCCGGTAGTCCTACGGATAGGCCTCGCCTATATGAGAAATCAGGGTACAATGATTAACTCAAAAGGTAGAATTAGCAAATTAATTACACCTATCCCTTGTTTTCTCAATTTACAGAGGTCAAGCACCTCAAAATTATGCATACTACCAGGGTAGTACACGTCGTCCTGGTCGACACGTAACGAGATCAAAATTGGACCTTCCACGCCTCACGCGGCTTGGGTCGGGCCTACGAACACGGCAGTACGCAGCGGCGACTCCGCGCGAGCGACCGAGCGGCGGTGAGCGGAGGTCCCGCGTGGCTCGCTCAGCGGTCTTCGGCGCTCGCTCAAGGCGTCAACTCGGCTCGGCTTCCAGCCGGTCCCAGTGATGGCGTCATCGCGGCGTCGACCGTCGGTTTGGGCAGAAGTGCAAGCGTGTCGACATGCGGTCGACGGTCGTTGGCGTCAGCGCCCGGTCATCCACTGCCGATTTGATGCCGACGCCGTGCTTGTGCGGAGTCTAGGAAAGTACCCGGTTTTTAAGGAAATTTCAAAAGCTTAAGCCTTCGTTTTTAAGTCAGTTAGATGATTCAAGTACCAAAATGAAGCTAGGGTGAGGAGATTGGGGTACCATTTTGGGGGCCAGTCCGCGGCGGTGGCCAGGGTGACTCAAAGTTTCATTGGCCAGACTTGACGAAATCAGTTCCGATCTGTGAGGCCTTGGGTTTGAGTCCCAGGACTCCCAGAATCCCAGGTGAAGTTCTCGGTGGATCGGAGGTCGGGAGCGGGTTTGGCCAGAAGCCGTCGGGTTTTAGGTGCCTTGATCAAATTCCCGATTTTACGGGTTTTACCAAGCTTGCTCACGAGTTTTACGGGTTCCTCGAAGATTAAGATGATGAAGTGATGATTTGGTCAAGAATTTGGCTTGGTAGCGGCTCGGGGAGAGGAAGAGGTTTTGTGTTTTGGTTACATTTGCGAGAAGAAGAAAGAGAGGAGGCACGGGAGGCAGGACAAAGTCCAGGACAAATCGGGAATCCGGGGATTGGGCACATGGCACTGCGTGGTGGGCTGACCCGAACAACCCAATTGAAATACGGGAAACGCCGAAAACCAACGCCCGTAAAATATTCGTTCGAAGTCCGAACGACGTACGGCTCGCGTCTACGAATTCGTATCGACGAGCACGTCAAGAAAATACAAGTGGATGCGTCGTACGAGTTACGACGCAAAAGTCAACCGAAAAGTCAACCCAGGGGCAAAAACGTCATTTTGCACCTCCGGGAATAAAATAAATTAAAATTTGAACGGGATGTTACATAGTGTTACTCTTATTTATTAATCCATACATCTATCCATCTATACTATATATCAAGAGCAAGGTTTGAAATCGCGTCGCGTAAGGCGTCGCGTGGGAAGTTTCGCTATGCAATGTCGCGCTATGTAGCGGTTTCGCGTAAGCTATTTGAGACTTGCATAGCGTAAAATAGTAATGAACATTGAATAAACATATATATATATATACTTGCACCAATACACATATAATTTCACATTAATGCATAATAAACTATCAAAATACATATTGTTCAAGTTCAACAACACAAAACACTTGAATAAAAATCCAAATATGCCAAACATAATGATGATCTTATGTTAAAGATCATTCACAAAGTTACAAAATATTCATAAACCCATTACAAAGATAAAAACTAAACTTTACTCATTTAAATCATCATCCTCATCAAGAATATCATCACCAAGCAAACTATCATCATTGTCACTACCAAAACTAGGGATTTGTCCTTTTATAAAGTTACAAATAGCGTTTTCAGCGCGTAATTATCGCGTACGTTTTTTGAGACTTCCGTGAAAATTTTGCGCGATGTTGCGAAATTGGTTCCGTTACGCGATATTGCGCGATATTTCAAACTATGATCAAGAGAACTTTTATTATCAACCAAAATGTATGAAATGCCAATACTATCCTTTCAATCTTAAATAAATTGAATTTTAGCTCTTGATTAGATAAGTAAATTGGTAGTCAAAACAATTATTCAACACATTTATCTCTTCTATACTATTCCACTTTTTCTCCGCCTATAACTTAGAGTAACTTTCATCACATGCATAGCATAACAACTGTTACAGCCCGTACCGGAGAATAATATTATTTTATTCCTGGAGATGCAAAATGACGATTTTGCCCTTGGTTGACCTTTCGGTTGACTTTTGCGTCGTAACTCGCACGACGCATTCACTTGTACTTTCTCGACGTGCTCGTCGATATGAACTCGTGGACGCGAACGGAATGTCATTCGGAGTTCGGATGAGCGTTCTTCGGATGATAATTCGATTTCGTTTCGTATTTGGGCCTTGGGCCCAGTAATTTCTGTGGGCCCAGCCCACTGTGTCTCTGTCACTCCTGTTTCTTTCAGTCTCTACTCTCCTCTCTGCCTTTCCTCCCCGACCACACTCACCTCAAGTCTGCAATTTTGCAGAAAACAGGAATTAAAACCAAACCTCGCCCAAAATTGCTCAAGGCACCCTGCCTTTGATTCCTTCATCTTTACCCATCACTTTGCTTGCAACCTTCACCACTGCACTTTGAGCTTGTGAGCTCGAACTAAGAACCCAGGAGCCTGTAAAATTTGGAAACCCAGAAAATACCAAAACTACTCTGGACACCCCGAGCTCGAATTTGGCTTCACTGTGCCAACTCTTGGCCAGATGAAAGCACTGGCATCTTCATCGTCCTCATCAGTCTTGGGCCACCCCTGGAACCCAGAAAGCTCGAAATCAGTCGACGAACCAGACTCGGCCATTTTCCCGGCGACCTCTGATCGGCCAACCGTGGCCATCCAAGCCTCGATCGAACCTCAGATCATCACCAATGGGCTTCTGGGGACCCTGAGAGTCGAACCCAGGTCCTGCATGCAACATTCCAGGCGAGATCGGTGAAACCCGATCTTTGACCGTGAAGCTCGAGCTCGACTCCGACCAATCTCGGCCATTTCAGGCCCAATTCTTAGGTAATTTGAACTCCTTGCACTTCCAGCTTCCTTTTCGTGATAAAATCGTAGATTTTGGCGAAGAATTGAACCCTCTGAGAAATTTCCCAGATTCCGGCGAAGTTTTCCAGAAACCGGCGCCGGCGAGCGGCGGCCGGCGGCGGAGCCCGGCGGTCGGAGTAGCAGCGACCTGACGTCATCGACGCCGGTCCGAACCTGTTCGTGACGTCAGCAAGCCCCGGTCCAATCCGGTCCAACCCGGTCCGAACCGGGGAATATACCCGAGGTATATTCCGTTAAACCCTTAACGGCGTTAACGGAATATTCTAACGCCGTTATAATATTCCGTTAACTTTAACTGTACAGTAACTGACACGTGTCACTGCGCGTGGCCGGCGAGTGGCCGCGCGCGTGGGAACCTTCCAGCAGCGCGTGGCGGCGCGTGAGGGCACGTGGGACCTCACAGCCGCGCGTGGCGGCGCGTGAGGCCAAATGGCAGCATGTGGCGGCGCGTGCGGCGGCGCACGGCGGCCCACGACGGCGGTTTTAGGGTTTCCGACCCCGAAACTCCGTTTTCGGGTATCCGAACGCCGTTTTTCTTGTAAATTCGTGCACTTTATTAATTTGTGGGTTTTGAAATTAGGTTTGGCGACTCGTGGACTCCCGTTAGCGTATTTTCGGACCACTTCGGCTTCGGTATTTGTGAGTGGGCCCTTTCCTTACTCAAATTAAATGTCTTATATGTTTTAAATATTATTTTGGGTTTGCCTATGCTTTTCAAATGATTATTGTTACTTTATTAGCAAACTTATTAAATATTGCCTACATTATTATTATGATTCTTAGTTTGGTATTTGACCCGTATTTCCGATAGGCCTCGTACTACAGGTTATTTACTCGGCTTACATGTTAGACTCGGTATTTCGTTAGGCTATGGAAATTAGTGAGCCTTGGCCTACATTACCATTTGGGAATTATACCATTAAATTGGTAATTTCCGTATTATTGTGTACGCGTATTGTTTGTATCGAACTGGCCCTATTTTTAGGGGGTTTTAGATAATTATTTGATATTGTGCTTGTTTGTGACTATGGGTTTTTATACCTATTTGACGGCCTTGAGCCGTATTTGGGTGAACCTTGGAAGTGGTAATTTTCTACCGTATTTTTGGGTTCACCTAATCTACCATTAAGTTGGTATTTCCATACCTTGGTACCCGTATGGGTATTCTTGGTATTTTACGTATTGTGGTTAATTACTTGGTTTTTCGGGTACGGTACCTGAGAATACTTTATTTAGTGGTAGTTTTAAAGGTTATCCCAAAAAGGGAAATTACCTTATACTGTTTTATTTAAGAATACTCCGTGGCATGTTTTTATACGCTCAACTTGGGAGGCTTACACGGTGTTTATTGTACTGTCCGGGCCAGGACCAGCCTTCACGTGATTGTTCACACGCACCGATACGCTCACTATGGATCCATAGTAAGGTGCCAGCCTGTTCGAGGACGCATGGGCGCCCGAACTCGTTGTGATGCGATTAGCACCAGCTTCACGTGATCGTAGTACATGAGCGTAACTTTAATTATACACCCAGCCTGTTCATGACAGAATATATCTGTATGAACTCGTGTGTCTGCCTTGCCTAACCGAGCATTTATCTTGTAGTTGGATTGTGTTATTATCTCGGATTTTCACTGATGCCACGGATACTTGTATTTGATTTACAGTCTTCCCGTATAACTTTATTTTATGAACCTTTTGATAAAGTAAATTATGCCGAACGGTGGCTTTCTGCCCGTTTCGGACGGTAAGTACATTTCCGTACTTACCTTGATTTTCTACCTATTACTATATTATGTTTTCAAGAAAGGTTTTACGAAACTTATTACTTGTTTTACGGCGAGGGGTTAGTATTTTCAAAAAGGAAAGGTTTTCACAAAATAACTAGCTATGGCCCACTCACCCTTTTGTTTTGCGCCCCTCCAGGTTTAGCGGCTTGAAGTTAGCAACATCGAGATCCGGTGGTATGAAGATCGTTAGAATCTCCTTGTAATTGTAAATTTCCAGTATTCTGTACCTTGTACGACTGTTATTGTATTCAATTGTTCAATTTATTTCTTATTTTATTCAAATTGGCTTTCGTCACCCTACGTGGTGTCGGCCAGCACATCCGACTTTTGGGTGTCCACGTATACATCCGGGTCGGGATGTGTCAACAACACAATTAGTTTTAATAATCGAAATATCCACACGCCATATATTACATCAAATTAGGAAATTTTTTAAATGCCTATAGCATTATTGTTTATCCCTTAAAAAGTTATAGTTTAGTGATGCAATTTTTTCATATTAAATTCTTAAGACATACCCAATGGTCAAAGGAGAAGGATAACAATGAGTAGATGATGCCATGGTGGAGGGATAAAGAAAAAGATAGGCCCCAAGTTTTTATTTTTAATTTTGTAAAATACTAAAAAATATATATATATATTTTAGGGACAGATCCGTGATTAACAGGAGGAATCAAGTGAAAGGGATAACGACCGCTTGAATTTGTGAATTACATTACCTACGGGAAACTTTCACATGTCGCCCAGCAGCCAATCAAAATTCAGCGCCACAGCCGTCAAAAAATAAATAAAAGCGGGTATATATCGCTCAAGCGCCACGTGTTAGGGCTTCTATTATCAGCCAATGACATTCCAGCTGTGACTCACCGAGTCCCTGCTGCCTGTGATTTTATCAAAGCCCGCTCAATCTCTCGCCGCACAAACGGTGGCAAAAGATTCAGTTAACTCGAGTCTGACACTGAACCGCCCTTTTTTCTTCATTTGTTTTCGAAACCTGCGAAGTCGGAGAGCTCCGCACTGTCGTCTGAACATCCAAACGGCGTCGTCTTACCAAAGCCCTAACCCCTAATCGAAGAACCCTAATTTTCGAATTCGTTATCTCGGGTAAGCTACGGAGCATTTCAATTCGCCAATACACATTTGCCTCAGCTTTCCGAATAGCACTACGCAAGCATTTTCCTTCTCTCTGTTTGGTTGCCGAGAAAGCGCGGGAAAATTGAAGAAGGTAATAATTTTGTTTTTCTGTGAGTTAAATGATTGGAAATTATCGGCATTGTAGGTCTCGATGAGGGGCGTAAAGCCGTTGCCGGAGGCGGTTCGTAGCTCGATGCGCTCTGGAGTTGTCCTGTACGACCTGACGAGCGTAGTGGAGGAGCTGATTTTCAATAGCTTGGATGCCGGCGCTGCGAAGGTAATTACTTTATGCCACTTAATTAAGTTTGATTAAGTTTGTGTTTTAAGTAGTAATGATAGCAAAAAAGTTAATTAGTTTGGCAACTGTTTGTTTATGGTCTCAGGTATCGGTTTTTGTGGGTATTGGCACATGCTATGTAAAAGTGGTGGATGATGGTTAGCACTAATCATCTTCCTCTTTCGGTTATAACTGTATAAAATATTCAGTTTTCGTGCCTTAGATATGTTTGGTAATGTTACTTGTAGGACGTGGGATTACTCGTGATGGATTGGTGTTGGTGGGAGAAAGATATGGTAACGTTTTTCTCTTTTAATGCTTTATTGATGATACTAGACGGCAGTGAACATAGTATGATTGGCTTAGATGGGTGTATATTGTGTGAGTTTGATAGCTGGTCATAAATGATGTATGCTATATATAATGTAAGCAGCAACGTCAAAGTTTGATCGTTCTACTGAGGCAAATGCTGCAACTGGGAGCTTTGGTTTCCGAGGTGAAGCATTGGCTTCAATTTCTGACGTGTCATTGTTAGAAATCTTAACGAAATCTTCTGGGAGAGCAAATGGGTATCGCAAAGTTGTGAAGGTGTGGGCTTTTCACTGTTTTGCATTTGTTGCTCATAATAACAGAATTGGTTTTATGGCTTTATTCAAGTTTTGCTCTGGTTGACTTTTCCTCTATTTTTTCTTAGGGATGCAAGTGTTTGTATCTTGGAATAGATGATGACAGGAAGGATGTGGGCACTACAGGTACCGAATTATTACTGTTCCTATTGTCTTGGTTTAAGCTTGTCAAATTTTCTAATATTGCATCCTTGTTTATGGAAATCAATTCCATTGAAGGTTATTAACCATGATTACTTTGATGGGTTCCATTACATTACCCTGGATAAATGCTTATTGGCGTTTTCCCTGGATAATTCCACTTACATTAAGAATTTGATTAATCACTTGGTTGTTGTTGCAGTTGTTGTTCGTGATCTGTTTTACAATCAACCAGTTCGGAGGAAGTACATGCAATCCAGGTGCCACTCCTGGACCATGTTTTGTTTTCTTTATGTGGTTTATATAAGATTGTTTTCAGCTGCCTCAAACAAGATAGTGCAATGAAATAAACTGACTTGATCTGCCTTTTGATTTTCATTACAAACTGGAAGCCCCAAGAAAGTATTGCACTCTGTCAACAAATGTGTACATCGGATTGCCCTTGTACACTCAAATGCTTCTTTCAAAGTCGTAGACATTGAAAGGTTTTCTTCTAAACACATTTTTAGTTGAAGAATGTATGGTTGTTGTTTTTTATTTCTTTGTTTATTAATTTACGTCTAACTCTCTATGTAGCGAGGATGAGCTTCTTTGTACAGTTCCTTCTCCCTCTCCCTTGACACTATTGAAAAGGACTTTTGGGACTGAGGTTTCCAACGCTCTTCATGAATTAAACATAAGTAATGGAAGATTAGAGCTTTCTGGATACATATCTACTCCTTGCAATAATCTCGCCAATAAGGTAGAAGGATTTATATAAATGATGTAGATGATTTATACCTTTTTAAATATTAGTTTTCTTGTTTCTTATTCTTGAAACGTTTATTTTGCAGGCCTTCCAATATGTCTGTATCCATGTCTTTATTTTGGAGAATATTTACCAAGTTATAGGAGTGTGTTAGGTCTCAGAGGAGCTATATTTTGTTCTTGACCTTGACGCTGGCAGATATTAACTCACGGTTTGTTTGCAAAGGGCCAATTCATAAATTGGTTAATCAGCTGGCCAATAGTTTTGAATTCTGGGATCCAGGGAAGGCTATTGATGGGTCCCAAAATAGGAAGCGAAGTAGGCCTCAGGCATTCGCAGCTTATGTTTTAACTATAAGCTGTCCCCGAACATTCTATGATTTAACCTTTGAACCATCAAAGACATATGTGGAGTTCAAGGTAACTTTCCTTTTTGACTGTGAGTTGTGATCTATGTATCATATACGATCTGCTTCTCTAACACTAACTTTCCTTTAAACTGTCCCCGAATATACGTTTGTATTTCAAATTGATGAACATTTATGCTTCTATTTCTTTTCTCTCCCCCACTTTGGCCAGGATTGGGTTCCCGTACTTGCCTTTATTGATAAGGCCATTCAGAACTTCTGGAAGAAAAAGATGCATGATGGTATGCCTTCGCCCCTGGCTTGTTTCTGAGAGCTTCTTTCACTTTTGTTGGTGTGAACACATATTAATGAATCATTATTTTGGTATAGCGTATAGCGAATTTAAAAGTGTATTAACCTCTAGGTTTATTTCTAGGAGAATCTCGTTGTCATGGAGCTGATATTTTTGGAGAAGATCAAATGCGGAAGAAAGGTGGCAACGTTAAATCTGCAGATGAAAGTAAGGAACAGAATTTTTGTTTTTCATTTGACACTGTGAATTGAATATGAGTCCTGTCTTTTAGTTTCTTCAATTCATTTTAGTGCTATGGAGTTTAAAAGATGTTAGTTTGGTTCAGTTTTCCTTGGCTCATATCCTTTTTCTTTCTAGATTTACTTGATGGAGATTTGTCAGAACTCTCTAAGTTCGGGAAAAAAAAGAGCAGGCAAAGTTGTCAGGCTTCTCCCGACCTTATGGATATGTTAAATCAAGAAGACAACCATACATCTCAGAAGAGACATGTCAGAATGCCATTTGAATGTACTGAAGACTTCAATGGCTTCCAAGGGCAACATATTGGGATTGAATTTAGTCCTCATACTGATTATTCTTTTCAATCACGGGATGATTGTCTAGACAAATGCATGCTAACAACAACTCGAAAGAAGGAAAACCATCCTTGGATGTCGGATATCAAACGTTTCTCTGATGAAGATTATATACTTGAGAATAGATCCGCTGCTGCAGAAAGATCCAGTAATGTGGACAACAATATCTTTAGCTCAGAATGGCAAGATGAGCCCTTTAAAGTTGATCCCAGTGTTGGCATTGGTTCAGCAAGCAGGAGAGTATCTTATGACCATCATGAATTTGGTAGCGATGTAGAGTTCACCCGGGATTTAGTTCAGCCGTTCCTCAAGAGTTGTTCCTCAAAAGAAAGGTTTATATATGAGAGGGATTTGTGTGTGGATGATAGGATCAAATATCAAAATGATGGCTTTGGGAACAAGAGAAGGCAGGGTGGCTCTTATAACAGTGTAGAAATTCCAGAAATTGAGGGCAGCAAGAGTTTAGATTTCTTTTCAAGGACCTTGTGGCCAGAGGAGGAATCAAGTGCTCAGCCCTTAACCAAAGTTTTAACAGACCTGTCTACAGAGTTCAATTCTCCGTCAAGAGCTTTTATGAAGTCACTCCCACACTATGAGGAACAGTTTTATGAAGAAAGTTCAGTCATGAATGTAGAGAGCATTGGCTCCTGCCATAAGACCTTAAATAATGATTGGACCTCTGTGATCTCCAATTCATTATCCCAAAACACGTATTTGGATTTTGAACCTGTCTCTGATATAAATGCAGTTGAAGGGCATTATAGATCTGATAAAAGCGCTACTAATAGGTATTTTGTGGATGGTGAAGAAAAGGACTGCACATTTGGTTATGATATAATATCAAAGAGGTCCAACCGAGAACACTGCACTATACATACAGACCATGAACTGGATTTTAGTGATTATTCAAGTTCTGGAAAATTCTTTCAACTGCACAATTTAGATGGCGAGTTTTCTCCTGAATGTCCAGATATATTAGCTGATGAGACAGATTGGTCAAGTTTGTATCCGCGCAGAAAAGATAACATGGGTATTGACTTGTATAAAAAACAAAAAGATCGGTTTAGAGGTCAAGATTGTCAACAAAATCAATCTTCCATAGGAAGATCGAAAAGAAGCCATTCAGCTCCACCATTTTATAGAAGCAAGAGGAGGTACTTTACTTTAAGTCATCCTTTGACAACAACAGCAGGCAAACCTGATCCACTTACTTATCCAGGTATTATCATGTGATTTTCCCTTTTAAGGCTCAGCAGCTGATATAGATGCGGACTAGCTAATACACCTTTCGTGCAGAAGTTAGCAAGATGAAGGATCTCCATCAACCTCCTGGTGGTTACCATCTAAATTTGAATCCGAGTTCTGTCGAGGATTTCCCACTAGACACCAGGTAATTGAACTTCAATTATTTTTCTGTTACATCGTATTTTATTTTAAGTAAGTTATTGACTTTATCCTCTCACCCGTCAAATTTACTTTCAGACCAGATATTGAGAAATCTCAAGATATAAAAGCTGTTGTAAACAAGATGCACGAAGTTGAAATACTTGAACAGTCTAAGCCTTGCCCTGTTTTAGAATTCCTCTCCAAGGATCAAGACTCCCTGAACTGTGGGACTAAATGGCGGAATTGCTGTCCCCAGATCACGGTGAGTAATTATATGTGTATTTATATATGGAGGGTTGATGCTCAAGATGAGTTCATCACTAGACTTTTTTGCCACGAAAGTTTGCATTCACTTAATCAACTTGTAATTGTGAATGTAATTTTTGATAATGCAGAACTCAAGTAAAACGCAAGGTCTTCATAATCAAAACATACTTGACATCTCTTCTGGATCCTTGCATCTCTCTGCTGACTCATTAGTTCCTGAATCTATCAACAAGAACTGCCTCAGTGATTGCAGAGTTCTTCAGCAGGTGGATAAGAAATATATTGCAGTTATGGCCGGTAGTACACTTGCTGTTATTGACCAGGTCCGTTTATTGTATATTATTCAGGATGTTTTTTATGTTTTGGCTTTGGGATTTAAGCTCTTCTAATGGGTCAACAATAAGTTTCTTGTTAAATAAGGGGCACCTACAATTCACTTATAGATTACAATAAAACTTTGCATGTATCCGATCATGTTATTTACTTACTCAAAAGTCGCCTTTAGAGAGGAAAATTAAGCTACCCAGGCTAGGATATAAGTTTATACATGAAAATCTTGCTTGCTCGAAAACTTTATCAGAATAAGATAGAATTGTGTCTCTTCAAAGTAGATGCATACATGTAATATGCAGTCCATTCAGCTGTTCGCAAAACCTAACTTGAAAATAAACTTGTGTTCACATAAACACATGTAGTTACATTCACACCAAGTCTCACATGCACATGAATGCAGCAGTTTTAACGTTGGCGGCAATTATTTTCTACAGCATGCTGCGGATGAAAGGATTCGATTGGAGGAGTTGCGTCAGAAGGTATTATTATCTTTCCTGTTTGAACTGTTAGAAATGCTATTTCTATCATGGCTTACAAGACTAGTTGACTATTTAGGTGTTATCTGGAGAAGGAGAAGCAAAGGCAATTACTTTTCTGGATGTTGAACAAGAGTTGGTATGTAGTGTATCTCATGCTAAATGAAGTTTTAATGGTTGCATTCCTTGACTCTTTGGTTCTTATAATCATAATTCAGGTTCTGCCAGAGATTGGTTACCAGTTACTGCATAACTATGCTAAGCCAGTTGAAGAGTGGGGTTGGCTCTGCAACACACATGCTGAAGGTGCAGGGTCCTTCAAGAGGTATTTTACGTGACTTACCCAGCATATTTCTTATTGATGCTAAAGAATATGATACTGCTGTCAATTTCCAGCATTATGAACATAGCGCAATAACTTGGTAGGCTTCTGTATTGCTGATTTGAGTGTCGGTGGATAAACTCTGCAAAAATTGGGGTGCGGTGCCCCCAAGAATTTGCAATTCTTGTAATAGCAATGTTGAATTTTCGGTTTACACAATTGAGTTATGAATCAGTGTCTAACATGCATTTTCTAGTGCTTGATAATTTTGCTTTTCATGCTTGGTGTTGCAAAACTACAATAAGTTGGACACTACTTACATAGTTCATTTTATATATTCTTGTATTTTCTGAGATATTATTGTTCAATTATCCTGATTTTTGGGATTTAACCATTTGGCAGGAATTTGAATCTCCTCCACAGGCAACCAACAGCCATCACACTTATTGCGGTGAGAAGCACCATCACTTCTCATTTTTAATTCTTCCATTCGCCCCTTGCATGAGCTCAAAACAAGTTGAACCATGATCATTTACCTATGTCTATATCCTTTGTTTAATTTGAAGTAATGACTTGAGAGTTGAGATGCTAATGCATTGCAAATTCAATCACTTTAGAAAGGTATATTAAAGCTGCCGCTCACTGTTTCACAGCATTGATATATATATATTTTTCTATAAATGGGATGCAGGTACCCTGCATCTTAGGTGTCAATTTATCTGACTCAGATCTTATGGAATTTCTTCAGCAGGTAATGCAAAGCATGCCTCTAGGACTAGTTTCCCTCTTTTTGTGTCGATGTCTTTGTCATGACTTCAGTTCACACAAGTGTCTGACAAAGCTTTCTGTTCACTCTTCAGCTTGCTGATACAGATGGATCATCCACAACGCCACCATCAGTTCTTCGAATCTTAAATTCTAAAGCATGCAGAGGTAAATGCTGAACCTCCACATTCTAGAGGCAAACAAGTATTGTTCAGCGATATGGATTAAGATTCTTAAATAAGGTGCCACTAAGGCCTTTCCATTGGGTGTAAATGTTTTTCTCATACAGAAAATAGAAAGTTAATCTTGAGTTGGTGTAACTATACCGAAAAAATAACCTTTTACTATTTTACCTCTTTACACAGTTCATGCCTGATATCAAATTTCCAGACAAGTTTTTCTTGCATATGAATTTATCACTTATGTTTAGATGATTTTTTTTTATTCAATAATTTTCCTTATTTTCTTGTTAGGTGCAATTATGTTTGGGGATTCCTTGCTTCCTTCCGAGTGTAACCTCATCGTTGAAGAGCTAAAGCAGACTTCTCTATGTTTCCAGGTAAGTGATCTTTAGAGGCTAAAAGAAATTTTATGAATGTGAATGTGGATTGGCAGTGTCTGAGAGAGGCTTCCATGTTGACTTATCGAAAAACTATGGAAAATTTGTTTTGCAGTGCGCTCATGGTCGACCAACAACTGCCCCACTTGTGAACTTGGAGGCGTTGCATAAACAAATAGCCAAGATTGCATCATTGAATGATGGCGCAGATCATTTGTGGCATGGGTTAGGTCGACATGAACTTAGTCTTGCACGTGCGAAAAAACGCTTAAACTTGGCTAGGAGCTAGAGTGATGACGATACAATTTTGTTCCAGAGTCACAACGCCGGCCCTGCCCGTGCGGAATTGACACATTCAAGCTGTAAATTCTTTCTCGTTCTTTTTTCTGATAAAGTAAATATGCCTGCCCCATTATAGAAAAAACTACGAGCAGAGCCTTTGTGTGAGCACTTGATTGATCGCTTTTACACATAAAGAAAATCAATTCATTTTATTTTCTATTGATCAATCTGGTTTCTGCCAATAGTTATGACATTCTGTCCCAACGGTACAACAGATGATCTCCTTTTAATGGAGAAAATATGTTGCCGCCGGGACAGTAGCTCTTTGTGTCTACATCACTCTTCACGTGAGCAGATTCTCGAAAGTCGTTTTTGCAGGAAAATACGTAATCAAAATGTGGTTGGGCTAATCTTTGGTGTCAAGGCAGACATCTGTCTTGTATAACAGAAGTAGAAGGGAAACAGGGCCGGTGGAAGCAGAACAATGATATAGCAATCGAATGAGTAGTCGAGTACACAAATGGTTTACTCAAGTACTCGACTACTCATTCGATTGCTATATCAGAATGTTTATCTTACCAAATCAACATTAAAAAATGAGGACAAAATTCGAATTTACATTGATTTTGGCTACAATTAATTAAATCAGCAGATTGTACAGTGTGATTTGTCTAACTGATTGCAATAGGAATCCTTTTTAATCTTTGTTCGAATCAAAATTCTCTCCGTTCATCCTCCTCGTCATTGCTTTGCAATAGAAGTCGTATCAATCTGAATCCTACGTTGCTTGAAGAGGAAGTCTTAGCTCTGCAAATTATTCCACGTTGCTTGAGCAGCAATGGAGGTTTCTAATGGACAACTAATAAGCTCCATCAACCATCTTCCATACATGTGTTTGAGCTTCCTTTAGCACCGGTAGCAGCACACAAGGCCTTCCAGATGGGCACCAACATTTTCATAGGCGGACGCAATTCCTGAAAAACAAATTCAGCTTTCAAAAGCCAAGTAATAAAAATAAGATCGGCCGTTTCACCACACTTATGCCTCCTAATACCTTGCCAATCAATAGCATGCATTGTGTACCTTAAAAACTAACACCAATTCTGCTTCCTCGTGCACAATGAAAGACAGGCTCCAGTAACATGTAACTGGAGTCACACATTCTAGTAGCACAGGTTTCAAAATCTTGTCCATAGGAACAAACTGGCGAATAACCTTTCCACTGTAAGAGTAAAACAGGGGAAGGAAAAGAAAAGAGACTATCAGAAAAACTGAAAATCCGCACAGATTATTTAATCGACAAAAAATATCCACAAAACAACAATAGAAGCTACCTCACATAGTGAGTTTCTAGTTGAACTCCAAACGCTGGCATAATCACAACGGACTCTGTCATTAAGACACTAAACCAGGTAAGCACATGAAGGTGAAATAATACATGAAGTACCAGTTCAGAAGACAAAAAGTCCCATCACTCGGGTGCTCACCTTTCTCAACACTCTTCTGAAGCAACTTTACAAGGAATGCATTTAAAAGGAGGCTCCATAAAACGATGACAACTGATTTCTCCTGTTATTCGTAAGATCATTGTATTAAGTTGCTGAGGTATGATGGATTTTCGGATAACCAATACAAATAAAACAGACATAATAAAACATAAAATTATTATCAAGCACAATTTTTATCAATAAACCAATCCGAAATCCTACAATGAACAATGGCAACTAAAAGTGTCTCACCAAACTAAACTCAAGTTCCAAAGCTCCTAATTAAGCTTGGATGTTGGCCTAATAAGTTGGTTGACATAAATAAGTAGGACCTCAAGAATAAAGATATAAACAGAAGATTGCATGAAATTAAGAGGATACATGGCGTACCTTAACCAAGAAGAGGTAGAAGGCGGTAGCTAGAATAACGAGAGCAAAGAAGTATACGAAGAAACCCTTTGCACCACTCTTTCTAACAATGATGTGGTGCACATCAACTGCTTCACAAGGCCACTTACAGTCATGTAAATACGTATATCTTTTATTAGTTATAGATGAACCCACCATTCCCCCAAACTAATGATTCATAAAATCGCCCCTTTATACCTTCATCTGCATATTCACAAAAGAATCAATTACTAAAACCGCAGGGATTGCACTCAAAAACATGAAGAAAACTTGATCACGATAATTGAGTCTGCTAAACGATATTCTAAAAACTACTCTAATCTACGGGGAGTGCGATTGGAACTAGGGTGCAATGGAGCGGGCGCACTACCTTATCCAAATGGCCTAACCCACAACTGCTATATTCAGTGAAAAGGGCTTGTTTATGCTACACTGTAAAGCTCCCACCTTTATAACACTGGTTTAGCTACATTTCCGAAATCGAACAATCTGAAAGCACTTCCAACAAATACATTGCTGGAATTTTTACCCAAATTTTCCATGAAACAATTACAACAAGAAAAGATAAACCTAATTTCACAATTAGTAAAAAATCAAGCTTTCCGATTACTATGGATTAGGCACTGCATTGACATTGGCCAACACAATACCGAATCCACGGCAATTAGGGTTTGAAGTTTGCATTGAATTGGGAATATTTGATGAGCCCGAAATCAACTTACCTGAGACGACGTCCTCTTTCACCCTCAATGGCGATCGGAGCCCAGGCCCTTAAAGCCTGTCAAATCCTCTTCCTCCCGCCCTTTTCTGCAAACCTAATTGTGAAATCATGGAAGACGACGACTGTGATGCGCAGGTTGAAGTGATGCGTTCGACCAGAAGAGTGAGTCTGCTGGAAACCCTAATTTTCGAAACCTGTTGGAGCTGGTGGAGCACTCTACCTTCGTACTTTCAACTGCCAATTAGTCTGGACAAACTATTTGGGAGTAGGCTACGGTGCTCGCAACATTGAATGCTCACACCGATCTCACCGTTAAAAGAAGGGAGGAGGGAGGAGAGAGGGGGAAGAAGGGTGAGATCGGTGTGAGCATCCAATGCTTGCGAGCACTGTAGCCAGTCCCAACTATTTGATGGTAAAGTTAATTAAACAAATTACTTTAATGGTAAAAATTAATTTAACCAATTAATGGAAGTTATGTAACTTTTATTAGAATAATAATAGCTATTAAATGGATTCATATCTACATACATATTAGGGGTCCAACTTCAGTGGTACGTACCATTGAATGGTACGTATTGTTAAATGACTAAGATTCATTTGGGGCCCACTGCAAATTAATCTGAACCATTCAATAGTCGTACTATTGAATAGTACGTACCACTCAAGATTTTTCCACATATTAGCTAGAAAGATGTTGTGAGCTTACGTGGGCGCATCATAACCGTTCATGCATTGTGAATTTTACATATATTAATGATTGAAAATTGTATGCTCATTTTATAGTAGCACAGTCGTATTAAATAGTTGGTGTCCATAGCAATAATCTATTCTACAGTTGGTCTTTGATTAAATTTCTCTCAACTCAAAATTTCAAAGTTAAAACACAAATCCCCAACTTGAATTTTTTTGTCCACAAATCTTTAACTCGAATTGAATATATCAATTTTCTTTTGCTTTTATATAAATGATATTTAAAGTTATTCTAACTTACGGGAATAAAGATTATATTGAAATACAAGAGAGCAGACACATTGTTTTAGTCAACTAACCTAACCCACATCTATATACATCTATTTGATTTTAAGGCTAAATTAATTGTCTGCGAAGTGGTAAATTGAGTATAATAATTGACTTGAGTTCATATCAACCTCCCAACTCGACAAAACAGCCCAAGATGTAGTCTCTTTTTCTCTTATTTTGCCATTTTAGCAAGGATTTATGCTGAAATCTTTCTCATAATTACGGAGATCGAATTCATTGTTATATTGAAAGAAATCGAATATTTGTTTGTTCGAGTATTCAAATAATTCATTATTAATGTTAATAATAGCAACTAGGGGTCCAAATGCAATAAAACAATTTTACATTCCAAATCCAACAAATTAATCCCACCAGAAAAATCATATAATCAAAGCTCGTGACATTTTTCCATAATTGCACCAACCCCCTCATGCCAGTGAATCCAATGATTGTATTGGACCTTCAATTTCAATGACCTACTTTAATTTCTTTAAGACCAAACTTTATATCGTCTTTTCCATCATTCCATCCCACCAACTAACACAAACACCTAAACCTTTCCTTGCAAACAAAGATATAATCAAATCGTAAATTAAGCAAGCAAATGCAAAATGGCCTAGTAGTGTGCTCGTTTCTTTGTATTCAAGTTTAAATTCTCCTTCAGTCCTTCACATAGACTAGAATTGTTTAAATTATCGCTTTGCCAACGAAAAAAAGTAAAAAATAAGCTCATTAGCTATGATTGGCTTCCCAAAATAAAATATCTAATGTTCACTATATTAACAAAGCAAAAGGCAAAGCAAGATTGATTAGTCAAGGCTCAAAACACAAAAACCCCAAAAGCAACTTTTCATATGTCATACTAGTATAATATTTATCACTATATCTATCTACTCTCCAAGTTAAACTCAGTTGGAGCCACAACTCTCTACTAGGGTTAGGCTTGCTATTTCTCCATATTCAAACAGGACCAAACTCACTCACTCAGGGACCTCCTTCACAAAATAGCTCTTCAAACATAAGGAAAACTCGGACATTCACAAATGAGCGTCAACCCGTCATGCCGTAGTCTTCTGCCTCCTGAAAAAGATTATAATTTCCGGCTTCCATCTTTCCGGTCATCAGGTCATGCCCTGCAAAATACATGCCATTTCTGTCAAGAGTTTCACAAATCTTAAAAGTTCAATACATACATATTTTGCATGCGTTTCAATGAGAGAGCTAAGGGCTTCTCATCTTTGTTCATCCAAATAAAACAAAATCAAATGACAGCCAAAGTTAGCTTGAATTTTGGGGTTCATTGATTGTTTAACAGTCTACGCTACTCATTAGAAACACTTAACCGCGTGTGAGCGCATGATGATACCAGGAAATGTATAAACGAATGCGGTTGAGAAGTTTGGGAATGGAACTAACACATAACTTAAGACTAATTATTTACAAAGAATCAGTATAAGGCATTGTTCAGTTCAGCTGACATACAAAACTAGAAGTGCGACACTGATAAATTTCGTATGTGTGATGTTATTTATTGCTAAATCATAATCCTAAGATTTAACCAAACTGTAAGAAATGGAAATGAGTAGCATTCTTACACAACACATATGCACGCGGCAAACTTACAACCTATTTAAAATTTCAGTTATTGATTGTTGAGTGTATCTTGCGAAAATGGTATATATCGGATGGTAAGCCAAGAGCCAGAAATAAAAGTTTGTACAATAACTTACTTGAGAGCACATCATCATAGAACGCCATTTCGCTTAAATGTCTAGAACCCCTTAAACCGCTCTGTGAAGGATACATTTTATCCACCTTGGAGGTATGAGGATCCAAGAAATGCAGGTCAGAGCTTATCTCCGGGCTCTGGAAGCACAAATCCTCGGTCCTTTGAGCTGAGTTCTGCTGGGACTGAAACGTTTCCTCTGGTCTTGTTTTCTTGTCCTTGGGTGAATCAACTTCTGTCTCCACTTCTGATTCAGCATGGTTACATGCTGCATTTTGTTGCTTCCTCTTTGATCGAGCGCGCCTGTTCTGAAACCAATTGTACACATTTGTTTCGGAAATTTGCCCATGCTGGCTCAGCTCAGAGGTTATCTCCTTGATCTTCTGTTTGCTTGGGGTTCCATTCCCTTGTTCGAACAAACGCTCAAGAATTTGGAGCTGCACCGGTGTTGGAGTCCACCGCTGTCTGGCAGTGATTTTGTGGCCGGTGGATGTCATCAGCGGATCGCAGTACAGATTTCCCATCCTGACTCCTGAGAGAGCAAATGCAGATGTTTTTGTTCAAAGCATATATGGTGTCATTTCATATACTTTATTTTAAACTAATAAATTGTCCCCCTTTTGGAAAAATGTACTAGTGAATATCTTAATAACTAAAGCGCACATGTGGGCGTAGCCACATGCAAGATGTTTAAGGTAGAATATCGCTTGTATAAAATAAAAAGCCTAATCAGTTCAAATTTCAGATCACAAAGAGCCAAATGTGAACAAACAGAGGGACCCAAAGAAGTGAAATTTAACATCTCAAGTTAGGAGCTTTTCGCCGTGACCTACGCTGCCAATTTCAGAGGATGAAGTTCTTTGAACAAACACCAGAAGAAAATAGGTGGTAAAAAATATATATATATTCAACCCAAGTGAGGCACCCTAAATAAACAGTGAGAAATTTGGCCACAACCAAGCCGGGAAACAAACAAACAAACAAACATTCCTGAAACTGGGATGTCAAGGTGGCTGAATCTCAATCCGATGCAATGCTAAGTGGGAAAGTTAAAAACATGTCAGCGCGTGATTGACTCGAAATACCGTTATGGTCACATGTTAGGTGTAGATAAGTTTCTCCCTAGAAACTATACTTGAAAAAAGAAGCAGACATTCCAACTCCAAGGACAAATTGACAGGAATGAAATGAATTCCAAACCAAAAAGGCCAAAGCTTTGGGAAAAAATTACAAAAAATAAGAATCCTTCATTTGGAAAACAACAAATCAGAAAAACCCCCTCACAGAAAACCAATAAATGAACCCAAATGACAACTGAAAGCAACCATAAACAAGGACCATATTGCAAAAAATGAAAAACTGAAAGGACTAAAAGAGAAAAGTGAGAAGAATAGAGGGACCTGCAAGATCTTGCTGGGCAGTGAGGTTCTTGTGCATCTCAACAAGCTGCTCACAAATGGTGGCATAAACTGCAATCTGTTTCCTCAGAGTCTCCAATTGCTCGTCAGTCATCACCTTCACATACATCACTCCTCCTCCATTCCCATTCCCCTCCATCTCCTGCTGCTCTTTCAGTTGTTGCTTCTCCCACTCCATCATCTCTCTCTCTCTCTAGAACTTCCTCTCTCTAGAACTTTCTCTCTCTAGAGTCCTCTCGGTCTGTGTGTTGAAAAAATGAGACAGTGATTCTTGTCAAGGAAGAAGGAAGAACACAATATTAACGAGAAAGTAAAGGAAGGAGACAAAAAGAGGGAGAGAAATTATAATGACGGGGCCAGAGGATGTTGAAAAATAAAAAAAAGAAAGAAAATAATTGGTGGGTGGTGTAGTGTTCCCATGTGTGTACGTTAGCACAGTCAATTTCCTATACATCAATGTGTAACAGTAATAGCTCAGATTCACTAGTTAAATTTAAAAAAAAAAAAATTAGCATACATCCAAGTTGTTAAAATTAATAATATATGTCGTGTATTGATGTACTTTATAATTTTCAACGTTAGAGTTCATACTGGTGTTCATTTTTCTCTTTTGTTTTCTTTTTTTATTAATAGTTTTCGAGAGATTTCTTGGATCCCAAAGAAATCTTTGATTGATGGTAAAAACGATTTACCTTCCCGTTTAGCATATGATTTTCATATGTTAATAATCAATCATTGTATTCTTGCTTTGAAAGCAAGCTCAAATAAAGAAACACGAGAGAAAAAATTGCGTGATTATTGAAGCATCACAACTCATCATATCATCAATGTTTGAGTAAAATGCAACCCATTAATTGTGATTGTTTGCTTAATTTCTTCATTAAGGATCCCATCAATAAACAACAAGATATGATGAAGAGATTTAAAACATTAACACAAAGAATAAACACGAGAAAATTTAGAAAAATGTTCTTTTTTTTGTATTATGTAGATTTTTTTTCAAACTCATTAAGATGATTTTTTGCAAATGTATAGTTATTTTTTTATTTTATTACAAAAAATTATTACTGCTCTAAGCGATACTATTTATCACGACATAGGATTAAAAAGAAATATTTTATCTACCACATCAGTTCACCATTCACAAATATATAATTTAAATTCATAATCTATTAATAATGCTGTTTTTTAAGAAAGTGTGTTTTTATTTGAAATGCTTTTGTTAGTAGTATTTTCTAAAATTTTATCAAAATTCAAGTTATTTTCAGCTTCTTTAGACGACACAAAACAATATATTTTTTTTTAATCAAACATGCGTTGAATTTGATCTATCAAATTATAAAATTAAGTAAAAAAAAAAAGTTTGGAGGAATTTACTCGGTTTTTCTTTTTGTTAATGGTAATTAAAAGTTACTCGATGATCAGTGGTGGTAGGCCCCAGCACCATCAGAGAGTGCCTGATCTGACCTACCTAGTTGAATGAATCTTGGTCTTGGAGCACCGTGCTCTGCGCGCAGCTGCTACAGTGAAGTACTTGTTGTACTGTACTGACAGTAAAACTCTGACATTGGTGATTTCTTCATGTCAGAACTTGTTCACTTTATACATTTGACTCGCATCATTTTACTGCACAAAGATGACCCATCCCATAAAGTAAATTACTACTTGGACTAACAAAAATTTTTGAGTGTTCCAGAGTATCTTATACTCTGAATTTTTTTAACCGTTAAATCGCGATTTTTATATTTTAAAACAAAAATTTAACGGTTAAAATACACAGGGTATGAAATATTCCAAAGTATGCAAGAAAGCTCCCTTGAACTAGATATTTCTTTTACTTAGGAAAAGAGAATACACCCTCGTCTCCACCAATTAATATCAACGACTATATATATATCGATATGTAATTGTAATTGGTTATTGATATGCTATTTATTATGGATATGTCGTTTGCGGTATTGATACTATCAACACTGCAATGATATAGTTGATATGTCTGTCAGTGAAAATTTAATTGAAAGGTGAATGACAACAAGTTTAGTAGCAAAAATTATTGGGTGCTCCGAAGTACGGGGTACTCCGAATTTTTTAACCATTAAATCTTGATTTTTATATTTTAAAACAAAAATCTAACGATTAAAAAATTCGGAGTACCCCGTACCCCGGGGTATGCAAGAAAGACTCGTTTAGTAGGCGGTCGAACAAGTCAGTTGATAAAGATCAATAGAAACTAAACAATCCAATCTATTTGAGAAATTCTTCAACCTCATGACAACCTGAATTCATACTCGATTTTCAATTATAATAGCAACGTAAACTATTACAATTGGCTTAAAAAAAGTTCTAAATTTGCTAGTCAAAGTAAAAATTGCTTAGTACTACTTCCAATTATAATAATACAACGGTATATTTGTACTAATGGATTTGAATAAGCTACATAATCTCTAGCTATAATATATAATTTAGTTCGTCTTTCATGAGAATTTAACGTAAAACCTCTTATTTAAAAGTGTAGAGAAATATCATAACAATATTTAATTTGTATAAGAACTTGACTACAAATTTTGTAGGAGGCTTTGCTACCTGTCAACATATATGTATTTGTGTGTCGGGTTGACATGCATGTGAATGTGATCCAAAATTCATGTGTGCCATGATAGAAGAAGATATAAGCATTTGTTAATCTAAATGAAGTGTATTTGGAACATAATCCGTGTTTTGATGCTGCCATTTTTTAAAATTAAAACTTAGACTAATGCATGCATGGAGTCTTTGGGCTAATCATTTCTCTTCCCTATTCATTTTTCCAAAAAAAAGTTGACTTAGATTAGTGTAAACAAACATTCACAAGCACATTAATTTTAAGTTTAGAGTATTAGTACTAATTACACGTAAACACGCGTGCATGCTTATCGATGAGGATTAAGCTAATTTTGAATAATTAATGTGACAATTAGCATGATTAGGAGACATGGGCATGTGCCCCTCCAACTTGTAGATTTGCTCTCATTTAACATGTAATTTTTCTTCTTTAGTGGGTCTTATTAGTTGAGGAGTCCAAATATTTGGATTTGCCATTTATAAGCCTCAGTGGATTTACGTGGTTTAGAGTGTTTTTTTTTTCCTTTTATAGATTCAAGTTCCCAATTTTGACCAAGAAAGTGTTTTGGCCTTTTGGGCACAAAGGAGCAATTGGTGCAATTTTTGGTGCTAAATACAACACTCATTTCAATCATGGGCTGCTAAGGCTCAAGTTGAAGAGAAGGACATGTCATGTTAGTGTAAGTAGAGTGGGACCAATCTTATCTTCTAAGTTGATATTAATACACTCATTCCTTCATTTTTGTCCTTGATTATTTTTTAATTTATTTAATCCAAATACTAATGAAAAAGACATAGTAGTGCATGGTAAAAACGGGGTGCAAAAATCATATTATAATCCATACAAATCATCCACGAGCTCATACATGTTGATTGGTTCAACATAGTCAGATATTTGTTAGAATCGAACTTCTAATGACATGTTTACTTGGAATGAACGAAGTTATAAATGAAAAAACTAAGAATAATGGAGAGAAGAAATGGGTAAAGGATCAACTAGCTCACTAATCTATCTAATTTCTGGTTTATCAAATAATCCAAGCAAAATTGGGCAGAAACAATAAACTGCAACTGTAAAATCAATATACAATAAGCATATTATTCTTCTTGTTAAAAATTATAAAACTTTCTATTGTTAGAGAACATAAAATTAAAAACCAAACAAAATACCCCCAACAAATTGGATATGAAAATTCACAAGCACAAACAAAAAAACCACTCAACCTATATTTCCTAATCTCACAAACCACAAAGAAGAAGAACAAATATATACAAAAACACATGCAGTAATCTCCCATCGACACTCAACTACATATAAACACAAACATATTTACTTCCCTTCCAATATATACTCAACTCACTAATAACTGCATATCATCCAAAATTTCCTGAACAAGATCTCCCATGATCCGGCTTTCGATCTCTTTTCCCAGAGCGTTAATGTCCTCGTCCATCAGTCCCGACCAAGGAGCTGATCCCAGATCCCGGGCGGCCATATCATCGAGTGAGTAATAGGGTTCATCAGTTGGAGGGTACAGGCACTCGCACATGATTCGCCACACACAATTCAACAACTTCTTGCCACGTAATGATGGCAGCGCAGAGGAGCTGATTATTTTTCTCCTGAATTTAGACATGCTTGTTGGTGGTCGAAGAACAGTTGAAAGAGCTTCGTTCAACAAATCGCATAACACCTTGTGAGTTACCCTCTCATTGTGATCTTTTGCTGAAGGATCTTGCTTGTTGGCCAAGTTTTTATACGATTCTTCCACTTCTTCGAACACTGAGTTGCTGATTGGTTTCGCAAATGTGTCCCATCTCGATAGTGATTTCTCAAATGATCCATCATACAAACCAGAAGCGACAAGCAAATCTCGTATGTAAACCTCTGCTGGGTTGTCTAACCTAGCCATTTCAGACTCAACCGCTTCCTCAACTTTTATGTCCTCGGGCTCATTAGACTCGAGTTGGTTCAGTTGCCTGCGCAGCTCTGTAGAATCGGCGTTAGACAATTAGATGATTATTTCACGCGTCAGTTTGTACATTGGAATTACATGCATCTTGATAACAACAAAATTGGGAATGCCACAACAGTCATGTATGCAGCATAAACACAGGAAAACATACGCCTATAAACAATCACACTAAATAAATCTACGAATACTGTTTACTAAGCATGTATGTACGGGTTCATACTATCAACACATTTGTCATGCCAGAACAAAACATGTACAGAAAGCATTCAGAGAAACATACGTACCACTCAGATTATCACTGATGTCTCTAAAAGCCTGTGGCATGATACTATCTTCTCGTGGAGTTGCGCTCGGAGTTGATATTGGACTAAGATAATCAGTTGGCCTCCAGAACTCTTCCCGAGCAGTGCTGCACACAGACGCGGGACTAGGAGGCACCTCAGTGAAATTATCCTAAGGCAACGAACGAAGATATTAAGATGGAAATAAATTGAACCCTCTGAGTAATTGACTACTCTCTACGTAATGAATAATTCATCAGTAACATGAATAGATCAGATAAAGTATCCGCTTACATGTCTCTCTCCAGAGTTCGTAATCACTGTTGGCCCGCTCATGATATCCTTCATAGGATACCTTTCAGTATGACGTGATTCCGGAACTGATTGAATTTTTTTGCCAAAAAGTCTCCCCCTAAGCATAAAACTGTATCGGAAATTGGAAACTTTTTCTTTAAAATTAAACCTTTCTTTCTTCTGATGTTTCATCTCCATGGACACATGTCCAATGCCTTCATGCTTCCTCTGAATGTGAGCACCGGTTAAAACATGACGGTCCTCCAGAAGAAGTTTCCCAAAAGATGTTCCGGGTACTGGGGCGGATAAAGACCTAATGAGGTTTCTAGGGGACAACTCTGTATCAAGCACTTCATCTTCATGCGATCGATGTCTGAATGATCTGGTTTTTTCATGTTCAACATTCAATTTTCCCCTTTCCCTTTCGTTGTCTAACACAGATAACCTAGATCTCCCGGAAACTAATAAAGGATCACGAAGTTCTGTTTCTATTTTTGAAACATTTCTCAGTCTCTCTAACAAAAGTCTTTTAGTATCTCTATGCATGAATTCCGGGGAACCTGATCCATTGAACTGCATTTCACTTCTGTACGATCTTGTCGATTCTGATCTCAGCAAATTCATGCCAAGGTCCCTACTCACACTTTCTCTGACCTGGTTTGCAATGTGTCGAGCAATTTGCTTTGGAGCTGATGGCTGTTCGCTAAACGGGGTCTCAATTCCACTTCCTCGGACATGCATTTTCCCTTGCAGCTCGCATCTTAGTCGTTCTTTCACCTCCTCGAGAAAATCTTCTATGCCACCTTTCCTCTCTAGAGTGTTTGAAGAACCTGTCCAATTCTCTTCATGGTTGCAAAGTCTATCAGGACCAGGTCTTAATATAACTATCCTTGTAGGAGCAGAAAATGCGTCGAATGACTCGAATTTCTTCTTAGAATTCATCAGGGAAGATTGCTCAAAGTCTAAGCTCATGGTTCTTCTGCTTCTTGAAGATAAATACTCCTTATGCTCAGCTGGGAATAGTTCCGAAAACTCATCTCCTCGACGTTCCAAAACACCTCCATGCGAGATTGCTTTCACCGCGCGATCCTTATGTTCTAAAGTTTTCTCAGTTGCTCTATGCCCTGAAACTGCCATCTTTTCCTCTTTGAGGTCGCTATCAAATTCGACAATCCTTGAGCATTCCCTAAACCTGGAAGCTTGCCATGCTTCGAATTCTTTCTTGAACTTTTTCAGTTCTTCTTCTTGAGGATGTTCTCTACGCCTTGGATTTTCGATTTTCTGGTCATCACTCCACCTAGTGGCATCTCTTCGGTCATTAGTGTGATAATACGAATCAAGATCCATCTGCCCGGAAGAATATAATTTAGAAGAAACATGACCAACTGAGCTCCTTCCATTCATTTCCTTCTTCGAAGACTTCGTTCTCCTAATTTCGCCTTTTTCTTCCACAGGCTGAACTGCAGATTTTGGTTCCACTGGCAACATATCCATCCCCATCAGTCGGGCCACGATGTTTGGTGCATTCTGTCTGGTACTTGAATGCTTGGATATTTCCTCATTAATCAATTTCTTCATTGAACTTTCCAATGGATTATTCTTTTTAGAACAGTTTTCTTCAACCTGATACATGTAACGAAAATTCATCAAAAATAAACTAAATATGATGAGCGAGAGCGAGAGGAAGAGAAACGACTCGAAAATTCTGACATGACGAAATTTGATAGAAGAAAACACGATATGGGAATGGCGTTAACTTTTAAAGCAAGATCACTGATGTCTACAAGAAATCATATTCTGCCAATGAAACCCGAAAATACATATTATAACAGAGTTTTTAGTCCAACCTAAATAGAAGTACAACCTTCCTGTAACAACTAAGGTTTTTTACTAAATCAAATGGAAAAAGAGCTTGAAAATTTTGAGAAAATATGCATAGAAAATCAAAGTAGCGTTACTCTCAACTCGAAAAAGCTTCAACCCCGAGAGAGACTCACAATGTACCATGTATCACAAGAATTAAATTACAATAACCGGAAACTCCACATCCTCATAACTCAGAGAGCACGGAATCCACAGAAATTAACCACCCTAGGCCACAGGACAAGCTACATGAAGGCATGTGATGAAAAATTACCGGCAAATCTCCCGCACCACAATAGCTCTGATGTTCTACCTGCATCTCCAGGCTATTTCTCGGAGCATCAAGGCCTGCAAGGTGTTCAAAAAGCCTACTTTATCAGCTGAATAAGCAAATAGACACAAACAGCTCAACTGTTCAAGTTATTCTCATTCGTCCGCGGAGAGATACAAATTTTTTTCTCAATTATTGTCCGAAAGAGAATTATTCGTGTCATCCACAAACTTTCAACTTTTTCTTGTTGCGTTGAGAGAAAAGTAAAAAACTCACCGCCATCATGCTTCTTATGTGTAAAAAGCTTTCTGGCCATGCTGCCCTGGTTGAAATCAAAAAGGTGCAATAAGCCTCCCATGCAGCCACTGGATCTACCAGAAGGATGTCATTCCCTGTTCCACTGCTCTATGTCTTACCCCATTCGTACCCGAATCAATCAAACGCATTTTATCACCCGAAATAACACAATGACACCGCAACAATCGGATTATAACCTGCAAAACGAAGAAAAGCCCGAAATTCAGTTGCTGATCAGTAGACATTTGAATAAATAAAAAAGATGTAGGTCCATCATATATGCCCAACAAGGAGTGTTCTTTCATTTACAGTACAAAAAGCAGACTTTACAGCAAAATATACAAAAGTTGTTGAAATAATAGAGCAATAATTAAACAGGAATTCAATTTCTCAATTGCATTTCCTGCAACCAAAAAGTTAAGAACCTAGAGAGAGAGAGAGAGAGAGAGATGATAATTCTAATCCCAACAAGATTAATTATGAAAATTTGCATAAATTTTGAAAAACTCCTAATTAACAAGCAATAGAATATAGCATTTGCATAAATGCACATTTCCTGAAACCACACCAACCAAGTCAGTTTGAGACGGGGAATTGATTTCCGCACTCTCATTTTCTCCCCCGCACTCCTTGAATAAATCAAAACGGAATCAATGGACATAAACAAGTGGAGAAGTGCAGAGGAGAAAATGAGAGTGCGAAAATCACTACCCTTTAACTAACAGACGAAGAAGAAGAACATGAAAAGAACTCAACTTTCCAATTCAAAACCACTAAACACAGAAAACCCAGAAGCAGTTTAGCTCGAAGAAATTCAGGTAACCAACGAAACCAAAAATCCTGCACCCAAAAGAATTCAAACTTCAAAAGCACTTTCTCACCGTTTTCTGGACTAGTTTTCTCGGCAACCAAACACGCCAACTGGGCTTCTGACGCGGTGGGAGACCAGCAGGAATGTCAGTTTTCAGAAAAACGAATTATGATTTGTGATGGGATTATATGGGAATAATGAGTGGGAAATTTTAGGACGATGGAGAAAAAGTCCTTTTCCTGCTGCAAACAAAAGTGAGAGAGATTTTGAAAGGAAAAAAAAGAAGGGAAATTCAAAGATACGAGGAGGAAGTTGAGTACGATTGGATCGTTTGCTAAAATAATGGTAAAGATATCTTGAATGATTAGAATAATGTGGAACAGAGAAAGCTACTGCCTTTGGTATTGCTGGAATGGAATAAATGACCAGAAAGCGAAGGTTCCTCCATCTTCAACCGTCTTTACTCCCCCACGATGTCTCCTTTTTTTGGGTCATTTTTACCTCTTCTTTTTATTTCAAATTTGTATATAAATATTGAGTAAATTATATTTTGCATCCTCATGTTTGTGCTCTATTGCAATTTCATACATCATCTTTAAACATTGCAATGTCATACACCAACCAACCGTTAATTTAGTTCTGTCTCCAATCATCTTACGTGAAAATTGGGCCTCAAAATGTGATAAATACAATTAGAATTATTGTCCAAACAAATAATTGGTGACACCCTTCATAAATGGGTTGTATGTGCATTATGAATTTGTCAAGTTAAGAAATTTAGGTAACCCCCAAAATTATACAAAATAAATAAAGGGCATTACCTAAGTAGACATTAACCATGTGCATGCATCCTGTCTGGTACCGTCTAATCTATGTAGCTTGACTTTATATACACATTGCTCGGTCCACAAAATTGAATGTGACAATTATTAAATGGCACCACCTATTTATCAATATTTACCAAATCTCTTCAAAATTACATATTAGAAAATATTTTATTGTCTTCTTGCTAGCCAGTCATTTTCCTACTCCTTTGTAATTTCTTGCTGTCCATTTTTGAAATTTGTCATTTATATTAAATATTTCATATTCTTATAAAGATTGACTATAATACTTCATATATTTAATATAATCATCATTTGACGTCATATATATTCATGTGAATATATGTATTTAATACAATCACCATCTGACCGTCGAGATGGTGATACATATAAATATTATAGTCAAATGCATTTTTATGTTACCATTCCCATTCAAATCACCCAAAACTGGAAAAGAAAACATTAATTACATTTTAAACCTTTCAAATTTGAGTTGGTTTTCAAATAGACCATGAGATTTTAATTTTTTCATATTGCACTCGAAAATCCATTTATTAAGCTTTTGCATGTTTGAATGCCTAATTCATTATTAAATTAATGAGTTTCTTTTGTCAATATGGTGATAATGCATCTTTCACATTAGTTCATATACATATCTAATGTTCATCATATCATCAATTTAATAAAGGATTAAGTAATCAATCAAACTGAAGAAATAAAATTGATACAATTTCAATATTTTATATTGAAGCATGAGAAATTAAAACTTCATGATCCATTCTGAAAATCACCCACAAATTTGAAGAGTGAAATATAGTTAATCCAATTTGGCAAAAAAAAAAAAAGTTAACCCAAAAAGAAATTACAGAAATTAGAAAATAAGAAAGAAAAAGAAAACCAGAAAACGGTAGCTGTCTCACATAACGAACAGCTCAGAGATAGTTGCTTTTGAGGCGCACGATACCTCCATTTGGCGCCAAAATAAACGGCCTTTTATATCAGCATATCAGAAAAAAAAAAAAAAAGGAATGTGTTTTGCATTTTTTATACCTGCTTTTTCTCTACTGCGTGCATGGTGCGCAATGCACATTGCACACGCTGGCATTTTTAAACCGTCACGCACGAGAGTGCGCGTCTAAATTCGAGCGTGTAACGGTTAACCGGATTGAGACGCTTGTAGTTACCGGACTTTCCGCGTGGTGGTGTTTGGGTGTTTGGCAGCTACCATTGCCTAGTCCGGCGGATTGATAGCTCTGCCAAATGAAAGCACCAAATTTAAGCCTACTCAATTTCAATTAATCTTCACTAATATTAAGCACCAATGCTTTCCTGTTCAAATATTGCAGTTTTTCTTCAAATATGTTCAAGAAAGATTATATATGTCGTACATGTTCGCATGACAGAATACTCCCATCAAGTGCTTATAGGAATGTATAAAGAGTTGATCTTGGCAATTCGGCTCCCTTGTCCTATACATGAGTACTCTATGTCCTATATGTATGTACTCTATGTGACCCAAAGAAACCTTCAATATGCAATGTTTTGGACTAGTATTTTAATTTATTTGCTTCACCTGACCTAAATTATTATATCAAACAAGATAACATATTCTTTTTTATCCATAAAAAAAAAGGCAAAAAGTAATAGGAAAGCTAATTAGCCAACATGTTACAAGTTCCAACTCATGAGATGATGGGTTTAGCCGTTCAAGTGGGGTAAACCCCCACCCCCTTTCAATTCCATGCAATGATGTTGAGAGCGCTTTGTCATGTGCCTCAAAGCCTAAAGCCTCCACATGAAAAAATTAGATGAAAGCGTGACTACATTATTAGGTTTTTGGCAACTAAAAGGGCCATCCAAAATACCAAATTGGGGGACCAAAGGTTTTGGCGACTTTTCAACACGACCCACTTGGCATTCTCATATCAATTTTGACACCTTGTTTGGTTTGGTGGTGTTAAAGTTGCACCACCTTTCATTATTTGGGGCCGCTCTCCAACATGATATAGAGAGATTACTCGGTAGGAGTTTCTGTGTCACGCCCCATGTTTGCTTAAGAGACACACGAGAGGACTTCCTGCATTCGGATTACACATGAGTATATTTTGGCAACACGAATGAGCAGGGGAGTTCTCCGTTATGTGGACGGGGACGTGACACATAAATCTTTCTATTAAATGAGAAATTTTTATGTGTACCCGAAATATAAAGTTGTACACTATATGTCTATGTCCTTTGCAGTCCACTTATATATATTATGACATGTGATGTACTCTTTTATGTTCTAGGTACATTGAAAATCTCTCCTGCCAAATATTTTCTCATTTGTGGACATATGGCCACTTGTACGGGTGGTAGAGGACCAGTAGATAGGGCTTGGGTTTGGTGTGGGTTTGTGATAGTAATTGGGCTTATGGCCCAGCCCATGTCATGTTATTGTGTTAGGTGTGGAAATCTTATTCACTAAATATGCAAAGTGCTTGGATATGCTCAATAAGTTTGGAATGATTAGGCTCAATGGCTCTATGATGCTTAGATTGGAAAAAAATCTCTCTAAATAGGGAAAAATACCCTTTTATAGAAAATAAAAATTTCTCTGAAAAGGGTAAATTATCCAATAAAAAAATGATGAATCTTAGTAGCTAGTAAAACTTGGAAATTTATCATTTTTTAACTATGTCTATTAACATCTGAATTTACTTATTAAAAGTTGTGACAATCTTATTTCAATAATCACGACTAGTTATTCGTTAGGTAATTAGTTTTATGACCGCTATGCAAGTAACATATTATCGTTGCACTACTTTTAACTACTCATTAAGTCAATAAACATTCACAAAATCGGCGTTGTTTTTTCTATCTCAAAACTTGAGATTCATCTTTGTTCGTATTACTTCGTACTTATTGCTTTGCTCATAAAACCTATAAAACCTAGATGAGTAATTTACATTAAAAAAATAATATCATTGGAATTTCACATAAATAGAATATCTTGTAAATTTTTTGCATGGCCTTCTTATGCATTGACGACCGGTTGAAGCTCATTTTTCCACTTTCCAGGTCCACTAAAAACCGTCAGAAAATTGGATATCAGCTCTGAACCTTCAAAGTTTATGCACGAATTCTCGTGCCTTGCCGACTGTCTGAAACTCATATACCTACTTTCCATATTGGTCAGATTTCATTTTCTCTAGAACAGTTGCAGATGTTTAACTTTATAGTATCCATTAAACTTTTACAGTGACCATATTAAAGTTCGGCCCGCGCATATCCATATTCCTGAAAACTCATGTTCTCATTGTCCATATTAGTTGAATTCCGTTTTCTTCAGATCAGTTACACATGTTTAACTTTACAATAATCGTTAAATTTTTACGATGATTAGATTAAAATCCGGCCCGCCATATCCACTCCATGAAAATCACTCTAAAATATTAAAATTCGATCCACCATATCTTCATCCATATCCTTGAAATTAACCTTTTACAAAAAGAATCCAATATGTTCTAAAAATCATTGCACCTGTGCACACTATGAAGCTCTTAATTTGGGAGTAGGCTACAATGCTTGCAAGCATTGAATGCTTACACCGATCTCACCATTAAAATAAGGGAGGAGAGAGGAGAGAGGGGGGAAAGGAGGGTGAGATCGGTGTGAGCATTTAATGCTTGCGAGCACTGTAGCCAGTCCCTTAATTTGAACAAAAAATAAAAAGTGAAAATGTAGGGATTTTCCCTCCTTGCATTTCCATAAAAGCGCGACACTTGGGCCAAAAGTTGCATCTTCCCGCCTCTACGTGTTCATCCGTACTCGGTTCAAAACGGCAATAAATACACCCAGATAGAGAGAGAGAGAGAAAGCATCAGTCCTCTCTCTCTCCTGTCCTGTCCTGTCCGCATTCTCTGAGTTCTAGGGTTTCGCTGGCGATTAGGGGAGAAATGGGTTCCGCGGCGGCAGCTGAGGCGGCAGAAGCAGCAGCGGTCTTGGAGACCAAAGGTGCCAATGGGGCTAAGCCACCGTCTTCTGCTTCCTCAGGTACTCTAATCCCTAATTTACCCCTGTGATTATTGTTCTTTCAATGTTTTAGATTAGATGAACAAAATGGTTTCTTTTGGTTGATTTGGTGTTAAAATTTTGTGCAATTTTGTTGTGCCGTGAATTTATGATTCTGGGTTGTAATTATGGGGTTTTAGATTTAGACTGCCCCTTTTGTTAAATTATGCATTTGTGATGTTATATCATTAACCCCAGACGGTTTCTTTTGGTTGATTTGGTCTTGTAAATTTTGACTGCTATTTTTTGTGTTGTGAATTTATGAATTTGGGGGTTTTAGATTTGGACTGCCCTTTTGTTAAATTATGAATTTATGTTGTTGAATTTTTGGTCCAACAACATTTATTGTTTTACAAGTGCTATTGGAGAAGGGGGAATCAAACTCGAGACCTCGAATTTTTGGATATTTTTTGTAAAAAGGTTTTTACTACACCTTTTATTGTATTAGGAATTTGTGATGTTGGATTTTTGGCTATGGTAATTTATGATTATGGTTTTAAGGTTTTGACTCCCATTTTATTGTATTGTATTGTATGAATAAGGTTTACATTTTATGGTGCTTTGAGTTTTGACTGTCTTTATATTATATCATGCGTTTGTAAATATGGATATATATGATCATGAATTTTCAAGTTTTCACTGCCCTTTTATGGTAGTATGAGTTCAGTATGATGGGTTTAGCCAAAGGCAAAGGCAGACATTTTATTTTCTTAAATAGGACCTGTAAAGCGCCTTGGTTAACAACGTGCTTTCCCATGATTTTGTTTGCTTAAATTTCTGTTTCTGCTTTGATTTTGATCCAGTTTCCAAATCAATTTAGAGGATTAGTACATGGATCCTCCTCCTTCATTGTCTTGTGCATATATATGTCTAGGTTCAGGAAAATCTTGGCCTGGGTCTTGATTTCACTTTTCAGTTAGCTTGTCATTCTTTTGCCTAATTTCCCTAATTTTGTTTTTGTGATAGGAATGACGAAGAAGAAGAAGGGCAAACCAGCTTCCCAAAAGGCAGTACCTACTGGCTCTAAAACTAAGAAGCGAAATTTGCCTCAGAGCACTGAAGAGCCAGCCAGGTCTCGGAAAATGCCCAAGCGGGCTGCTGCATGTACAGACTTTAAGGAGAAGTCTGTTCACATTTCTGAAAAGTCTAACCTTGTTGAAAGCAAGAAGGATCGAGTAGTGGATCAAGAAATTGATGCTATACTCCTGACTTGCGGCAAGAACCAAGATGTGGCTCGCCCAAACAGAAGGCTGACTGATTTTATTGTGCATGATGAAAGTGGGTCACTCCAGCCTGTTGAGATGTTGGAAGTTGCTGACATGTTTATATCTGGTACTATATTGCCTCTCAATGAAAGTTCTGACAAGGACAAGGAAAGAGGTGTTAGATGTGAAGGTTTTGGGCGAATAGAATCTTGGGACATCTCTGGTTATGAAGAGGGCTCTCCTGTGATATGGCTCTCAACTGATGTTGCTGATTATGATTGTCGTAAACCTGCCAGCTCCTATAGGAAATACCATGATCAATTCTTTGAGAAAGCGCGTGCTTGCATAGAGGTTTACAAAAAGCTGTCAAAATCCAAATCTGACACCACTCTTGATGAATTACTTGCTGGCATTGCTCGATCAATGAGTGGAAGTAGATTCTTTTCTGGTACTGCAGCTATCAAAGAATTTGTTACATCTCAAGGAGAGTTTATCTATGATCAACTGATAGGTTTGGAGGAAGCATCAAAGAAGAATGACCAGCCATTTGCAGAGCTGCCTGTTCTTGCTGCCCTTAGAGATGAGAGCAGAAAGCGTGGAAGTTTTGTCCAATCAAAACCGGCAACTTCAAGTGGAACTCTAAAGATTGGTTCGGAAGTTAGAGGCGGAGAGGATGGACTGATTTCAGCTGGTTCATCCATAGTCGAAGCTGAGGAAAATGAAGATGTAAAGCTGGCAAGACTTTTGCAAGAAGAAGAGTACTGGAAGTCAATGAAACAGAAAAAACGTCAGGGTTCTGCCTCTGGGTCGAGCAAATACTACATCAAAATTAATGAAGATGAGATTGCCAATGATTATCCTCTACCTGCTTATTACAAGAATTCCATTGAAGAAACTGACGAGTTCATAGTTTTTGACAATGACTATGATATCTTAAATGCTGATGACCTTCCTCGAAGCATGCTTCATAATTGGTGTCTGTACAATTCAGACTCAAGATTGATTTCGTTGGAACTTCTTCCAATGAAACCTTGTGCAGACATTGATGTTACCATTTTCGGGTCGGGGGTTATGACTGGAGATGATGGAAGTGGCTTTTTTCTTGATTCTGATGGTTCTTCAAGTGGTCCAGGAGCAAAGGATGCTGACGGAATGCCAATTTACTTGAGTGCAATAAAGGAGTGGATGATTGAATTGGGAGCATCAATGATCTCAATATCAATCCGAACAGATTTGGCCTGGTACAGACTTGGACAGCCATCTAAGCAGTATGCTCTGTGGTATGAACCAATTCTGAAAACAGCAAAGGTCGGTAGAAGCATAATCACTTTGCTGAAAGAGCAAAGTCGAGTAGCACGGCTTTCTTTTGCAGATGTCATTAAGAGATTGTCAGGGTTTCCAAAGGACCACTGCGCTTACATTTCTTCTGATCCAGCATTTGTTGAGAGATATGTGGTTGTCCATGGACAGATAATACTGCAACTGTTTTCAGAATTTCCTGATGCGCAGATTAAAAAGTGTCCATTTGTGGTTGGTCTTACAAACAAAATGGAGGAGAGGCACCATACTAAATGGTTGGTAAAGAAGAAGAAGGTTGTGGAGAAGAGTGGATCAAATTTGAACCCGAGGGCATCCATGGGACCTGTGGTTTCCAAGAAGAAGGCAATGCGGGCTACAACAACAAGGCTGATCAACAGAATCTGGGAAGTGTACTATTCAAATTACTCTCCAGAAGATTCTAATGAGGAGGAAGCTAATGGTGAAAAGAAAGAGGAGGAGGAAGTTGAAGAAGAAGATGATAAGGAGGGCATAGAAGAGGATGATGATGAAGAGAACGATAATGCAGCAGTAATGGAAAAAGCCCCGAAGTCTAGTTCAATTTCAAGACAAACTAAATCATGCTCCAACAACAAGGAGATTCTGTGGGATGGGGAGCCTGTAGGCACAACATGTTCTGGTGAAGCTCTTTATATGTGTGCCAGTCTTTGTGGAGGTGAAATTTCTGTTGGTGGTGCAGTCTTGGTAGAACTTGATGGATCAGATGAACTTCCTGCCATTTATTTTGTGGAGTATATGTATGAAACAAGAAATGGAAGCAAAATGTTTCATGGGAGATTGATGGAACGAGGATCTCAGACTGTTCTTGGCAACACTGCCAACGAGAGGGAGGTATTTTTGACAAATGAGTGCACGAACTTGGCATTAAAGGTTGTTAAAGAGACAGCAGTTGTGGATATCAAATTAATGCTGTGGGGGCATCAGTACAGGAAGGAGAATGAGGAAGCTAGCCTAAAAGACAGAGAAAGGGCAGACGATAGGAAGAAGAAGGGATTGCCAACTGAATATTACTGTAAAAGCTTGTATTCCCCAGAGGAAGGCGCTTTCTTTAGCCTTTCCCGTGATACCATGGGTCTGGGTTCTGGTGCCTGCCACTCTTGCAAAGTGAATGAAGCTGAGGAGGCCAAGGAGGTTTTTAAAGTGAATTCATCAAAGACTGGTTTTGTATACAGGGGAGCCGAGTACTCAGTTCATGATCATGTCTATGTAAGTCCCCATTTGTTTTCTACGGAAAGGATGGAAGCTGAAACTTTCAAAGCTGGTAGGAATTTGGGACTGAGAGCTTATGTTGTGTGCGAAGTGCTGGAGATAATTGGTACGAAGGAATCTAAACGACCTGGACCAGAATCAACCCAGGTTAAAGTAAGAAGATTTTTCAGACCAGAGGACATTTCGGTTGAGAAGGCATACTGTTCTGATATTAGAGAGGTCTACTACAGTGAAGAAACACACCTTGTGAATGTTGTTGATATAGAAGGAAAATGTGAAGTCAGAAAGAAGAGTGATCTTCCAGTATGCAGTGCTCCTGTCACCTTCGAGCATATCTTCTTCTGTGAGTATCTGTATGATCCTTCTAATGGGTCTATCAAGCAGTTGCCGGCGACCATCAAACTGAGGTACTCAACTGGAGGTGGTGATGCGGAATCTAGGAAGAGGAAGGGGAAAAGCAAAGAAGGAGAAGATGTTTCAGAAGTTGAGAAACAGAGAGCTGATTCTGAGCAGAAATGTCTAGCCACATTAGATATATTTGCTGGGTGTGGTGGTTTGTCTGAAGGGTTGCGTCAGGCTGGCGTTTCATTAACCAAGTGGGCAATTGAGTACGAAGAGCCTGCTGGTGATGCTTTCAAACTGAACCACCCCGAGTCACTGGTGTTTATCAATAACTGCAATGTGATCTTAAGGGCTGTAATGGAGAAATGTGGGGATACTGATGATTGCATCTCAACGTCTGAAGCTGCTGAATTGGCTAAAGCACTTGATGAGAAGGTTAAGAATGATCTGCCGCTGCCGGGGCAAGTGGATTTCATCAACGGAGGACCTCCATGCCAGGGTTTCTCTGGAATGAATAGGTTCAACCAAAGCACTTGGAGTAAAGTTCAGTGTGAAATGATTTTGGCATTCTTGTCCTTTGCTGACTACTTCCGGCCAAAGTATTTCCTCCTGGAGAATGTGAGGAACTTGGTGTCTTTCAACAAAGGACAGACATTCCGTTTGACTGTGGCTTCACTTCTTGAGATGGGTTACCAGGTGAGGTTTGGCATTCTAGAAGCTGGAGCTTATGGAGTTTCCCAGTCACGAAAGCGAGCATTCATATGGGCAGCTGCGCCAGATGAGATTCTCCCAGAGTGGCCAGAGCCAATGCATGTCTTTGGTGTACCGGAGCTGAAGATCAATTTGTCAGGGAACTCATATTATGCTGCTGTTCGAAGTACTGCAGGCGGAGCCCCTTTCCGTTCCATAACTGTCAGAGATACAATTGGAGATCTCCCAGCTGTAGGAAATGGTGCATCCAAGGTCAATCTGGAGTACGAAAGTGACCCCATCTCATGGTTCCAGAAGAAAATGCGAGGGGAGATGGCTGTTCTGACTGATCACATTTCGAAAGAAATGAATGAGCTGAATCTCATTCGATGCCAGAGGATTCCAAAGCGGCCAGGTGCTGATTGGCAATGCCTTCCAGACGAAAAGGTGAAGCTCTCTACTGGACAGATTGTTGACTTAATCCCATGGTGCCTGCCCAACACGGCCAAGCGCCACAATCAGTGGAAGGGCCTGTTCGGAAGGCTTGACTGGGACGGCAACTTCCCAACCTCCATCACAGATCCTCAGCCAATGGGGAAGGTGGGAATGTGCTTCCACCCTGACCAGGACAGGATTCTGACAGTTCGTGAATGCGCTCGGTCTCAAGGATTTAGGGATAGCTACCAGTTTTCGGGCAACATTCTCCACAAGCACAGGCAGATTGGAAATGCAGTTCCTCCTACTTTGGCCTATGCGTTGGGGAGAAAACTCAAGGAAGCAGTGGACAACAAGAACAAGGCAGAGGAGGAGTAGTTTGCGGTCGTGTTTTTCTATGTCGTAGTAATATGTTGTTCCATTTCGTTGCCGAAAAACCACAGTTTGTTGTTGTCTTTCATCTTTTTATATGCTTTGGCTCTTTATTTGGCCTTTGAACTTGTACACTTCAATTTCAATACACAGAGGCATTTTCCATTATTTTTTGTTGTTTTTATTGTGTTTTTTTATTATCTAACGGGGGTGGGCTAAAACACCGTCCAACTGAAAAGACGAACCGGCCGGCTTGGTTCAGATTTTGACTAGCAACATAGTTAAATGGTTGGCTCTGTTTTCCTATCCGATATAAAAGAAAATTTTGGCTACTATTACAAATGGTGAAATCGTGCGCATTGAGAGATATATTTACATGGAGCTAGAAAATGAATATTCTAGTATGCAACGTTATATATTATTGTATATCAAGTTACTAGCATCAACAATTGTTCAATTTTTATCTGTTAAATTCTTAGCCACTCATAGAACGCTCCACGCTCCATTCATCCGGTGTATGTCTTACATACACCATAGTAAAATTCTCTTTTGGAGAGTTACCCAAATACACAATTGGAACTGCCCTATCCAAGTTTGCCTCTTAGAAATTAGGGACTGACTACAGTGCTCGCAAACATTTGATGCTCACACCGATCTCACCGTTAAAAGGAGGGAGGAGGGAGGAGGGAGGAGGGAGGAGAGAGGGGGGAATGAGGAAAATCCCGGTGTGAGTATCTAATGTTTGCGAGCACCGTAGCCTACTCTTAGAAATTAGGATGCAAATTGTCAAAGTAAGCTGTTGTTTCAGATTGGGCCACGTAGCACAGCAACACCGATCATGTGTGGTGGGTCCCGGGTAGAATCAATCATGACATGTCCACGTGTGCTTTGAAGCCGTCCCAGGAAGCTCAATTCTGTCATTTGGTACAAATCTTCAAAGAGAGTGAGTGAGTGAAAGCCAAGTCAAAGCGTCAACATTTTTTTTTCTTAAAGTTTCAGATCACCCAATCACCCTCCACGTGTCCACACTCTCTGATCCGAACCCAACATTTATTGTATTTTGTCCTTAAAAAACCGCTCACAATCTTGTCTCATTGCTCCTCCAACGTAAATTGGAAAAACTGCAATCAACGGCTCATTTCTCACAGTTTTCACTCTCTCTCTCTCTCTCACTCTTTCTTCTTCCTCCTTGGCCTCTCTCCTCGTCGGTTATTTCAAAGCAGAGGAGAAATTTGGCTTCTCGGCCGTC